>OY741983.1:1255714-2503929 GCA_963555595.1 Tethea ocularis | reverse complement strand
CTGTTTATCCTGAGTCTGGGTATAATTATGTATATAAGCTGTATTTACAAAGAAAATAGTATAATCTAACTAATAATAAAGCTTTGAACGCGTTAATCTCTGGAGTTACTGGTCGGATTCGAAAATAGTTTTTCTCTAATAGGAAGCTACATTATTCCCGAAGGACATAGGCTACTTTTTATCCCGGGAACGCGGGTTTAACCGCGGGGTACAGCTAGTGTACCATACCAGTTACCCGTAGGGTTAGCCCGACTGGTTGTCCATAGGTACAAGCTCAACTTAGTTGTGAAGAATGTCCCAGAATATTATTTATCAAATTATTATCGCGGTATCAGTAGTAAATATATCTTTTCAAGCGTATTTTTCTTTCTTTATGTAAAAATACATAATTCAAACGAACTAAGTGAAGTTTTTTTTTGCTATTTAGTATATTTTTTTTTTTTTATTGTAATAGTATGTATTAGGATTTATGTTATTATGTATTTTATTATAATATTAGTCTACACTAGCCATTTATAGCCGTTTCCTATTACCCAAAGGTTGCCTGGAAGAGATCGCTTTTGCGATAAGGCCGCCTATGTTGTTGTCACTATATTTTGTTTGTCTTTTTTTTTCTTTCTTTTTTGTCCTATATTTGTGGTGTAAACAATAAAGTGTATTCTATTCTATTCTATTCTATTCTATTCTATTTTTATAGAATATTTGGGATGTTGATGTTCAAATTTATGATAAGTAAGTATGAAAATAAATACTCTAACTAACTATAGGCAGAATATTTACAATTTCTATGTACAGTTTTAAGTTATAGCATCTAGAAGTTTTGAATTAATAAAAACAGTCCTCCTGAAAAATTGGTAGGTCTGTAATTAGCATGTTTGTCTTCTAGACCATCGATATGTAAGTAGATACATGTCTGTTTAATATCTGACCTATTCCTAGTTTATGACAAAGACAGATTCAAATTGTAAAAAAATGTTAGTAAAATACCTAATAACATATTTTCACAGACACACAACACTTTCCTCGAGCACAATAACCGCTTCTCATGGTTTATCTGTATTTTTTGTATGTTCGCATCAGTGAAACTCAGAAACTAACATTTTTACCCAACACCGTCCGCTCCCACGATCTGAACATGTAGAAATTATAATTTATTGTGTACTGTTTTTATTTGTTTTAAACTTGAGTGAAATTGTATGTCTTGTGATATACATGTGGTTTGCTTTTTCGTTATACAGATTGATTTTTAGATTGAACTTTGTATTTTTTTTGTGATTTTAGTATTACATACAGAGCCCTGTATATTACCCACGGTTGATATAAGATTTCCTGATTGTTTATGGTATAAATAAAATAAAATAAAACCCTTGTACATAGATTTAAAAAAATACATACAGTCAAACATAGAACCTCCTCCTTTTTTGAAGTCAGTTAAAAAAACTAACCCCACTAAATCGAATCGGAGCCAAACAATCACCCGTCCCTCTCACTCGTGGAACGAACAAGCGAGACTACAACACGAATTGGTGCCAAGATTGAGGGAAAGAGGCCGGTTATATCACAACATTACATCAATGACGTTTTGACAAGGAAATTATCGGCGCCGGCGCAGTTATACAATCTGTAGTCGAAAGTGGAAAGCCAGTGGTTAGTTGGCTGAGTTTGTATATTTATTAAGGAGCTGGTAAACATAAATAAATATCCTATATATAACGAATACATTAACTACTAGCTGTTCCTTGTGGTTTTAGTCGCGTTCCCGGGCTAAAAAGTAGCTTAAGGATTTTTTCAAATCGGACCAGTAATTCCGGAGATTAGCGCGTTCAAACAAACAAACTCTTCAGCTTTATTATTAGTATAGATAGATATAGATACCGGGTGTAAGAGATATCGTACCCAATCGGTCTAAAAGTTTCTGAACAAATTGGCTATGATAGACGGAAAGACAGACAGACACACGAGTGATCCTATAATGATTTAGTTTTTTTCTTTTCGAGGTACAGAATGGCTTACTGCTGAATCAGATTTCGTTACGAACCAAATTTATTATGTTCCATAAAATAACAATTATTGTAATAAAAAGAAACGACACGCTTATAATAAATTAAAATACTATAAAAGTTAGTAAAATGAACAAATTAAAAGTGGATCTTAATTTTAAAATCTTCAATTCAATTTAAATCTCTAAACATGTATGTTACAGTTTAAAATACAGTAACACATTGACATTGCATTCGCACTCTCGTTTTTAAATGGATCGCGTGACAAAATGTCGCGTGTATGGAAATAAAGGGTATGACGTACATACGTTGTTTATATTATTTACTTTTACTGTTATATTACTCGATTTTGCTAACTAATTAACTTATTAAATAAACACCCGTCACCGGGACCCCCCGGACCTAGAGTCTCGATACCAAAAGGGACAAAATTATATTCTGTGCCGAGACTCCTGGTGGGCTAAACGGCCGCTCGAGCAATATTGCTATGCAATTCATATCTCGAATTTACAGCAGATTATGGTGTAATTTGTTTAAATTGTTGAAAATGATTTGCATTTTCACCAAAACATATTTAAAAAAACATTGGGCTCTGATAAATTAAAAGGAAACATTGATATTTATGATTTGCAAATTAATTAGTTTTGCCACATTGAAGACTATATCGGGACCTAAATTGGGGCAAACTCCGTGTTTGGGTTTTTAAAGTAAACATATTAGAAAGTGAAATATTTATTTAATTTTTTATTGACAAGTGTTTTTTTTTAAATAAATTTAGGTGCTGTTTTAAAGTTAATTTATGTATTAGAATTTACTTTATAGCATAAACCAGATTAATCTATTCAAATAAATATATTTGAAGTGTTTTTGTAATGTCAACATAATAGCTTTTTACTAAATGCATAATAATATGTAAATGAGTTGACTGACTGATCTATCTACGCACAGCTCAAACCACTGGACGGATCGGGCTGAAATGGCATGTTCAACCCCGATAAAACCACAGGATAAAAGTTAGTGAAAGTATAAGTAAGTACGGTACTACCAAAAACGGGATACGGGATACCAAAAAACATTTTTTTTTGTCTGTTCCGGCTAATCTCCGTAACTACTATACAGATTGTGACGGGACGTTCACTGGCAGATGGCTTATTTATGTTGTGAGGAGTTGATACACTTTTATTTTAGATAAATTAACTTATAACAAAAAATAATAAAACAGCCATCAAAAATACCAAAAAGTATAAAATAATGATGATGCTCTAATCTGACACTGTTTTGAAGTCAGCGAAAGTGTATCTCGTGTCCCATAGATAATATTCAATTTTATCAAACCGGTAATGTTATTTTTTTTGCTGATTTCAAAACACTGTCAGATTAGAGCTCCTTTTGGGTGAGGTTTTAGTCTTTTTTTTTAAAGTTAATTTATTTTGAGGAGTTGAGTATCTTCGAAATCCAAGGTCATATATCAATAACATTAAAATGGCACTACTTAGGAAATATACTGAACCCAACGCAAAAAGAATCACTAACAGACATAACAAAAAAATAATAGTCATTTTTTGTAAAACTGACATCACCATATCATGAATCAAAGGCTAGACTAGATCCGTCTTAGTTGCTGAGGGTGCTGATCAGAAGGCAGAGTGAAACTTATTTATAACCATTTCTTACTGACAAAAAAATACTAGTATATTGAAGCCAATAACAGGGTATTCAGCTTGCTCAGTGATTATTACACGATCAGCACAATGTGGTGGCAATTTGCGACGTACGCTACCTGCATACTAACTAACAAGACTGCACTGAGTGCACTTTCTTTCAAACTTTATAAAAGGTATTTTTAATATAAGTATCATGAAGCCAATAACATGGTCGTGACGTATAAGACGTAGCAGTTAAATCATAGCTTCGGTAAGTAGCACAGCATTTAGCATGCAGCTTGCAGTTTGCAGCTTACTTAGGGATTATTACACGATCCGCCTCTCAGCACAATGTGGTGACAAGTTGCGACGCTCGCTGCCTGCATACTAACAAGACTGCAGTGAGGACACAAGACTGTACTGAGTGCACTTTCTTGAGTGTAGTTCCGTATTCCAAAGAAAAAACAGAGCCCATATAGGATCACTTTGTTGTCGTCCGTCTGTCTGAATCAGAAAATTGCTAATTTGCATTTTACATATGTTTTTTTTGCAATAAAAAATTTACATTTCCGGTTAGAGGATTGTCATTAAATATTAATATAGATACAATTTAACAATTATAGAATGATTGTAGACCATTTATATCTCCTCTCTCCTATACCTCTCTAGAGATGTTGCTGTGCCCGACAGGGTCCACAATGTATGTATTACATAATTACCACCTAAGGTGTACACATTGTGGAACGCAATTAAATAAATAAATAAATAACCGTAATGTAACTTTTTACGCCCCTTTTGAAGAACCCTGTATCGTAGCGCTGAGGCAAAACCGTAATGAGGAGCGAATCCACAACCGAATTTTATTTTATTTCTCTTTATAGATAACTAAATCGTAAAATAAACTCAATAATTTCAACAATAAAATTCTCTGAATTATGCAAAAGAAAATGTATAGAACAGCAAACATTTTTTAAAAACAAAAGATTTTTTTTTTCTGTGTTGGACAATCTCATAGGTCACATTTCACTAACATGTTATATTAGTAACCACAATACAAAAAGGCCCAGCACACCGTGACACGAACTATTATATTCTCATATTACAATACAAATTAACAAACATACAAACAAACACGCGAGCGTAATATTATTTGTGGGAAATCGTGAAGACCTTGTGCTGTTGTTTGCGCGTGAGTTTTTGAGCGAATTATTATCACACAATCGGTAAAAGTTCCATTGTGGGCGGAGGACGAGGAGTTACATAAAACTGGATGTGACTTTTCACGTGTTTTTTTTTGGCAGGGTTTGAGTTATAAAAAAAATCCACGCCGCGGTTTCACCTGCGATCCCGAGGGATTTTATATTTTCCCGGGATAAAAAGTAGCCTATATTGTAGCCTCCTAAATTTTAACTAGAGTTGTCTTATGTTTGTTCAAATATTTAAAAAATGCCATAGGATTAAGTGCGTACTTTTACATAATGAGATTTTTTCATTTTTGTGTGAAACTGGCATTACCACTTGTTAAAAATACAAGATGATTGTACATTATTAATACAAATGTCAATCGATATAATTCAAAAAGTAGTATTAGAGTCCATATAGTTTATTATATTAATAAATATTAATACATAATTATTTTTGTATTTTGTAATACCCATCTCAAAAAATATATAAATTAATACTGATTTTAATAAAGGACACAGTTTCATGGTATACTTTTTTACTATTGTTAGACACTAATTTTATAATTAGTCAACAATATATCAAAAGTAAAGCATTTGCTTGAAAAAAATATTGTAGAAGTAATTCTTGTAAAAGTATGAATTGTTAGGTTGCGTGTTAATCAATCAGATTAAAAAGAATGTGTTAAATCTATTATTTATATACTATGATATGATGTCAGATAATTGACTTTATTTTATCGATATTTTCCTGGCAATATGCACACTACCGGCTGGCAGCGATTTAAATCAGCTGTACCTATTGTAAATAGCTTTTCTTTTTCATTTTTAGTTTTGTTTTTAACCTCCGACGCTAAAAAGACGGGTTGTTATAAGTTCGATGTGTCTGTCTGTGTGTGTTTATGTGTCTGTGGCCTCATAGCTCCTTAACGGATGGACCGATTTTGATTTAGTCTTTTTTGTTTGAACAGTTTAAGTAACTGTACAAAATGTAATTGAGAGTGTTCTTAGCAATGTTTCAAGAAAATCTGCTCAGGCGTTTGGAAATTATCACCTATTTTCTAGTGAGTTTCGGAGGATTCGTATTTTATTTTTATTTTCGTTATTATTTTATTTCTTCTAAATATTTTAGTTCCTAGTTTTTATGTACATAATTAGCTATATGTTATAAATACAAATGGTTAAAAAATACTATTTAAAACTGTCACATCCAGTGTATCTACGAACACTCAGTGAAGTAACGTGACAGAGCGGCATGAAGGAACACATCGTTTCGTTCACAGTTTAAATTATAATGTGAAAAAAGAAATTGCCTCTGTCTTTGCGCATTTGCGCAACTCACTTTTGACACCTCGTTTTTACGCTATTACGACTATTTTATGTGAGTTAAATATGCTAGTTAGGTAATTTTGAAGAGAATCTATTTTTACACGATCGGGATTTTTTCTTATGTTTGGCATCACACTTTGTGTATTTTGCCAGTGTCCAGTTGAGTACGTCATGTATTTAATAGTTTAGTTCATGTCAAGTTTAATACAATGGTAGCCGTTCTACTAAAACTTTTTGAGACAACTTGAAAAGCCACTACACGTAATCATTTTTACTTCACTGGTGCACTTGTATTGATCTTTATTGGACAAAATACCACCGATAATATTCAATAAAGATTTTATGAAATTAAAACGAAAACGCATTGCACTTCGCAAGTTCCCGCCATGTTAGTTTCTTTATTCCCTCATAACTTGTAAACGAATTGAATTGATTTAGAAGGGTGTAGTATTGTTATAATCCTTATGTAATTTCCGTGACATTCAGACTTTTTTATTTAGTTTATTATTTTTTCATAAATAATTTATTTTTCCCTGTTGACCTTATTTAAAGCTTATAAATGAAAGATAATGATGGTTACAGGAATTCCGTATCCACGGATCCATCTAAAGGTAAAGGAAGAAATTTTATTATAGTCTAAGATGAGACCTGTTTTAATGTATAGTTAAGAAAAAAATTGGGCAGTCAAGAGATGGATGAAAGAAAACTGCATGCAGCTGAGAAAAAATGTTAAGGTGTATGAAAAATTGACAAAATTAGGAATGAGTCCTTAAGAGGCCATCGTGGAGATCCTTGGGGTCTTTGTCCAGCAGTGGACGTCTTTCGGCTAATATGATGATGATAACATAAGCGGTAGTCTGAAAGTAGCACCAGTGAATTTGTGAGGAAACCTTCTATCATGATATGAGGAGAGATGAAACCCATGTGACTAAAAGAATTATACAATGTGTCCGGTCATGAACTAGCTACATTTTAAGTACTTATATTTGAACCTGGAAAACTCGAAAAAAAATAAAACTTTTTTGAAGATATTTTGTACCGCTAGTTCATGACCCAGACACATTGTATATAATGGGAAGGAGAAGACCGAAAATGAGATGGATGGATTGAGTGTAAGATGATATGAGTAAGGAAGGAGTCAATCTCGATGATGAGAATATATTTTCAATGAGGAATACCAACAAAAAAATCTAATTAGTCCGTCAGTTAGATTATCAAAAAATATTGGATAAGTATTTTTTATTTTGATCCGAAAACAAAAAATAACGAAGATACAGTGCGTTAAAATTTTCCGGTCTGCAAAAAGTGTACTAAAAAGTAGTTGTACAATGACGTCACAAGCCCCAATCCTGCACTTTGATGGGACTTATCTTTGTAATTTCTTATTGATTTGATAAAATAAAAAATACGTATCCAATATTTTTTGATAATCTAACTGACGGACTAATTAGATTTTTTTGTTGGTATTCCTCATTCAATAATAGTACATCGTGAAGACTCACAGAATCCAATAAGAAAGCAGAAACATTAAAATCTAATAAAGCTCAAATGCCAACAATCTCCTTTCATTCTACGGTGAAGTAACAACGTAAACAACTTCCTATAGTTAAAGTTCCGGGTAATTATATAAGATGTATATGATAATATAGTATATATAACTTATATACTTTTCCCAGGTAAAGCCCTGAGCCGAGGTTCGTACCCCACTCGGGGGTGCCCTCAGGCGTGGTTACCTAAATGTTACCCGGCTGAAGAGCTCTCTGCGCTCACCGATTGTCCGGTAAGGTTGGAGCAGCCATCAGAGGCTACCAACTTTAGTCGTAAAAAAAAAAATATATATATACTATAATATACAGGGCTTTAATACACCTATGGGACAAAGTTTAAAATCATCAAAAAAAACTAAACTTTTTATACAAAAAAAACCGAACAAGTGCGAGTCTGACTCGCGCACCGAGGGTTCCGTACAAACTTAACTTTGTAATTGAGTGTAACTAAAAATGTATGCTTTTCGCAATCTGTGCTATAAGACATTCGTACCAAATTTCAAGATTCTATTCCCTAATAACAACTTTCCTCGGTCAAAATATATGTTTTTTTCTCGTGATTTATATATAGCTTTATCCTACAGTATAAGTTGTATAAATTGATAAGTATATATACCCCATAATACCTAGCAGTAGGTAAATTACAATTAATCCAATTTAAAGAAGTCGGACAACGTGTATCAGTTTAGGCCCTGATAAGGCACTTGTGAAAGTCAAAAGGTACAATTGACCTCGGCCTTAATTGACCTGGATCTTGGATTAGGACGGCATAAATTCATAGCCAATATTGGTTTTTCACGCTTGCTAACATTTAATATGTCTTTGATAAAAAAAAATATTTTCATACATTCTGATGGAGGAATATTTTTTTCCTTTTATCTTTTTTGCAATTTTCAGAGTTACCCCCAAAGGTCAATAATACCTCAAAGTAAACAGCATGTATACATACTTTTGTATGTTGTATATCATGATTATTTTCTATACGAATGCGGAAAATATAAAAGACGTCCAACATGTGACTGTGTCTTTAAGTTTATGTTATTATTCTTGTATTTATTTATGATAAATCTTAAGATCACTGAGACAACGTTATACCAGGAAAAGAGAAAGAATGATAATCAGGTAGTTACTTCTCTTTTTCAAGTATAATGCTGTCTCCTTTTCGACGTGTGTGATACAGTTAAGCTTTGTTTAAAATGTAATATACTATTTTGTATATAATTTGGTATTTTTTTATTTAATTATGTTTTATAAATGGTACAAAATAATTATGCATCAATAATAATATTCTAATTAAAAAAAAACTCACCTCTCTCAGCAAAAACATCTCCTGTACCCGTAGCAATATCCTGGAGCGCCTGATCATCAGCACCGACGTCAGCCAACCCGAAACTCTGATCACGAAACACTACATTGTCATTAAAAGGCCCACCAGGACCTCCATGAGAGTTAGAATGCTCTGACACACTATCCGTCGCATACGGGAATACAACTCGCGGACTCCTGGCTTTCCAACCCGAATAGTACCCATTCCGTACCACTGGAGGAAAAGCCTGATACGGCTCGAAACCAAACGTCGGGGCGTATTGCCGACCATATCTCCCTTGGTAAAAATGAGGATTAGTTTGATACGGTCTAAATCTCGGCAATGGCTCATAGAACCTTTCGTTCCCAGATGTAAGCTCCTCGTTCTGACTCTTAGGGGCTTCAGTACTGTCCCCAGGCGACGTGAAATCATAGTCACTATCGTCGAATTTAATTTTGGAGTAATTCTTGTCTTGTGTCAAATCGATTTCGCCTCTGCCGAACGCTTGGTTATTTTCGTCGTCGTCTAAGAATAAGACACGTTGTTTCGATCTAGTTCTGCGGTAATAGTTTCTAGGTATAAACATGATGTTTTTATAAGGTTTTTGGTATACAACGCTTAACGCCCGGCTCGGCTCGGCGGCGGCGGCGGACGCAACCACGAGCAAAATCACTTTCCATCTATTTTCGCTGAACATGTTGTTGACGGTCACTGATCCGTGGATTTCACTTTCATTTTACTTTGTTTGTTTAATTTGATTGATGCTTGATTTTCTTTTGTGAGAAAATTTTATAGCATTGTTTTTTTTTGGTTGTTTTCTTTTTTGTTTTAAATTGTTAGAAGTTTGATTTTCATGGTTGTTTTACACGCGCGTGTTTGTCCGGCGGTTGGTGGCGGCTGACTGTTGGTGGGTTGCCCCCACTGGCTGGCTGAGCTGGTGGTTATATAAAAATGCATGTGATGACGTGATGGCTTGCGTAAGAAGGCTTACAAGCGATCGGCGATGCTCGGTGATAGTGCCGTTGCTTGGCAACCGTTGTTTTGGATGACTGGCCCACTTTTCCTTGGCTTATATTAGCCACTGGATTTTTGTAAGCATCTTTTTAGTGATTTAAGTTACTATAGCCTGGTTTAGAAGGCCTATCATGTACATTTTTTATTTAGAACCTCCAGGGAAATGACATGTTGTTAATTACTTTTATATTATGTTATTGCATACAGTCACAGTGGAATAAACAGTAGCTAAAGAAACATTATAACAAAAGAAAATAATGACTTGCTGTCTTCAGTCTAGTTATAAAAATATATATAAGTTTTTTATTAGTTGCTTGGTTAGTTAATTGTATTATTAGTTAATTAATCTAAAATCAGTTACTATAAAATTATTTATTCTTTTTTAATTTTATTCTCCTAATTCGATGTAAAACACATGTTTTTCTTTAACCGGCACAAATACAAAATTATAGAGAAAAATTATTTACCGCCATCTATCGACAAAAGAAGGCGAAGAGCGCTAGAACCTTTCACTGTATGTTTGTATCTAACCTGTTTACTTTCTCCTACAAAGTTATATAAATAGTACTACGGATCATCTAAAGATGGCGCTTTTGGAAGAAGAATTGACGAAAATATTCTAACGATATTTTTTTTTACTGTTGAAAAACGGCAACACACAAAACTTAAAAAATATTCTTTTTAATTTGATATAAAATTTTATAAAAATATTTTTATCTGTAGTTTTTTTATAGTTTGGTTAGTAAAGGTATTGAGAGTACTTTATGTATTATATATGTTATATACTTCATAGTATTTTGCAAGAATAAATATTACTCATGATACTTAAAACGTTATTAAAATAAAAATATTACGTTACGACGTCACGCGTTGAAGTCTTTTGTTTGAAGAATTCGAGACAGCTACGATGTCGTAGCACAGTCTACGAATGTTCTGATACTGTGAGTTTTTAACATCGAAATATAAATACGTCCTACTGTAATAATAATATGAATAAATTGTCACGAAAAAAAAAATGTTAGCTATAAAATTCGGTCCGCCACGCCAAGATCCGCCACAATCAAAGAGTATGTATAAAAAACATAAAATGGAGAGTATTGGCCCAAATTATTTATTTTTGCCTTTTGCGGTCGAGACCACGGGTCCTTGGGGGTCCGAAGCTCGCCGATTTTCTCGAACATTATCTTCAAAATTCATTGAGGTCACAGGAGACCGGCGGGCGGGGAGCTTTTTCCGCCAACGCGTTAGCTTGGCCATACAAAGAGGGAACGCTGCCAGCCTTCTGGGAACCTTGTCGATGATTGGCAGCAGCACACGCCTCGAGGATTTTTTTTATATGTAGTTTGTATATTTGTTGTAAATATTGTATATTATAGAAATGGAGATATAGCAGGAGATCGTACGAAGAGCCATGTTTACCTCTACCACAGATTTGGACGCCTCAACATGACCACGACCACTCTGCTAAGAGTTTAACGACTGGGAAGAAAAAGATCGCATTAGGATCTCACTTATAATAGGGTAGTTGACTGACATATCAAATCAGCTACTTTTTAATAAATGACAAACCGATAGTTTATATGGAATTTTGTATGAAATATCTGACTATGACGTCATAGTTTCACAACATCAAATGATCTACTCTTAGTGGTTCTACTGGTAATTAAAAATCATAACATATTTGATGTTTCCACGTGTTTTTCTGTTTCATGCATCGGTTAGTCTAGTATACTTGTTAATAAATAAATTCTCATATTTTTCTGACGTCAGTAAATAAAAAAAAATAACAATGTCATCATCTGCCGTTTTCCTTAATCATTAACGGAAGATCACGTTGTATAAACATACGTACACTTTAGTATAATTATAGTATACACACATATGTATAATGTGCCAAATTATAATTTCTCTTCGACTCGTTTTCACTTCGCGCTTCCGATGCGCCGGCGCCGACGCGTTACTTAACACTTGGGGCCACTAAAGTAGAGACTGCACTTATGAACACTCTAATACCAGTTTGGAAGGTTGCTTTTGCTAAGAAGAACCGGCAATAAACTCAGCAATTACTCTTTTTAACCTCCTTCAAAAAAAAGGAGGAGTTTCTCAATTCGGCTGTATGTTTTTTATGATTGTTCACACATAACTTTTTTGCTTATGAACCGATTCTAATAATAATTCTTCTTGCGTTGTGTTTTGTATAGCACCAAAGTGCTCCAATATTCTAATGTATTTGAAGAAGGTTTAGGAACTTTTTAGGGTTTGGGAAGTCGAAAGAAAAAAACGGAACCCATATAGGATCACTCGTGTATCTGTCTGTCTGTCCCAAATACTGGACTGGATTGAGTTGAAATTTGGTACACATATGTAAGTCTGTGTCCAAACACGGACGTCGGAGCTTTATATTAGTGAATGTTTTTTTTTTGATCCGACTGGTAGATTCAGAGATACCGCATTCAAACAAACGAACAAACAAACTCTTCGGCTTTTTTATTAGTATAGATGTGTATGTGACAAAAAATATCTTTTTAATATTAGCTTACTATAATGCAATGTTTTAGCACCAGAGTGCAGCACTAGCACAAACAGTAAACAGTTTTTTGAAACTCTCGCCACATCCCCCATGCAGTTTCTTCAAATTATTCACTTTGAGTGGCCGTATGATGTCATTATACCAAAGTTTTCACATAACAAGTGTTGAAATACCATGTGTTACGGCACGCCATTTTATGTGCTAGTGGCGCCATCTGCGCACAGCTTTGCTCAATGTTCCCTATTCATATATAACATTTTATATCGCTCGTTTAGTGGCCCCGCATATAAACCGATCTCGCGGCCAATTAACCTTCTTAAGTTCGGGGGAAGCCTTCGTTTGCATGTCTCTTACTTATATATTTTTAAAGAGCATGTCGCAACGCAAGTATATTTTAATATACAGGAAAATTATCAATACTGATAGCATACCAGCTGTTCCTCGTGGTTTCACTCGCGTTCTCAGGATAAAAAGTAGTCTATGATAGGGCTAGTTGTGAGGATCTCATATACCTATTTTTTTTAGTTTTAAGTTATGTAGTTTTGAAGTTATTTAAGAAATTAGGCGAAAATTGACCATTCCCCCTGATCTCCGAAACTAATGGCCCAAAAATTTTCTTCAAATCAGAAAATTGTTCTATAGTTACCTATAGATTACAGGAAAACTTATAAGAAGTCTGTGTTATTTAGAGTAACATAGAAAATTACGGAACCCTCGATGCGGAGTCAGACTCGCCCTTGTCCGGTTTTTTTACTATGTAGAGATTACGACATAGCAAGGTTGATGTTCTATATGAAAAGTATTTTTTTTTGTGATATTTTCTTTCTTATTAATAACTACTTTCTCTCTCTAAAGAACTGCAGGTGATTTATCAGTAACCCTATAATAATAAAGCTGAAGAGTTTGTTTGTTTGTTCACGCTAATCTCCGGAGTTACTGATTCGATTTAAAAATATCACTAATAGGAAGCTACATTATCCCCGAAGGTTATAGGCTACTTATCCCGGGAGCGCGAGTGAAACCGCGGAGAACAGCTAGTGAGTGATAATAGGGGTGATGACTAAAAAAAAAATTTATCCGTCAGTTAGATTACCAAAAAATATTGGACACATGTTCTTTCTTTAGTTCTGAAAACAAAAAATAACGAAGATACAGTGCGTATAAATATCGCGTGACGTCACGTTTTAGTACACTTTTTACACAGAAGTGACGTCACAAACCCCCACTCCTAAACTTTGATGCGACCTATCTTTGTAAATTTTTATTGATTTGATAAAATAAAAAATACGTATCCAATATTTTTTGATAACCTAACTGACGGACTAAATAGAATTAATTATTTTTTACCCAGTCATCATCCCTATTGTCGTAGAATGAGCTCCCTGCCGCCCCGTAGTTTATGTATCGGAGTAAATATCAATAGAAAGTAACATATCCTACACATATTATAAATGCAAAACTATTTGAGTATGGATGAATGGATGTTTGTTACTCTTTCACTCAAAAACTACTGCACGGATGTGGATGAAATTTGGAACACAGATAGTTTATAACCTGTATTAACACATAGAATACTTTTTATCCCAGGAAAACATAAGATCCCTCGGGAAAACGGGTGAAACCGCGGGACGGAAGCTAGTATAAAATAATTCTAATATCGATAGAATAGCCATTAAATGTGATGCTGTCGGTAAAGTAAGGCAAATTAAATTGAACTCGACCCGATCGACCGGAGAAAGTATTTTAAAATTAAAACTAACATCACAACTTCATATTATTACTAGCTATTTACCGCGGTTTTACCCGTGTTCCCAAGGATAAAAAGCAGCCTATGTGTTAATCCAGGGTGTCAGGTACCTCAGTACCAAATTTCATCATAATTGGTTCAGCCGTTTAAGCGTGAAGACATAACAAACATACACATAAACTTTTTCATTTATAATATTAGTAGAACTAGCTGTTCCCCAAGGTTTTACCCGTGTTTTTGGAATAAATTAACTTATAATATAAAACTGAAGTCTCTGTTTCTAATGTCAAAATAATCAGCTTTTAACTATTTGTAGTAACTTACCTATACTAAAAAAACTATTTTTAAAACATCTGTTTTTTTTGTTCCGGCTAATCTCCAAAAGGCTAGACCGATTTTGATGGGACTTAAAAAAAAAAGGTTCCGAGCAAAAAAAAACCTGAAATGATAGGCTATTTTTTTTCCGGGAACGCGGTCGAAACTACGGGGATAGCAATATGCTGTAAGCAACACAAACGCGATTTTTAAAAGAAATCAAAATAAAGTTGCTATCAAAGTAAGCGTTACATCAAAGCGTGGAAGCCATTTTCCAAAATATATGTAAAATATTCATATCCCTAAGAAAGTTATCGCAAATTTATTAATTTATTTAGAAACTTGTTTATTATACACTCTCATACCATCTCTCATAAAGAAAATAACAAAAATAAAAATACTATAGCTCTCATTAAAAACTAGGTATATGCCTAATTTTATTCATTTCATGACATTTTCTCTTTATATTTTTTTTTATCACCACAACTTGTTTTTATTTTTTTATATTCTTTTTAGGACCTGAAAAGTTATGAAGAACGAATGAATGAATGAACCTTACAATTGACTCTTCCACCAGTAAACATTAGATATGTATTATTCAGTTTAATAGATTAGTTAATTATGTCTAAATTTATTTTTATTTAAGTTTGTTTCTTATTTGTATGGTGGAACAATAAATACTTCTTTCTTTCTTTCTTTATATGTTAGAAATGAGCAACCCTAACCAAAGCACCCTGCGTGATTTTTGGAGTCATCCCCCACTCCCCTCTGTCACAATCCGTCCTCCCTTTATCGTCATTCTTCCCCTGTATAGTCCCAGACCATAGTATAAAGAAGAGGGGAAGTAGGTTATCTTCATACTAACGCACCGCGCGCGGCTTGTATGTGTGCGCTATTGTATCTATGTGTCGACGCACGCACACTTTAACAAAATCTCGACCCGTTTCTCAGTGCGCCAGTCGGGGCTAACACTGCACAAGGTTCTCGCGCGAGTCACGGCTTTTCGGCACCGCTAAATGATTTTATTCATCAATATCATCATCAAAATGTCTGATAATCGCAGAAGAACGTATTGCTGTGTGTTTGGGTGTCTTAATAATTCATCGATTCCAGACCTGTCTCTGTTCAGATTACCTATTGAACAGGAAAGGTAAGTTAGTCACTTATTCTAGCATAATATAATTTTACTTGATGATGAGATACCTACGTACTTACATATTTTTTGTTTGTATTAGTTTTATATCACACAGGAAGTTGGTAGGTAGGCCTAATTTCCTTCTAGAATGTATTTGTAGGTATAGTAACTAAGTACCTACCTACTTACAGAAAATCGTAATTCAAAATAAGTATGTACGAGTACCTAATTGACTAATAGTAAATCAAATACATATAAAACAAAGTTCGAATCATAACAACAAATTCCGCGACCGCGACTTGACGTTGCCGCTGTTCATACGGTTGCTAGCGAAGCGCGAACAGCCGCGCCTAATATTTAGCTAAAAGTGACAACCCTAAGACAGTAGGCAATTATGTCGCGAATTGGGCCGGAGATAGCCTACTCCCTCTTCTTTATACTATGCCCAGACGAGAGACTAAGTTATCCGGTAGCACCATAGATACTTGTTAAAAATATTTTTAAATAAGTGAAACCTCATATGAAAACTTTTAAAAAGAGCAATGACCAAACGATATTGGTTGGACTTACCCAGAATCATAAAGGGATACTTTTCTACAATTACTAATACAGTCTTATCTAAAAATAATACGCTGATCCTCTAGACAAGTACAATAAAGTCGACGTCATTATATAAAATTGCTTTCTTGTGCTTAATTTATAAACGTGATAAGCTTATTTAATTCAATACATTTAAATCTACTCAAGATAAGAATCGGATGGAGGAGCTATGCGTAGATTAAGGATACATAATCATCAAGTAGGAGACACTGACAAAGAAAATATTATATTTTATTATTATTATCTCATTTATTAAATATATATCTTATAAATTACATTTTTAAATATAATCTATAAAAAAAAAAATATTATTATTTTTGCATTAAGTTCAGTTTATTCTACCTAGTACTCTCATAATATAACTTACTATTAAAAACAATATCCTTGAAATAAACTAAGAATGACGACTGAATAGAATGAAAAAGTCGCTATCAGAAGGCATCGTTCCCAGAATACTAGCGGCAATGCCACAATGCTGATTCCCTGACCCGGGTATACGCCAGCATTCGGGCGTACTTTTAATAGAAATAAAATTAAAACATTGAAAACATCTGATCGCCACTATTATACACTATTTACATACAATATTTTTGCTTAAAAATTTAACGAAAAAATGCCATTTACATCGTTCTGAAGTACGGTAGCTGGACTGATTATTAAATTTTTCCTCAATCACATAGTATCCGAGGCGTCAACCAAAAGGTGAAACATCACCGCACCGCGCACCGCGCCGCCGCGATTAAACCAGAGCTATAATAATCGTGACAGCGCGACGGTAGTGTATAACCAGCTTTAGCGTCGATTCATACTATTGAAAAAAAAAGGTTATTTCGATCTATAAAGTATCTTTAAATAAAAAAATCACATGGATCCATAATGGTATGAAAAGAAAGAAAGAAGATACATCAACAAAAAAAACAAATAAAAAAATTCTTCCATTTTAGCATCACATATTGTTTTTGTATTTTGCCAGTGCTCAAGTTTTAGTAAAGTTCAAGTCATGTTGATGAATCTCTTTCAAGGTATAGTCATGCAGTGTGTTAGTATAATGGTGGCCGTTATACTGAAACTTTTAACGGACTTTTTGACTTAAAACGCAACGTCACTTGACAAGTTCCCGCCAAAAAGTCATTTATAAAGCTTAAAAAGACATTAGCTGTTTTTATACTGTTTTATAGATATTCTTTTGTCATTTTTAGTTTTATTTCTTTGCTAAATTATGACCTCGTGTGACCTTAAGTCTTTCCTAAAAAACTATTCTCAACCTTATGTTTTGTAAGAAATACATGTGTATGGATTAATACCTAGCTTT
Organism: Tethea ocularis; assembly: GCA_963555595.1. Taxonomy (NCBI): domain Eukaryota; kingdom Metazoa; phylum Arthropoda; class Insecta; order Lepidoptera; family Drepanidae; genus Tethea; species Tethea ocularis. The sequence continues at coordinate 2,486,270 of OY741983.1, read as the reverse complement.
ATTATAAATTGACTTTTTATTGATTTTGTCTCTAATTGGGATACTTATATTGATTTTTATATTATTCAGTGATATTTAGGTGCATTTTTTTTGTGAGACTGAATAATGAATATAGTTTAAACCCATAACGTTTTAAACTTCATTAAATGTGTATAAACTATTATTCTATTTGATATAACTTTCACATATTGCTACATCTCTCTTTCAAAATCTTGAATAGATTTTCACTGACTGGAGCGTGACGAAAAATATACAATAGTATGAATCGGCATTTAGCATAGACAGGTTTTGAGAAGCTCAGAGACAGTATGTCTTCAAACGGCGTCGGCATCGGACAACTCACTAACAATAAATAAATCCATTCGAAAATCAAACAACCCAATCAGAAACAAAAGACGATCGCATCTGTCAACGACGCCTAAGTAATAAAAAAGGTTTCCGTCAAATTAAACTTTATTGTGATTTTTATTAGGTATTTAATTAAATGTTATTAGAACGCGATTGAGACATTTAGGTGCGTTTTGTTAAGTGAAAGTGTTTTCTAGATCTAAAAGTGAAAGGGGATCTTGTCACAGGTGCGTACTATGGGTTTATAGCTTGTTTTGGTTTAATTGGGTTAGTTTGGATGTTTTGAAGGCTGTATCGGTTGTGTGCATTGACCTAGAAATCGGCTTTCATTTAAAAAAAGATGTTCCTTTTTGAAAACGGAACCAGTATTTTATGCCAATATAGAGAAACAAATCATGTATCGTTATTTAAAAATAATATTGGGTAGACTTTTTGGCGGGAACATCTTATTTTCATAAAATCGTGTATTTTGAGTAAAGATATCAATACAAGTTCACCAGTGAAGTGAAATGAAATGATTACGTGTATAGTGGCTTTTCAAGTTGTCTCAAAAAGTCCGTTAAAAGTTTTAGTAGAACGTCCACCATTGTACTAAAACCCTAAAACCTAACATAAACTGACTGACTATGTGAACGTGACTGACTTTTGACTATGACTTGAAAATGATTTCCAACACGACTTCCACTTTAATTAACAAGAAATAAACATACATGAAGCAAAAAAATACAATGGTCAACTTGACACTGGCAAAATACACAGTCTGATGCCATTAAGAAATAGACCGCAAAAATCAAATTTGATTACGTTTTTCCCTCATTATAGCCCAGTAATAGATCATATGTTTGTCAAAATGTGATTTACGCCTGATACGTATATATATTGATTATTGTTTGTATACATGACTTATTTAAATCCATACTTTATCCATAAATACGGACAGGAACCAATGTATAGTTTCCATAGTACTTATAGCTTAGTTTGGGATCAGATAACCGTGTGTGAAGAATGACCCAGGATATTATTATATTTTCAATGCAAAATGAATATAGATAAATCTATAGTCATATTTTCAAAGTCGCTAATCACATTTTGACAAACATAATCTATGACCTTTTACTGAGCTGGAATTAGAAAAAAAAACAAATCTACACATAAGCACGTTAATTTATAAAATAGGGATGATGACTGGGTAAAAAATAATTAATTCTGTTTAGTCCATCAGATAGGTAATCAAAAAATATTGGATACGTATTTTTTATTGTATCAAATCAATAAAAAATTACAAAGATAAGTCATCTTACGTCAGTCAGTCTCATGAACTATAATAAGTAGGCATCTGAAATTTTCACAGAATATGTATTTCTGTTGTCGCTATAACAATAAAAAATTAAAATAAATTATGTACGATAGTACAGAACCCTTCGTGTGCGAGTCACTCACAATTTTTTTAACCACTTGGTTGACTACCATCCTCTAGTTGAAAATCTATCACCAAGATTTTACTAATATGTTCCAATAGCTGCACTTGAGAGCCAGTTCTCCTTAGCTTAGTGTGCTTACCACCATCGGCCACATTATTACTGACCACGGTGACATTGTGATTAAATATTCAAATCTGACTGGTATTTTTTTTTGTATTTATAGGCCTGTGTAAGCACACAAAGCCTAGAAACTGGCTCTCAAGTGCAGCTGTCGGAACGCGACAAATTTTCAGCTTGAGTGTGGTAGCCAGCCAGGCAAGTCCTAAAAAGTACCCTACACCGTGCTATGCTTTCCTAACGATGTTTCCTTCACCGAAAGCTCAAGGTCATCGTAGGATTTGAACCCGCGACCTTCGTCTCGGCATTCGTTGTCAATACCACTGCTATCATCACCTTAAAAAATAAGCGCATATAAACACAAATACTCATCAGCTTTATAATATTAGTATAGGATATTGTTAGACCACGTTTCACTATTTTTTTAGGGTTCCGTACCCAAAGGGTAAAACGGGATCCTATTACTAAGACTCTGCTGTCTGTCACCAGGCTGTATCTCATGAACTGTGATAGTCAGTTGAAATTTTCACAGATGATGTATTTCTGTTTCCACTATAAAAATAAATAGTAAAAAACAGAATAAAATAAATATTGAAGGCTCCCATACAACAAACGTGTTTTTTTGCCGTTTTTATAGATAATGGTACGGAACCCTTCGTGCGCGAGTCCAACTCGCACTTGGCCGGTTTTTTTTCTTTCATGTTATTCATAATGATTAGTCATACATTGGCAAGCAACACCAATCGTTTTCGTAAGCAACGAGACACATTCCCATGATGGACTAAGAACTGTTTTACACCCACACAAAAATGTCATAATAGTAGTTTATGATACTGTTGCATAATAGGGGTTATTAACTACGAGTGTGAGTTTAAGTACCGAGCCGTAGGCGAGGTTCTTAATAGTATCACACGAGTTTTTAATACCTAATTATGTGCAGTATCATACAGTACTTTATCTAAACTCATATAAATAATGTCATTTAAAAAAATTGAATTTCTACCAACTTTGCAAAAAAAAAAAAAATTGCTATTTTTTGTAATTTTTGGTCAAAATGATATGTGTAGACAAAAACAATAAAATATAATCATATACTTAATCAAATCCGTGTTGCCAACTCCCAAAAATTCTGACCTCTAAAGTTCAAGTTAGAAAATTTGTGACATTGTCATCGTCAAATTGAATTGATACTGATTGATTATACTATTGATAGGTCCAAAGTGTACTTTAATAGAAAAAAAGTTATTTTATAGCATTATCTTGGGAACAACAACTGTACTATAATGAATCATTATACACGGGTGTGCCTAAAGTGGCTCATTAAAGTACTGATTTTGATTTCATAATAAGAACATTACGATATGAGAGTAGATAAATTATATTTTAAAACTGTAGAAAGCGTTTGTGACGTCATTTCTTTGTATTTCACGTGTTTCGTAAAAGAGCCTTTTGTTTTAAAAATCTTTTGAAATGGTTTTGAATATTCATTTGTATTTAAAATTTACTTTCTTTTTTAAATAGGAAGTATAAGTAATAGAAGTATATAAGTATTTATTTGCATGTTCCTGTTAGCTCTAGTATGAACCATTTTGACGTATCGAATCTATACTGATAACAAAGCTGAAGAGCTTGTTTGTTTGCACGCGCTAATCTCCGGATCTAGCTATGGATTCGAAAAATTCTTTCACTAATAGAAAGCTACATTATGCCCAAATGTTATAGGCTACTTTTTATCCCGGGAACGTGAGTGAGACGGCGGGGGACAGGTGGTCGTAGATGTAAATTATTTTTTAATCTGAAACGTAATTAATTTAACTTGAAGATTTCATTCTCTATTAATATTTAAATATCTCTGTATGAGACATAGTGCCAGTGATGCAAACCCCAACTTGCCAAAAAGAAGGATATTTTTGCCAGAAATTAAGGAGACGGGAAAAAAACGAAGGAGAATTTTAAAATAAGTACTTTTTGCCTTCTTTAGAATTATTCGTAGGTTCTTAGGTACTTATTTATTATTAGTCACATGCAATCAAGTACTTAGGTTAGTAAGGTAATAGGTTCATGCCTTGAATTGCATTGTCTGGCGATAGTTTAGTACATATTTTATTAATAAATTGGCAACCACAGAATTCACTCCAAAAGCCTATGAATAATCCAGGAGAATTTCATAGAATTGAAAAAAAAACAGGGGCATACTCAAAAATAATGGAATCTCCTGGTAAAGAAGGAAAGTTTGCAGCTCTGCTCCTTCCTAAACTTTATGGCATGGCAACCAACCATCCATTGTGTCAAATTGTAAAAGATTTGTGGATTGTCTATGAAAAAAAAAATTCAGACAGCACAGCATCATAGAGTGCGTTCCGCATACATACCCAAAGTATAGCAACAATAGAAGTGTTCAAAAATCCTTTCTGCTTGGAAACATTCCGTTCTTGATTAAAATTTTGTATATTTGGCTCATATCATGAAAATAGAGGAGATTTTCATGGAATACAAAAATTAATAAGAATATAAGGAGACATGTCCAAAAATAATGGAATCTCCTGGTAAAGAAGGAGAGTTTGCAGCACTGCAAAGTGCGCATCCTAATAATATTAGAAATGCGAAAGTCTGTGAGAATATAATTATGTTTGTTACTCTTTCACGACTAAACGGATTTAAACGAAACTTGGTACATAGATAGTAGACACCCTGGAATAAAACATAAACTAATTTTTTTCCCGGGAAAACATAAGATCCCTCGGGAACGCTGGTGAAACCGCAGGGCGGAAGCGAGTAATAACTAAAGTGATAATCTATTATATAAAAGAGTAGCGGTTTTTTGGGTAAACATCCCCCTGCCCACACCGCTGAACCGATTAATGTGAAATTTGGCATGTGCATAGATTTTGTCACGTAGACCCCATTTAAGAAGCGATTTTTCGAAATTCCTTTCCGCAGCGGTGGAAACGGGCCCTTTGTGCGATTTTAAGTATCTTAATATCTCTGGAACCTTAGGGTCTAGAAGTCTGAAATTTTTAATGTAGCTTTTTCAGTAAAAAATATTTTTCGGATGCACGTCGTGTGTCTCCCAACTCCTAAACTCGATCCACGATGTGAGTGATGCACGTAGACACGAAGGTGGTCTGCACATCATGATGATTGGGCCGGGCTATACCCTGGACTCCGTGGGCCGGGATTACCCTGGACACCGCTCCTTCATGTTTTCTTTCTTCTTACATTATTTTAGTTCTTTCTTGATATATTATTTATTTCATCTTCATAATATTTAATTTATTTAAGTTTTTCTTTCTTCATAATATTTAATTTATTTTCGTTCTTCTATATTTAATTATCTTCATTTTTTTTAAATTTTCTTTCTTCCATATTTTATCATTATTTGTACAATTTTCATTTTCTTCATATTATAAATTTCTTGCTTCCTTCTTCCTGATTTAATATTTGATTTTTCGTTCTTCACATTGTCTTATACAACGTCGCGTAGCGTCGGGCGCGAGCGCAGGCGCGGGTGCATAGCTATAGTGCGCATCCTGGCAGGGTCGCCATGTAATGTGGGAAGTTATTGACACGACGAGTGCTCCGTTATGAATGTTCTTTATTAATCATAAGACTTAATAATTATACTTGTACACATCTACATACACACTACAATTACATATGGGTGCGAGCGTTTCTCAAACTTTTGTCTATGGGAGGAAAATTTAAAAAAATAAGGGATTTGCTTTGTTTCCGTTAAACCTTGATAACTTTGTGAGTTTGAATGCTACAAACTCAAAATTTATAGTGTAGGTAGTTTAATAACACTTCTAAAATGTATTTTCGGCATTTCTCAAACTTTTTTTCTTCGAGGAAGATATTACCGATGGAAATTATGCATTTTTCAAACTCTTATATCTCTGCAACGGCTGAAGATAGGCAAATGAAATTTCGTATACGCGTTATGCTATACAAATACTACAAATTTCAACTTGGTTTTTGTCAAAGTTTTGCCCATAGACAAAGTAAAAATGTTGAAAATTTACTTTTAGCATCCTGTTTTTCTCAGTTAATATTCATAGCAGAAGCTTGATTTTTGGAATATAAGCTTTCTACAGTATTTGTTTTTAAATGTACTGTTAAGTTTCTCAAACTTTTCATGCGGCACAAAGTTATAAAGGGTGAAATATCCAATTTTTGCACATTAATATTTTTGTAATGGCTAAAGCTAGGGACCTCAAATATGGAATATTAACTAATCAATACAATTGGAACAATATTCAAACCAGTGTTTCTCAAATTTTTCATAGTTGTCAATTTTATGACACCTTCAATTATTTTCTATAAACCTGAATAACGCAAGAACTATTCATCTTAGAAGAATAAATTTTTGGGAATAAGCTACCTATAGCAAGTACTATAAGAATCCTGAAGCGTTATGCAATACTATTTAGTAATGAAATGTTATAGAGGGTGGAAATTTTTATTTTTGCTCCTTAATATTTTTGCAACTACTTAAGCTAGGGTTCCAAAATTTTAAATGTAGACCATGTAACTTAATTGTAACATCACGCAAAACAATAATTTAATTTTTTTTAATTATAGAAAATTTTATGACCTTTTTAATTTTTTTTTATCAACCTGTATAACGCAAGAACTATTTAACTAAGAAGCATGATTTTTTGGAAATAAGCTACCCATAGCAAGCACTATAAGAATCCTAAAGCATTTTGTAATCCTATTTAGCAATGAAATGTTATAGAGGGTGGAAAATTGTATTTTTGTCCCTTAATATTTTTGCAATTACTTGAGCTAGGAATCTAAAATTTTGGGTGTAGACCATGTAACATAATTGTAACAATATGCAAATCAATAATTTTAAACTTTTTAATCATAGACATTTTTATGACCTTTTTCATTTTTTTTCATCAACCTGTATAACGCTTTTCCTATTGATTTTAGAACGACGAATTTCTGGTTATAAGCTACCCATAGCGAGCACTATAAGAATCCTAAAGCATTTTGTAATACTATTTAGCAATGAAATGTTATAGAGGGTGAAATATTTCATTTTTACCCTTTAATATTTTTGCAATTACTTGAGCAAAAGATTCAAAATTTTAAATAAAGACTAATTAACACAAATGTAACAACATAGAAATCAAAATTATTCTAAATTTTAGTCATAGATATTTATATGATTTTTTTAAAAAGTTTATCAGCTGTATAAAGCTACTCTATTCATATAAATACCATATTTTATGAATTTAAGCTATCATATAGCATGCATTGTTTATAGCAAACTAAGAACCCTTCCACTCACAGTATTGTTCAACTTTCATGCCAAAATAAAGTAACAAAGCTTTAAATTTTCTTCAATATCTCAAACAAGTGATCTAAAATTATAATACTTAGCATTTAGTTTATATAAAATAACTAGCTGTTCCCCGCGGTTTCGTTCGCGGGTTTATAAGTAGCTTATAACCTTCGGGAATAATGTAGCTTCCCATTAGTGAAACAATTTTTCGAATCGGACCAATAACTCCGGAGATTAGCGCGTTCAAACAAACTCTTCAGCTTTATTATTACTACCTATAGATAGATTAAGTTTTCACCCAAGAAATAAAAAAAAAAACAAATTTGGTAAAAATAAACTCAAAACCAATTTTGAAATAATTAGGACCTTCTTAAGTAGTATTTGTTTCTATGAAATCCGTATATAATATCTACAACAATTCAACTTAAAAATATTCAACGTTAAAGCAATTGTCATCAAACAAATTACGTATAGGACTTCATGTCGGTGAAGTCGTGCATAGTTCGGTTCTTTTCGGTATTGCTCGGGTTACATCGGGCGCCGCTTCGCATCGCCCGTGCTATACAAAAATAAATAAATATCCTGGGACATTCTTCACATATTTTTTTTCAGGTTTTCAATTCCAAAAAGATTTTTCCAAATCCGACTGGTAGATCCAGAGATTAGCGCGTTCATACAAACAAACAAAAACTCTTCAGTTTCATTATAGTTTAGATAGATAGATATATACATTATTATTAGTATAGATAAATTATAGATAGGTTTATGTTGGCAGTTCTTGACATTTTTTTTTTTTTTTTTTTTTTTGAAAGGACTAAAGTTGGTAGCCTCTGATGGCTGCTCCAACCTTACCGGACAATCGGCGAGCGCAGAGAGCTCTCAGCCGGGTAACATTTAGGTAACAACGCCTGAGGGCACCCCCGAGTGGGGTACGAACCTCGGCTCAGGGCGTTACCGGGGGAAGGGGAGGACTTTGTACGAGTTACGACTAATTGGGGGCGGTCGGATTACTAATGGCAGCTCGGGCCGCTTGAACGGGACGAGACTGAGTGGGACGTCGCGGCGGTCCTCGCCGTCGAGGACGGTAGCGTAATCGGTTTTGTGTAGTGTGTTGTGTACTTTTACGGGCTTCGTCAGCTTCGATCTGAGCTAATGTTATGGGGTCATCCGGCTCGCTGAGGGCTTGCCTTGGTCTAAGGATACGGAGTATACGAGAGGGCGTGTACGTTGCGGCTTTCACTATAAGAGGGTTGCGGTGATTAACGGCGGTATTGAAAAATCTGCGTGAGGCGCGTTTTATAAATTGTTTTAACGTGGGGAGACCTAAATCAATGTGGAGATTTTCATTACGCATGTACCACGGGGCGCCCGTGGCTTTGCGCATGAAACGGTTTTGAACCACCTGAAGGCTATGGATCCGTGCAGGAGCTGCATGTGCGAACACAGTACTAGCATAGGTCATAATGGGGCGGATACACGTGGTATATAGTCTAACCTTGCTTTTGAGGGCAAGTTTAGACTTATGATTCAATAAAAAGTGGAGGCGCCCTAACACAAAGGCGGCGCGCGCGCGGACCGCTTTAATGTGGGCATCAAAGGTCAAACGATCATCGAGAATTACTCCGAGATATTTGGCTTGCCTTTCCCAGGGGATTGGTTCACCGAATAGAGTAACTGCCTTTGGAGGGGTGGGGGTACCTCGATGGTAGGGTCTGTAGAATAGGACCGCCTGGCTTTTGACAGGATTGATTTCGATCCTCCATTTCCGAAACCAGGCGCCTAGGGCGTTAGCCGCGGTTTGGAGGTTCTTAACAATGACTGAGGGGGACTTACTAGAGCAGTAGACCGCGGTGTCGTCCGCAAAAAGAGCTAGCTGCACTTTGTCGGTCTTTGGCATATCACTCGTGTAGAGTGAGAATAGCAAGGGAGATAGTACCGAGCCCTGAGGGACACCGGCACCGATGGGGTGAGGGGAGGAGAGTGCGCCTAGAATGCGATATCGAAAGTGGCGATTTGACAAATAATCTCGTAAGATAAGCACGAGTCTATGTGGAACACCTAAGGTGAATAGCTTAAAGATTAAGCCATTGTGCCACACTTTGTCAAATGCCTTCGCGACATCGAAGAATAAGACGCCTGTCATGTTACGCTCTTGGTACTGGGAAGAGATGTGTTCAACAATACGATGTACTTGTTGAACACAAGAATGTTTGGCTCGGAAGCCAAATTGTTCGTCAGGGATGAGATTATTGGCGTCGGCATATGTTTTGAGGCGGATATAGATCAGTCTCTCATACATCTTGCCCAAGACATTTAATAGACTTATGGGGCGGTAACTGGAGGACTCGGACCTGGGTTTGCCGGGCTTATGGATTCCAATTACATGGGCCTCTTTCCACTGATGTGGAAAAATATTACAAGAGAGGGCAGCGTTAAATATGGATATTAGCAGTATTATGAGGTGGGCGGGGAAGAGTTTGATCACTTTGTTAGTGATTTTGTCCGAGCCCGGGGCCTTCCGCGTGTGTAAGTTCCTGATGATCGATTTGACCTCGTCAGGGGTCGCGGGAGGAAGGGGGTCATCCTCTTCGCTGAGAGGAGGAGGTGGCAATGGGAGGGCGGCTCTCCGTTCAACTTCAGAGTTGACTTCCTCCAAATGACTCGGGTCTATCGGGAGGGTACTGGGCGTGCACTGAAACTCTAAGCTTTCAGCGAGGCATTCTGTTTTATCATCGTCATCGAAAGCGGGAGGGAGATTGGGCCTATTTAGTGGGGGCATGGGTGCTACCGTGTCCTTGGTAAGGGCACGAGAAAGCTGCCAAAAGGCTTGATGAGAGGGTCTAATGTCTGTAAGGGTCTGGTCCCAGCGAACCTGACGTAGCTCTTCAATGCGTGACTTGACGTCACGCTGGAGAGCACGCATACGGATGCGGTTGTCCTCTGAGGGGAAACTATCATAGGCGCGAATGGCGGCATTTCTCTGCCTCAACAAGTCACGTACGTCATCGGGCAAGCGCCAACGTTGATCGCTGTCCGCTGGCACTGTCCGTGAGCAATCGCTAATTAACGATTGCACGTGGCTAGTGAGTGAGTCAATTGCGCCGACAGCCTCATCAGCGGTGTTGAGGCTGTCTGGGATCTGATCAAGGTGGACGGATGTGGTTGACTTGAGGCTTTCACTCAGTCTATTCCAATTTGTCACGACCTTTGTAGGGGGGGCTTGACCTGCATCTGGGGAACCTATGCGCCCTGCTAATTCTAGGATAACAGGTCGGTGGTCGGATGTGAGCTCGTGTAGCACTGTTACGTCATGCACACGTAGGTTTACATTGCGTAACAATGCCACATCGAGAATATCAGGTCTGTGTGTCAGTTGGTGGGGATAGTGCGTCGGGTCGAGGGGTGCGATAATATCTATATCTAGAGGGTCAAGGAGGGACTCTAATAGTCTACCTCTGGGGGAAGTTGAGTGACAGTTCCAGAGTACATTTTTCGAGTTTAGGTCACCTGCCAGAATTACAGAGTTACCTAGCGCGAAAATAGACTCTAGATCCGTTTTGAGTGGTGAATCATTACGGGAGGGAGATATATATGCTGATACTATAATTATAGGTTGGTGTCCTGTCATGCCAAGCCTACAAACCGATGCTTCAATGCACTGGAGGGAGGGAGGCGGATCCATGGGGGAGCAGTACAAGGACCTTTTGTAATAGATAAGGGTGCCTCCTAGGGCAGAGTCAATCCTATCATTGCGAACTACTTGGTAGTTTGCAATTTTAGGGTCCCTATGAGAAGGTTTGAGGAAAGTCTCTTGTATCAGAAGGACGTCAAGTTGATGGTTTCGCAGGAACTCTGCGATATCATCGCGTTGACCTTTAATGCCATTTGCATTATAGAATCCTACTTTGAGGGATCGGGGTTTAATTCTGCACGTTACGGTTGTATTATCCATTATGGTTTTACGCGGAAGTTGGAAAGGACTGTCACGATGCTTTGGAAGCGCATCGCGATGGAAGCGAGGGCACGACCGTTGCCCTCGTTCGCTCTGATCTGGGTCGCGAGGTCCCTAATTTCGTCGAGGTTTATTGCCTCAGCGAAGCGCTCCACTAGAGCGAAGTCCGGGTCTTCGATCAGTGGTAGTTTGGGTGTGTTTGCGCGACGGTTATTGGATGTTGTCGGGGAACGTTTGGGTGGGGGAGAGGAAAGGAGAGGTTGCGTGGGTGCGGGGATGGATTTAGAGGGTGGGACAGTTGGGGGATTGACTGCTGGAGTTGGAGGCACTGAAGGTGCACTACTTAAAACTGGAAAGTCCTTGTCATAGTTGACAAGTTTCCAGGGCGAGGATCTTTGTGGGGCTAGGACAGTCTGGGAGGGGTCAGTGAGGGGGGCAGTTCGCGTTGAGTTGCGCGATGTGCGCGAGTTGCGCGGAGGGCCCGAGTTACTTGATTTGCGGGAGGGACGAGGGGCTTTCGGGCACCCGCGGTAATTAGCGGGATGGCCGAGTTGGTTACAGAGAACGCAACCAGGCTCCTCAGTACACAGGGCCTTGTCTTTCGGCCTATCGCACTCAATGGTGGAATGGGGCTTAAGACACTTGACGCATCTGGGGGGGGCAAAGCAATTGCGGGCGGTGTGGCCGTACAACTGGCAATTGTGACATTGGGAGGGGTACACTCCCTTATGGGGTTTCTCAAATGAGATACCGGACAGGTGACAGACGTGGCTGATCTTAAATATCTTTTTGGCCTCGTCGCACTGTTCTAATTGGGCGAGGACCATATTATATGGGGTATGACCACGCCCTTTGTACATTCGATGTACGGAATGAACGGGGATAGCTTGATCCTTGAGGGACCTTTCAATGTCCTCGGTGGTAATTTCGTGGGGAATCCCCTTAATTACCACACGAAGGGCACGCTCCTCGGGGAGGCAGTAGGTGTGAAAGGCTACTTTCCTCTCCTTGAGCAGCTTAGTTAGGGCTCTATGGTCCTGGGAGGTAGACACTGTGACACGGATTCCGTGCTCAGTGGGGTGGGCATTGGTGAAATTGATGTGTGCTCCGGGCACATTACACCAGGATGACACATCGGGCCATTTGCCCTTATCTTGAATGAAAAGGGGCGGGGGTACATCCTTCTTTTTTGGAACTTGGGCAGCAGAAGGGGTAGGCGCTACCTCCATAGGAGGAGCCGATACTGGGGTATCCATGAGTGGGGGAGGGGAGAAGGTGCCTTCCCTGGCGGCAACGCGCTGGGTGGAGATTGGGGTGGGGGCAGGATTCGTGGATGGAAAGCAGTCGGGGGAGGAAGGGGTCACCGGGTAATCCTCCGGGGGGGAAGTCACCTTAGCCGCCTTGGCGGCCGCCTTGCGGGCCTTGCGACCTCGTTTACGACCGCCAGGGACGAGCTGGTAGCTATCGTCCTCCTCAGACGATTGGGTAGGGGGGATGGGTTCAGCGACTGACTCGGAGATGGACTGGGTCGACATCTCTGAATCAGCGCGGGAAGAGGGACGGCTTTGGGATGGGGTGGGGATCTGGTGTCCCGGGAATTTGGCTTGGAGGTACCGAAGTACCTCCTCATCTAAAAGGATGTCCTCTAGGGACAGAGTTGGAGGTTGGCTGGCCATGGTGGCCAGCCGGGCCTTGCGGCCGGGGAGCTAATCTAAGACGACACTATTGTGACTTCGTTCGCGTGGCGTTCCTGAGAGAAGAAGTCACAAGAAACTTCAGGCAATCGCCCTAGCTAAAACCTATCTATTCGCCCCGGGTGGGTAGGCCCGGAGGTGTGTAGAATCTCTCCCAACCGGGTATAGGTTGGGAGGTGTGTAGGCCCTAGGGTGTGCCCTAAGCTTGTGTTCCCACTGCCAGTCTTATTGTGCAGTGGGTTCCTACGTCCCTGCCTAGCGCTAACTGGGGTCGACTAGGGAAGCCCCCAAGGCCGACTGATCCAGTCCCGTCCGGGTGTACGTTTTCCAGAAGGGAAACCGTGAGCGCCCGGGGCACGCTCGAACTAACTTCGTTGTCACCGTTAGGTATCCGTTAGTTCACCACTAAAAGCGTGGATTTCACAAGTTTGATGACGGTGTCAGAAACAATGGAATGTTATCGTGGTAAATACCCAGGTAAATTACCACGAAAACAATAGCGCAGGTGTCTTTCGACGAAAAATGCCAGATAAGGGACCGGGCCAAAGCCAGGTAACAAATCGAGCGATAAATTCGCGGAAACGATACGGGTAGCGCACGGAGCGCAAGGGTACGTCCGTGCAGTACGACGGATCGAGTCGGAAATCAGTTCTTGACAATTTTGCATCAATCTGTATTGTATCATTGTCCTTAGTTTCTCACAAGTTTTGGGATAAAAATACCTACCTTCTTATCTCACGGGTCTACCTCTCTGCCAATTTTCATTACACACTGTTTGAACGTTTAGAAAGAAAGAAGAAAGAAAAACTTTTATCTCCTGCATTGCATGCCATTCGAAACTTATAAAAAAGAATATCAAACATAAAAATTCAATATACCTACAAAAATAAAAAATAATAAGAAGGCTGTATGGCTCTGAACCTTTGACTGTTTTTTTTTAACGTAACAAAAACTTATGTATGACTAATAATGGATTGTAATTTTTGACAAGTATTTACACGTGAAAACTGAACTCCACATGCATAATATATTTATGTAGCATTCAATCGTCACAGAACTATACCTGTCCCTGGATATAAAATAGCCTAAAACCTTCATCTAGGAACCTGAACCTAAGAGGATACCTATCTTTGAAAAGCGCTTCATAATCTGTACTGTGGTTTTCAAGGTATGAGAATACTAACGGACAAATTGACCTACATATTATTTGGTTGGTTAAATTGAGTACGGGGTGTTCATGAACTCTAATGCGGGTGAAACCGCTGGGCGAAAGCTAGTCTATTATATAAAAGAGTAGCGGTTTTTTGGGTAAACATCCCCCTGCCCACACCGCTGAACCGATTAATGTGAAATTTGGCATGTGCATAGATTTTGTCACGTAGACCCCATTTAAGAAGCGATTTTTCGAAATTCCTTTCCGCAGTGGTGGAAACGGGCCCTTTGTGCGATTTTAAGAATCTTAATATCTCTGGAACCATAAGGTCTAGGAGTCTGAAATTCTTAATGTAGCTTTTTCAGTAAAAAATATTAGATATGGGTGCGAGCGTTTCTCAAACTTTTGTCTATGGGAGGAAAATTTAAAAAAATAAGGGATTTGCTTTGTTTCCGTTAAACCTTGATAACTTTGTGAGTTTGAATGTTACAAACTCAAAATTTATATTGTAGGTAGTTTAATAATACTGCTAAAATATATTTTCGGCGTTTCTCAAACTTTTTTTCTTCGAGGAAGATATTACAGATGGAAATTATGCATTTTTCAAACTTTTATATCTCTGCAACGGCTGAAGATAGGCAAATGAAATTTCGTATACGCGTTATGCTATACAAATACTAGAAATTTCAACTTAGTGATTGTCAAAGTTTTGCCCATAGACAAAGTAAAAATGTCGAAAATTTACTTTTAGCATCCTGTTTTTCTCAGTTAATATTCATAGCAGAAGCTTGATTTTTGGAATATAAGCTTTCTACAGTATTTGTTTCGAAACGTACTATCAAGTTTCTCAAACTTTTCATGCGGCATAAAGTTATAAAGGGTGAAATATCCAATTTTTGCACTTTAATATTTTTGTAATGGCTCAAGCTAGGGACTTTACATTTGGAATATAAACTATTCAATACAATTGGAATAATATTCAAACCAGTGTTTCTCCAATTTTTCATAGTTGTCAATTTTATGACACCTTAAATTATTTTCTATCAACCTGTATAACGGAAGTACTATACAACTGAGAAACATGATTTTTTGGAAATAAGCTATCCTTAGTAAGCACTATAAGAATCCTAAAGCATTTTGCAATACTATTCAGCAATGAAATGTTATAGAGGGTGGAAAATTTTATTTTTGACTTTTAATATTTTTGCAATTACTTAAGCTAGGCTTCCAAAATTTTAAATGTAGACTATGTAACATAAATGTAACAACATGCAAATCAATAATTTAAAAAAAAATGATCATAGACCATTTTATGACCTTTTTAATTTTTTTTTATCAACCTGTATAACGCAAGAACTATTTAACTAAGAAGCATGATTTTTTGGAAATAAGCTACCCATAGCAAGCACTATAAGAATCCTAAAGCATTTTGCAATACTATTTAGCAATGAAATGTTATAGAGGGTGGAAATTTGTATTTTGGCCCTTTAATATTTTTGCAATTACATGAGCTAGGGATCAAAAATTTTGGGTGTAGACCATGTAACATAATTGTAACAATATGCACATTAATAATTTTAAACTTTTTAATCATAGACAATTTTATGACCTTTTTAAATTTTTTTCATCAACCTGTATAACGCTTTTCCTATTGATTTCAGAACCACAAATTTCTGGTTATAAGCTACCCTTAGCAAGCACTATAAGAATCCTAAATCATTTTGTAATACTATTTAGCAATGAAATGTTATAGAGGGTGAAATATTTCATTTTTGCCCTTTAATATTTTTGCAATTACTTGAGCAAAGGATCCAAAATTTTAAATATAGACTAATTAACACAAATGTAACAACATAGAAATCAAAATTATTCTAAATTTTAGTCATAGATATTTATATGATTTTTTATAAAAGTTTATCAGACTGTATAAAGCTACTCTATTCATATAAGTACCATATTTTATGAATTTAAGCTATCATATAGCAAGCATTGTTTATAGCAAACTAAGAACCCTTCCACTCACAGTATTGTTCAACTTTCATGCCAAAATAAAGTAACAAAGCTTTAAATTTTCTTCAATATCTCAAACAAGTGATCTAAAATTATAATACTTAGCATTTAGTTTATATAAAATAACTAGCTGTTCCCCGCGATTTCGTTCGCGGGTTTATAAGTAGCTTATAACCTTCGGGGATAATGTAGCTTCCCATTAGTGAAACAATTTTTCGAATCGGACCAATAACTCCGGAGATTAGCGCGTTCAAACAAACTCTTCAGCTTTATTATTACTACCTATAGATAGATTAAGTTTTCACCCAAGAAATAAAAAAAAACAAATTTAGTGAAAATAAACTCAAAACCAATTTTGAAATAATTAGGACCTTCTTAAGTAGTATTTGTTTCTATGAAATCCGTATATAATATCTACAACAATTCAACTTAAAAATATTCAACGCTATAGCAATTATCATCAAACAAATTACGTATAGGACTTCATGTCGGTGAAGTCGTGCATAGTTCGGTTCTTTTCGGTATTGCTCGGGTTACATCGGGCGCCGCGTCGCATCGCCCGTGCTATACAAAAATAAATAAATATCCTGGGACATTCTTCAAATATTTTTTTTCAGGTTTTCAATTGCAAAAAGATTTTTCCAAATCCGACTGGTAGATCCAGAGATTAGCGCGTTCATAGAAACAAACAAAAACTCTTCAGTTTCATTATAGTTTAGATAGATAGATATATAGATTATTATTAGTATAGATAAATTATAGATAGGTTTATGTTGGGAGTTCTTGACAATTTTGCATCAATCTGTATTGTATCATTGAGACAATCATTTAAGAAGCTGTCCTTAGTTTCTCACAAGTTCTGGGATAAAAATACCTACTTTCTTATCTCACGGGTCTACCTCTCTGCCAATTTTCATTACACACTGTTTGAACGTTTAGAAAGAAAGAAGAAAGAAAAACTTTTATCTCCTGCATTGCATGCCATTCGAAACTTATAAAAAAAAAATATCAAACATAAAAATTCAATATACCTACAAAAATAAAAAATAATAAGAAGGCTGTATGGCTCTGAACCTTTGACTGTTTTTTTTTAAAGTAACAAAAACTTATTTATGACTAATAATGGATTGTAATTTTTGACAAGTATTTAGACGGACTTTTTGGCGGGAACTTGTGAAGTGACGTTGCGTTTTCGTTTTATTTTCATAAAATCGTGTATTTTGAGTTTTATTGAATATTATCGGTGGTATTTTATCCAATAAAGATCAATAAAAGTGCACCAGTCAAGTGAAATGAAATGATTACGTGTATAGTGGCTTTTCAAGTTGTCTCAAGAAGTCCGTGAAAAGTTTTAGTAGAACGGCTACCATTTGATTGTACTAAAACCTAACCTAACCTAAACTGACTATAACTTGAAGATTTAACATGACTAGAACTTTACTACTAACTATGAAACTTGACGATTGACGAGAATTTAATACATGAAGAATATAAAAATAACTACATTGCTCAACTTGACACTGGCAAAATACACGAAGTGTGACGCTAAAAAAAAAAAAAAAAACAAGTATTTAGATGTGAAACATAAATATATTATGCATATCCACATGCATAATATATTTATGTAGCATTCAATCGTCACAGAACTATACCTGTCCCTGGATATTAAATAGCCTAAAACCTTCATCTAGGAACCTGAACCTAAGAGGATACCTATCTTTGAAAAGCGCTTCATAATCTGTACTGTGGTTTTCAAGGTATGAGAATACTAACGGACAAATTGACCTACATATTATTTGGTTGGTTAAATTGAGTACGGGGTGTTCATGAACTCTAATGCGGGTAAAACCGCTGGGCGAAAGCTAGTAATTTATAGATTTAAGAAAAAGCGTTTGGATCAATTTTTAATACTCCATTATGTACCTACTTAAGAACTCTTTTTTACAAATAAATTAGAAATTATCACTTTCATCTGTCTAAATGACAGTTTGATACATTGCGCGATTTAGTGCGAGCGGGTCGCGGCCCACAAGCGCGCCGGCGCGTGCGCAGCTTTCGCTTGTTTTAATTGTTCCCTAACACTACAAGTACGCCTGCTACATCGGCTTTATATCGACTCGAAGAAAGAGAAATAGGTTTCCAATTCAATTGGTCATAATTGCATAGTATTACAGGTTTCAGCGCCACGACATGGTGAAAAGAACACGTCTGAAAAGTTGTGTAAATTCCTCCAAAATATAGGTCAAACGTTTTTTGCATCCCATCTCTGTCGCTGTCTGCCTCTGTCTGTTTCTCCACTTACTTCTTCTAAACCAAACAACGGATTTGGATACAGTTTTCACTAATAAAATGAACGATAAAAGTACAGTACAAACAAACAAATTAGTTTAAATTTTAGTTTTAGTGTCTATAGTTAAGTTACGTTATAATTCATTGTGTTATCTTATTTCTATTATAATGTCGAATAAAGAAGATATGTAGCTCAACAAATTTATGTTCCATTCCAGAAACTACATCTTCAATACCCAGTGCAGCAAACTCTCACGCTATGTCAGAACAATATATGCTTCTACCAGCGAAATGTCAACGGTGAATGACTACACACCAAAGCAATGGACACACACACAAAGACATAAAAGAAAAACAAACATATCATATCATAAAAAAGTTTTAAACAAACATGGCGGCTTGAGTTCTACAAAATGGCGGAAACGATCAAGATGGCCGCTGAGTTCAACGGTTCTGATTCCGTTGATGATTTTAAATGTTACTGGACAGGGAAATGCTGTAGAAGGTATGTTTAGTTAGTGTCTATGGCACTATAAAAAAATTGATACTTTGTATAGAGGAAATAAAGTTTTTAAGTGAATGTTCCACCATCAAATCAATCTACCACTATTACAAAAAATGTCTTATGTAGTTACATAAGAAGAAGAAACTTTAAATTCTCTAATCTAAGGTTAATAAACCATTGCTATAATAATGCCATAGAAAACATCAACAAAAAGTAATGAGACTCTGTTCAAGATTTGCGAAAACATTCGATTGATAAACTCATGTTTAAAAGAAACCTTTCTAAGCATTTCCAGCATTATCAAGCCGGATGTTAGCTTCAATCCTCGGGTACCCGACCACCTGCAACCTCGGCACAGAAGTGCGGTCCTGCACGCTGTCCCTCACCTGCTGGTTGCGAGGGGGCACCAGGGCGAGGGGCTGTGGGGGCAGCTGGCTGTTCTCATGCTGCGGGCCGCCTGAACCTAGCAGGAACGATGGATTTGATAATAGGTTTGTGTTTAGTTATTGGATACTTGCACCAAAACGTGTTATAGCACTAACCCACAGGTAAAATATGGCTATGAAACAGATTTTTTATTATAGAGATTCTGTCTTTACATATTTAACCCGGGGGTTTTTGTTATAAAACGTTGGTGCAATTGACCCTTAGGGGCTGAATTGTCAAAAGTCCTTTTTTACCGGATGCCTACGTCATAAATCAGCTATCTGTATGCCTATTTACCTATATGTAAATTTCAGCCTGGTCCGTCTTGTAGTTTGAGCTGTGCGTTGATAGATCAGTCAGTCAGTTTCCTTTTATGTATTCAAAAATCCTTTTCTAAGCGGAATGTAAGTCGTAGTAGCTATCGGTCTGCCAAATTTCATCCCGATACGTTCAGTTGTTTGAGCTGAGCGTTGATAGATCTCGTGTTACATTCTTATCTATTCTACTAATACTTTGAAGATTATCGGAGATATATATTAAATATAGATCTTCGGAGTTACAGGTCCGATTTAAAAAATTCTTTCACTAGCTACTTTTTATGCCAGGATTGTGGATGAAACCGCGGGAAAAAGCTAGTTGTTAATAAATAACATGTTTCCAATTCCAGCATATCGTCATCAGAATGGAAGTACAAAGTGGTGCCCCCAAAGTTGAGGCAAGTGCCCCAGCGCAGCGTGGTGCCTACCAATGTGTTTAGAAGAAGGGTCGATGATGACGTCACTCAGGTATTATCATCAGTTACTATAGACTCCAAAAACTGCATGGTTCGTTTTTAGGTATGTGTACACGCTTTTCAATTTAATTATTTTACATCTAAATCTTGCATTTTGGTTTTCAGGTGGACTGTGGGTTGCCTTCTTCAAAAATTCTTCAGAAGAGGATTATTGGTGGAAGAGAAGCCAGGTTCGCCGAGTTTCCGTGGCAGGCCCACGTCAGGATATCTGAGTTCCAATGTGGAGGTGTTCTTGGTAAGAAGAAATAAATCCTATCATATCCTACTTATATTATAAATGCAAAAGTTTGTAAGTGAGTATGTTTGTTACTTCTTCACGCTCAAACGGCTTGACCAATTTTGATGATTTTTTTTTTTATACTACTAAGGTAGCAAGCAAGCATATGGCCCACCTGATGGTAAGTGGTGACCGTCGCCTATCGCCATTTGCAATACCAGAGATGTTGCTGACCTGTTACAATACCGAGAAGGCAAACTGGCTCTCAAGTGCAATTGCCGGAACACACCGGTAGGTGCTTGGCGACAAATTTTCAACTTGAGGGTGGTAGCCAGCCAGACGGGTACTACAAAGTATCCTACAACCGTGCTATGGTTTCCTCACGATGTTTTCCTTCACCGAAAGCTCAAGCTCATTGTAGGATTCGAACCCACGACTTTCGTCGCGGCATCCGACGTCACTACCACTGAGCTATCATCGCCTTAAATTTGTGATAGATGTAGCTGATACCCTAGATTAACACATAGGTTAAAAGGAATCACTCTATTAATTCATTTATTCGCCGCTAGGTGCGCTAATGTAATTAATTTCCGAAATGTCAAATGTCATTGTTTTGTTTATTTCTAACTAGCTGTTCCCGCGTTTTCACTCGCGTTCCCGGGATAAAAACGGATAAAGAGTTACTGGTCCGATTCCAAAAATTCTTTCACAAATAGGAAGATACATTATTCCTGAAGGTTATAGGCTACTTTTTATCCCAGGAACGCGAATGAAGCCGCTAGTATTGAATATATGAAGCTAAATTATCATAGGATATTCTTCAAACACGGTTAGCTTAAACTATGGAAAACCACATAATAGGTGTTCTTTAATATTTGTTTTCAGTGTCTCGTCGCTTCGTGGCGACGGCGGCGCACTGCGTGTCTCGAGCGAGGCCTCGCGACATCGCCGTGTGGCTGGGAGCCCTCGACACCAGCGCCAATGGTGGTACCCGCTCTGCTAGGAAACTTGGGTACTTATAGCCAACTTCACTAACTTAAAAAAAACATTAAATCGATGTCAGGCTAGCTAAAAGAAGGAAGTCTTCTCAGTTCAAGTGTATGTGGAACCGGTGGTAGGTGGTAGAGTCTATTGTAATGATTGTAACTATCGACGTTCATAAGTGCCTTATCAGGGCCTAAACTGAATAAATGAGTTTTTGATTTTGAAGGGTTTAGGTCAAATGATTCGTAGAATTTATGGTAGATGGTGAGCATTTTGAATTTAACGAATATATTTTGCGTTTTAATTTCTAATTAAACTTCTAATAGGGTAGTTGACTGACACATCAAATCAGCTACTTTTTAATAAATGTCAAAACGATAGTTTATAAGGCATTTTGTATGAAATATTACATTATGACGTCATAGTTTCACAGCATCAAATCATCTACTCTTAGTGGTTCCACTGGTAATTAAAAATCATAAAAAGCATTAAATGTACAACATATTTGATATTTCCATGTGTTTTTAGATGTTTTATGCATTGGTTAGTGTTTGGTTATTTATTTTTAACAGTGTCAACTACCCTAATTATCTGCGTAGTAGGTACTTAAGGTAAGGTTAACTAACGATTAAACAACTAATTAAATATAAGTTTACTATTGAATTTTAACGATTGATCACCTTAACTAACGACCAAACAACCCATTACCTATTTAAAATCAAATGACCCAATGAAAAAGAGGGGTGTAATAAGTTAGTAGTGTGTCTCCTGAACCAGTGTCGATTAAGTTTTTTTCGTTTGAAAAGTGTCTTAATTCATAGATTGTTCATATGTTTCAAGAAAATCCGCTCAATCGGTTGAAAATCATCACCTCTTCTAGTTGATGAAGAGATATAAACAACTTTTTTTTTATTTTTAGAGGTTTATTCTTCTTAAAGTTTTGATTATTTATTCCAGAGTTATCCAAAAGATCCTGCACCCATTATTTCAATTCCGAATGACGCAACCTGACCGTTACGACATCGCCTTGCTCAAGCTCTCCCGGCCTATCACGTACATGAGTCATATTCTGCCCATCTGTCTCCCGGACTATGACCTGGAGCTGCGGGGCAAGTCTGGCGTCATCGCGGGCTGGGGCAAGACCGACGCCAGTACGGGGCACACTGGTACCAATCTGCTGAGGTCTGCAACTGTACCTATATTGAGTGAGTTTGTGTTGAAATATATTCTAGCACTAGCTGTTTTCCTTCTCTATACTATAAGCTGTCCGCGTGCCGAATTTCATTGTTGAAAAACGTGTAAGGTATAAAAAAGGCAGATAATTGCTTTAGCTGTATATGCTATGGATAGGGTTACTGGTAACTAACACATAACCTCAAGGCCGCAAGACCGGCCATCGTGGAGATCCTTGGGGGAGTCCTTTGTCCAGCAGTGGACGTCTTTCAGCTGACATGATGACTCAAACATTTTACATTTGGATCATCAGTAATCATTAGGTACATCTATATATTTTCTGCAGGTACAGAACAATGCATCAACTGGCACCAGATTAAACAGATCTCTGTGGAGATACACTCTGAGATGATCTGCGCTGGACATTCTGACGGCCATCAGGATGCCTGTTTGGGTAAGAAGCACTTAACTCGCACTTATGACTTTTCCAATGGCACTTTGTTGCTGTAGTGAGGGCAACTAACTATATTACATTTTTAGCGTTCCATATTCTCAAAATAGGATCACTCGTGTGTCCGTCTGTCAAAGCCAATTGAGTTGAGAAAACTACTGGACCGATTGAGTTGAAATTTGATGAACATAATGTAAGGTGAGCCAAACATGTAACGTAAAGTAATGAACTTTAAACATGTTGGCTACTTTTGGGGGTAAATTAGAAAATAAAAAAAAAGATTTGCAAACTGAAAATAATAGAAAATAGTTCTATACCTACCTATAGATTACAGAAAAAGTTATAAGTATGGTATTGAAGGTAACAAGAAATTATCTTTACGGAACCTTCGGTGCACGAGTCAGACTCGCACTTGTCCAATATTTTTTTACAATGTATAGACACGGTAATGTTATTTATGTATAGGCCTGTGTTTGACCACAATCTCACCGTGGTCAGTGATGTGGCCGACAGTGGTAAACA
This sequence comes from Tethea ocularis, assembly GCA_963555595.1. Taxonomy (NCBI): domain Eukaryota; kingdom Metazoa; phylum Arthropoda; class Insecta; order Lepidoptera; family Drepanidae; genus Tethea; species Tethea ocularis. Next base: position 2,462,922 of record OY741983.1, on the reverse strand, counting down.
CAAAGCCTAGAAGGGAACTAAATGTAAAATTATAGTTGTTTCTATTTTGTGGTGAAAGTGTTACGAATAAATAATATTCTTTCTTTATTTCTTTCTTTAAAATAATAGAATATCCTGGGATCCATTCTTCAAACACGGTTATCTGATCCCAAACTAAGCAGAGCTTGTACTATGGAAACCAGATAACTGATATACTACATATACTTTTTTTTTTTAAATACATACTTATATAAATAATTACACCCAGACACAGGACAAACAGACATGTTCATGCACACAAATGTTTGTCCTGGATGGGAATCGAACCCATCTATCGCCAGCGGCGTGATAGATGCCAACTGGCTTGTCAAAATGACATACTCATAGCATATATTTTCCAGGTGATTCAGGAGGTCCTCTGATAGTCATGGAAAACGGTCGGTACTACTTGGTCGGGATCACATCAGCAGGGTTCGGCTGCGGAGTGGACCACCAGCCCGGGATCTACCACAATGTTAAAGTCACCAGTAACTGGATCAAGGGCGTCATATCACCTTCAATAAATTACATCGACTTTTAAAAATATCCTGGGACATTCATCACATACGGTTATCTGATCCCAAACTAAGCAGAGCTTGTACTATGGAAACCAGATAACTGATATACTACATATACTACTTTTTTTTTTGTAAATACATACTTAAATAGACAATTACACCCAGAATCAAGACAAACAGACATGTTCAAGTATACAAATGTTTGTTCTGATTAGGAATCGAACCCACGACCTGCGGCGCGATAAGTGAGAGTGATAAGTGGTAATACCGCGGGGATCAGCTAGTACATAATATAGGTAAGGTAAACAAGCCGATAGCTTAGTTTTGGCAAAAACGACAGTTACCCTGTTTTGATTTTGACTTTGATTTATGTACTTACTAATTCCTTGTCGTACAAATGAGCAAAAGGTTAGGTACATAGTGATGTTGTTTACATCTTAGTAACTTATTTTTGTAAATATTTATTATTATTGTTAAATAAAGCTTTCTCAAATGCTGTCATAAAAGTGCACATAATCTTGCCATTTATTTTGTAACTATGTCCTATCACAAATTGATGCTTTGTTCTCTACTTTATTTGTATAATTAATTAAAAAAAAAAAATTGAAAAGTCAATTTTTAAGTTTCCCTCACACTGCAGCATAATATACGCACGGTGACAGCGTATAATCCGCCGTTTAATTTAATAATAATATAATCTTTAATTATATCCGTGTAAGGTCCATTTTCAAATACGCTACATTGACGTACCTAATAGCTGCGATTATGAAATATTATGACATCAAACAACATTCGGCGGATAATACGCTGACGCGGATACACCGTATTCTAATTGTTATTGTAATTCCGATGACATTTTCATAGCAAAAGCATCATTTGTTCAAGATTATCTTACATATTTCCTATAGCTTATTAATTAAAATAATCTTTTAGATTTGATCTCCCGTTTAATTTATTTATTTATTATTGTTAACTGTGCAATTGTTTTTAAATTAAAATTATTAAACAAATGTGTTGTTTTAATTGAAAAAATACTTAGGAGCTCCAAATTATTATTTTTTACTATGTGTATAGTATGACACAACTTAGATGAAGCATCGGCAATATTCGTAAAATCGATCGTTCCCGAAAAGAGTGCGCCTACAACATTACTCATGAATTAAAAAATGATCGGTGAAAATGATCTTATTGAAAGTTGAAAAGAGCGATAATGAATTAGTTTTGTAAATCGGATGTGAAGTGTACGAAAACGACTTGCCGATGCTACATCTAAGTTGTGTCATACTGTACCTGTTTTTGACCACAATCCCACCGTGGTCAGTGATGATGTGGCCGATGATGGTAAGCACACAAAGCCTAGAAAGGCTCTCAAGTGCAGCTGTCGGAACACATCGAAAGGTGCTATGGTTTCCTCACGATGTTTTCCTTCACCGAAAGCTCAAGCACATTGTAGGATTCGAACTCGCGACCTTCGTCTTGGCATTCGCCGTCACTGAGCTATTATCGCCATTTAAAAAGGGTCAGGGACCAGGGTGCAGAGCGACGCGATGCAGTAAGAAACCAACCCATCCCATTTTAAAATCATATGCGCCACGTTTACTGTGTATTGGTGCCATTTTAGGTGTTTTCAAACTTATTGTGAGATAGTGGTCAAACATAAGCCCATGCAAAGTATAGTATAGTTAAAACCTCGCTGCAGACTTGGTCATAAATCATAATCGGAGTAGGGATGTGCGCTAGTTGCGCGCGCTCAAGGCCATTATCGATATCGATAATCGTAAATTTGGTAATAAAATAAAAAAAAAATGTGTATTTATTTCTATCACCCATTTATAAATATATAAAACTATCGATATCACTCATCGACTGCAGTAATGCACAGGACTACGTGTGGACGTGGCCTGCCCATAAGGCCCGTGAGTGGGAAAGAGAGCGAAACACTCGAATGATTTATGACCGAGTCTGCAGCGAGATTTTAACTATAGTATAGTAAAAAAAACTAATTTTGTCTCACTATTTCTCTATCGAACAAAAAGCATAAGAAAAGGATACTAATAAGTCCAAATGCTTATTTGAAATAAAAAATCTAAACTAATCTATACTGATAACATAAATTCCTTACCTTGCGCTCCGTGCGCTACCCGTATCGTTTCCGCAAATTATCGCTCGATTTGTTACCTGGCTTTAGCTCGGTCCCTTATCTGGCATTTTTTCGCATTACTGTTTTCGTGGTAATTTACCTGGGTGTTTACCTCGATTACAATTCCATTGTTTCTGACACCGTCATCAAAATTGTCAAATCCATGTTTTTAGTGGTGAACTAACGGTGCTAACGAAGTTAGTTCGAGCGTGTCCCGGGCGCTCACGGTTTCCCTTCTGGAAAACGTACACCCGGACGGGACTGGATCAGTCGGCCTTGGGGGCTTCCTTAGTCGACCCCAGTTAGCCCTAGGCAGGGACGTAGGAACTCACTGCACAATAAGACTGGCAGTGGGAGCACAAGCTTAGGGCACACCCTAGGGCCTATACACCTCCCAACCTATACCCGGTTGGGAGAGATACTACACACCCCCGGGCCTACCCACCCGAGGCGATTAGATAGGTCTTAGCTAGGGCGATTGCCTGAAGTTTCTTGTGACTTCTTCTCTCAGGAACGCCACGCGTCTTAGAGTAGTTCCCCGGCCGCAAGGCCCGGCTGGCCACTATGGCCCGCCAACCTCTAACTCTGTCCCTCGAGGACATCCTCTTAGACGAGGAGGTACTTCGGTACCTCCAAGGTAAATTCCCGGGACATCAGCTCCTCGGCCCCGTCTCAAAGATGTCCTTCCTCCCGCTCTGAGTCGGAGTTGTCGACCCAGTCCATTTCCATGTCTGTCGCTGAACACGTCCCTACCAACCCCCCCAATCGTCTGAGGAGAACGAGCTTGTCTCTGGTGGACGTAAGCGAGTACTGTCCCCCTTGCTATTTTCGCTCTACACGAGTGATATGCCAAAGACCGACAAGGTGCAGTTAGCTCTTTTTGCGGACGACACCGCGGTCTACTGCTCTAGTAAGTCCCTCTCAGTCATTGTTAAGAACCTCCAAACCGCGGCCAACGCCCTAGGCGCCTGGTTTCGGAAATGGAGGATCGAGATCAACCCTGCCAAAAGCCTATTGTTATTACCTAATAGCGCAGAAACATAATTATGTTATTTTTTTTCCTCAAGTAAACAAAAATAATATCTAGCGATATTCTCAGAACACTTGCGTAGAACGTAGCAAATTATGATATTATACATAATAATTAATATAATTTATATTTAATTAACTATGAGTTAGGTATAATTTTGATTCATCAAAGTAATTTAAAAATATAACTGCACCTGCTTATACTTATTTATAAAAGTAGTTTGTAAGCAATGTAAGTTGCATGTTGGACTTTTTGGCGGGAACTTGGGAAGTGACGTTGCGTTTTCATTTTATTTTCATAAAATCGTTATTTTGAGTTTTATTGAATACACGAATAATTTCATTGACTTGTATTGGTCTTTATTGGACAAAATACCACCTTATTTAATAAGCTATAGGAAATATGTAAGATAATCTTGAACAAATGATGCTTTTGCTATGAAAATGTCATCGGAATTACAATAACAATTAGAATACGGTGTATCCGCGTCAGCGTATTATCCGCCGAATGTTGTTTGATGTCATAATATTTCATAATCGCAGCTATTAGGTACGTCAATGTAGCGTATTTGAAAATGGACCTTACACGGATATAATTAAAGATTATATTATTATTAAATTAAACGGCGGATTATACGCTGTCACCGTGCGTATATTATGCTGCAGTGTGAGGGAAACTTAAAAATTGACTTTTCAATTTTTTTTTTTTAATTAATTATACAAATAAAGTAGAGAACAAAGCATCAATTTGTGATAGGACATAGTTACAAAATAAATGGCAAGATTATGTGCACTTTTATGACAGCATTTGAGAAAGCTTTATTTAACAATAATAATAAATATTTACAAAAATAAGTTACTAAGATGTAAACAACATCACTATGTACCTAACCTTTTGCTCATTTGTACGACAAGGAATTAGTAAGTACATAAATCAAAGTCAAAATCAAAACAGGGTAACTGTCGTTTTTGCCAAAACTAAGCTATCGGCTTGTTTACCTTACCTATATTATGTACTAGCTGATCCCCGCGGTATTACCACTTATCACTCTCACTTATCGCGCCGCAGGTCGTGGGTTCGATTCCTAATCAGAACAAACATTTGTATACTTGAACATGTCTGTTTGTCTTGATTCTGGGTGTAATTGTCTATTTAAGTATGTATTTACAAAAAAAAAAGTAGTATATGTAGTATATCAGTTATCTGGTTTCCATAGTACAAGCTCTGCTTAGTTTGGGATCAGATAACCGTATGTGATGAATGTCCCAGGATATTTTTAAAAGTCGATGTAATTTATTGAAGGTGATATGACGCCCTTGATCCAGTTACTGGTGACTTTAACATTGTGGTAGATCCCGGGCTGGTGGTCCACTCCGCAGCCGAACCCTGCTGATGTGATCCCGACCAAGTAGTACCGACCGTTTTCCATGACTATCAGAGGACCTCCTGAATCACCTGGAAAATATATGCTATGAGTATGTCATTTTGACAAGCCAGTTGGCATCTATCACGCCGCTGGCGATAGATGGGTTCGATTCCCATCCAGGACAAACATTTGTGTGCATGAACATGTCTGTTTGTCCTGTGTCTGGGTGTAATTATTTATATAAGTATGTATTTAAAAAAAAAAAGTATATGTAGTATATCAGTTATCTGGTTTCTGGTTTAATTGCATTTTAAAAGTTTTACTAATTAAGAGACTAGGTATCTTTAAAGTTGGTGCTAGAAAATACAGTTAATTTAGTTAATTACTACACGCGTTAACTATAAATTTACTTGGACAAAATACCACCTTACCGGTGGTATTTTGTCCAATAAAGACCAATACAAGTCAATGAAATTATTCGTGTATTGTAACTTTTCAAGTTGTTTCATTAAGTCTGTGAAAAGTTTTAGTAGAACGGCCATTATTATACTAAAACTTGGCATAAACCGCATAAACCGACTGACTTTAACTTATGTGCCCTAACATTAATATAACTTGACACTTGACTAAAATTAAAAATAGGTTATAAAAAAAGTATAAAATAGGCCAGATTGTGAGGAAAATGATAGGTACACAGTCGGTATAAGGGGTATTTTTAGAACCCGCCTGATTACCAGTACCTATATTCTGGCAGGTGTACTTGAGAGCCAGTTCTTTTCTAGACATGGCGCGTAAATAAACCAAGCATGTTTTAAACAAGAAGTAGCGCCATCTATAGTCTAAAAAGCGTTTCACGCTTGATTTATTTACCGGCTTCAAAACTGGAAAAACGTGGGGACATGCCTTTAATCAAACTAGTCTATAAACCATCACATTTCATTTTAGACTTTATTACAAGGTAATTAAGATCAAAAATAGCTTAGCCGTTGTATGAGAATAATTTGATTGTAACTCATTGTTGCGCATAAGAATCTGTAACTTATGTCGATGGAATAAAGTTGACTTTATGTTGAAGGTAAAACTAACCGGTAACCAAGTGAAACGTGCAGTAAATGTCAAACGTTCAGTCGACAAGAATGTCGCGGCGGCGGGAACACGTATTCCAAATTTAAAACTTAAGTTTTTTAATGTGCGTATTATTTTATGCCAGTTGTTAAATAACTTTTTAATTTGATTGACGAATGAGACCTGATTTTTTTTTAAGTGCATCAAAATGGCGGAAATGAAAAGTTTATTTTATTTTCTCTTTGTTTCGACAATGGCGTCGGTAATAAATGGACAAACCTTGGGTGGTGAGTAGTGAAAGGAGTTTTTATTTTATTTTCAAGTGTATGTACTATTATTCGTTAGTTATTTATTATGTTTTCGCAATGTAAAGAGAAAGTTTGCATGTCTTGCAAGCGTGTAGTTATGACTCATAATTGGCAGTTGAGATGCATCTAACAGGTTTTCTGTAGGATATGGTACCACCGTAGATGTCATATCAAAAACGAAGGTTATATTCGAAACGTGTTACGAATTTTAATGAAAAATCCAATTAAGTAAATTTATAGTTAACGCGTGTAGTAATTAACTAAATTAACTGTATTTTCTAGCACCAACTTTAAAGATACCTAGTCTCTTAATTAGTAAAACTTTTAAAATGCAATTAAATCTGATAATTTGTACCGACCGAGACTTAAACTTACGACCTTACGATCGCTGTGTCAATAACTTTACCATTCGAGAAAAGATATTTTCTCACGTCCCTATTTGCAAATCTCTGAACTGGCGGCTCGACTTCAGTTCAGTCTTTGAGATGGGCATCATTTGTATGAAAGAAATATTTTAAAATCTTTTTAAATATGGACAAATATATGATAGTGGCCGAGCTTGCCTGACACACATTTTAAATTCGTACATAATCTGTAGAAACTCAACTAAACCCATGAAATGACTTTTAGGTCATGTTTCCATTTATTACGTGAAGCTTTTAGAGGGGGGAGTAGGTCGAATCTCACCCAATCTCACGTGGTCTAGGCATGTCTAGGCAAATATTACGAAGGTATTTTATTTTTAAGCAAATCATATTTTTTTTAATTTTATTTTTAACGAAATCAAGCACAAATATATTTACTTACACGACAAATATGCATCAAGGGGGGGTCAAAATGCCGCCTTAATCACCTTTGCTCGTTCATTTTTTCACGTTCGTCAAAGTTAACTATTACCATGGTGGTTAAACCTTACCATGACCACGCTTTATGCAACCGACCCTTAGTAAAACAAAAATATGTGTCGGTACCAAATTAGGTGAGTCAATTAATTGCCATGTGCCTTATCAGGTCCTAAGCTGAATAACTGAGATTCGATCATGTTTCGATATTAATTCTGGTTCCTTAATAACATTGAGTCAGAGACAGGAAATAAAAACAAAATGAATCGAACTACTACTGAGTCATATACTCTTTGGTTACATTCATAGACTATGCGGTTCCAAAGTCTGATATAAAATACCGAACTCGTCAAATTACCGAAAACCTACTAAATAATAACTTTAGAAATTCCCCTGCAGTGCTTTTGGAGGCAGTAGTATGAACAACTTATGGAAGAGTAAAGTCTCCTCCATTGAAAAGGGATCCGCCGTGGTTGGGTCATCGTGGGGACCGCGTTCCACTGTCGATATTGGGAACTGGGGGCCTAAAAGGCTGCTCGAGCAATATTGCTAGATGCAATTCATATCTCGAATTTACGAGCCCTATGTAGTATCCAATATTTTTTTATGAAAATGTAACTTATTTTATTCAATAAAATAGCTGTTCTCCGCGGCTTCACTGGATAAAAAGTAGCCTATATCCTTCCGAACATAGAACCTTATCCTTTTTTTTTTTAACGCAGGTAAACACAGAATCTACTTACTACTTAGGCACAGTATGACACAACTTAGATGTAGCATCGGCAAATCGTTTTCGTACAGTTCACTTCCGATTTACACAACTAATAACAATCATTCATTATCGCGCCATTCAACGTTCAACAAGATCATTTTCGCCGATCATTTTTTAACACATGAGTAATGTGGTAGGTGCACTATTTTTCGGGAATGTTCGATTTTACGAATTTTACCGATGCTTCATCTAATTTGTGTCATACTGTAGTTTATTGTTTGTGACCCCTTTGCTAGCTCGAGTTTATAAGGATGTATGGATTGTCTTGCATGTTGACGTTAATGACCTAAACTATTTATACCTAATTTTAATATTTGTTATCTTTTATTATTCATATTTGAGTGAATAATATTATTGTTACGTTATCTTGCAACTGATAACATTTTTGTGGTAGGTATAAACCTATCATAATTAAAGTACCGTAATTTCAATAATGATTCACAACCTATACAATACTAATGACAAAGCTGAACAGTTTGTTTGAACGCGCTAATCTCTGGATCTACCAGTCGGATTCGAAAAATTCTTTCACTGATAGTAAGCATTATCCCCGAAGGTTATAGGTTATTTATCCCGGGAACGTGGGTGAAACTGCGAGGGACAGCTAGTTATTAAATAAAGTTGAAGAGTTCGTTTACGCGCTAATCCCAAGAAATGTTTCTACCAATCGGATTTAAATTTCTTTTTCAATTGAGAACCCAACTAACTACTACAAATGGTTATAGCAGGGGTTCCCAAAGCGTGCGCCGCGGCGCCCTGGTGCGCCGAAGAAAGTAAAGCGGGGCGCCACGCGCCGTGAGTCGATCCTCTATCATTACCTATCCGAAAAGTCTTTCTGTTGTGTTCTGTTTCAATCTTTTATAATAAAAAAAACGCAATTTCATTTTGTAGGGCTGAAAAAGATTGGGAACTCCTGAGTTATAGGGTACCTATAGAGGTGCTGAGCAAAAAATAAATAACGCAAAGCGAGAAGGGGTAAAAGCGCGGGCGAGCGATGGAAAGCGTCACGTTAAATTTTTTTTTAAATAACAGTTAAGTCACATATTTAAAAACAATAGGAGTTAAGTGTTTTTGATTTATATAGAAAAATCAAATCGTGACGTTAAAGTCTATGCCATCATCATATTTTTAGGTAAACTCGACCGTTTCAACGTATACAATGACGTCACATGAACTAGTATATAAATCGCCGGCGCCGTATCTCACAATCAGTAATTATTACAGACAGTTCGAAAATAATATTACAGGAGGCTATATTGACGCTAATAATGCATAGAGTAGATGCAAACTTAAATATTTTATATCAAATTTAATTCAAGAACATCCTAAAATCATGAATTCTTGACGTTGTAAGCGATATGAATGATTTGAAGGTGAACTACTGGCCATTGGTGAAGAAACACGATTTGAGAGCAAATAACTGCTAAGATAACATATTTAATTTTAGAGGCATCTATGAACTCTGACATTTAAAAAAAATTGTAGTACGGTACGAGTTACGACTAATAGATATGCACGAATTTTTATTATCGCATTTCTTAACAATAATAAAAATACCGTAAAAAGATTTCTAAAAGGTAAATTCAATCACAAGTTTTCTTTAAATGCTTCATATTGTATTGTATAAAAAAGTGTTTCCTCGTCAATACACACATGATAATAAATCTATACTTATATCTATTTATATATAAATAATTAACCATAACCTTATTTTGACTGAATTTCAATTATTACTTCGACATAGGCATCTGTCCCGCCGCCCGACTCGTAGCGACCAGCTATCAACTATTTGATCTAACTATCGTTAACTGTTCACACTGCCGCATGCCGGCGAGAATCCTCCACTAAATCCCATAAGCCCACTTCTATTTCAAAGAAAATAAGGTAGTTTTTAATTATTTCTTTTGTGAAAATTTAGTTTTTCTTAGCGTGAGCTATCAAACAAAAGACTGGCTTAGAGACGCCGGCTTCGCGGGGAGAAAACTAATCACTACTCTTTTTTATTAAATGACATGAAGGTGTTAGCCAGAGGTGGCTATAACACCCTTACGCGGACTTCTAATCGCTACTCGTTGCTTGCCAACTGGTTTCTATGTAGTTATTAGCTCTACTCGCTTCTCGCCAATCGTCGTCGGTGGTACAGGTTCCTAAACTTGATTTTCTCTCAATAGTCACGGTGGAAACACATCAAGAGCACGTCGAAATAAAAGACAACTCACTGAACTATAAACACCCCACGAGCGTGACATTGTAACTGTATTATACCATTGTTTTTGGTAAATTAAGGAAATAATGGTATCTGTGACGCGCTCTTGAGTTTCTGAGTAATTGTTTTGCAAAGTATATGTCACCGGAAATGTATGAAACATAGGAATTGTACACAATTCCTGTGTATTTCCCCTATGAAATTATAATTCAATAATGGTACTAGGAAATAATATAAAAACTATGGAAAAAAATAGGTTGGGGTTATTTTTTTTATTTTGCATAAATTAGAAAGTATTCGCACAAAAGTACGTTTCACTTACAACCCCCCAAATACCGCTATCCTTACAAATATCCCGAATTACTCCGATAGATTTTTAGGAAATGTATGGATTTCCTAGGAAATATATAAAATGACGGATTTCCGTTAACATATACACTAACATTAATCATATTATTATAACGCATAACAGGAAAGACAGTTTCGTAGTTACAAATTCTCGGAAATCTGAATATTTTTTTAAATAATTTTAAGAGGTTACTTCGGCACCAATAACAAACAAATAAACAAAATAATTGAAGTAAAACTAAATAAAAACTAAACTAAAATATCTATCTATAGGTATATACAAACACTATCCTACTAATATTATAAATGCGAAAGTTTGTGAGTATGTATGTATGGATGGATGCACAGAACAGTTAAAGGAAGTTTACCTATTCCGTGGATGGATGGATGTTTGTTACTCTTTCACGCAAAAACTACTGAACGGATTTGGATGAAATTTGGAACACAGATAGTTTATAATCTGGATTAACACATAGAATACTTTTTAACCCGAGAAAACATAAGATCCCTCGGGAACGCGGGTGAAACCGCGGGGCGGAATCTAGTTTTAAATAAAGATAGAAAAATGATGAACAATGTGCCGATACTGTTGTTTACGAACTAAATAAATTTAATCTCACTATATCTCTTTCTAATAGTAAATATAAGAAAGGGATGCAAGATATTTTAGTCCTGTCAGTTTAATCCGATCACATATTTCAACGCGAATTTAAGCGCGATTTTTATTGGTCACGACTATTTACCCGTACATTACGACGGCATGGATTAAACTGACAGCATTAAAAATGTTCTGTCTTTTTTCAATAAGGTTAACTTGAAAGAGAGGTGACTTGTCTAATATTAGTTAAGTTCGTAAACAACAGAATCGACACCAATAGGTACTCTAATTTTTAAGTTGACATTTAGCATATGACGTCATTCAATAACCGGTCGATACAACCCACGCTTCAGTTTATTTGATTGGGCATGATTGCAAGGGTAATGCCCGAAAATTTGTTACGTACCAAATAAACACTTTGGCTTCCTTCGGAGTTTGGACGTAAATAGAACATAACATTGGAAAGAATAACAAGTTCATGAATTAACTAAATAAAAAATAAAAAACTACCTAACTATTTATTGCCTAATCACTACGTCATTTTAGACATTTGGCGAAAAAGAAAAACGTTTTATTTTTTGCGCGCCATCCGATGCACCTTATAGAAAAATATATGACAGGCTGTATAGCTCTGAACCTTTGACTGTCTTTTTTTAATGTACCTAACCAAAGACATGGACAATTTAAAAATTCATTACATTTTATCTATCGGCCAGGAAATCCGCGATGTTTTATCGTCAATAGTCTGCGACATCGATGTTGTAATCGCGAGATTCAGGTGTCTGGAATCTATCTTTTTGCCAATCGATGAGTTAATAACAAAGTAATAGCTAAGTTTCTATTTGCAACAAATCTTTTTGTATAGCAAATAGCAGAGCAAGTGAAGGTCAGTTTTCTAAATTAGGATGAAACGTTATTGAAATCGATTTTATTTAGCATTAAATTATCGTTACGATGAAAATATTTATATAGACAATATTTTAACGATTGTAATTTTTCATTATACCTAGATGATAGAGATGTATTTTTTAGAGTTCCGTGTCTCAAAAGGAAAATAACGGAAACCTTATAGGATCACATTGTTGTCCGCCTGTCTGTCTGTCAAGATCCTTTTTCTCAGGAACGCGTCGAGGTAGATATTTTTTTCTACTGTCCCTTGGAGATGTGAAAAATCAAACTTCTAAGCCAACGCAATCAAAAGATACAGCCGTTTATGCTGCAAATTTTCGACCCTAGCAAGGGAATCAAAACCTACAGGGTACTTCCCGTGAACTCAGAATCTTGAAATTTGGTACGAAGCAACGTCTTATAGCACAGATAAAGGAAAAATTGCGAAATACATACATTTTTAGTTACACTCAATTACAAAATTAAGTTTGTACGGAACCCTCGGTGCGCGAGTCAGACTCACACTAGTCCGATTTTTTTTAAATAGATATCAGCTTTGTTTCACACGCGAAAACTTAGTGTAGACTTTTGAAAAGTAAAAACCACATTGAAATTGATAAAAAAATTTCACGTGCATTCAAAAAGGAAAAAAAAAAATATAACTTACACATTTAATTAACGCTCGATTCTCATCCGATAATAATTCGATATTCATTAAAGTATTGCACTAACAAGTAGGTACTCGTTTCAGCCTCAAGGCTGACCCGATTCTGTACATCATTTGCGAAATCAGGACGTGAGCAGAACTTTAAGATGGTATTACTACAGACGATTACTGTACCCAAATTAAGACCACAGACAATGGAATTCCTTGTCATTTTAACATTTATTGGTACATTATTTTATCCGAATTTGGACCGCATTATACCTTATATACGTTGTTAGAGGTATTTGTAATTAGGTTTATATCTCCTCTCTCCTATATCTTTCTAGTAATGTTGCTGTGCCCGACAGGGTCCATAATGCATATGCAACAGAATGTTACTAATATTATAGTTTAGCTTTGATATTCGTGACGTACTCGTGAGGGGACGACTGAAAATCAGCGTTGGAGGTGTATCCCAACACCCCAACAACAGGCTGAGTCGTAGCCCTATTTTTTTCCGCGACACACAGAGAAGACAACTTTATGTAGGTACATGTTGTTTTATGCCTTATTTGTGTTATTTTATTCTTTTCTCTTTCTGTGTGTTAATGGAAAAGAATAAATTTATTTTCTTTCTTTCTTTCTTTCAATATATGTACATAATTACCACCTAAGGTGTACACATTGTGGAACGCAATTAAATAAATAAATTCTCTTACAGCGCTTTAAGAGAAAGTACTCAATATCAGCCATTTCCGAAATTCGTATACTTACCACATACTTGGCATACGTTTGCTACTCAAACTCAAAAATCATGTATACAGTTTCAACCCTAATAAGCATTTATGAACGCCAAAAGTTACGACTTACTATAAAACCGGTTCGTTATTCACTTCTCATTGAAAAGTAACCCTATATGTTATTCCAGAGTATGATCTATAAATGGGCCATGTTTCATCCAAATTCATTGAAATGAAATGAAATTAAATATTATTTATTCAAATTGACCTTCACAGGCACTTATGAATAGTCAGACTCTAATGCACGGTTCGGAAGGTAGCTTTTTGCTGAGAAGAGCCGGCAATAAACTCAGCAATTACTCTTTTCAAAATGAACTTCATAATTTAGGTACATAAAATATATCCTGCAAGAGCGAGCGCTACACCCAAGCCTTTTTGTCATTTAAATATTCGTTAATATTGTAATAAGCCTTCTTTACTAAAACGGTCTTAATATGTTCCTTAAATTTATGTGAAGGCAAATTTAAAAGTGGAAGAGGTATCATATTATAAAAGCGTGTACACAGACCTAAAAACGAACCATGCACTTTTTGGAGTCTATAAGCAGAATTTACAAGTTTATACTTATTTCTAGTATTGATACAATGCACGTCGCTTTTTTTTACAAAAAGACCAATATTTTTATGAACAAATAATATGTTTGCATAAATATACTGTGACGCTACAGTGAGGATACCGATTTGTTTAAATTTATCTCTTAGGGAAGCCCGAGAATTCAGTCAATTCATTCAGTCAACATCCAAACTTTCATAACTATTACATTAGTAGGAAAGGAAGGATATCATAGGATAGGAGTAAGTATAATACGTACCCTAGTATATGTATTTAATTAGCTTAGCTTTAATCTTTTTTTTTATTGTTACTATGTAGGTACAGGCCTGTGTTTGGCCACAATCTCACCGTGGCCAGTGATGATGTGGCCGATGGTGGTAAGCACACAAAGCCTAGAAGGGAACTGGCTCTCAAGTACAGCTGTCGGAATACACCGGAAAGTTCTTGGCGACATATTTTCAACTTGAGGGTGGTAGCCAGCCAGACGGGTACTACAAAGTATCCTACCACCGTGCTATGGTTTCCTCACGATGTTTTCCTTCACTGAAAGCTCAAGCTCATTGTAGGATTCGAACCCGTGACTTTCGTCTGGGCTATCAACGTCACTTAACACTGAGCTATCATCGTGTTTAAAAATCTCTACATTATGAACTTCTTCTTCCAGGTCCAATGCACGGGAAAGCAGTAGTATGCTACGTATCATCATGGGCAGTCTACCGACCAGAACCTGCCAAGTTCACAATTGAGGACCTGGAGCCAGCGCTCTGCACGCATATCGTATTCGCCTTCGCTGGTCTTGATGAAAACAAGAACACTATCAAGAGTCTTGGTAAGTCACTTTTTCATCCCCCCATCTCGGAAAGAGTATTTTTGATCTTCGATATCTGTGTGCAAAAGTCGTTTTTATGCTCTCGAGGATAAAGTTTTGAATTTAGAACATCGATGCACTAAGTTGTGAATTCAAAACATCATTAAACCTATTTACTTCTACCTCCATGGTGCCGCATTTATGATACACTGGTGCCGATTCGGCTAATATTAGACAAGTCACCTCTTTTTCATTTTAACCTTATTGAAAAAATATAGAATATTTTTAATGCTGTCAGTTTAATCCATACCGTCGTAATGTACGGGTAAATAGTCGTGACCAATAAAGATCGCGCTTAAATTCACGTTGAAATGTGTGATCAGATTAAACTGACAGGACTAAAATATCTTGCATCCGTTTCTTATATTTACTATTAGAAAGAGATATAGTGAGATTAAATTTATTTTAGTTCGTAAACAACAGAATCGGCACCTTTTCATATTGTGCTCTTTTGATTCCCTCGCTGACACTTAGGCTTGCTCGGTCATCAAAATTCTCATCAATCTCAAATCATCATATTTTCTCGTATATCGATGCTTTAATATACATATATGTAATTTTTGGCTTCTAGTGTCTAATATTTCATTTTTTTTTTCAGATCCATTCCAAGATTTGGAGAAGGATTATGGCAAAGCTGCTTACAAACGCGTAGTGGCCTTGAAAGAAAGATATCCACACCTGAAAGTGACCATCGCCATAGGAGGATGGAACGAAGGCTCACCCAAATACTCCAACATGGCTTCCACTCCTGAAACCAGAGCCATGTTCATTAAGAGCGTCATGTACTTTTTAGAGTAAGTAATATATGAGGAGCTGGCGTACAAAACGGTATATATTTCTTTATACTACTAAGGTAGCAAGCAAGCATACGGCCCACCTGATGGTAAGTGGTTGCCGTCGCCTATCGCCATTTGCAATACCAGAGGTATTGCCAATGTGTTGCTGACCTGTTCAAATGCCGAGAAGGCAATTACTGGCTTTCAAGTGCAATTGCCGGAACACACCGGTAGGTGCTTGGCGACAAATTTTCAACATGAAGGTGGTAGCCAGCCAGGCGGCTAAAACCTACCTGCATAAAATAAAGTTTTACAGGAGCAGTAAAAAACTGAATGACATACGTAGGTAAGTATGTCATACCTTATGATTGAAACCATGATAAGGCGATGATAGCTCAGTAGTAGTGACGTCGGATGCCGAGACGAAGGTCACGGGTTCGAAACTTATAATGAGCTTGAGCTTTCGGTGAAGGAAAACATCGTGAGGAAACCATAGCTCGGTGATAGGGTACTTTGTAGTACCCGCCTGGCTGGCTACCACCCTCAAGTTGAAAATCTGTCACCAAGCACCTTCCGGTGTGTTCCGACAGCTGCACTTGAGAGCCAGTTCCCTTCTAGTCTTTGTGTGCTTACCACCATCGGCCACATCATCACTGACTACGGTAAGATTGCCATGGTCAAACACAGGCCTATACATAGTAAAAACAAAAAAAAAACTTTTGATGCAATTTTAACACTGTTTTAGGCGGTTTTTGTTGAAAATTAGTTGAGATTCAAATTCAGAGGGTCCAAAACCTCCGGACTGTAAAAAAAAAAGTATTTTGACCGTTTTGTTCGCCAGCTCCTCATATATCCTCCATAGATTTTCCGATAATTCTAGACCAATTATTTGGATGATTCAATATAATATAATCACGATATAACTTCCTGATTTATGCCAAAACATATAATTTATAGCACAACAATGGCGTGAAGCGTAATAATTATTATTATGTGTAAAATGCAACATTGAATAGTTTTAAAATAACATCCATACTAATAATAAATCTGAAGAGTTTGTTGTGTTTGTTGAACGCGCTAATCTCCAGAGTTACTGGACCGATTCTAAAAATTCTTTCACTGATAGGAAGCTACATTATCCCCGAAGGTTATAGGCTACTTTTTATCCCGAGAACGCGAGTGAAGCCGCGGGGAACAGCTTGTAAAAAATAAATATCTTAGTGCGTATGATCCTCAAAATGGTTCGCTGAGGTAATAGGTTGTAGAACTAAAAAGTCATCTATAATATTATTTCAATACTGAGTCTTGTACATTTCACACATGATAGGTATTTTACGAAGCCCGAATTCCGTAATTTATAAGGAAAGATTTATTACGCATTTTTTTTCAAACGTTAACAATGACTTATCATGAAATTTAAGTCAACACTAATAAAGTATTCTTTATTACATTTCAGTACACACAAATTCGACGGATTGGACCTCGATTGGGAGTACCCAACGAAGAGAGATGGCAAACCGTACGATAAAGCCAACTTCGTGTTACTTGTCAAGGTAATTAAATTAGAGATCACTTAAATTAAGTCGATGCTGACATTTTTTAATTCAGTCACCACTTATGTTTTATTCATACTGCTGCATTTAGTCATTCAAAAGTTTTAAGGTTAAAAATTTTATTTTCCAAATAAGGCTCTGATTGATGAGAAATAGCTAATGTATTAACTGACCATTATACCTGATTTATATTAAAACTAGCTTCCGCCCCGCGGTATCACCCGCGTTTCCGTGGTATCTTATGTTTTCCCGGGATAAAAAGTAGCCTATATTTTATTGCAGGGTTTGATCTATCTATGTGCCATGTTTCATTCAAATCTGTTCAGTAGCTTTTCCGTGGAAGAGTAACAAACATCCATCCATCCAAACTTTCAAACTTTCGCATTTATAATATTAAAGTAGATTATGAATGTTAAACAATGTCAAAATTTCAGGAACTCAAAGAAGCATTTGAACCCCGCGGCTATATTCTGACAGCGGCCATGGGTGCTGGTAAAAGTACTATGGAATCTGCGTATGACTTGCCCAAGTTAAGTCGGTACTTAGACTTGATACACATGATGGCATATGACTACCATGGCACATGGGACGGGTATGTGGGAGCTAATGCACCTCTAAGAGGAACTGCTGACGAAGATGTGCTGAGTGTGGTAAGTCTATGCTCATTTAAGAGTTATGTAGATAATCATGATTATTGGAGTTACATTGTTTTGTAGATCCACAAAAAAAATAAACCTTGCTGAGTTTCTTGCTGGAGTCTTCTCAGTTTAAGTGTATGTGGAACCAGTGGTAGAGTCTATTGTAATAATTGTAACTATTGACATTCATAAGTGCCTTATCAGGGCCTAAACTGAATAAATGAGGTTTGAGTTTGGATTTAATGTCTCAAAAGATTGGAAGGTAAACCTTCCTAATTCAGCGTACCGTTTTGCGGCAAAGTTTAGCCCTGACTTTAAAGTTATAAGCTTTGACTGAAACGCTACTAGCCTTCTAGAAATGCTCAGATGATCAGCAGCACCAAACATCTCGAAGAAAATGACATAGAAATACTAGCTGTTCCCCGCGGATTCACTCGCGTTCCCGGGTTAAAAAAGTTAGATGGATAATTTACGACCTATTTTCAAACCTACCGAATATACACAAAAGAATTCATAAAAATCTGTCAAGCCATTTCGGAGGAGTTTTATATATTAGACAGTATTTGTACATTTGTCGTAAATAGTATATTTTTTTTAAATTTAGCAGACTGCTAAATTATACTTTGACTTATTACATGTTTAGCGCTGACTTAAATTATAAGCTAAGCGTCCACTTATAACCATAATAAAATTAACAATTTATTTATAGGAATACACAATAAAATACATGATAGGCCTCGGAGTGAGCCCTTACAAGTTGGTGTTAGGTTTACCGATGTATGGACGAACCTTTTTGCTGTCAGACGCAGAAGTCAGAGACATAGAGTTTGGAAGAACACCAGTCCAAGCGCTAGGTTTCAAAGGGCCTTTCACTGGTGAAGCTGGATTCATGGGATATAATGAAGTAAGTAAAATGAAATTACGTACATTTTTTTTTTTATATATGGTGGACCATCAGCCTGATGACGTAAAAAAATGTTATTTAAAATTGATGTTGACTTGACAGGCCAGTTGGCGCGGTCGGTTAAGACAGCTATCGCGGCGCAGGTCGTGGGTTCGATTCCCATCGAGGACAAACATTTATGAACATGTCGGTTTGTCCTGAATCTGCGTGTAATTATCTATTTAAATATGTATTTATAAGAAAAGAGTAATATCAGTTGTCTGCTTAGTTTGGGATCAGATAACTGTGTGTAAAAAAATATCTCATGATTTATTTACTAGATTCCACCCTGCGGTTTCACCGGCGTTCCCGAGGGATCTTAAGTTTTCCCGGGATAAAAATATCCTATGTGTTAATCCAGGTTATAAACTGTGTTCCAAATTTCATCCAAATCCGTTAAGTAGTTTTTGCGTGAAAGAGTAACAAACACCCATCCATACTCACAAACTTTCGCATTGATAATATTAGTCGGAAGGATTAAAGCTTAATTAATTTGTCAACAGATTTGTATGGAGATAACGGATAAGTCGTCGAAGTGGACGCATCACTGGCACGACCAATCAGCGACGCCATACTTGCGAGACGGAGAGAAAGTCATATCATATGACAATACACGAGCCATCGCTATTAAAGTCAAGTTAGTAATTATTACCCTACAGGGCGTCGACAAGCATGTCACAGATTAAATAGATTTCCCTTTATAGTGGACGGCATTTAAACGTTTTTATTTCTGCGAACTTATTTTGAAAATTTCATGTGGAAAAAAAAAAGTTAGCTAGCTAGCTAGCAGTGACCTCCGCTGTCAGATGGCCGACGCCCATAGGCTACGATCAATCATATAGGGTTACTATCACGATTAGGGTGTCAATTGTACAAAATAATTAAATTTAAAAAAGAGTTATACCTTCAAAGTCAATAAATATGGGACCACCTTGGAGATGATGGCACCTGATGGATACTGAACCCAACGAAAAAATAATTATTAAAATTGGTTCATATGCAAATAAGTAATGATTTACAAACATTATAAAAATAAATTTAAATAATCAAAACCATCTTTGAAATTAATGCGAATCAAAATGTATGTACCTTTTTTGCCATGGTAATTTCCCTCGATCCTATGTTTATAACTATAAGTTTTGCAGGATGGCCATAGACTACGGCCTGGGAGGCCTCATGGTATGGAGCATAGACACGGACGACTTCAAGGGGCGGTGTGACAACGAGACAGATACATACACAGACTTTGTTGAGAGGTATACGAAGATAAACGATGACCCTGTGCTGCACGAGGCTTTGAAAACCCTCAATTTACCTGATGGTAAGTCAAATTCGGGTTCGATTCTTATCTAGGACAAACATTTGTGTGCTTGATCATGTTTGTCCTGAGTCTGGGTATAAATAGGGAATATGTAAGATATATTTTTTTTTGCTTTAAAGAAAGTTCATTCATATAATAAAGAGTAGAAAAAAAATCGGATAACAACCTACTTATAAAATTAACCAAAATATAAGCCATCAAAGATTTATTCCTATCTCTTTCTAGCAAAACAGAATTTAGAATGGAGTTTATATGGCCGTCGTAGTATATGACGTCACAGACTATTTCCGATCTCTCTGTCTAATCGCTGTGAATTAGTAGTTTAAAATGTTTACTTTTTCTCATCTTTTTTACGGTATTTTCATATTTTGTTAAGAATTGCGATAAAAAAACACAAGCCCATCTAAAGTGCAGCCTAAAGTTTACATTCAAATAACATACATTTCCTTCCAGCAAATCGGTTAGACAGC
Organism: Tethea ocularis; assembly: GCA_963555595.1. NCBI lineage: Eukaryota > Metazoa > Arthropoda > Insecta > Lepidoptera > Drepanidae > Tethea > Tethea ocularis. The sequence goes on along the minus strand of OY741983.1, from coordinate 2,442,256 downwards.
CTCAGCAAAGGAACATCCTATGTGGTCTCTGACGGTAGACTGTATCTTCGTTTACCCCAATCTCGATATTCTAACTACCCACTAATGCAGACAATCAATGAAGCGGCAACCCTAGCGCTAGAAGAGAAGAGAATATTCGACGAGATGGATAGAGTGACGAAACAGAACGAGGTTGTAGAGAAGAATCCTTCACGACCTACTTCTGGAACAGTTTCTGTGGGATGTAGTTTACTAAATGTCCTGTTTTGTGGATTATTTGTGTATTCTATGCATTTAAGCAGATAGAGTCGTTGGTAATTTAGGGTTCTGTAAAGTTTTGATGTGTAAAACGATCTATCATAGGCAGGGCCGGATCTACCATATGGCTTTTTGGGCTTCAGTCCAGGGCCCCGTGGATTCAAGGGGCCCCCAACTAAGTCAAGTCAAGGTCAAAAATAAACGATAATGCGAAAGAATCCATAATTTTATTAAATTAAACAGATCGTATGATTTGCAGCCATGCGAATCCTACGATTAATCAAACCCATTCAATTCATTTAATTCAAGTCTACGTTCAGTCAAGTGTTGCTGAGTTGGTACTAGCCTAAAACCCCCTAAACTCACAGTCCGGCCCTGATCATGGTTAATAAAGTCCACTACTTCAGAAGGAAACCCTAAGTTATTAAGGTGGATAATAAAAATCCATACACCTTAATCTAAAGTGCGTGGTCGCTGAGAAAATACGTTTCTGTTGGAAACTTATGGCTGGCGCTCATTGGATGATGGCACGACAGAGGATTTAATATTTATCAATTTAATTTAATAGTTATCCGATGGTAATAAGGTATTATATATATTTCAATACTCTAGAGCATCGCTAGTTGAAATATACCTATACCTAATTACGATTGGATAACTATTGCATACAATTGATAAATTTCTAATCCTCTGCCGTGCCGTCCTCCAGTGACGGAACAATCACTAATTTCTTAGGCATAATTTAGTGAAGATTCCTTCGATTGAAGAGTAACCCATTATTATTAAGTGTCAGAATATCGCTCTCTCACTCTCTCTCTTTTTTATTCTCTAGCGGCCACACATTAAGGATGGTCTGCAGTTTGAATTTTTAACGAATATTTTATTTTATTACGTCAATTTCAACCGCGTAATATTGTGATTAGCGACTTAGGGATATGGCTACAGATTGATCTTTATATTCATATTGCATTTAAAATATTATAGAAGTGTAAGTGTTCCTTACAAAAACTATAACGAACAAATGTACATACCTATGGATTAAATAGTTTTAAAAGCATAATATTGTCAATTGAAATATGATTCAGACACAAATCACAAAATTTCTTTCAATAGGTACCTACATGAAATTTTAATAAATTAAATCGCAAAAATATCCGTTAAAAATTCAAAATGTGACCCATTCACCTAGTATACAGAACCCTAAACTCAATTTAATTAAGATTACCTATGTACAGAGGTGTATACCTGAATTGATACTCTTTGTTTTAGTTGTAATATATTTTTTAATTAAATCGATATTTCCTATACTCTCTTTTGACTTTATTATTATAATGATTCACTCGTAGGGCATATAGAGAGTGAATCTTCCACAAACTAGGTATCCTTATAATAAAAGTGTGTTTGTTGGTTTGTCCTTCTTTAACGCAGCAACGAAGCAAAGCATCGACATTTTTTTTGACACAGAAGGGTAACGGTGATCCTACTATAATAAATGCGAAAGTTTGTGAGTATGGATGAACGTTTTTAACTCTTTCACGTAAAAACTACTGAACGGATTTGGGTGAATCTTGACACATAGATAGATCATACCCTGGAATAATATATAGGCTACTATTTATCCCGGGAAAATATAAGATACCTCGGGAACGCGAGTGAAACCGCAGGTCGGAAGCTAGTACAATATATTTTTGCTAAACAACAAATTCTATTTCATAAATTAAAAAATGTAGTGTCAGTTCTCTTAAAAATTTAGCTCTTTAACAGATGTGAAACAAATACACTTATATCTATACTATCAATAAAGCCGAAGCGTTTGTTTGAACGCGCAAATCGCCGGAGTTACTGGTCCGATTCGAAAAATTATTTCACTAATAGGAAGCTACATTATCCCCGAAGGTTATAGGCTACTTTTTATCCCGGTAACGCGAGTGAAGCCGCGAGGATCAGCTAGTAATGAATAAAATAAAATCCCAAATATATTCTGTAATTGTTTTATTCAAATACTGTATAAAATATCTTCCAATTTTACTGGTCTCTTCATTTGAATGATTCATTTTAGCGTACGTAAGAAACTGTCTGCGTAGCCTTAACAATTTTTGCGGGGTCACATACTGTATGAAGCCAGATTCTAGAATGCAGCCGGGGTATTCTGGGAACTTTACCTCTCCGTCTATGTTCAGTTGTTTGGCGTCAAGTATCTGCTTTGATATTGATTGTGTTACCTTGTCCAACTCGTAGAGGAAGTTTGTGGATGTCAGTGGTGGCTATTAACAAATAACAAGGCAGTTATTAACAATAACAAAAAACTTGACTACTTCGGTACGAAAGCTCAGCATTATTATTTTATAATTTCTCATTGCAAATTACATTTAAACGTAAAATTAGTATTTAAGGGGGAGGCTTCGGTTGGAGCGCGAAATTCAAATTTTATCACGTTTTTTGTAAATTGCAGCTCAGTTATAGGTCGTAAGTTATCAACATGTTATTTGCGAAAAGAATGGTAGATTTATACTGACATATACGACTATTTCATGAAAATGTTACTAATATACCTTGGAGGAATATGTTGATGATTTCTTTTGATATTAATCAGTAAATATATTACCATTCTTGTCGCAAATAACATGTTGATAACTTACGACCTATAACTGAGCTGCTATTAGCCAAAAACGTGATAAAATTTTAATTTCGCGCTCCAACCGACGCCTCCACCTTAAACATAAAATTTGTATTTAGTTTCTTAGATTATTAACAACAATACAAATCTTATACAGCAACTTTCTAATAAGTGTAAATGACATAAGAGAGAGACATATTTAAAATCTGAGTTTTACTACTAAACTTTATACTTGCTGTCTCACATAATAAAGAGGTGTAATTTTTCTTCTCGAGGTCTTTCGGTTCTCGAGTGGCGACCATGAACCGGAAGACGCAGCGTGGTCAGGCCCCCCACAAGGTGGACCGACGATCTTGTTAGCGTCGCGGGAAGCCGCTGGATGCGGGTAGCGCAAGACCGGCCATCATGGAGATCCTTGGAGAAGGCCTTTGTCCAGCAGTGGAAGTGGAAGCTGACATGATAAATTTCTCTTAAAATGATAGAACAAAATACTTACATTTTGCGTGCTCATGTTTGGAGTTGGTGGTTTCTTTTCAAATAACACTTTGTAAATATCATCAACATTTAATGTGTCCGTGGGTTGTACAGTGAAGAGAGGGCTGTCCCATCTGCTGTTTGAATTTGGCTCCTCAAACCTTGTCAGAAAAAAAATACAGGTATAATTGTGTCAAGATTTACATAAATATTGTACGTAGTATATTATTACTATGTGCTATTAGTTTTTTATGTGAAAACTGTATCTTTACCTTACCTACTAATATCGAGCTTAATCAGGAAAAACATTGTAAGCGGCAAAAAGCTTAGAAATGTATAATCTCCTGTAAGAAGTCCAAATTGCCGCTTACAATGTTTTTCCTGATAAGGCTTGATATTATAAATGTGAACGTGTGTTTGTTGGTTTGTCTTTCTTTCATTGATTTTCGCCATAGGTTATGGCAACTTTTTATTCCAAGAAATCAGGTGTCAAAAAAAGAAATCTATACTAATAATAAAACTGAAGAGTTTGTTTGTTTGTTTAAACATGCTAATCTCTGGAGTAACTGTTCTGATTTGAAAAAATCTTTCACTAATAGGAAGCTACATTATCCCTTAACCTGTTAATACAATTTATTACCTTAATCTCGTAAGTGCATCAAAAACTTCTTCAGTATACGGAACATAGGCTTGACTATTGTCCTTTTCTGTCTCATTGCTTGTGGTATTGCTTTCCTTTTCTATCCTGCTGATGTTAGCTTGCCAAGCCTCTTCATGGTTACGTATAGTATAAACGGTGCATTGTGTAGATTTTGATGCTTTGGATGCACAGTATAGTTCATATCGGTAACCTGTAATTAATGAATATGAGATGTACCATCAACAAAATTGAAGCATGATCAGTTTTGAAACCTTATCGCTTGCAGCCAGTTATCATAGTTTGCCCTGTCCATTGTTGACAATAAAAAACCGACTCTTGTAAAATCATTTGTTTAGATAAGTGCATTGTCTGGTTATATTGTGTGAGGGACAGGTAGCCGTCGATCATGGCACACAAAATACACCCTTAAGGTGATCATGCTTCAACTATGTTGATAGTACCTACTATTGCCATACTGTACTGAGTACCAAGATCTCTTCCTTTTCAATATAAACCAAATTAACCAAACTACCGCTGTCTCCAGACACAACGACCCAGCCTGGTAGAAGATCTTTCCTTTTCAATGGAGGAATCATCCACCTTCCTCCATAACATATATCACATGGCAACACTGTTTAATTATTATTATACAGCTATAAAGCAGGTTTGACTTATGGATGCGAGACGTGGTCCCTCACAAAGCACCTCAGGGAGAAACTAGCTAGGTGCCAGTGCGCAATGGAGCGAAGTATGCTTGGAACAACGCTGAAAGACAAAATTTGTAACGAGGACATAAGATTCAAAACCAAAGTAGCCGATATACTCACACGGATCGACCAATTAAAATGGAGATGGACAGGACACCTACTGAGGTGTAACCTTGAAAAATGGAGCAAACGGTGACGCATTGGTACCCCAGAGACGGCAAACGAAAAAGAGGACGCCAACAAAGAAGATGGGAGGATGAAATTAGCCAAACCTTGGGTCCTCTCTGGACAAGAGTAGCAATGGACAGAGTTCAATGGCGTCAGTTGGAGGAGGCCTTTGCCAAAAGGCACACAGAAACCAGAGACATATTATATTAAATATATTCAATTAAATAAAAAAAAAAAAACTGATCTGAAGTATCATTCTCTATTAAGCAATGGTTCTGTATAATAAAAGGCTATTTTATTTTATTTATAAAGCAGGCAAACATTGGAGATACTTGGTTGATGAAGAAACTTCGAGGTCATACATACTTTAGTTTTGGCATCTAAGACCAAATGCCACATCTTCTTTGGAATTCTTCTGATTTACATTTAAAATATGACTTCAGTCATGTGACATGGCTTTATAATAATATACTTTATACCCAATAAGTTTTGGAGTATGATTCCACTGGCTTTATCCTGTCTAACACTGTACTATTTTACTTTTATACAGTAAAATCTGGTTAAAAGCGGGACCTGGATAAGTAAAACCTCCATAGCTGGAACTCATGCTTAGGTCCCGACACTTTAACACTGAATTACCTCTGTTAGTGGGACAAAACAAACCTCAGCTCCCTTAAGGTCGCAGTTATCCAGGTTTCCCTGTATTTCGATAACCGTAATAAATGTTTTACCTTTGATATAGTTACTTCCATCCAAAATCACGACATTATCCTTTCCAATGAGTCGTATAACCTCCGATTTGAGGTATCCTCTCACTCTTTTCTCCTTCTGCGAGTCCAAATATGTTGTATTCTTCTCATAACCTAACTTTAATATGGTCTCCTCTTCCGAGATTATTTCTACAGTTTTACCGTGTTTGCTTTCGAAGAACTCTTTTAATTCGTTGGCTCTTGTTGTTTTGCCACTAACAGGTGTGCCGCAGATAATAATTAAAGGCATTTTTGTAATTATTTACATCGAAATGAACAGCTTTCCGTTCCTACTTTACTTGTCACTGTCAGTGTCATTAACTTGTCTCAGGCTTGGGCATAAAATATCGATATTTATTCAGATGAATATCAATATATATCGTCGATATTTGAATTATCTATTTTCGATTATTATTTCCGAGTATCAAATTTGTTTCAAATTCGATTTTTATTTAAGAGCTCAGAACATACATACATCGCATGTTTTCGACTGTTCCAATCACATCACCGATTACAGATATCTAGTCAAAAAAATAGTCTTGCTACCTTGATGTGTTTATTTTTTTCACTCTTGAATATTTTGACAGCCCCTTTATGTAACCACACCTTGGGGTAAAAATATTGATATATCTCAACGATATAATTTATCGATATATTTCCCCTTCCCTAACTTGTCTGGCCATGGCTGCATTCCGAATGATGATGATATCGATAATTATCGATGTGAGCGCGCTAAAACGCGTACCGAATCACTTTTAGCGCGATAACGAAGCCTCGCGAAACGTCATCGGTGACGTCATTACATGCGCCATATTGCGATTACGACGACCATGGTCTAAACGTTATCGCCGTGAGCGTGGATGTCAAAAGTGACATTTGTGTTGTGTTTTTGTTTTGACAAAGGTTTTTATGTGAGAATAACAAATAAAAATACACTGTATTCAAGTTAGGGAGTCTAATAATTGAAGTTAGGGAGTCCCAACGCGTTGATCATTAATTTTTTATTCCCTTTTTCGAATGTTTTAGTTATAAATACTGTCAGCGCGTTCACAAGCGTTCCGAATCATTGACAGTTCACGGCTCTTATAGATGTGATATTCGTATCGGAACGCAAATTATCGATGTGAGCGCTAAGATCGATTATGGCATGTTTCGGAATGTACCCCATGTCTTAATGTCAACGTAAAGTTAATCAGTGTTGCCAAAGAGGTACGCACACGCACTTAGGCTGAAATCTATAGACTTACATATATATATAGATCTATAGTACTTTACAGTACAAAGTCGGTATTCAAAATGCAATCTTCGAATCTCTCTGAGTGTGTGCTAAGCAAAGTCTAATCGACGACCAAAAACTTAAAACACACAAATACTGTCAAAAATCCGGGCGAAGCCGGGGCGGGTCGCTAGTTTCTGATAAAACAGACCCTTTTAAAACAAGGCAACTGGTACAATTTCAGGCCAACTTGTTTGCCACATATTATGATCTGGTACCGCTGGTTCCATCCTCCAAAACTATAATACAAGGAGGAAAGATGAAACGGGGCAGTAGGTAGTAGGAAGTACCCTCTATTGAAGATGGCAAATTGTACCCACTCAAATTCTTTATTTTTGAAAGCAATTAAAACTGCATTTAAACATTTTCGTATAGTCGCTTGTCTCAGCCGGGAATCAAACCGACTCAAAAGCGAAATAATAATTTGCATATTGCATAGTAGTAGTTTATGTTTTGGTAGATTTTTTATTACCCACATGATATAACGTGACATGGTTTACAGGAAGTCATGTACAGAGCCTAGGTTTTAAAATAGCCCCTGCCCTTTCTGTTGTATGACGTAAGAAAGTGATATAGTATTTAAAAGGGAAAGGGCCATACAAAAGTATTATACAGAACCGTATGGTATGCATGCATACACATTATAAGTTAGGATAAAGAACCAGTTAAACTCATTTGGAAGTTACATACTTAGATTTTGGAATTTGAACAGCAATAAATGGCGTCATATCATTTATTGCTAACATGACCCCAAGTTAAGGTCGCCGACATATGTGGAAGTATGGGCCAGTTTCATGGCGTGTTACTTTTTGTAAGTATGTACCTACCTTCCTACGCGTTTTAACATTACCTAAGCTTGTTGACTGTACCAAAGAAATATCGCATTGCGTTCTCTAAGTATGGAAGAAATTAGTTCCAGAGAATTCCGCGGGAGGCGCTGTGCTAGTTCCTACAGAGACTTCGAAATGGAACATAATATTTACATACATATAGGTACAAATGTACTCTTTGAAATTTACTCCTCGCTGACGCACAACTGACGATGACTGAAACATGGACTGAATATGGTTGGCAAAACCAAAACCGGAAAGAGTGGAGTGCTGGACTTTTTGGCGGTAACTTTCGAAATAAGAAAGACATTGCGAATTCATTTTATTTTCATAAAATCGTGTATTTTGAGTATTATTCCATACTTGCTTTCACCCGTGGTTCTGGGATAAAAAATATCCTATGTCCTTCTCCATATCCATAGGCTATCTGCGTATCTTGATTTTAATGTTCCTGCTTCTAAATGTATGGACACGACATTGAGACGTCTCGCTGAGGTCGACTAGCAATGCTCTGATCGATTAGTATTTGATCTCGATATTTATTTGGTTTTTAGGGGTCCGTAATGTGATTCGTGGAATAAACTACAATAACCAGTGTATATATGACTAGCAGTTCCCTCAGTTTCACTCGCATTCCCGGGATAAAAAGTGGCTATACATATACCTATAGTATTCGGGGATAATGTAGATTATTTTTTATCGAACCAGTAACACCGAAGATTACCTCCATCATCAGAACTTACAAACATTAACTATAATAACATTTTTGTAAAAAAAAATAACTAAAAAAATATAACTGCTTGATATTTGCATTTATCTCAAGTGAAAGAAAGGTTCTCGAGTGGCGACCACGAACCGGAAGACGCAGCGTGGTCAGGCCCCCCCACAATGTGAACCGACGATATTTTGAGGGTCGCGGGTAACTGCTGGATGAGAATAGCTAGCTATAGCTAATAAAACTGGGACCTACCTACCTACCTCTACCTACTCCTACCTGCCTCTACCTGCCCTTACCTACCTTACCTACCCCTACCTATCCTATGTCCTTCTCCTGGTTCGTAGCCACCTCCCCACCAATTTTAGCCAAATCAGTTCAGCCGTTCTTGAGTTGAAAATTACACCGAAAAGTGGCATTGATTTATATATATATAGTTATTACAAAACTATTAAGTAAAATTATATGCAGAACCTCACACGTCCGCAATATAATATGACAGCCTTTTTAAGATAAGCCGATAATTGATTATTGCTATTTTTTTTGCAAGTGTCCACATGTCAAAGTATATACCTACCTAACATATTGCACAATGCATATTTGCATGTAAAACTCCCTCCTATGTACCAGATAACCCTGGGAGCAAAAAGATGCAAGTGGAGTCAAGGAAAGTGTGAAGATTTTTGCTGTGACGATCCCATGTGAGTGACACTCTTCATCTTAAGGATGGTAGGCAGCCAGGCTGTACAAAGTACCCTACCACCGTGCTATGGTATCCTCACCGAAAGCTCAAGCTCATTGAGGATTCGAACCCGTGACCTTCGTCTCAGCATTCGACATCACTATACTTTCAGACAAGACGAAGCTCCGTCCGGATTTTTTATGATGACTTATTCTTACTAGTGTAATTATATGGGCATATCAATAAATGATATCTAGATATTAATTTATGTAAAACGCATGTTATGATAAATCGTCACCATACCCATTATGTATGCACAGTCACTTTATGATCTATATTAATGATCTATTCACACGTCAGAATTATAGATAGTATCACATTTCTTTCGGTTGTGTCCATAAACAATTTATGCGATGACTAATATCAGAGTGTGTCGCTCAGTTGCGGATTTGGAGTGTTGGCCGCCATAGGCCGTGTAGTTCCAGCCGCCATTTTCTCAGCCCCTAATATCTGGCTGCCGTAGGGCCTATCGGGCCTTAGGGCAAATCCGTCAATGATGTCGCTGCTCATTTAATTCATAAAATAAAAGTCATCCAAAACCATTTTTTTTTTCGTAGAAATCTCAAGTTCATACATACCTATACAATAATACATCTAAGGCTCAGGACAAGGAGACATATTATGTGACATGAGACACAAATATTTGTCCTGGTTGGGAATCAAACCTGCCAGCGGCTGCGCTGTGATAAGCACGGTGTCTTACCAACTACGTCACCTGGCTCATAGAAATGATTTCTCGAAAGATCTAATTCCATTTCTTTTTCAAAACACATAAAAATGTAACTGGTTGTATATACGATACTATGTTTCTCATATTTCAATAATTATAAGTATTAATCAGAAATATCTTTTAATCTTCTTACTGCCAAACAAATTATTACATATTACATGGATGATCCCTAACATAGGTAAGTGAGCGGCGCCCGGCGGCGCTTGCGCATTGACCGTCATGTTTCCGAGGTCGAATACCAACATTCCATGTTTGAAATTTTGATTTTTTTTTTCACATTAAATGTCGCATTTTGAAATTGGAGCAGTTTTTTAATGTATTCTAATTCTAATGAGCACGAATAATAACACATACTTACTTGATACGATACTTATATTTTAAATATAGTTTGAACACGTAATTTTATAGTCCCATAATAAAGATGGCGTTTCCTATCGACACGCCCTATACCCTATACCTACAACGAGTACGGAACCCTAAACTGCATAACCAACATACACTTGCTTTATATATTTTTTTTATTTAAATTATAGATAACATGAGAGCAGTAACCACATCACGTTTGTGGCTTTTAGATCAATTACTGATGTCAAGGATCCAGGAACTGCCAAACTGTAAGGTCAAGGGAAGCAAGACATGAAATAAAATTACCCACATAATCCTTCACTAAGCTCGTTGAAGAAGTATTTTAGGAAAACCCTGATTACCATGATTCAATAAAAATTTAAAATTACTGATTTTGCCCCGCGTTTTCACGCGCGTTACCGAAGGATCTTATGTTTTCCTGGGATAAAAAGTAGTTTCATCAAATTCCGTTCAGTAGTTTTTGTGTTAAAGAGACAAAAAGAAAACATCTTCGAATCCTCACAACCTAACTTTTAACATTTATTATTTGTAAGATACTTCAATGGCCTTTCCAAACCTGTAATTTTGTTTCTCACAAATCAATGTATGAATGCGCAAGAAAAACCGCAGCACAAACCTTAAGTTACCCAATTTAAATGATCATGCTATAGTAATATGATCAATGTAATGCATCTCAGTGCGATGGCATGCGAGCAAGGTCTAACTACATCTGACACGACCTTCCTGCGCGTGCGCGAAAAACGATACGTAGGTACAGCACAGCATAGATCCTACGGACGGCACTATGCATACATAGTAATTTGATATTTTCTTTTGTATGTAGGTATTTATTTATTTATTTTTTTATTTTGGCATCACACTTCGTGTATTTTGCCAGTGTCAAGTTGAGCAATGTAGGTATTTTTATATTCTTCATGTATTAAATTCTCGTCAATCGTCAAGTTTCAAAGTTCAAGTCATGTTAAATCTTCTTCGAGTCATAGTCAGTCAGTTTAGTTAGGTTTTAGTACAATGGTAGCCGTTCTACTAAAACTTTTCATGGACTTCTTGAGACAACTTGAAAAGCCACTGTACACGTAATAATTTCACTTCACTGGTGCACTTGTATTGATCTTTATTGGACAAAATATCACCGATAATATTCAATAAAATTCAAAAAATACACTATTTTATAAAAATAAAATGAAAACGCAACGTCACTTCGAAAGTTCCCGCCAAAAAGTCCGTATGTAAGTACAATAATGTGTTTAACCTCGCTTTCGCTTGGCGACAGATTTTCAAATTGAGAGTGGTAATTAGCTAGTAGGAATAGTTAATACATTTCAAAATACCTTACCACCGTGCTATGACTTCCTCACAATATTTTAATCGTTAATTTGAGAACTATTACTAACTCAAGCATCAAAATTATCGTTGCACACTAGCAATAAATTGAATAGGATAATCGCTGCTTCACGCATAACACCACCCATGGATCAATAACTATCACATTCTAAATTCAATATTGGATTACTACAAGTGATTTAGTTTAGTTAATCGCGTTGCGAGCGCCGGCCATCGACCTGCGCGGGCGCTTATTTATTTATTATTGTTGAATTATTTATTTTATTTTTAACAATGTTGAAGACTATTGCTATATTTTTTTTGGGTGAGTACATAACAATTTTTCACTCTGGCAATTATTTTTAATCTCGCTGCTGACTACTAAACCCATAAGGGTAGATTTTAACACAATCTCACCGTGGTCAGTGATGACGTAGCAGATGGAGGTAAGCACACAAAGCCTAGATGGGAACTGGCTCTCATGTGCAGCTTTCGGAACACACCGAAAGGTGCTTGGCGACAGACTTTCAACTTGAGGGTGGTAGCCAGCCAGGCGGATACTACAAAGTACCCTACCACCGTGCTATGGTTTCCTCACGATGTTTTCCTTCACCGAAAGTTGAAGCTCATAATAGAATTCGAACCCAGGATTCTCGGCATTCAACGTCTCTTCCACTGAGCTATCATCGCTCTAGACCTAGACCGAAAGTTCCCTTCTTGGTCATAACATCCAACGCACTCAGTATCCCTATGATATCATTAAATTCTCCATTCCCAGCATTAGCCACAGTCCAGAGCCAGCAACCCCACGACTACTACCACAATCTGCATCTCCCTCACTCCCCACCGCTATACCCCGTGTTCGAGAGGGCGCCACCTACGCAGTTCACTTGCGAAGGTCGCTCTAGGAAGTCAAGTCAAGTTGAGCAATGTAGGTATTTTTATATTCTTCATGTATTAAATTCTCGTCAATCGTCAAGTTTCAAAGTTCAAGTCATGTTAAATCTTCTTCGAGTCATAGTCAGTCAGTTTAGTTAGGTTTTAGTACAATGGTAGCCGTTCTACTAAAACTTTTCATGGACTTCTTGAGACAACTTGAAAAGCCACTGTACACGTAATAATTTCACTTCACTGGTGCACTTGTATTGATCTTTATTGGACAAAATATCACCGATAATATTCAATAAAATTCAAAAAATACACTATTTTATAAAAATAAAATGAAAACGCAACGTCACTTCGAAAGTTCCCGCCAAAAAGTCCGTATGTAAGTACAATAATGTGTTTAACCTCGCTTTCGCTTGGCGACAGATTTTCAAATTGAGAGTGGTAATTAGCTAGTAGGAATAGTTAATACATTTCAAAATACCTTACCACCGTGCTATGACTTCCTCACAATATTTTAATCGTTAATTTGAGAACTATTACTAACTCAAGCATCAAAATTATCGTTGCACACTAGCAATAAATTGAATAGGATAATCGCTGCTTCACGCATAACACCACCCATGGATCAATAACTATCACATTCTAAATTCAATATTGGATTACTACAAGTGATTTAGTTTAGTTAATCGCGTTGCGAGCGCCGGCCATCGACCTGCGCGGGCGCTTATTTATTTATTATTGTTGAATTATTTATTTTATTTTTAACAATGTTGAAGACTATTGCTATATTTTTTTTGGGTGAGTACATAACAATTTTTCACTCTGGCAATTATTTTTAATCTCGCTGCTGACTACTAAACCCATAAGGGTAGATTTTAACACAATCTCACCGTGGTCAGTGATGACGTAGCAGATGGAGGTAAGCACACAAAGCCTAGATGGGAACTGGCTCTCATGTGCAGCTTTCGGAACACACCGAAAGGTGCTTGGCGACAGACTTTCAACTTGAGGGTGGTAGCCAGCCAGGCGGATACTACAAAGTACCCTACCACCGTGCTATGGTTTCCTCACGATGTTTTCCTTCACCGAAAGTTGAAGCTCATAATAGAATTCGAACCCAGGATTCTCGGCATTCAACGTCTCTTCCACTGAGCTATCATCGCTCTAGACCTAGACCGAAAGTTCCCTTCTTGGTCATAACATCCAACGCACTCAGTATCCCTATGATATCATTAAATTCTCCATTCCCAGCATTAGCCACAGTCCAGAGCCAGCAACCCCACGACTACTACCACAATCTGCATCTCCCTCACTCCCCACCGCTATACCCCGTGTTCGAGAGGGCGCCACCTACGCAGTTCACTTGCGAAGGTCGCTCTAGGGGGTACTACGCCGATGTGCAGGCTGGTTGTCAGGTAGGTACATTTTAACTTTCGACCGTAACCGTATTACCTAACAATGGAATTTGAATCCTGGATCAATGAAAAAAGATTTATTTTGGAGTAGTAGATGATAAAAAGTAGGTAGCTTTCGATCCATAGTGCTTTGCTCGGCGTTTTAATTTTTCAGCAAAATAATACTCTTCAAACTGCTAAGCGGATTTTCTTGAAACACATGCTATGTTTGATTCACTTTTCAAACGAAACTAAAATCGGTTCATCTGTTCAGGAGCTATGATGCCACGGATAGACACACAGATACACACAAAAAACACCCCTTTTTTCGTCGGTAGTTAAATAAGATAACCACTACTTACGAGAGGTTTCTTCATGTTTTCCTTCACCGAAAGACGTTATAAGTCAGGATATTCTGTCATACGTAGTTTCTTGATATTAATAGAAAACTCCCTTTACTTTAGGCTTACCACTTATGTTGGCGTCAGCATCTAATCAGCACTGATCTATGCACCAACGGGACGCTGTTCAACGAACAGTTTCAAGTAAGTACCTCTCTAGACTAACTTCTGACCTACAAACGACTTTACCAGTTGCAATTTAAATCAGTAATATTTGGGTCATGAAATCAGAAACATTTTGGACATGAAACCAGAAACATATGAGTCATGAAATCAGAAACATCAGGGTCACGAAATCAAAAACATCAGGGTTACGAATTCAGAAACATTTGGGTCGTGAAATCAGAAATATCTGAGTCTTGAAATCAGAAATATCTGGGTCATGGATTCAGAAAATATCATTAATATCAGCACCTCGGGCCCATGATCTAGTCGAAATGACTCTTATCTCGCCTTTTGTAAAGATTTTTTAGGATCTCTAAATTACATTCCTTTTTGTAGTTCAATCTGGGTCATGAAATCAGACTTTTTTTCCAGGTTTGTGACCATTTCTACAACGTCCGTTGCGGGTCACCTTACGAAGATTTATAGATACCACTTTTTTTATTTCTGGTAGGTATTTATTATGAATTGTATATTTAAGTAGTAAAGGTATTTTTTTATTATTTGTTTTTATTTAGACCACAGATAAATAAAATTAAAAGTCAACTAGCTCCTTGTTTGGACTGACAAATGACTATCTGACTTAGGTCTGATTTTTCAATGGCAACGTAAATGATATCTGGCTGTTAATTTCAAGTTTGACCTTAGAGGAATAGCTTTTGAAGTTTATCTAGCGTTTGAAAAATCCGACCATTTGTACACCTGTTTATCACTTTGTAAAAAATACTTAAAATTTTGGAAAATATATTAAAAACAATTGTATTAAATCACTTTTTTAATAATCTCTTTACAATGTACTTATAGGTATAACATAGATTATCTCAGAATTCTCAGACAATACAGTCAGTTTTTATAGAAAAAATAAGAACAAACGCAGAATAGTTCGCTTTACCAGCATAATTGCCATAGTAAAAAAAAACGAGTGAATACACCTTCAAGGTATTGATATTTTTATACGATCATAGGTTGAACGAACGATAGACTTGCAAAAGATAACTGCGTCTGCGATACAAAACATTTTTTAACATACTTAGATCATTTATAATATTACATTTATTATGTATATTAGTCTATGACTATAATGTATCACATAAGCATGCGTGCACATATATATATACATACGTTTTAATACACAATGTTATATAATTTATACATTTAACCAGAAAGTTAGCTTAGTTTCACTAGTTGAATCAATTTCCATGGGTATAAAATTTTATGGTCAGATATTTTTTGCTTTCATTTAATACATTGATTTATAGCGTGTGATTAGAATGGCATGATTATTTTATGTACTAATTATTGTTTTAACACATTTTAAACGATACGATGGCTCCTTATAAATAAATAACGGACATTTTGATTAAGGAATCAATGTACCAGTTCTATAACGTTTTGAATAGGGACCATTACGCAAAGCTGTGCGCAGATAGCGCCACTAGCAAATACAGTAAACAAACCACCATGGCGTGCCATAAAGCTTGTTATTTCAACACTATTATGTGAAAACCATTTGATATAATGGCATCCTACGCCATTCAAAGTGGATGATCTGATGAAACTGCTTCGGGAACGTGGCGAGTTTCAATAAACTTTGTTTACTGTTTGTGCAAGTGCTGCACCCTGGTACTAAAACATTGCAGTAATACTCCCTATTAATATTAGCCGTTAGAAATTGACATTAATAAATGAAAATGCAAGGAACATTATCAAAAAATCGTATTTATTGTAAGGGATTGTACATATATCAGCCTTGCAAAAATGGGACACAATTTTATTGTAATGCCCTGATAATAAAAATAAATAACGTGGCTTCATTTATGGACCAACCCTAAAGTTAACTATGAAACACCTACATACAGAATGTTGTGTGTATAATGCCCAGAATAAATGGAAGATCCAATTGACAACGTTTCATATTTTATGAGGCCCTAAAATAAAAAAAAGCGTTTCTATATTTTCCTGTCCTGAGT
Organism: Tethea ocularis; assembly: GCA_963555595.1. Taxonomy (NCBI): domain Eukaryota; kingdom Metazoa; phylum Arthropoda; class Insecta; order Lepidoptera; family Drepanidae; genus Tethea; species Tethea ocularis. Next base: position 2,425,867 of record OY741983.1, on the reverse strand, counting down.
GTTCAACTCATTTTTTAAATGCACGATCTTGAAGAAAAAAAATATATATAAAAAAGTAAACTCCTACTATAATTTTAATTGTAAATCTAAATATTTCATTATGGTTCAGACGAACGAAGCCGAGGCTTCTATTTTCTATTCGGCCGCACAAAGGCACTTACGTCAAACGGAAAGAATTAAAAAATGAAATTTCTTTATGAAACGGACTACCTGCTTTTCAGGACCTAGATACATAATAATAAGTGAAATGTTATCAATTGGTGACATTTATAACATCCACCTGATGGTAAGTGGTTACCGTAGCCTATAGACGTTAGCATTACTAGGACTGTAAATCTGTTCCCGACGTTTACAAAGCCTATGAGGCAACTGGCTCTTAAGTTTAATATAATTTAGATCTTAATAATGAGATAATACCGATCATTTTTACACCTATCAGTTACATGGTACATACACTGCTGGATAGATGGCGCCACATTACCCTGGATCGCGCTAGCAATTGACATATATCCCAAAATGTAGTTGGAGGGAGATCCTGCCTGGGGACCGCCCAGGCAGGATGACCCAGCCTGGCGGAAGATCTGGCCTTTTTAATGGAGAAGTCCACTTTATTCGTCATATCATCCGACAGACGTCCACTGCTGGACACAAGCCTCCCCCAAGGATCTCCACGATGGCCGGTCTTACGCTTTACATTTTCTTAAACATTAAATATTAAAATAATCGGTATTATTAACAACAATAAATATAAAAAAAAAAAACCGTTTCCAAAATTTTCAGTCAATGGTTACAACTAAGCAAAAAAAAATAAATACTTTTGTTTGTGATAACGACTAATAGAGACTATCTTATTATAAATAGTAGAAAAGCAAAGGCGCAGTCATGTATTTATGGACCACATTATTGTCTTTTACAAACAATGTGTCGTTATATTCGTGACAATCAAATATTTATAAATGGAATTACTAATTCCTAAGCAGAGAGTGATCAACGTTGGCGCTTGCCCGATGACGTACGTGACTTGTTGAGAGAGAAAAATGCCGCCACTCGCGCCTATGATAGTTTCCCCTCAGAGGAAAACCGCATCCGTATGCGTGCTCTCCAGCGTGACGTTAAGTCACGCATCGATGAGGTACGACAGGCCCGCTGGGACCAGACCCTTACAGACATTAGACCCTCTCACCAAGCCTTTTGGCAGCTTTCTCGTGCCCTTACCAAGGACACGGTAGCACCCATGCCCCCATTAAATAGGCCCAATCTCCCTCAAGCTTTTGATGACGATGATAAGACAGAATGCCTCGCTGAAAGCTTAGAGTTTCAGTGCACGCCCAGTACCCTCCCGATCTGGGCAAGATGTATGAGAGACTGATCTATATCCGCCTCAAAACATATGCCGACGCCAATAATCTCATCCCTGATGAACAATTTGGCTTTCGAGCCAAACATTCTTGTGTTCAACAAGTCCATCGTATTGTTGAACACATCTCCTCTCAGTACCAAGAGCGCAACATGACAGGTGTCCTATTCTTCGATGTCGCGAAGGCATTTGACAAAGTGTGGCACAATGGCTTAATTTTTAAGCTATTTACCTTAGGTGTCCCACATAGACTCGTGCTCATCTTACGAGATTATTTGTCAAATCGCCACTTTCGATATCGCATTCCTGGCGCACTCTCCTCCCCTCACCCTATCGGTGCCGGTGTCCCACAGGGCTCGGTACTGTCCCCCTTGCTATTTTCGCTCTACACGAGTGATATGCCAAAGACCGACAAGGTGCAGTTAGCACTTTTTGCGGACGACACCGCGGTCTACTGCTCTAGTAAGTCCCCCTCAGTCATTGTTAAGAACCTCCAAACCGCGGCTAACGCCCTAGGCGCCTGGTTTCGGAAATGGAGGATCGAGATCAACCCTGTCAAAAGCCAGGCGGTCCTATTCTACAGACCCTACCATCGAGGTACCCCCTCCCCTCCAAAGGCAGTTACTCTATTTGGTGAACCAATCCCCTGGGAAAGGCAAGCCAAATATCTCGGAGTAACTCTCGATGATCGTTTGACCTTTGATGCCCACATTAAAGCGGTCCGCGCGCGCGCCGCCTTTGTTTTAGGGCGCCTCCACTTTTTATTAAATCGTAAATCTAAACTTGCACTTAAAAGCAAGGTTAGACTTTATACCACGTGTATCCGCCCCATCATGACCTATGCTAGTACTGTGTTCGCACATGCAGCTCCATCACGGATCCATAGCCTTCAGGTGATTCAAAATCGCTTCATGCGCAAGGCCACGGGCGCCCCGTGGTACATGCGTAATGAAAATCTCCACATTGACTTAGGTCTCCCCACGATAAAACAATTTATAAAACGCACCTCACGCAGATTTTTCAATACCGCCGTTAATCACCGCAACCCTCTTATAGTGAAAGCCGCAACGTACACGCCCTCCCGTATACTCCGTATCCATAGACCAAGGCAAGCCCTCAGCGAGCCGGATGACCCTATTACATTAGCTCAGATCGAAGCTGACGAAGCTCGTAAAAGTACACAACACACTACACACAACCGATCACGCTACCGTCCTCGACGGCGAGGACCGCCGCGACGTCCCACTCAGTCTCGTGCCGTTCAAGCGGCCCGAGCTGCCTACAGTAATCCGACCGCCCCCAATTAGTCGTAACTCGTACAAAGTCCTCCCTCTCCCCCGGTAACGCCCTGAGCCGAGGTTCGTACCCCATTCGGGGGTGCCCTCAGGCGTTGTTACCTAAATATTACCCGGCTGAGAGCCCTCTGCGCTCGCCGATTTGTCCGGTAAGGTTGTCGCAGCCATCTGAGGCTACCAACTTAGTCCTTTCAAAAAAAAAAAAAAAAAAAAAAAACTAATTCCTATGTTGCTTTCACATGGGCAATTTTTATAGCAATTTATTGCCATGCGATTATTGGAGCTGGAACGTGGATGAATTACCCTGTTATTTTTAGGTTTGTTAAATAAATGTGAAATTGCGAAAAATCATACATTTTTATGGAGTAAGATTGTAAGTTTTAATAAGAGTTTTTTTTTTCAGCAGTTTTTCTGCATTTCTACTTGTTTAATCGTTTTTCAGAGTAGTTTTGTTTACCCTGATACGTATTTATGTATTTCTAGATTTATGTTGTATGATGAGGCAGATGGTGGTAAGCACACAAAGCCTAGAAGAGAACTGGCTCTCAAGTACAGTCACGAGCATCAATATATTAGCATGGACAGATCAGCAATATAATCTGATGTCATGATTCATTCATTAACTTAATTCATTCGACGTCACATAATTATGCTGCTACTTATATATGCCTTCCATAAATGATCACATAGTGTTGCTGTCGTCTTGAGAGCATAAGTTAATGAATGAATCATGAAATCGGATATTATTGTTGATCTGACCATGCTAATATATTTATGCTCGTGACTGTACATATAGCGCACACCAGATGGTGTTTGCCGACAGACTTTCAACTTGAGGGTGGTAGCCTGCCAGGCGGGGACTACAAAGTACCCTTCCACCGTGCTATGGTTTCCTATTCTTAGCGCATTGTAGGATCCTTTAATTTATCCGAGTATACTGTCAAATTTTCATTTATAAATACTTAGACAAAATTAACCTTATTGCGTCACATCGTCGTTAAATTTAAAGAACCTTATTATCACGCAATAAGGTTCATTTTTCTTTAACATTACTAAACATCAAAAGATATTTCTTGGATTTGATCAACTTTAATCCTAATTATAATAAATACTGCGAAGACACATTTCGCTGTAGATTTGTGATGTACACTATGTAATGGTTATTTCAATAGTAAACAAAAATCAATCATAAGAATACGATTTAAAGCTTATTTTAGCGCAGTTCATGACCATACAATCAGAGAGATTATATAAATTTTACTATAATACGGGTTTAATTGCATACTTACCACTTTTAATAGGGACGCAACTCTAAATATATCAACAAAAAAACCCACGAGCACTTAGGCTGAGATCTATAGAGCGTACTTAGACTTTGCTCACACTTTACCGAACAAAGTCGGTATTTAAAATACAATTTTCTAATCATTCTGAGTGTGTGCTAAGCAAAGTCTAAGTGCACCTAATCGACGACTTACCAAAAACTTGGCTACAAATTAAAACACACAAATATCTACTTTATTACCTAGGTTTATACCCTAAGTAAAGTCTGAGCAAAGTCTAAGCACGCTCTATAGATCTCAGCCTTACACGCCTGATTGTAGGTACCAACTGTTTGTAAATTATAAATAACCTGAAATACATTCACTTTTCAAGAATACACTTTTTAAATAAAGCTACGATATTATTTCTACAAGTTCGAGCCCTAACTATACTTGAAAGGAAATAAATGGAGCCACCCTATTTTTTCAGTCCCGGGACACGAGACAGCCCACAATAAAAGTCCCGCGAATTCCCGGGACCTCGAGACTTTTAGCTAGCTGTTTTACTCGTATTTCTTACTTTTTTCTAATATTAATATAACTGATATTGCTCTCCGTATCTTAAGGGTATATGCATGAAAACAGAATATGAAAATACCGTCAAAACATGTCAAAAAGTGAAATTAAAATCGGCCAAGAATAACGGAAGATATAACCATTAAAAACTACTAAATAGACAGAGAGATCCGACATGTCCTGTGACGTCATAGGGCACTACGGCCATATAAACTGCATGCAAAATTCTGTTTAGCTAAAATGAGATAGAAATAAATCTTCGGTGGCTTATATCTTGGTTAATTTTATAGTTATTCGAAAAATATACTATTTCTACTGTTTCTTATGAATAAGCTTTTATTAAAGCATTGTTAAATGTACGAAAAACCAGGAGTGGCTCAATTTATTTGAACCCAAGAATTTTCAATACAATGGCTCAATTTGCGGCCTATACATATATAAAAATATCGCGAGACAACCCGCGGGACATAGTCGAGGAGCTGACGAACAAAACGGTATAATTACGCATCTGGTCAAAATACTTTTTTTTTACAGTCCGGAGGTATTGCGTCCGCTGAATTTGAATCTCAACTTATTTTCAATAAAAACCGCCTAAAACAGTGTTAAAATTGCATCCAAAGTTCATGGTTTCGATCATAACGGTAAAGTATGACACAACTTAGATGTAGCATCGGCAAAACGTATATCTACACTTCACTTCCGATTTACACAACTAATAAAACTCATTAACTATCGCGCCATTCAACGTTCAACAAGATTATTTTCGCCTAAAGTACTAATAAACATGGGTAATGTTGTAGGCGCACTCTTTTCGGGAATTTTACGAATTTTGCCGATGCTTCATCTAAGTTGTGTCATACTGTAAGTATGTCACTCAGTTTTTTACTGCTCCTGTAAAATTTAATTTTATGTAATTATACCGTTTTGTTCACCAGCTTTTGGGTTATAATAAATAGCCTAACAATAAGGTTTCCTACACACGAAGAAAACCGAGTCGTAACTGTGTTGCATCATGGAGTTTGGATTTTGTGCGTATTTCGTCTTAACGCCTGTTTGCTCTTTCTGTTAATGGAAAATAATAATAATGTATCAGGCAGGAAACAAGTATACGGCCTGATGGTAAGCGGTTACCATAGCATGTAAAATTGTGTAGGCTCCTTGGCTCCTTGGCTTCGATGGCTCCTTATAAATAAATAACGGACATTTTGATTAAGGAATCAATGTACCAGTTCTATAACGTTTTGAATAGGGACCATTACGCAAAGCTGTGCGCAGATAGCGCCACTAGCAAATACAGTAAACAAACCACCATGGCGTGCCATAAAGCTTGTTATTTCAACACTATTATGTGAAAACCATTTGATATAATGGCATCCTACGCCATTCAAAGTGGATGATCTGATGAAACTGCTTCGGGAACGTGGCGAGTTTCAATAAACTTTGTTTACTGTTTGTGCAAGTGCTGCACCCTGGTACTAAAACATTGCAGTAATACTCCCTATTAATATTAGCCGTTAGAAATTGACATTAATAAATGAAAATGCAAGGAACATTATCAAAAAATCGTATTTATTGTAAGGGATTGTACATATATCAGCCTTGCAAAAATGGGACACAATTTTATTGTAATGCCCTGATAATAAAAATAAATAACGTGGCTTCATTTATGGACCAACCCTAAAGTTAACTATGAAACACCTACATACAGAATGTTGTGTGTATAATGCCCAGAATAAATGGAAGATCCAATTGACAACGTTTCATATTTTATGAGGCCCTAAAATAAAAAAAAGCGTTTCTATATTTTCCTGTCCTGAGTGTTCAACTCATTTTTTAAATGCACGATCTTGAAGAAAAAAAATATATATAAAAAAGTAAACTCCTACTATAATTTTAATTGTAAATCTAAATATTTCATTATGGTTCAGACGAACGAAGCCGAGGCTTCTATTTTCTATTCGGCCGCACAAAGGCACTTACGTCAAACGGAAAGAATTAAAAAATGAAATTTCTTTATGAAACGGACTACCTGCTTTTCAGGACCTAGATACATAATAATAAGTGAAATGTTATCAATTGGTGACATTTATAACATCCACCTGATGGTAAGTGGTTACCGTAGCCTATAGACGTTAGCATTACTAGGACTGTAAATCTGTTCCCGACGTTTACAAAGCCTATGAGGCAACTGGCTCTTAAGTTTAATATAATTTAGATCTTAATAATGAGATAATACCGATCATTTTTACACCTATCAGTTACATGGTACATACACTGCTGGATAGATGGCGCCACATTACCCTGGATCGCGCTAGCAATTGACATATATCCCAAAATGTAGTTGGAGGGAGATCCTGCCTGGGGACCGCCCAGGCAGGATGACCCAGCCTGGCGGAAGATCTGGCCTTTTTAATGGAGAAGTCCACTTTATTCGTCATATCATCCGACAGACGTCCACTGCTGGACACAAGCCTCCCCCAAGGATCTCCACGATGGCCGGTCTTACGCTTTACATTTTCTTAAACATTAAATATTAAAATAATCGGTATTATTAACAACAATAAATATAAAAAAAAAAAACCGTTTCCAAAATTTTCAGTCAATGGTTACAACTAAGCAAAAAAAAATAAATACTTTTGTTTGTGATAACGACTAATAGAGACTATCTTATTATAAATAGTAGAAAAGCAAAGGCGCAGTCATGTATTTATGGACCACATTATTGTCTTTTACAAACAATGTGTCGTTATATTCGTGACAATCAAATATTTATAAATGGAATTACTAATTCCTAAGCAGAGAGTGATCAACGTTGGCGCTTGCCCGATGACGTACGTGACTTGTTGAGAGAGAAAAATGCCGCCACTCGCGCCTATGATAGTTTCCCCTCAGAGGAAAACCGCATCCGTATGCGTGCTCTCCAGCGTGACGTTAAGTCACGCATCGATGAGGTACGACAGGCCCGCTGGGACCAGACCCTTACAGACATTAGACCCTCTCACCAAGCCTTTTGGCAGCTTTCTCGTGCCCTTACCAAGGACACGGTAGCACCCATGCCCCCATTAAATAGGCCCAATCTCCCTCAAGCTTTTGATGACGATGATAAGACAGAATGCCTCGCTGAAAGCTTAGAGTTTCAGTGCACGCCCAGTACCCTCCCGATCTGGGCAAGATGTATGAGAGACTGATCTATATCCGCCTCAAAACATATGCCGACGCCAATAATCTCATCCCTGATGAACAATTTGGCTTTCGAGCCAAACATTCTTGTGTTCAACAAGTCCATCGTATTGTTGAACACATCTCCTCTCAGTACCAAGAGCGCAACATGACAGGTGTCCTATTCTTCGATGTCGCGAAGGCATTTGACAAAGTGTGGCACAATGGCTTAATTTTTAAGCTATTTACCTTAGGTGTCCCACATAGACTCGTGCTCATCTTACGAGATTATTTGTCAAATCGCCACTTTCGATATCGCATTCCTGGCGCACTCTCCTCCCCTCACCCTATCGGTGCCGGTGTCCCACAGGGCTCGGTACTGTCCCCCTTGCTATTTTCGCTCTACACGAGTGATATGCCAAAGACCGACAAGGTGCAGTTAGCACTTTTTGCGGACGACACCGCGGTCTACTGCTCTAGTAAGTCCCCCTCAGTCATTGTTAAGAACCTCCAAACCGCGGCTAACGCCCTAGGCGCCTGGTTTCGGAAATGGAGGATCGAGATCAACCCTGTCAAAAGCCAGGCGGTCCTATTCTACAGACCCTACCATCGAGGTACCCCCTCCCCTCCAAAGGCAGTTACTCTATTTGGTGAACCAATCCCCTGGGAAAGGCAAGCCAAATATCTCGGAGTAACTCTCGATGATCGTTTGACCTTTGATGCCCACATTAAAGCGGTCCGCGCGCGCGCCGCCTTTGTTTTAGGGCGCCTCCACTTTTTATTAAATCGTAAATCTAAACTTGCACTTAAAAGCAAGGTTAGACTTTATACCACGTGTATCCGCCCCATCATGACCTATGCTAGTACTGTGTTCGCACATGCAGCTCCATCACGGATCCATAGCCTTCAGGTGATTCAAAATCGCTTCATGCGCAAGGCCACGGGCGCCCCGTGGTACATGCGTAATGAAAATCTCCACATTGACTTAGGTCTCCCCACGATAAAACAATTTATAAAACGCACCTCACGCAGATTTTTCAATACCGCCGTTAATCACCGCAACCCTCTTATAGTGAAAGCCGCAACGTACACGCCCTCCCGTATACTCCGTATCCATAGACCAAGGCAAGCCCTCAGCGAGCCGGATGACCCTATTACATTAGCTCAGATCGAAGCTGACGAAGCTCGTAAAAGTACACAACACACTACACACAACCGATCACGCTACCGTCCTCGACGGCGAGGACCGCCGCGACGTCCCACTCAGTCTCGTGCCGTTCAAGCGGCCCGAGCTGCCTACAGTAATCCGACCGCCCCCAATTAGTCGTAACTCGTACAAAGTCCTCCCTCTCCCCCGGTAACGCCCTGAGCCGAGGTTCGTACCCCATTCGGGGGTGCCCTCAGGCGTTGTTACCTAAATATTACCCGGCTGAGAGCCCTCTGCGCTCGCCGATTTGTCCGGTAAGGTTGTCGCAGCCATCTGAGGCTACCAACTTAGTCCTTTCAAAAAAAAAAAAAAAAAAAAAAAACTAATTCCTATGTTGCTTTCACATGGGCAATTTTTATAGCAATTTATTGCCATGCGATTATTGGAGCTGGAACGTGGATGAATTACCCTGTTATTTTTAGGTTTGTTAAATAAATGTGAAATTGCGAAAAATCATACATTTTTATGGAGTAAGATTGTAAGTTTTAATAAGAGTTTTTTTTTTCAGCAGTTTTTCTGCATTTCTACTTGTTTAATCGTTTTTCAGAGTAGTTTTGTTTACCCTGATACGTATTTATGTATTTCTAGATTTATGTTGTATGATGAGGCAGATGGTGGTAAGCACACAAAGCCTAGAAGAGAACTGGCTCTCAAGTACAGTCACGAGCATCAATATATTAGCATGGACAGATCAGCAATATAATCTGATGTCATGATTCATTCATTAACTTAATTCATTCGACGTCACATAATTATGCTGCTACTTATATATGCCTTCCATAAATGATCACATAGTGTTGCTGTCGTCTTGAGAGCATAAGTTAATGAATGAATCATGAAATCGGATATTATTGTTGATCTGACCATGCTAATATATTTATGCTCGTGACTGTACATATAGCGCACACCAGATGGTGTTTGCCGACAGACTTTCAACTTGAGGGTGGTAGCCTGCCAGGCGGGGACTACAAAGTACCCTTCCACCGTGCTATGGTTTCCTATTCTTAGCGCATTGTAGGATCCTTTAATTTATCCGAGTATACTGTCAAATTTTCATTTATAAATACTTAGACAAAATTAACCTTATTGCGTCACATCGTCGTTAAATTTAAAGAACCTTATTATCACGCAATAAGGTTCATTTTTCTTTAACATTACTAAACATCAAAAGATATTTCTTGGATTTGATCAACTTTAATCCTAATTATAATAAATACTGCGAAGACACATTTCGCTGTAGATTTGTGATGTACACTATGTAATGGTTATTTCAATAGTAAACAAAAATCAATCATAAGAATACGATTTAAAGCTTATTTTAGCGCAGTTCATGACCATACAATCAGAGAGATTATATAAATTTTACTATAATACGGGTTTAATTGCATACTTACCACTTTTAATAGGGACGCAACTCTAAATATATCAACAAAAAAACCCACGAGCACTTAGGCTGAGATCTATAGAGCGTACTTAGACTTTGCTCACACTTTACCGAACAAAGTCGGTATTTAAAATACAATTTTCTAATCATTCTGAGTGTGTGCTAAGCAAAGTCTAAGTGCACCTAATCGACGACTTACCAAAAACTTGGCTACAAATTAAAACACACAAATATCTACTTTATTACCTAGGTTTATACCCTAAGTAAAGTCTGAGCAAAGTCTAAGCACGCTCTATAGATCTCAGCCTTACACGCCTGATTGTAGGTACCAACTGTTTGTAAATTATAAATAACCTGAAATACATTCACTTTTCAAGAATACACTTTTTAAATAAAGCTACGATATTATTTCTACAAGTTCGAGCCCTAACTATACTTGAAAGGAAATAAATGGAGCCACCCTATTTTTTCAGTCCCGGGACACGAGACAGCCCACAATAAAAGTCCCGCGAATTCCCGGGACCTCGAGACTTTTAGCTAGCTGTTTTACTCGTATTTCTTACTTTTTTCTAATATTAATATAACTGATATTGCTCTCCGTATCTTAAGGGTATATGCATGAAAACAGAATATGAAAATACCGTCAAAACATGTCAAAAAGTGAAATTAAAATCGGCCAAGAATAACGGAAGATATAACCATTAAAAACTACTAAATAGACAGAGAGATCCGACATGTCCTGTGACGTCATAGGGCACTACGGCCATATAAACTGCATGCAAAATTCTGTTTAGCTAAAATGAGATAGAAATAAATCTTCGGTGGCTTATATCTTGGTTAATTTTATAGTTATTCGAAAAATATACTATTTCTACTGTTTCTTATGAATAAGCTTTTATTAAAGCATTGTTAAATGTACGAAAAACCAGGAGTGGCTCAATTTATTTGAACCCAAGAATTTTCAATACAATGGCTCAATTTGCGGCCTATACATATATAAAAATATCGCGAGACAACCCGCGGGACATAGTCGAGGAGCTGACGAACAAAACGGTATAATTACGCATCTGGTCAAAATACTTTTTTTTTACAGTCCGGAGGTATTGCGTCCGCTGAATTTGAATCTCAACTTATTTTCAATAAAAACCGCCTAAAACAGTGTTAAAATTGCATCCAAAGTTCATGGTTTCGATCATAACGGTAAAGTATGACACAACTTAGATGTAGCATCGGCAAAACGTATATCTACACTTCACTTCCGATTTACACAACTAATAAAACTCATTAACTATCGCGCCATTCAACGTTCAACAAGATTATTTTCGCCTAAAGTACTAATAAACATGGGTAATGTTGTAGGCGCACTCTTTTCGGGAATTTTACGAATTTTGCCGATGCTTCATCTAAGTTGTGTCATACTGTAAGTATGTCACTCAGTTTTTTACTGCTCCTGTAAAATTTAATTTTATGTAATTATACCGTTTTGTTCACCAGCTTTTGGGTTATAATAAATAGCCTAACAATAAGGTTTCCTACACACGAAGAAAACCGAGTCGTAACTGTGTTGCATCATGGAGTTTGGATTTTGTGCGTATTTCGTCTTAACGCCTGTTTGCTCTTTCTGTTAATGGAAAATAATAATAATGTATCAGGCAGGAAACAAGTATACGGCCTGATGGTAAGCGGTTACCATAGCCTATACACGCTTGCAACAAAAATAAATACAAAGATCTTGCCAAGCCAGGGATAATTAAGGCACTTAGTGCAGCAGGGCTATTTTAAAACACTCGGAATCGGAAACGAAAATATTCCAATGTCGATTCCGTTCCTGACGAGCTTTCATAAGGATATTTTAAAAAGCGGTCGGATGAAAGATCGAAAAAAATCGATAGCGGAAATATGAGAGTGCGTTTACGAAGAAATTAAAATAGCAATTGCGGGAATTCGTCTCGGAAGTTTTCAATTAAGGTTAACATGAAAGAGAGGTGACTTGTCTAATATTAGTTAAGTTCGTAAACAACAGAATCAGCACCATTATCGTAGGTATCTTTTAATAAATAAGTATTATTTGATCTCACCAATATATCGAATCCAATATCTCTTATAATCTCCAGTAGGATGTCATAAGGCGGCTCTATACTGCTTTCCGTGGGCATGTCACTGGAAAACAAAATAAATAAATAACCGGACAAGTGTCAGTCGGTCTCGCGCACCAAGGATTCCGTACCATTATCTATATAAACTGTAAAATAATCACGTATGTTATATGGGAGCCCCCTTAAACATTTTATTATTCTATTTTTTAGTATTTGTTGTGATAACGGCAACAGAAATACATCTTCAGTGAAAATTCCAACTGTCTACATGAGATACAGCCGATGGACAGACAGACAGGCAGCGGAGCCTTAGTAATAGGGTCCCGATTTATTCTTTGGGTTCGGAACGCTAAAAACCGAAATTTTGGGAACAGCTAGTTTATATTCTTCTAGTTTCTAGGATTCTTCTTTTTTTTTTTTTTTTGGCATCACACTTCGTGTATTTTGCCAGTGTCAAGTTGAGCAATGTAGGTATTTTTATATTCTTCATGTAATGAAATGATTACTTGTATATATCACTATACAAGTAATCATTTCGTTTCACTTCACTGGTGCACTTGTATTGATCTTCATTGGACAAAATACCACCGATAATATTCAATAAAACTCAAAAAATACACTATTTTATGAAAATAAAATGAAAACGCAATGTCTCTTCGCAAGTTCCCGCCAAAAAGTCCCGATTCTTCTTTCTATTTAACATTTCAAATGGGTACACACCTGTAATGATATAGCAGTGGCCCCAGGTTGATCCAGTAGCCCCCGGGGCGCAGTATCGTGTATATCCGCTCGATGAACTCGATCACGTTGGGGGCGCAGTCGATGAAGAAACATGTCGCCACGCACCACCACTCATCACCCTCCGTATATACCTGACGGACAAGTATCAAACTGGTTACCGATAGTATTGATGGGGGGGGTCGAATATTAACTGATACAATGTAAGGTAAATATTTTCATGAAACTTTTCTTATCCAAAAAAAAAACTTTTCATACAAAACATCTATCTTGTATGTATGAAAATGAATGTATTTTTTTTCGAGTTTTCATGGTCAGTCCGCGAAATTTTAACGCTTCTTGGTTTTTTTTTTTAACGGAAAATATTAAAAAGCTGTCATTATATTTACCTTGAGGAAGTCCCCGGCGGTCATAGAGAAGTTATGATTGAGTCTATCACCCGTGTGCGAGGGAGAGGGAGTCGGTCGCACGTCTGGGAAGTGCGCTCCCTCTAACTGATGGTCACACGTGACGTTGTTCACGTACTGGTGCACCCATGGGTATACTGTGTACTTGTTCGCCTATACAACATTACAATATAACCTTTATGTCGTTGAGATAAGGATGAATTTTGAATACAACCTAACCATGATCATGTGATTATGTGGCATAGAACATCCGTGAGGAATATAAATTGACAGGCCAGTTGGCGCAGTTGTTTAAGACACCACCTATCGCGCTGCAGGTCGTGGGTTCGATTCCCATCCAGGATAAACATTTGTGTGCAGGAACATGTCTGTTTGTCCTGAGTCTGAATTAAGTATGTATTTACAAAAAAAGTAGTATATGTAGTATATCAGTTATCTAGTTTCCATAGTACAAGCTCTGTTTAGTTTGGGATCAGATAACCGTGTGTGAAGAATGTCCCAGGATATTAAATAGGCCTGTGTTTGACCACAATCTCACCGTGGTCAGTGATGATGTGGCCGATGGTGGTAAGCACACAAAGCCTTGAAGGGAACTGGCTCTCAAGTGCAGTGCAGCTGTCAGAACACACCAGAAGGTGCTTGGCGATAGATTTTCAACTTGATGGTGGTAGCCACCACAGGGCACTACAAATTATAAGGGTAGGTACTTTGTAGTACCCGCCATCATGCTATGGTTTCCTTTTTGGATGATATTTTGTATTTAGATAAGGTATTAAAGTTAATAACTCAGCATTAAGTTACACTACACAAAGCAGTACATTTTAGTAAATTTTGTTCATAATTAAATACAATAATCCCTAAAAAATTCGAAGTGGCAAAAAACAGACAGACAGACAGACAGACAGACGGACAGACACACGAGTGATCCTATAAGGGTTCCGTTTTTTTCTTTAGAGTTTCGGAACCCTAAAAACATCCAGTCTTTCCTGAAAAGACGTGATTTAACACAAAAAATAAAAGTATACTCTGTATATCAGTAAAAAGCATTCTATAACTCATAATATCACTTACCTCAGGACACCTATTCAGTATAAAATTGCTGGCGAACAGCATGAACAGTGAGAACTCGTTCCCCTGACACGTGTACCCTCGAGCCGCGATTTCCCACGCCAGCCGGCCGAGCCCCGCCCCTGGGACCAGCACTTTAATCTGAGTGCGGTCACTGGAAATTAAAATGCCACTAATATATTTAAGGAAAAGAAACAGTCCTAGAATACCCTGTAAAAACTCTGAGCTTGAATAATCAATTAGGCACTTGAACCTTAAAGACTACAAATAATTCCTAATATTACAAATGCGAAAGTGAGTTTGTTTGTTACCTCTTAACGCCGTTAGCAATTTAATTAGATAATTCGTCAATATATGAGAAGAAAAGAAGCGGTCCAAAAATAGTGCCCTGCGAGACACCAAAATTGGCAAAGGAAACATGCACTTTGATTCGTTTATTAACCGTTAAATAATACTTTAACTAAATTACATCATCTGTGTATTAAAGGAATTGTATAGGTACTAACAATAGTACCCTACGCGACACTTACAAATGACAGAAGTAGTCTGATAGTGTATTTTGGAATCCATTTTTATTATAACTTATGTAGCTTTGCGCGTCTAAAATTTGATTGGCAAAAATATATTTTTTATTAATAATCAGGTAGGTACCTATATTCATCAAACGGGAACCTGTCCTCCATTTCATCTAGAATGGGCGAGTAGCACTGTTCCCTTTCCGCTGCACCCATGTCGCTCCAATCGCGAACTATATTTTTTAAAACTGATTGGACCTGAAAAATCATTTATTCTTATTCTGTATGGGGGCGATAAGGCCTGCACTGACGTCCCGCTTGGGGTGTATTGTGCATTCCCCTTCCTTCCCCCTAAACTTCTTTCAGCAAAGCAAGGCATTCTTTTGTGGATCTTTCTTTTGAATTATGTACAGTTTTTGTTTTCAATTTACATAAACTTTACTAGACTACTTTAATTGCTGACTATGGCTGAGATCTATAGAGCGTACTTAGACTTTGCTCAGACATTACCGTACAAAGTAGGTATTTAAAATGCAATTTTCGCATCTCTCTGAGTGTGTGCTAAGCAAAGTTTAAGTGTACCTAATCGACGACTTACCAAAAAATTGCCTTAAAATTATAACATTCAAATATTTACTATATTACGTAGGATTATACCCTAAGTAAAGTCTGAGCAAAGTCTAAGCACGCTCTATAGGTCTCAGCCAGAAAGAAATTTTATTTAGACACAACTTATATAACACAAAAAAAATCCAGCTTACCTTCTCCACATCATGCTGCATCTTATGCTGCTTCTGCGATGCAATCTCACAATTATTATAATTACATCCAAAACTCTCCGAGCCGTTCCCATTGGTCCCTATTTCCGTTACACTATGGTCTACGTTCTCAAACATTGTGTCCACATCCTTAATGATTAGGTGCACAACACTATTGTTCACGTCTAAGCACTTTTTGAACTTCGTGAGGTAAGTTTTGTATTTTTCTAGACGACGTTGATGATTTACCGGCAACGTTGAGATTATCTTCTCTGATTTGTGTATCCTGTCTAAGCTGCATAATCTGAAAAAAAAACAAATATAGGTACGGTTGGCCGAGCAAGTTTAAGGCGATGATAGCACGTCGGATGCCGAGACGAAGGTCCCGGGTTCGAATCCTACAATGAGCTTGAGCTTTTAGTGAAGGAAAACATCGTGAGGAAACCATAGCACGGTGGTAGGGTACTTTGTAGTGCCCGTCTGGCTGGCTACCATCCTCATGTTGAAAATCTGTCGCCAAGCACCTTTCTGTGTGTTCTGACAGCTGCACTTGAGAGCCAGTTCCTTTCTAAGCTTTGTGTGCTTACCATCATCGGCCACATCATCACTGACCACGGTGAGATTGTGGCCAAACACAGGCCTATATATAGTAAAAAAAAAAAAAGAAAAAAAAGTGGTGTACCAGATTTGATTTAGTCTCCTAGTGTTCGAAAATTACAACAAGGTTCAAACTAAGAACAACTGTCATGTAACAAACAGTAAACAAAATTTTGTAAGTTGTCACATTGATCTGCAAGCGACATTCAACCTTAGGGTGGTACACCACTTTCTTGGCCGACCGTAGCTTCGCAGAGACTTATGTACTACAGTCTGGCTCAAATACCGATTCGGAAGATTGCATTCGCTGAGACAAGACATGCTTAAATTCATTAGGTACGGACGACAGCAATTCAAGGTAAACTGCGGCATCTTATGCGGTTGTAATAGGAGCTATTTTGCAACAAAAAGGGCTGAAAGGCATACATATTATGACGTAGGCAACGCTAAGAAAGATTTTTGAAAATTCTACCCCGAAGACTGCAATCGGATCCTCAATTAAGTTTAATGATTGATTATTTCTCAACCTGTCTCTTTCTATAGATATTGAATAAACAAAGATGGATAACTTTATTTAATCAGTCATTAAATTCTATATAACGTCTCTGAGTAGATAGGTAGAGGTAGAGGTATACATACATATCCTGGGACATTCTTCACGCACGGTTATCTGATCCCAAACTAAGATGAGCTTGTACTATGGAACTGATATACTACTTTTTTTTGTAAATACTTATATAGATAATTATAACCAGACTTAGGACAAACAGACATGTTCATTGCACACAAATGTTTGTCCTTGTCACGGTTTACCCTTTGGGTATGGAACCCTAAAAATCAAAAGGTTGGATGATATCTGGCACCGACTGTACCCTGCTCACCCACATTGTCCGAGGATTCCACTTTCTTATCTTTTAACATTGTTTACTATAAAAATACTATTTAGTAGCTAAGTAAATACTAATTAACAATTTACACTGAATATCCGAGTAAAGTGTAAAAATAAATGACGATTACTAAATAAGAAAACACAAAATTTTCCTTATCGACACGGTAGTTAAAAATCGATTTATATCGAGTTTACTTGGGAAATAGTTGAGTTGACTAAATCGTCGTCTAGATAAGTAGATGGGAAGGTGTTAGAAGTAAGTGTAGCAGTCAGGAGGCTGCTACAAAGTACCCTACCGAAAGCTTAAGCCAATTGAATTCAGACCTCAAAGTGGAGTAACGTGATTTTTATGATCATAGGTTACATTTTATCCCTATTAAGGAAGCTATTTAATATGAGTCAAATTCACGCAAAATACTATCGCCGGTGCGAGAATTATGTAGGTACCTAACACGGGTACCTAGTGAACGAGGATATGCTCCTTATTTTTTTTTTCAATTCCATGAAAATCTCCTGGATTATTCATAGGCTTTTGGAGCGAATTCTGCGGTTGCCAATTTATTAAAAGAACCTATTCATAAAATATGTAGGTACTAAAGTATCGACAGATAATGCAATTCAAGGCATGAACTTATTACCTTACTAACTAGATATTTGATTACATGTGACTAATCCTAAAATAAGTACCTAAGAATAATTCTAAAGGAAGCAAAAATCTTTTTTAATTCTCCTTCTTTTTTTCCCCGTTTCCTGGATTTCTGGCACAAATATACCTACTTCTTTTTGGCATGTTAGGGTTTGCAGCACTGGCCGAGGGCCGCCACCAATTTGAAATTCCTGGATCAGCCCTTGTATGGCATCAGTTTTCGTTAAGATGTGACTTACAGGCAGTACAATAAATTAGATAGATCAACACAATACCGGAATTTAAAAATAAAATCTCGTGTGTAAAGTCGCTAACAACACAAATCAACGTATTACGTCATTATACAAGGTAGCTATTGTATCTAGGTAGGTAGGTAGATATTGAGTAAATGAGGAAAACAATCACCAAACTGGCGGACGATTTTATCTTTTTTTATATTTATAATTTTATATCCAAAACTTTTTACACTAATCTATCTAATCAAATACCTTTAAACGAGCAATTCTTCTGAATCTCGGAAATGGCTGCAATGATTTTCATGAAATTTAGTATGCAGGGGTTTTTAGAGGTGATAAATCGATCTAGCTAGGTTTCTTTTCAAAAAAACAACGTCATCACATACCAGTGGCGAGGGGTATAACTATGGTGAGGGTAAGCCGTTCATTTTATACTTAATAACAGTGTATTTTATATAAAAATGGCTTAGAAATGATGAATCTGTGGGACTGGGATTTCTAAAAGGTAAGCCGATGGGAATTGGCTTGTATGGACCCATCGCCACTGTCACATACTAATAATGAGAAAAGATTAATATTTTCGTTTACAATGATTATGCAGCGCATATAAAGCTGTCCCAGGTCCAGAGTCTTCTTCATTCTGACCATGATTTTGTCAAATGCCACTACGGTGCCAGAAGCAACAAAATGGAATATTCTCTTTAGTATTTGTAACCCAGTGTGTACGTATTTAGTTTTTCATTCGTAGTAGTCAAGTAAAAAGATTTAAGATTTGCCATGAAGCAAATTCATGGTGGCAGTTTTTATAAGAAAACTAGCTTTCCACCCCGCAGTTTCACCCGCGATACCCTATTTTACCCCCTTAGGGATAGAATTTTCAAACTCCTTTCGTAGCAGATGGCTATGTCATGATCTCTATCTATATGAGCTATCTATCATGAGCTATCTATATGGTTTCAGCCTGATCTGTCCAGTGGTTGGAGCTGCGTCTTGATAGATCAATCAATCAGTCAGCCAGTTAGTCAGTCTTTCCTTCTATATATTTAGATTTCCATAATTATTTAATTTACCTATATTTTTCAAACTGCTATACTATTTCTATTCTACTTCCATTTTCTATTAAATATTAGAAGATACCAATTATTTAATACTATGTTTAGACTAAACAATAAACAAATAAATTATATAATAAACAAGTAGATAAATAATCAACCTAAATTTGAATATCAGGGTCCATACACTATTTAGTTAAACCACAGCCAAATAGAAACCTAAAAGCAAGGAAATAAGGATCAAAGTAACGAAATGCAACAGGATATAAACAAAGAAACTCATTGTTCTATCTAAATAGGTTAATTAGATCTACCGATTCCATCATAACAAAGGTTTTGTTGCTAACCGAGTTTTAAAGTTTATTTTAGAGGGAAAATAACTGCTTTTACTCGGTTTCAGGCCACCCAGATGTTAAATAACGATCGTAGATGTAAATAATTGTAATAAACACTTACTTGTAATATTTAAAAGCAGTTACAACGGCGCGAAAGTGGGCGCGCTCCTTCGCTTCATCTATTTCTTCAGCCACCGACATTTTTGCAGGTTATTTATAAATTTGTATTAGAAAAGAAGTAAAATAAAGGGAATTACGTTCAGAGAGGATTTTCCGTTAGTTTAAAAGAATTCTTTCGGACAATAAATAAACTGCTTTTAGAGAAGAGAGACACAGCCGAGCAAGAATTCTAAAATATTCTCGCTTTGCTTTCCTTTGTCAACTTTTTTGACATTTATATAGTCAGTATTGCATCAAAAAAAAAAGTTCCAATTTTATCGTAGAAACCAAAATAAAGTAGAAAATTAATTTGTAAGAGATACATATATAACATGAATTGATTGCATTCTTCGATAGAAAAAATAGTTGTATTCAAATCCTGCCTGATACTTACTACACGGACTTTTCTGTGCTGATATCGTGTGATAAGTGAGTCAGTGTAACATTGATGACACATAATTTTAATGATCACAGAGCATTAATTGCAATTTGCAATCAATGTTTGTTTACAAGTCACTTTCAAATATATAATAAAGTACTCTGTGGCCACCACCACCGGCCGCGACGGCGCGGCGCCTCGTGGGTTTCCTTATTTATATATTATGTATATGTACTGTGCTCGTGGGGTAAACTTGATATTATAATATAGCAACTCTTTTTACGTAGATGACATCTGATGACATAAGTGAAGTTATTCGTTTTACGTCCGTCCATTGTTGTCCATTGAAATATATTCCTTCAGTTTTTTGTAAAAAATATTTTAACTTTTATTTATGACTTTCGTATCCACATAATATGTATAGTTTTTTTCGTATATTATAAGTCTATTTATATTGTATATTATTAACAAAATATATTTTGTTAAAATAAACAAATAAAAGAAAGAAACGAAACGTCACAAATCAAATCAAATATGTCGACAAAATGTGTTTGTCAACATGTTATTGATTTTTCATGTTAAAACTTTAATTGTTTCAATTGATTCAATGTTAAATTTGCTAAAACGGCTAGAAATTACAGACAGAACCTAAGTGTCGTTTATGGGCTTCTAAAACTATTCAATAAAATATTATTCGTGGTAAATTGTTACTTTCACAATAAATATTGAACAAACTACGACTCACAAAAAAAAAATCTTACGAGAAATAATGTGTGTTACATAAATTGTGTAAAGTGTATTACTTAAGGAAACAACAACTGTTTCCTTTTCTTATTCAGTACCGCATTGGCAGTATTATGTCAGCTAAAGAAAAAATCAATATTTTCTGCAGCATGTTGGTTGCTAAGATCTAGGCATGTTCTAGATAACATTATGCAGTGCATACTCAACTTATCAACATGATGAAATTACCTAATCTATGATTTCAAAAGTTTTAAAATCATGGAAGTGATTATATCTCAAAGAGTAACACCTTTGCTGAAGTGTATGGTATTATTTTTATTCATATTTACGGCTAAAGTATTAACTTCGCGGCCCCAAGAGTCTCAAGAGTCCAGAAATGGCATCCACCATGTGAAACCATCACATTATGTGAGAACATTCACTAAATATCATCATAGAAGAACCATTCAATGGAATAATAATAATTTACCAGATGTAACATACTGGCCAGTTACTCAAGACCAACCAAAGCTCATGGGCAAAAAGAGCACTGATGAAACTGAAATTACTGACTCCAACTGGCCAGAAACACAATTTATAGCAAAAGTGATCAGAAAAAGAAGTGTTGATGTTCCAAATACAAATGATTATGAAGATATTTCAGAAAATTGGCCAGCTATTCAAAAAAGGAGTGTGGAAATTCCTAATTCAAACGAATTCAGAGGGCAGTCCCATGAGTTTTCATCTGATAATGTAAGAGATAAAATAGTTGGTCCTTTTGATAAAAAAGCCATAAGTATGAGTAAAGAAGAATATGGATCCAGGAATGGTTTGGTTAAAGAGACAAAGAAATATATGGTGAAGGCAGCCATGATAGTAACTGATCCTCCCACTACACTAGGACCAACTATATTGTGTTTGTATAAAATACACAGTGTTGCCATAAGTGTGACACCATCTTATGATGACGAGACAAATGCTCAGATTATGGTGGAAAATGATAGTTTTGGTATGTACCTAAATAGTAACCATTTTATGTGCAATTTAGGGTGCATCCTCACAGTTACCGGCTGACTGTTTGCTTTCAGTTGGCATCCCTATAATTTTTAAATGGAGTGTCTCATTTTGATTGCCAAGTCATTCAGTCTGCAGCTGATTCACAGCAAACAATGCATGCATAACGTTGAGTTTGAGACCAATACCCCAGTCAGTGGACAGTCTGCCGCTAACTGTGTGCCTAATGAGGACACAGAGACACACGAGGAGTGCCTCATGAGGACATGTAGTACCCTACCATCAAGTAACATTTGTTTTCCTTCACCAAAAGCTCAAGCTCATGAGACAAGGATTTAAACCGTAATCTTCATCACAACTGTGACGTCTTTACTATTGCCTTATTTATATAGAGTTTTGAACTCATCTGCAATTCTTTGCCTACTTTAATTAAAAATAACTGTGTATAACAATGACTGCACTATTCTGATTGTTATAATATTTTACAGTCACAGGTCCAATATCAGAGACTACACTCCCAAGTGGTGAGAAGGCGCAAGTGGAACAGTGTCATGACGCTCGTGCTTCTTGCTATACTCTCTGGCATCAGGACAATGAAGGGAACATCACGGTGCTTGGACAAGGTAAGAACATCCACATTTATCTAAATATATGTATAACAGGAAAAGTGTGACTGACTGACTGATGAATCAATGCACAGTTTATAATATTAAAAAAAAAACTCTCGTTATTAATGAAAGTCAAATAATAAACTCAAAAATCATTTATTCAGTTTAGGGCCTGATAAGACACCTAAGAATATTGCATTAAATATTGTTTCAATACTCAATAATACTGGCCATTGTGGAGATCTTTTGGGAACGCCTTTATCCAGCAGTAGACAACTTTCGGCTGATATGATGATGACTCAATAATAATGTTGGAGTGAATGCCGATATTGCCAAACTGAAGTGGCAATGGGTGGGGCACATCGCTCGTAGAACCGACGGCCGCTGGGGCAGAAAAGTTCTCGAGTGGCGACCACGAACCGGAAGACGCAGCGTGGGCAGGCCCCCTACAAGGTGGACTGACGATCTTGTGAGGGTCGCGGGAAACCGCTGGATGCGGGTAGCGCAAGACCGGCCATAGTGGAGATCCTTGGTAGAGGCCTTTGTCCAGCAGTGGAGGTATTTCAGCTGACATGATGAATGCCCATATGATGGATAAAAGGGCTGTATGAGGAAATGTTCATAGTGAAAAGACCCCAAATGATTACCGCGTATTGGTGGTAATCATACCGAACATTACGGAAAATCATTTAATTTAATCATCCAATGAGAGCTCACCACACCCACAAAATGTTCGTCGTCGTAGCGCGTCATTGGATGAAATCATTAATGATTTTTATTACGATTACCACCAAAATTACCCGGCTGAGAGCCCTCAGCGCTCGCCGATTGTTCCGGTAAGGTTGGAGCAGCCATCAGAGGCTACCAACTTTAGTCTTTTCAAAAAATAAAAAATACTACCAAAAAATGCGCGATAGACCGGATTAACAGGGTGATGACTCAATATTGTTACAGGATGCTGGCGGTCGTCACAGAAGCAGGGTAGAAGTGCGTGTGGTAAATGTACGCGCGTGACCGCCCGCTTGCCGGCAACTAAGTTCTGCTGCTGCACCAATAGTTACTGTAATGCTAACTTCAGTAAGTCCTTTTTCATATACCATCCTACTAATTTTATAAATGCGAAAGTATGGATGTATGGATGTTTGTTACTCTTTCACGCAAAAACTACTGAATGGATTTGGATGAAATTTGGAACACAGATAGTTTATAACCTGGATTAACACATAGGATACTTTTTATCCCGGGAAAATATAGATCCCTCGGGAACGGGGGTGAAACCGCGGGGCGGAAGCTAGTTCAAATATAATCTAATATCTATACTAACAATTGCTAATAATATAGCTGAAGAGTTTGTTTGAACGCGCTAATCTCCGGAATTCCTGGTTCGATTCGAAAAATTATTTCACTAATAAGAAGCTATATTTTCCCCAAACGTTATAGGCTATTTTTTATCCCGGGAACGCGAGTGAAGCCGCTAAAAACAGCTAGTACGTACTAAAAATATGTTAACACAAATATTATAAAGAGAAATGATTTATAATTAATAAACTCAAGAACTACAGGACCAGTTTTAAAAATTATTTCACCAGTAGAATGCTATATTATCAATGCCAAACAATGGCTATAATTTTTTTTTTTAAATTAAAGACCATTATTTAAACTCCAATAATACAACCCAAGGTGTAAAAACCACCCCAATCGCAGTTGAAAAGCTAGTTCACTCACACAAGCTCTCCTTATCTTGTCAGCATTAATCATACGTTAAATTAATCCGATAAAAATAAGAATGAAATTAAAAAGTAAAAAAACGACTTTAAAAATCTAGTAAAATGAAATAAAAATTATACTTTCAGCTTCATTAAAAGAGGAAACGGTGACAATGAAAGCGGAATCAACAATGGACACGGAATCTCGTCCTAACTACCCGAACATCGTCGCGTCTGCGCTTCTAGCGGTCATAGTTATCATGGTGCTGATTGTACTCATTAGACAATTGTACTGCAAGAAAGTGGAGCTGGACAAGGATGATGATAGCGATGGCTTGGATGTTGAAAAGGGTGAGATTCCAATTACAATTTCTTGTTTATGGCTCCATCGAGTGACCGATGACTTTGCCAATGTCATGGTTAGACAAAACAGTTACAAACATCAAAAAGTTTGTCAAAGGATGAGTGTATTATTTTTCTTATCCAACGCTAGCGTTCCGGACGTCCAAAGAAAGTTCGCGAATTTCGGCTGTCAAAATACCGACGCTATTGTTTTTTTTTGGATTTTATTTCAATTTACACTTTAATACCATTAGTGTTGCAAGCGTCCATAGGCTACGGTCAAAAGCTGGGTACACCCTTACATGATTGTTTTTTTAACCCCCGAAGAAAAAAGAATGGTACTATATGTTTGTAGTGTATAACTGTATTTTGGTTACTTTTTCTAAAATCTCCATTTGGTAAAGCGTGTATTTGTGGTCAGGTGATGTGATGGGCAGCGGTCCCGATGCGTTGGCAACTGGCTTGCTATGCGTCGACAATCTCACACTTATAGAACACATAGGTAAGTTAATCACAGTTTATTTTATAGCTTTAAGCCCAAAATGTCTTTTAGTGTAAGTTTTTGATTTTTATGTCAGATAATGCGATTTCAATGTACAGTATGACACAACTTAGATGTAGCATCGGCGAATCGTTTTCGTACACAACAAATAAAAATAATTCAGTATCGCGCCATTCAACGTTCAACAAGATCATTTTTATGTTTATTTGTCATTGTTAGTAACATATTTGAGAAATAATTGATGACCTAAAATAGAGCCCTGAAGGACTCTAATTAAATGACTCCAAGTTACTGCATATCACAAAAAGTATTAATATACTCTTAGGTCAAGGAAAATTCGGTTCCGTCTGGCGCGGCACCCTAGGTTCGACTCCAGTCGCAGTGAAGCTATATTCCAACGCGAGTACGTGGCAGAAAGAGGCAGCTATATACGCGCTACCACACCTGTCCCACTCTAACATATTGAGATATTATGGTGAGGATGTGTTCTTTATTTTAATAAGTTAGTTGGATTTAAATTAACTCTTATCTCTTAAATAAAAGAAACATGTAACTAAAAGTATCATTCCCTTTTTTATAACTGGTATTATATTAACCAGGCTGGCGTCGCTGTCCAACAATTTTGTCGGCATATGGCTTTTGTTTATAACAAGTAGTTACCGTTACGCTTTTATTATTTTTAAATGTTATTTAAATTTCAACCTTGACAGGAAAATATAAGAATTATAATAATAACGTTTTTAAAGTCAATAAGGACAAGATTCGCCTGCAAAAGAGTTGCTTTTCACGACTTTCCGGATTTTCCTTTTCTGTTTTTTTGTCAGCGACGTCAGACTGGTTAATACAGTTTATGTTCGTAAAAAAAGCACTATGCAACACCACGCCCACTGACAAAATTCTTCATGAGGCAATACTGTAAATACAAGTCTGTTTGTTCGTTTGTCTTTTGACACAGCAAGGAAGCAACGATCCGAAATGGTTTTTTACACAGACGGGTTAAAACATAAGCTACTTTTACTCGGCTAAAGCCGCAGGGCGGAAGCTAGCAAATAATAAATTTACGACTTAGAAAAAAATCTTTTTATTCGTCAGGCAGCGACACCAGACCAACTCTAACTGAGGGCGGTGGACGTGACCACCTGATAGTGCTAGAGTTGTGCCCCAGCACGCTGCGAGCGCGGTTAGAACGTGCCCCACTCGCGTGGCTGGAGTTTGCTACCATAGCTCATGGACTGGCTTCAGCGCTGGCACACTTACATTCAGCAAGTAAGTCAAAATCGATTATACTAAACTACAAGTACTGAACTGATTTTGATGAAATTTGGCAACTGGGACCGCGAGGTGAACCGGCACTGCAAGTGATTTACAAAATATTCGAGTAGAGACGACTCAAATATTACTAATAAAAACTTGACTAACGCACTGATTAACCCAGTAGATATTTGTATGGCATTTTGTTCGTAATTTACGATTGCAGTGTTTTCCATGTTTATTAAAAGTCGTTTAAAATAGCACACCTACACCTGGTATGTTGTAGCTTAGAGTCAGCCCTGGAACTAAGGGGGGAAAACCGAGGCACTTGCCCCGGGCGGCAGTTTCAAGGGGACGCTAAATCCTTGAGAAAAGAATTCGAAATATCGAAAAAATTAAGCCTCGTTTCGTACATATATCATCTCATAGGTTTTTATATTTCCATCCACAAAAATGCTACTCATTGGCAGTTTTAACAGTTTTTCTCAAACACTGAAGGAATGGGCGCCACTATCATGTTTTGCCCCGGTAGAACAGGTAAAAATCGACCTTGTATAAACAGTTAATGAAAAAGTACCTGATAACTACTGATTGTGTGATATTACGTAATTCACAGCTTCCATAAAACCTCAAGAGAAAGTCAATAGTTTATTATGAAATGGTACAAAAGTGATAATCTACTTGGTGACTGTACCATTGTATCGTAGCGGGCAACAAGCCGTGCGTGGTACATCGCGACGTGAACAGCAACAACGTGCTAGTGTCGCCCCGCGGCGTGCCTCGCCTCGCCGACCTGGGGCTCGCGCAGCCGCTACACCCGCGGAGGGAACATACTGCGCCCACACGAATCACTGAGGTATATGACAAAAACTGCTTATGTATATTATGTAATTTTTCTTTGAATTTATTTTAACTATAAGTAGTAAAAATTAAAGTGCTATGCTTTTACTCAATATTTTAGCAGTAGAGAGGACTATAAACTTAAAAATGTAGGATAGATTAACTTCTCACGACATTTTGACAGTTTTTTTATTGATGTGATTTTGATGACCAAACCAATCAAATAAAATTTACTCTTATTTCTTTGATATTCTGTAATTTCTTATGGACCTTCTCCTCATACTGGGAAAGGTAATATATTATTTTACAACTAATGTAACTGCTGACAAGTTAGTGATTTACTATTAAAACTCCACTTACGCACTTGAATAACACACTGAAAAACGCAGTCGTAACAACACTGGCAATATGTTACCTCCCAGGCGGGTACTCTCCGCTACTTATCCCCGGAGGCCCTGGAGGGAGCCCTGGACCTGAGCGGAGCCCGAGCGGCGCTGTGTGCAGTGGACGTGTTCGCGTTGGGGCTAGTGCTGTGGGAGATGTTGTGGAGAACCCGGGGGGCCCACGCGGGGCCCACGCCGCCGTACGCGCAGCCCTATCAACATCACGGCCTGCCGACTAAACCTACCTTAGCCCAGATGCAGGTAAAGATAAAATTAAGCTAGGAAAAGAATATCTATATATCTTTTGACTTTTAAATGATCAGCGTAATTTTCAGGGATTATTTATTATGAACAAATTTTACTATGGGATCAACACTGAAATTTCGAAAAAATAAACAAACTTTTTATAGAATATATCAATCTTGTTCAGTCATAATGTATGAAAAAGTTAAAAATTCGTAAATAACAACAAACTTTTAATTTGGAGGGTGTGTTCATAAAAAAATAAGTATAATAGATAGACCATAGAGTATATTAAATTCAAGATATGGATAGCTTTGTTTGAATAAAAAACCTTCTGACTAAAGTACTATTTTTGTGTTTGATAAAAAATAAATTGACAAATTTATTTATTACTAGCTGTCCCCCGCGGTTCCACCCGCGTTTCCAAATAAAAAGTAGCCTATGCAACCTGATCTAGATAAGGCAACATAATAATTGTCCATGGGAAAAACAGTTTTCTATAAATATATTCCAACATGCTTAAAAGTTTGTCCTTGTGCTTTATTTATATTGACTTCAGACGATAGGTAGGTAATTTCACAGGAAATTGTACCTATTCGTTTAAAACTATATGGTAAATCTGTGGGTATCATCGGAATGCGAGGTATCAGTACTGTTTGCCCAACTGCTGGCTCAGTCAATACCAATCGTTACTATGACAGAAATCTAAAAATTTTACTTGTATTCTGGTTACATTACATAAATTTGGTGGTCTAATATCTATACATATAAGATGCATTGTCCTGAATGACTGTCTGACGGATCAACGCACAGCCTAAAACGCTGATCGTAGAGACCTGAAATTTAGAGGGTGTGTTCTTCGTATGAAGTCATCCTATAAGAAAGGATCTTCCGAAATCCTTAGGGGTTGAAAAACTGGGACAAAATTTGTATGGAACGTGATTCCTTGGTCCAATCTACTTCAAATTTTGCATAAACATTCTTTAAGATAATTGATGGAAGACGTGTTTTGTATTTTATTGAAACTCATCGCCTATCGGGGTTAAAAAAGGGTAGAAAGTTATTTTAGTGGTGATTTGCATCGAAGTTGATATCAATACTGCTTTTGAACTCACATAAAAGCTTGGTGCAATGCAATGCATATGACGAACAATTGGGATGAATTTGCTGTTATGTCTCATGACCGTCTTGGCAACAATCATGGGACAAAAGAAAAGTATAAATTAGATGTTACAACACTCTACATTTCTGCGAGTTAGTTGCAGCCGGTCAAAAATATACCCATTTGTATTTGAAGTATATCAAAATGGAAACCAGTATGCCAAATTTGGTACAGAAGACCAACCCATCAAAAGGTTACGTTTTTCCCAAGATCTTTCTTATGGTCACTTTGATGCCTACGCTGATGCCGATGGTGATAATAACACTGATCAGCGTCCAATAGCCAATCTAAATATATAAAACTTTTAACAAAAATTAGAACCGATATCATGGTACCGCAGATTTATTTCGCTTACTTCAAAACTATCATATTAGAGTTCCTAAATAGTTATTTTCTGCTTTTTAGTTCCTTTGAAGGCGGTTCTATTTTTTGTTAAAAGTTTTTTATGTTTCAATTTTGAATTTCTTATGTGTAATCAATGACTCTCAAGGTCACTGACCTAGGATAAGCATATTAGCGTTATAGTTTCCATCATCGTTCCTATAACATTTAAAGAATTATCCCCTAACTCCTAACCATTAAGGAGTTGTACCGTCCATCATCAGCTCAGCAACATAAGATGATGACTACCAGACGCAAATATCTGAATAGCTTTAGAAAGTATGATGAAAAACATTGTAAGTGCCTATAAAATTTAAAGAGTTCTCTCGATTTGTCCAGGATCCTATCATCAGATCCTGACTTGGTGACCATGGGACTACTTGTGAAGTATACCCTTTCAAACAAAAAATATTTTTCCAAATCGGTCCAGGCGTTCGAGTATTCGGGGAACATACAAAAAAAATGATTCCGACGAATTGATAACCTCCGCTTGAAGTTGGTTAATTGACTGACTGACTGACTGACTGATCGCGGGTGATATCGCGTGTGATATCGCGGGTGGAAAGCTAGTTAGCATTCTATATTAAAGCTGAAAAGTTTATGAAAAACATTGTAAGTGCCTATAAAATTTGAAGTGTTCCCTCGATTTGTCTAGGATCCTATCATCAGATCCTGACTTGGTGACCATGGGACTACTTGTGAAGTATATCCTTTCAAACAAAAAAGAATTTTCCTAATCGGTCCAGGCGTTCAAGTATTCGGGGAACATACAAAAAAAAAGATGTCAACGAATTGATAACCTCCGCTTGAAGTTGGTTAGTTGACTGACTGATCGCGGGTGGCATCGCGGGTGGAAAGCTATTTAGCATTAAATAATAAAGCTGAAAAGTTTGTTTGTTTGTTTGAACGCGCGAATCTCCGGAGTTACTGGTCCGATTCGAAAACTACGCTGTCGGCTGGTAGTTTAGCCATTATTTTGTCGTTGATGGCGTCAACGCTTATATTTCTGGCAGCTAATTAAATTAAATTGCCCTCTCACACATCCATTAATGTTTTTTTTGGTCGATATTGGCTATATCCGGATATACTCTACAGATCAGGTCTTCAATGTTGGTCACGATTTTACCAAGGTCTTTGTCAATAGCTATTTTTTTATCTGATTCAGGTACTTTCCCATCCCCGATTAAATGGAGCTTTATTGGGAAATCTGTGCTTCCTCTACCCAAGTGACTCCTCATTTTGGTATACAGTTTCAATAATTCAACAGACTTTCATAATGAGGAAGATTTTAAGCAAGATTTAATAATATCTGCTCTAGTTTCCCTAACAGGCAACGTTTATCTGAAATCACCAGAAAACATCAAAGTTATTCCACCCATGGCTATTTGTGCATTTTATAATTCTGAAAGTTCTATCTAAAGCCTCTAGATGAGCTCTATGAGTCATATGCACTCATCCCATATTATTAGGTTTGCATCTTGTAAAACCAATGGTCCATTTTTACGTATAGAGCGTACGCTGTTTTTTTCAAGAAATACCGTAAGGGTCTGTTTAGAAGTGAAATGAGCCGTCCTTCTACCTGTCAATAGTAGCAGCAATAAATATCTGATGATGCAACAGCAATGGCTAATTTCATTGACTTCAAAACTATCAGATTAGAGTTCTTACATAGTTATTTTATACTTATTAGTACCTTTGTGGTTTTTTTTTGTTAAAATATTTTATTTATCATTTTTTAGTTTCTTATGTGTAATCAATGACTCTCAAGGTCACTGACCTAGGATAAGCATATTAGCGTTGTACTTTCCATCATCGTTCCTATAATATTTAAAGATTTATCCCCTAACTCCTACCCGTTAAGGAGTTGTACCTTCCATCATCAGCTCAGCAACATGTGACGACTACCAGACGCAAATATCTGAATAGTTTTAGAAAATATATGAAAAACATTGTTAGTGCCTATAAAATTTGAAGAGTTCCCTCGATTTCTTCAAGATCCCATCATCAGACCCTGACTTGGTGACCATGTGACCACCTGTATGTATAGTTTCCAAATCGGGTCAGGCATCTTCGAGTAATCGAGGAACATACATAAAAAAAGATTCCGACGAAGTGATAACCTCGTCTTGATGACAGTTAAAAATAACAAAAAACTGTTACCTAGGCGACCGCTGTCATCCATTGACAACCGCGTCGCATCGCTCACCCATGCTATACATGCTCCCGCTTAACGTTCTTTTTATCATTGCTCAGCTCCTGAGGGTCGTAGCGTGATGTTCTATAGCCTATAACCTTCCTTAATAAATGGGCTTTCAATTGCAAAAAGGTTTTTCCATATCCCACTGGCAGATCCAGAGATTAGCGCGTTCAAACAAACAAACAAACAAACAAACTCTTCAGCTTTATTATTAGTATAGATTTATTTGGTTTTTATGAATGAATTTAATGACTACATAGTTTAACTTTGCCACCTATCCCCCCTTTTTTACTATCTCCATACGAAACCAACATAATTTTTGTAACCTTAACCTTACATAATAGCAGAGTAAAACCAACCGTACACTCTTTACTTTAGAGTCTAGTATCGCGCAACAAGGCGCGCCCCCCTCTCCCCAAAGGCCCCGTAACCGAGTCCAGGGTCTTGAAGATATCTGCAGACACATGTGACGAGTGCTGGGACCATGATGCCGAAGCAAGGCAAGTGTTACTAACTAGCTGTCCCCCGCGGTTTCACCCGCGTTCTTGAGATAAAAAGTAGCCTATATGTTATTCCAGGGTATGATCTATCTATTTGCCAAGCGTCATCCAAATCAGTTCAGTAGTTATTGCGTGAAAGAGCAACAAACATAAATACAAACTTTCACGTTTATATTATTATAGGATAGGCCTGTGTTTGACTACAATCTCACCGTGGTCAGTGATGATGTGGTCGATGGTGGTAAGCACACAAAGTCTTAGAAAGGAACCGGCTCTCAAGTCCAGCTATTGGAACACACTGGAAGATGCCTGGAGACAGATTTTCAACTTGAGGGTAGTAGCCAGCCAGGCGGGCACTACAAAGTACCCTACCACCGTGCTATGGTTTCCTCACGATGTTTTCCTTCACCGAGAGCTCAAGCTCATTATAGGATTCGAACCCGCGTCCTTCGTCTAGGCATTGAGCTATCATTGATTGGATCAGTGGTTTAGGCGTGAAAAGATTACAGACAAAATGATTTGCCTTCTTGGGCATTGTAACAGGTCGGCAACACATTGACCTCTGGTATTGCTAATGGCAATAGGCGACGGCAACCACTTACCATCAGGTGGACCGCCTGCCCGTTTGTCAACGTACTAACATAAAAAAAAATACCATAATGAATAATGATGTTGCAGACTAACAGCAGTATGCGTGGAGGAGCGCATGGCGGAACTGAAGCAGATGCTGCACGCGCACGCGCACGCGCCGCTCCTACACGACAACAACCTGCATCCGCACTCGCATCACGCCGGTATGTATATGTACCATTTTGATCAATTATATTTAAAAAAGGTTAAAGGGGTTTCAAACTTATAGTACTTTTTTCAGCAGATACAAACGTCACGTCCCCATCGGAATCCGATAAAAACTCAAACTGTACGACGAACCAAAACTGTGACGTCACAACTCCCCTCCTATACCCCCAACCGCACATAGGACGTAACGCGTGCATAGAACGTAACACTAACACGCAACAAAACACCGTTGAGTTGATACATAAGAGTATAAAAGACATAACCGCCTCTCAAGACTCGCCTAGAGTACAAAATATTCAGGAAAACTGTTTGTCGGTCGCTAGAATCTCTCATACGAGAATACCTGTACAGGAAAACTCTAGTATGAACGAAATTAGGTCCTACCAGAGACCCCTAGAATACGTACAAAATGACGTAAGCGCGCACGACGAAAACCGCGGCCCGAAACAAACGAATCTCCTCCAAGATGTTAAAGTAGAAAAACCAAAGTGGGGCATCAAGAAATTCTTCGAAAG
This sequence comes from Tethea ocularis, assembly GCA_963555595.1. Classification (NCBI taxonomy): domain Eukaryota; kingdom Metazoa; phylum Arthropoda; class Insecta; order Lepidoptera; family Drepanidae; genus Tethea; species Tethea ocularis. Next base: position 2,392,587 of record OY741983.1, on the reverse strand, counting down.
ACTAAACAGAAACAAAATGGAGACTGAAGTCAAATTGGTGCCGGAAACGACGAATTGTCGAACTAAAACCAGCATTGTTAACGAAAAGCCTTGCAACGTGAATTTTGATAGACCTACCGATCTCGTTCTGAACCAGGATAGGTTTTTCGAAGGACCTGGCACCCTATCGCCTCCTAATAAGACTCTATCTCCGACGATGATGACGGGCAACAAAGCGTTTAAAGAGCTGCCTACGAGAGAGAACGACGCTAAAGCTGGACAAATATTTGCAGTGATAGTACCAAAAGCTAAACCGGCAGACGTCAGCTTAGAAATGAGAAGTAAAACATCAAGAGGGAGTTCAGAGAGCCTTAACAAACGTTCCGTTAGGACATCCATGTCATCGCAAAGCATTTTTAAGTCTGGACATTCGGAATCAGAAGATTCTACTGTCAAAAAACGTTTGAGTTGCGATAATAGAATCATTACTAACTCAAATAGCGGGAGATCGTCTCGTGCTAGCATTAATTTGGAGCTACAATACATTGATACCCAAGAAAACTACAATGGTCAAGTCAGCCCGTTCGATTTGAACTCGGATTGCTCGAGCAGCGAAGACGAGCATTTAATGCTCCTCTCAGAAAACGGGGGCTCGAAGATAACAATGCAAACTATACCAAAAATTGAAGTGGATAAGAAGAAATATCAGAATGAGGTGCTAAAAGAGGCGAGTCAAACAAAAACTGACTTCGGATTTAATAAGCATTTGAATAGATACACGAATTTCGACAACGAATTTAGCGATCCGAACGATAAGGAGAACTTAGTTAACGGGTATAGTGGTGACAATCCAGTATATTTAGCTGCACTGAACGGTGAAATTAACACAACAGACCTTAAATTCATCAGTCAGGATGATAAAAGTCCTAAATCACCGAAGCCATCTCTTAAAAATTTGGCGATTAAAAGGCAACATTCTTTAGAACAGGTGAGTGAATTATTCGCGTCATCAGGTGATGTGAATCTCCTGAATCCGGCAGGTAGGGTGAAAACCCCGGGGGACTTGCCAGTGGCTATCAGAAGGGCCCGGAGGGACAGGGCCCTGCAGAAGGGCAGAGCCAGTGAGTGTAACAGATTGAGCTTGTATGACGATCGAATGATGTTCGGTAATAGTCTGTAGTTTTAATACTGGGTAGATTTGTTTGAGGACTGCAAGCATTTTGATGTTTTGGTACAACTTAGTATACATATTTGTAGTGTTTTTAGTGGGTAGCAAAATTTTCAGGGTTAGTATTCGAGCAGGCATGACAAAAAAATTGCAGTTTTTTTTTCAGACTTGTTTGTACTGATACCTATTATAAATCCAGAAAATTTTGCTAGTTATCAAAAAATAACTATATGGTCCTTTGGTTGCATTCAGTAAAATAATCAAATCATATTATGAAAAAAAAGTATTGAATTTTTTTATAAAACTTATAACATCACTAAAAATAGAATATAAGCTTCAATGAAGAGTTTATTGTAATTCTAATTTCTTTCACCAATTAATCAGCTAATATTTTTTCGTAGTCACAAAATAAAAGTACAATTTGATGTTTGAAGTATTATTTTTTGCTAAATGGGGCCCTATCTCTGGGCCCCTGCATCACCTAAGACGGACCTGTTAATAATTTATAATCGAGTCAGTCATTTTATGCATTTATTATGTAGTTGGAATATGTAAAGAATGTTATTAAATAATAATGCAAGTATACAAAAAAGGTTACCTAAAAAATAAAAATAATAGAAATACTGAATACATTTATGAAAAAATATATATCACCGCCTAGGGCCCTATCATGTTAGGAAAATAATTTGGTAAAAATTTTATTCGCTTAGATAATAAAGAAAAACATTTTTTGCGCTTTTTAATAAATTTTAAGATGTCGTTGTTTGTCTTCGCATTTTTAAATTATAATGTTTTAAATTAATATTGCAATTTTTAATTAAAAGTTGCTTCATGTGCGTTTTTCTTAAATTGTAAGTGATTTTTATAAAAATCGATTAATCATCGACACAATCGAATCGTACTATAAAATCTAATATGTATGTGATTTATAGGTACGTACCTAGTTGTTAAGTTCCTATTTGGTGAGCCATGTTTTATTAATTTGTTTTAATTTGTTATGTTTCTAAGATTTAATTTTAAATTGAGATAATGTTTGTTTTATTAACATTTCAAATTCATGTTTTTTTTTTTAGAATCATTATTATGTAAGTATATTATTTTATATTTCTGTTAAATAATGACCATTCCATGATATTGAAAATAGTATTGTAACTGCATAAATAAAGCAATAATTTATTCCCGCCACAATCCACAGCATTTTTATTAATTTATCTATGTCTGTTTTAATTATATGCATTACATAAAATATAATAAAATTATTAATTACCACGAGAAAATAATAATTTATGTGTTTAGAAATTGTTAAAGATATTTATATAAGGAGCTTTATTCTACATTGTGTTTTGATTACTCAGTGTTACCACATTTATGTACTTATTGATTTTTATTGTGAACCTAAATTAATAGGGAATATGCATGATATTTTTAAAAGCTCATTCATATAAGAAACATTAGGACAAAAAAATATTTCGGATAAGATAAGATTTATTCCTATCTCTTTCTAGCAAAACAGAATTTAGCACGGAGTTTATAGGCCGTAATAGTATATGATGTCACATACTATGTCCGATCTCTTTGTCTAATCGCTGTCTAATTAGTAGTTTAAAATGCTTATATCTTCCGTGTTTTTTGATCGATATTAATTACAATTCTTGAAATCATTTTAGAGTATTTTTATACTTTGCTAAAAAATATGACAAAAAAATATTACTAGCCGTTCAGTTCGAGTTGGCTGTCGTCGAGTGACGTCATAGGTACAAGCGTTGGTATCCATACCACGCGGGTCTGACTTGAGACACACGGCCATCTTGAAATGAACGGCTTGTACATGATTAGTTAAGCATTATAAATATATTATGAATGTAATGTTATGTAAGCACTAAAATGGGTACCTATCAGTTAGAGTTTACCGATTTAGGTCAATGTTCACCGACTAGAAAACGATCCGATAAATTATAATCGGGCGTTTACCATGAATTTTTGTATGCAAAAGTCATAAAGCGAAGATCTGTTTGCTTCCAGAATTTGTCCAACAACATTTGGACAAATTAGGGGAAAATTCCCTGTGGGACAAAATTGGCAGGAAGTATGCTTCTTGGCAGGGCCACCTCAAAACCTTTGAACCAGGGCGCGACAAAATCTAATATTCGAGGACAAATTAGGGACAAAATAGCGTCAGACTGAATTCAAATCCGTGATGGTGGCCCTGCCACGGAGTGTCACACGAATCCATTCCATCCCCACCCCAGTCGAGTGATTTAAATCTCGTGTTTGCTTCTTATATATTATCTTGCGGTTTGATCCCAGTGATTTGATCCCAAATTATTTTAGAGAGAATTATGATTACGAGACCCCGTTATAAAACTAATAAAACACATGTGTAGTTAAATTCATTGATATTATATAGTATTCCAAAGAGTGTGCCCGTACGTCATTTATCTGTCACAGTGAAATGAACCTTATTCAATAGAGGTTATAAGTATTTTGATACTATTAACATGATCATGTTTATAACATGGAATAAGAAAATTAAATAGTACTAGGTATCTATCAAGACAGATAATTTTCTAAGTTTAGTTTCTAGAACATACCTACAATCGACTCTCTTTCTATCGCATAGCTTTATCTCACTCGGACCTCTGCTTCGTAAACACCGGAATAAGTAATCTGTTTGTAACGAAATAAGGATCATTTTTCTATGTCAACACGTCACGCGTATTATCTATTGGAATAGATAGATGGTTCATATAATTAGGTGTATAAAGTTTAAATGTATTTTTGGCTTTTTAAATTGATATTAAAATATGCAGCTTTGTTCATTAATATAATGGAAGTGTAATGTATGTACCTATCACAATAAAATATAAGAAATATGTTTTTATATTAAAAAAATGTGTTTTATTTGAAAACTATAGACTCGCCCCGGCTTCGCACGGATTTTTCGACTTTTCTGTACTATAGTATTAAACATATAAATCTTATCTCTCTTGAATCACTATCTATTGTTGAAAACTGCATTAAAATCCGTTTGAGTAGTTTAAAAGATCTAAGCGAACAGACAGCGGAAGCTACTTCATTTTATACTATGTAAAGATAATAATTTGTAAGCTTTCGAACTATTTCGTTTGATTCTTTTTTTAAACAAGTTTAATTATTAGAGATAACCTAGACTCAGGGACCCACGTTCAAAATATATTTTACAATGCTAACCCTAGGAGGCTGGCTTTCAAGTCCAGCCAGGGGCGGATACAGGGCGAGAGAAACGGGCCATGGGCCATCCTGCAAGGTTGGCTACCTTTGCTGTTTGCATTTAATTAAGACGTTATTTGATGAGCTCTTGAGATCAAGAGCACGCCAAGTTACAATCATTGTACATAAGACTCTTTTCTATTTCGTCTGCTTGTTTTATGAAAAACTTATAACATGGCCGAGGACCCCCGAGTCCAGCACTTAGATTTTGGTGTTAAAATAAAAATAAAAAATCAATTTCAGTAAAAAGATCCCCTTTATTTCAATAAAGAACAAAATATTGATACATTATTTTATAGTTCACGCTTGACATTTACAGGTAATTGACTAAAAAAATATTTGAAAACATTGAATTCACAACACTACCTATTACGGATTTTTGCACAGATCCAAAATGGCTAACAAAAACATTCTAAAAATTATACTCTGTGCTGATGGACTTGCAAGTCAGCTGCAAAATGCCACATTGGAGAGTTAAAGTGAAAACTGTCAAAAAGGTCTCTAAAAGGTTGAATTAAACATAATACGAACTTTTTTTATTATTAACCAAAGCTTTCCCAGATAGAAGGAATATTTAATTATTGTGAATTCAAAATGACAATCAAATTAATAATCTGAATCCTTTTGCAAAACTATAATCGTATAAATAAAATCATTTGACATAGACTTTTAAAGGTAGAGCAAAAATGAAATTAAGGTAAGCAACTGTTGTATTTTCATACAAAATATTTTTCTGAAAAAAAGATATGTAAATTTGATAAATTTCTAAACTTTGATGTAATACATTCTATATAAATAGATAAAGAAGGTAATTAAATGCTTAGAACACAACAGTTGCACACAAATATACTACCTAAACATTTTATTATCTACATATCACATAAAAAATTACAATTACCAACAAATAACTAAACTAAATTACCACTTAATAATAAACTTAACATAAAGAAAAAAAAATATGAAAATAATCAGTTTTAATTATTTAAATTATAAAAAATAAAATAGGTAACAATGTTATAAGTTCTTTGAAACTGCGAGCGACATTTGTGTGTTTTAAGAAGCGTTTTCATACAAAAATAAACTCGTCAGATCAATGAAAACTTTTCTAGAAAGTTTTAAGAATCTTCGCATTTTATTTTTGTATGATAAAGTAAATTTATTTTAATTATGGAATGAAATAATATCACAATGAAATAAAATACAATATTACAATTTCGATGACAAAAACAAATCCGGACTTATATTTAGACCCAATACCGAAAAAAAATACAGTTTCAATCGCTCAGCCTCTCACTAAAGTTAATAAACAAATGCATAAATAAACCTACAATAAATGTAAACGCACTAAAAAAAAACATTGTGAACATAATAATATCATTTAATTTATTCAATAACGAGTCTACTTTTGCCGTTTTTCCGTGAGAGTAACATTTTTTTTTTTTATAAAACGAACCTAGTTTTGCAAAGAGTAGTTGCCAAGTTTAATAGCGACTCTTCGCAGCAAATGTGACCTTCCAAACCCGTATTAAGAGTAATATTAGACTTGCTTTAAAACTGCCTCACGTCAGGAGAGTCTTTGACTTCTTTAAAAGAGTGTTTTCGAAAAACCACAATTTACTGTTGTCATAATATCTGTTATCACGACATTTATTAATGCATTTACATTTATAGTTTATAATTTCACCCCCGTCCAAAATGTATTCGACAATCTGTATTTAATATCAACTGCTTACTTACAGGTTCATATTAAATACATATTAGTGCCAAGCTGTTGTTTACAAACAAAAATTAATCTCACCATCTGTATTTCTAACAAAAACATAATAAAAGGATAATAGGAAATTTTGTCCTGTCAACTCCTGTCATGGAAGTACTCTGAAGGTTTTGATTCCCTTGCGAGTGTCGAAAATTTGCAGCATAAACGGCTGTATCTTTTGATTGCGTTGGCTTAGAAGTTTGTTTTTTTCACAGCTCCAAGAGACAGTAGACCTGAGTATTTGATATGAATTTCAGATTGATACCTCCACGCGTTCCAGAGAAAAAAGGTCTTAACAGACAGACAGACGGACAACAAAGTGATCCTAGAAGGGTTCCGTTTATTCCTTTTGAGGTACGGAACCCTAAAAACCATCCAAATAGATCGAGCCGTTCTGTAATGATGCACCTACATACCCTACATTCGGCAATTGATTTGATTTTTATATAATTAGATTTTACAGTTATTTAATACTTCCTATCCTTTTCCAATAATATGTATAAGAAAGAGATAAAGTGAACCTAAATTAGTATAGAATGTAAACAAGAGAATCGGCATCATTGTCATACAAATTATAAAGGTATCCCATACAACATATACAATAATGTCACACGTAATAATATTTTACAACGTCCATGTAGTGTTACATTACACTTATAAACTTGTGATCGTGAATCTTCGTGTGTATACCCCTTATAATAAAAACTAGTTGTTTCATGATGGCTTTATTATCTGTGAAATTGAAAAAAAACATTTATAAAGATATTTTTTTATCAATGTATAGGCATGTGTTTGACCACAATCTCAATGTGGTCAGTTATGATGTGGCCGATGGTGATAAGCACATAAAGCTTAGAACTGGCTCTCAAGTGCAGCTGTCGGAATACACTGGAAGGTGCCTATTGTAACTATTAGTCTTTATTTCTGTGAAAATTATACCATGATTCTTTTAAAAGGTAATTAATTCAGCTTCATAAGATTAAATAAAAACTTGCTATAGAAGAATATAGAAACTCTATTATAAATTATACACTCATGAAATGAAGCAAATAAAAAAACCATATACCTAACAAATAGCAGTTATTACTGTAACGTTACAAACATAGCGTCACCATTAAAACGTTACCAAAATAGCTTCACCGTTAAAACGTTACCAAAATAGCGTCAACGTTATAATGTTTAAAGTTTTAGTTACTCACGTTACGTGCGCCGGCGCTGCCCCCTGGCGGCGATCCTGTACGCGATGAATGGCCACACGAACAGCAACACCAGCGTCGGGGCGCTCAGCTCCTGCCACGGCCATCGCCAGCCGTGAGACACTTGCTGTAAATAACACATACATACAACTAAATATACTAGTGGCTCCGTGAGATGTTATTTTTCATTATTTTCCACCCCCTCACACCTTTTTCATCCATAAAATTCAAGGGCGACCCCGGACAGCCGGAATAAGTTGCGTCATAATAAAAAAAAATATTGATATATTTGAAAATATGTTTTTTAACCAAATAAATACCATATAATTATCGAATCCTGTTCACAAAATTTCACGAGAATCGGTTGAGAAATGCGGAGACGCTTTCGCTCAATAAAAGGAAAACGTTCAAATGACTGACCTATCAACGCACAGCTCAAACCACTGGACGGATCGGGCTGAAATTTGGCATACAGATATCTATTATGACTTAAAGATCCGCTAAGAAAGAATTTATAAAAATTCAACTCCTAAGGAGGTAAAATAGGGGATCATGCGTGAAGCGGGGCGGAAAGCTAGTTTTACTATACGCGACTGTTTCTTGTAAGTCTATGTCTAGCAACAATAGCTAGCCTTGCAGTTTCACCTGCGTTAAAAAAGCAAGAGCTAGAGCTAGAAAAAAGTAGTAGAAAATGTAAACTAATTATATATGTATGTATAGCCAGTGTCACTCGGGATGATGAAGGGATTCTAACAATATCCCATTATGTTTAGTTAAAATGAAATTTTAGCAGCCCTGGTGCAAGCAAATTTCGACTTTATGGTGACAAAACTGTTTTTACGCCGACTGTACCGGACCAAATAAAATAATATGATATTTAATAAATAATACCCAATTCGAGTCTAATTAATTATGAGCTAAGCCCCTCTTAAAATGAGATGAAAAATGAGCCTCGTTTTGTGAGGCAAACAACTTATTGGAAAAAAAATATGAAATGTTAAAAAAAAGTACCCAATCATGATTTTTATTTCACATTTATGGAAATGTGTTCCAAAAAAATATTACGTTAGGATAATTTTGCAAAGAAATACTTATTCGAACATAATATTTTCTCAGACTATCTGTATAAATTAACGAATATTATAAATTCGAAAGGATAACGGCCATTTTTGGTGGCAAAAAAAAATGAGAATTTAAGAAATTTTAACCTCTATCTATGTTATCGGGAAAATTTTACCCAGTATAATCCCGATAGATTATTTATGATTTTCAAGCCTGATTCACACCGCAGGTACAAAAATATACGTAGATTATTGCGTCTTCTGTGAGAGAGAAAAAAAAAACATTTTTATGTAAGTTTTTACCTTAACACAGTTTTCATAAGGTTTTTATAAACGTATGACATTAATCCTCCTAATATTATAAATGCCAAAGTTTGTGAGTATGGATGTATGTTTGTTACTATTTCACGCAAAAACTACTGAACGGATTTGGATGAAATTTGGAACACAGATAGTTTATAGCCTGGATTAACATAGGATACTTTTTATCGCGGGGCAGAAGCTAGAAAAATATATATCTTACATCTAATATCCTCCGGTCTCCTTCGACGGCCTTCCTGAGCGCCGCCACGTCTGCTTCAAGCCGCGCCAGCGTGCCTGGCAACTGTTCCAGGACCTTCAGATCTGATGATGGAACCAAATTATATCGATTATGTATGCAGGTAGTATTTAAATTATAGTTTCTCTTTGGAACGAGACTAGTAGGTATACCGAGTTTCTTGTCGGAGTCTTCTCAGTTTAAAGTGTATGTGGAACCGATGGTGGTGATGGGAGTCTATAGTAACTTTCGATGTTCATAAGTGCCATATCACAGCCTAAACTTAATAAATGAGTTTGAGTTTACCGTTAGTCTATGGTGTCTGTGTTTGACCGCAATCTGTGCACACATGGGTTAGAAGGAACTGACTCTCAATTGCAACTGCTGGAATTCCGGCAGGCCATGGCGTATGTTTTTAAAAGAAACAAATATTCAATCAAAGCTACGCTGATTACGCTTACTGGACTCAAAATTTGGGTCATGAAGTTAAGTAGTCTGAAAAATTTGGCTCCCAATTTTAAAAACAATGATTATGAATGTCCCCATGTAAAATCTGTGCAAATAATTTGGGTATCTACTTTCTATAGTCATGCTGACAATAACTATCATTATATTAAAGTAAATATAATAAATAACTTTACCTGGGAGGCGTAAAAACCTATATAACAAAACAATCGTCCATTCAACTTTGAACCCTATTAACATACAATAAGGGACACTTACGCGTGAGCTGCGAAGTTATTTGATGAGCATGTCCATTGCTTAGTCTCGCCGCTGTCCGTTGTTGGACTGGGGTTTCGGGTTCACTCTGAAACATTTATTTTGAGAATAAAATAAAACATTTAAAGTGTAGCTAAAATTAAAAAAAATAAGGTTAAAAAGGCGACAAATTGGTCCTCATCACCAATAGAAGGGGGCATAAAAAAATATATTTATTAAAATCTAATCAACTGGGTTGTTTAATACTAACGTAGCAATCATGCATACGACTGATTGTTATTATATCTATTTATTGAATTCGATTTTAATAAACAAGCTTATGGCCACCTTGTGACTTATTTTATCTTTTTCAAGGATTCCCCAAAGTGGACTGTATGCTTGCAAGTCGACACGAACAAGTAGAAACGTAATTTCTGTAAGAATAAAAATCTGATAAAGAAATTTTTATTACCTACTGTACTATCAACAAAGTTGAAGCATGATCACCTTCAGGGTACATTTTGTGTCCAATACCAGCGGATACCTGTGCCTCACACAATATAACCAGACTATACGCTTGTCATAAAAATAGTCTACGCAAATGATTTTACAAGAGACGGTTTTTATTGTCAACTTTGGACAGGGCGAACTATGATAACTGGCTGCAAACGAAAAGGTTTCAAAATTGATCATGCTTCAACTTTGTTGATGGTACCTAAGCCCAGTTGATTTTAGAAAAGTACCTATGCTTTACATACAGTATATTGTAAGAGCTATCATATTATACAACTCCCAAATGTGGGGTCCAGGTCCACGTTCCACGGACATTGTCCTTTCTTCAACGCATATATAAAAATGTTTATTAACAGTGGAATAATTATATGGCTTATATTCAATGGCTTGCACTCTTTTTAGGCGGGTCACCTGAATTAATCTGTTAATCATTATAATAAATACATTGATTTAAGAAAATGTATGCCATTCATCAATGCAGTGTTATTCTTTCTTTTCTTCAATGCATACAGAGTTGAAATTTGAGACTATAGTGTACTACTGTTGTACTACTACTACAACAGTGTCGATGTACTACAAAGTAGCAGGGTTGCACTAACATCAACAGTGTCGATGTACTATAGTGTACTAGTGTTGTACTACTACTACAACAGTGTCGATGTACTACAAAGTAGCAGGGTTGCACTAACATCAACAGTGTCGATGTACTACAAAAAGTGTAGTAGGGGAGCACTAACATGAACAGTGTCGATGCACTATAGTGTACTAGTTGTACTACTACTACAACAGTGTCTATGTACTACAAATAATGTAGTAGGGGAGCACTAACATGAACAGTGTCGATGTACTATAGTGTACTAGTTGTACTACTACTACAACAGTGTCGATGTACTACAAATAGTGTAGTAGGGGAGCACTAACATGAACAGTGTCGATGTACTATAGTGTACTAGTTGTACTACTACTACAAGTGTCTATGTACTACAAATAGTGTAGTAGGGGAGCACTAACATGAACAGTGTCGATGTACTATAGTGTACTAGTTGTACTACTACTACAACAGTGTCTATGTACTACAAATAGTGTAGTATGGGAGCACTAACATCCACAGTGTCGATGTACTCGTCCTCGGAGTCGTGTCGGGCGCGCGGCGGCGACGCTCCGTGTGCGGGGGACGACGCGCCACTCACTGACCGGGAACCTGACGAACACAATTTTTTATTTATACAAAATTTTAAATTATTTACAACAAATATACAAACTACATATAAAAAAACCCTCGAGGCGACCGCTGCTGCCGATCAACGGCAAAGTTCCCAAAAGGCTGGCAGCGTTCCCTCTTTGGATGGAAATTTTATTTATTAGGATTAATTAAACCCCTCGAGCGGCGATGGAAACACAAAAGTAAATGGAAGTTGAAAATCGCGTGAAGAAAACTCTTTTCCGCTGCTTCTCGCTTTTATTGAATGAGGAATACCAACAAAAAAATCTAATTAGTCCGTCAGTTAGATTATCAAAAAATATTGGATACGTATTTTTTATTTTATCAAATCCATAAGAAATTACAAAGATAAGTCCCATCAAAGTGCAGGATTGGGGCCTTGTGACGTCATTGTACAACTACTTTTTAGTACACTTTTTGCAGACCGGAAAATTTTAACGCACTGTATCTTCGTTATTTTTGTTTTCGGATCAAAATAAAAAATACGTATCCAATATTTTTTGATAATCTAACTGACGGACTAATTAGATTTTTTTGTTGGTATTCCTCATTAAACGTTATTAATATCTAGCTGTTCCCCGCGGCTTCACTCGCGTTTCCAGGATAAAAACGTATAGCTTATAACCTTCGGGGATAATGTAGCTTCCTATTAGTGAAAGATTTTTTCAAATCGGATCAGTAACTCCGAAGATTAGCGCGTTCAAACAAACAAACTCTTCAGCTTTATTATTAGTAGTTATAAAGGAACGCGAGTAAAACCGCGGGGAACAGCTAGTTTAATATATGTAAGAAAAGGGGCGTGATGCTATTAATAATTGGGTATGCATGATTTCACTTTGCAAAGGCCACTCACATATAGGCGTGTTGTGTTCCGAGCGGACCCTGGCGAGCACGTCGCCCGCCACCAGCTCGAGGTCGGTGCTCGGGAACGCTTGCTCGTCGTCGTCCACCGACAGGAATGACGCCACGTCAGAGTTGTATGACATCGTTTCTACTATCTGGAAAACAGTAAGCGAGATGCATAACTGGGTTCAGTACGTTTTGTTCACAGATTTTATAAATTTAAACAAGTTAGAATTAATACAATAACTCAATACATTTAAGAACCTCACAACGAGCCCTTTCATTTGATATATCACACAATAGTTGCAAAGCATTTTTAAATTTTCTCATTTACCCCCCAATATTTAAAATTCGTTTATTTACGTTATACGTCCGTGTTTCGGTCACCGATTTTACTATGTACCAAATTTCAACTCAATCGGTCCAGAAGTTTCGGACCAAATTGGCTGTGACAGACTGACGAACGGACAGACAGACACGAGTAATATAAGGGTTCTATTTTTTCCTTTTGAGGTACGGTACCCTATTAATTTAAAATATACTACGGCATTGCTTTTAAATCTAAATTGGACTCGTGCGAAGCCGGGGCAGGTCGCTAGTGCATTACTAAACTAAAAAGTAATTAGTGATACATACTTTATGCAGCTCATCCACATAAGCCTGCATTGCTTCGTCACGGGTCATGTTGCCAAGTTTGTTCCATGACTCCCATTTTGCTCTGCAATTTAACAATAGCACCAGTATTATTCACTAGCTGTTCTACGAAGCTTCACTCGCGTTTCTGGGATAGAGAGTAGCCTATAACCTTTATGGATAATGTAGCATTCTATTAGTCAAAGAATTATCCAAATCGGACCAGTAACACCAAAGATTAGCGCGACAAACAAACTCTTTAGCTTTATTATTAGTATAGATTATGAACCATAATCTGAAGGTGGTTAGCACACAGTACCTAAAACAGAGGTTCTAAAACTTATTTCGTCTATCGCCCACTTTGAAAATCAATTATTTTTTTGCGCTCTCCAAAATGTTTTATCTTAAACATGGAAATGGCAATCATTATTTTAATTTAATTACAGCGTGCCATATTAGTCTTATCCTGTTTGTGAGTTCATCTTGCATTATAACGATACTTTCTACGACTCACTCGACTAAATAGTGAGAGCAATTTTTATTCAAATTAAAACATGACATGTCAAATCCCATTTTCTCTGGGCCCTTTACTGCACCTGTAGGTCCCCCCGCCCACAAGGGGGCGTTATCGCCCACTTTGAGAAAGACTGAAAGATTTTCAACATTAGAGTGGCAGCCAACCAGGCGGATACCATACATCCTACCACCGTACTACGGCATCCTCACGGTGTTTTCCTTCACCGACAGCTCAAACTCATTCCTTCTTTTATGTTGCCTTGAAATGTTGAAGATTAGCAGAATTTTGGGTCCCACCTGTTAACGACATCCCAGAAGCCAGGCTTGGGTTTGTCGCAAGGGCCTTCTGTCGCCTGTTTGAAGTAGCTGTAGAAACGAAGCATCAGCTCATTGCTTGGTTGATATGATCCTGTAACAAGAACAAAAAACAAATTAATCTATTATAGTTGATAAGCTGTCACCCGCAGTTTCACCCAAGTTCCCGGGATAAAAAGTAGCCTATAACCTTCGGGGATAATGTAGCTTCCTATTAGTGAAATAATTTTTCGAATCAAACTGGTAGTTCATAAGGTTAGCTCGTTCAAACACACAAACTCTTTTTATTTCAACAGACAGGCAAACACTACCACTGAGCTATCATAGATCGCTACAAAACAAATATTTTAGAAATTTCTAGACCAACATAAATCAAAATATTTAAATTATCTAAGCAAAACATATGGAGAGAACATTATAATATAGCATATGAAGATAACGATATAACGTGTTATAAAATAAACCTTATCATGTACTGTTAAAGTCCATTATACATTATAAACTTTTATCTTTGGAGCCACTAACCTCTGCAATTAATGCGTCATTATTGTGGTCATTATGTTTATAACTTATGCATTTCAATAAATTTATCTGTAAATATTAATACAAACTGTTTAACAAAGAAAATATTTATAGCATACACTTGTGAGCCATTTATCTACTGGGTTTTATACCTCTAACACTTCGGTCACATCTTTATCGATATACTAGCAGTTCCACGGGGTTTCATTCGCGTTCTCAGTATAAAAGTAGCTTATAACCTTCGGGGATAATGTAGCTTCCTATAAGCGAAATAATTTTTCGAAGCCGACTGGTATATCCAGAGATTAACGCGTGCAAACAAACTCTTCAGCTTTATATTAGTATAGATATAGATAGAATTGATCACTTCATGATGAGGACGATTTATAATGTAGGACAATACAATACCGATTACGCTACCGTCCTCGACGGCGTGGACCGCCGCGACGTCCCACTCAGTCTGGTCCCGTTCAAGCGGCCCGAGCTGCCATTAGTAATCCGACCGCCCCCAATTAGTCGTAACTCGTACCAAAGAATAAATAATATATAGGCTCGTACTAAGTTCTCCCGCTCCCCCGGTAACGCCCTGAGCCGAGGTTCGTACCCCATTCGGGTGTGACCTCAGGCGTGGTTACCTACATGTTGTTGCCCGGCTGAAAGCCCTCTGCACTCGCGATTTGTCCGGTAAGTTTGATGCAGCCGTCAAAGGCTACCAACTTTAGTCCTTTAAAAAAATGAGCAATGGCTTTTGTTCCCTTTAGTTATGTCCATATTTCCATTTACAATAACCAGTAAACAGTAAAAGGTATAGCGTTATATACATTTTTATATTCAATAAAAAACAACATCTATAAAATGAAAACTGCGATGGCCTCCGGTGTCATGGTACGGTCATGCACTCAAGTTCAACAGCAATTTATTTACGGAAGTACCTAATGCCACTAACGCTAACCAACACAACACGCAACCTTTGTTGACGTCCCATCCTAAAGATTTTACGTTATTATCTGATTTTATCTGGCATAGCGTACCTATTGGCTCATGACATTGTAAAAGGCTTTATGTTAGTTTCTATTTGAGTTTCTTGCCGGAGTCTTCTCAGTTCAAGTGCATGTGGAACCGGTGGTAGAGTCTATTGTAATGATTGTAACTATCGACGTTCACAAGTGCCTTATCAGGGCCTAAACTGAATAAATGAGTTTTTGATTTTATTTGATTTATTTAGAATAGGTGGTTAGTTTGACGGGCCAGTTGCCGCAGTTGGTTAAGACACCACCTATTGCGCCGCAGGTCGTGGGTTCGATTCCCATCCAGGACACACATTTGTGTTCATGAACATGTCTGTTTGTCCTGAGTCTGGGTGTAATTATCTATATAAATATGTATTTACAAAAAAAAAAGTTGTATATGTACTATATCAGTTACCTGGTTTCCATAGTACAAGCTCTGCTTAGTTTGGGATCAGATAACCGTGTGTGAAAAAATGTCCCAGGATATTTATTTTATTTTTATTTAGTTGCCTATAATATTCAAGTCATTGATCAACCTATTCAAATAAAAAAATATATATATATATATTTAATAACGTAAATAGTATAAAAAGAACCGGCTCTCAACAGTTGAAGGAACATACCGATAGATTCTTAGCGACTGAATACCTCTAACTGCCTAGAAACTAGACAAATTATAAATATTTGCAAACAAAATACAATTTGTCATAATTGAGCTATTACATACACTTACAAAGTACTTAGATAATATAACTGTCTAGATAGAGGTTGCGCTTATAAACGCGAAAAATAATTCGCAAGCTCGCTCAGTGGTGACACTGTCTTTGTGCTATAAACACATATTCTATTAACTAATTGACTCATACGTGACCTTGAGGAAATCCACTATAAGATGAAACAGAAGACAAATTTTAGTAACTAATTCCGCTGGATCTCCTTCTCTGTCAACGTAATCTGTCTTGTCAAATTCTGTGCCGAATATATTTTTCTCCTACTTTTATGGGAAATATTCCAGAACTGCTATCATTTTGAATGCCTGAGTGACGCAGCGAACTTTTCAAACAGTAGACAAATCTAGCCTGTTTTTTTTCAATCTAGACAAGTTTATTATCTAATTCAAAGTACTATAAAATGAAGTGAAATTATACACTAGGTTCAGTGCTTGAACTCCACAAACTAGTTCGTACTGTGTACAGCAATTATGTGCTATTCTACCATTTACATTGCACAATACATAGTACTGTTTCCTAGGACGTAATATTCTCAATTGTACACTCGCTCATTTCCATGGAAAATATTTTATTGTTACAGATTCCGATCCGCGAACTACAGTAATTGATGGCCTACTCCGAAAAACGATACACGATAGTTCGATCATCGTTGTCAAATTATTAACCAATAGAATTGCAGCAAACTAACGGAACGTAAATTTTATGCAATTCTATTGGTTAATAATTTGACAACGATGATCCAACTATCGTGTATCGTTTTTCGGAGTAGGCCCTCAGGAAATTTACTACTATTATCTGAAATTCTTTACTATTAGCTGTTCCCCGCGACTTCACTCGCGTTCCCGAGATAAAAAGTAGCCTATAACCTTCGGGGATAATGTAGCTTCCTATTAGTGAAAGAATTCTTCGAATCGGATCAGTAAATTTCACTATTAGTGAAAGAATTCTTCGAATCGGATCAGATATAAGCGCATTCAAACAACCTAACAAACTCTTCAGCTTTATTATTATATAGATATTCTCATGTCACAATGTTTTGTCACCAAACTCCTCCGAAACGGCTTGACCGATTTTTATGATATTTTTTGCGTATTTTTACCCCGGGAACGCGAGTGAAACCGCGGAGAACAGCTAGTATAGTAAAAAAACGCGGAAGATTCCGTAATTTTGCCTACAGACGCAACGAAACCCATCGCGATAAAAAATAAAAACAGAAAATCATGTTACCTACTAGATATTTTAAGCTCGATCGCATTTCCCAATGTTGTTTTGTTTGTCTCGCCGACCAATAGATGTAAAGAGAAAGTACGCTACGCTACTATTTGTGATGTAGATAAATGATAGTGAATTTTTGTTAGTAGGTTAATACTGTTATTTGGAAGGTGCTTGGCAGCAGATTTTCAACTTGAGGGTGGTAGCCAGCCAGGCGGGTACTACAAAGCACCCTACCACCGAGCTATGGTTTCCTCACGATGTTTTTTTTCACCGATGGCTCAAGCTCATTGTAGGATTCGAACCGCGTCTTTCGTCTCGGCATTCGACGTCACTACAACTGAGCTATCATCGACATATTTTATTACTAGCTCCCGCCCCGCGGTTTCACCCGAATTCCCGAGGTATCTTATGTTTTCCCGGGTTAAAAAGTACCCAAAGTCAAATTTCATCCAAATCCGTTCAGTAGTTTTTACGTGAAGGAGTAACAAACATTCATCCATACTCACAAACATTCGCATTTATAATATTAGTAGGACTGTGGACAATATTGAAAACCAGTGAAAATACCATAAAATCTGTCGATCAACACCATCAATTTAAAAAAAAACCTAATTGAAAAGGTATCATTAATAATGATGATTGCCATCAACCAGTGGTCCGAGCTGCCCTCATGCTGATTTATTAATAAAGCAATTTCACCACACGACCACAGTACATACCAAACCTGAAGTAGCAAATCCAGCTCGTTCGTCCTCGAGATTACTACTTGAATTTGTTTATTACCAGGTATCAGTTATTCACACAAATTATTGTCAGTGCTGATTATCTTTGTTATCTGATTTTGAATAAAATTTACAGGACGATTATTATTTGATGGTGTCACCAACCAACAATGTATACGTATAAATATCGGGACTTGTAACAAAAACTTTTCGTATTCTACTGTGCACCAGAACAGTATTTTCTTCGATAACTTATAGATAAGAAAAAGATTCACCGTCACTAAGAGCTAATATCGGATGGCAATCACCCACCAAAATAATATGGCTGTGCGACATATATTGTAAAGGCAATCTGTTCAACTGTCATATCTATCATAATGATCCATATTCACAGCAACAATCCAAAAAGACATTGCTATTACAAACCCCCACACAATGACGTGCTTATGAAGGCATACACAATATTACATAATCAGTATAATCGTTACAATAATAGGTTTTCGTATAATAAAATTAACATATCACCAAACTTTATAATAAAATGAAAGTATGCGTCGTCTTATATAAAGTTGAGTTACTGTTTTGAAAATGGTCTACTGCGCTATAAAAAACTATGGCCTCCAAGGTTGTCTTCGATCGATAATAGAATATTAGCCATTTTGAATTGTATACTGTTTAGCATTTATTGAATCGATATCGCAAATCATTTTATTTCCATATTAAGTAACTATTGATTGAGTGACATACATTTGTTGCATAAAATCAAGCGCAGCACTTATGATGTTTTCAATATCTCCAGCTAATGCTTTTCAGAGGCTGAATTTTTAAAAAATATTAGAGAAAAACAAATTTAGGTACATACAGATATAACTAAAAGATAGGTAGGCCAAAAAGGCAAATCGTGGAATGCTGAAATCTTGACTTTTAATTAAGGCCAATAGTATGTAGAACATTTTTAGCATAAGGACAAACCTCTGTGGTATAAATATGCTGTTAAATAACTTTTTTTAAACCATGTTATGTACTGATAACAAAAAAAAAAAAGTAATTCCACGGTCACTCAATAGATAGAGCCTTTAATATTTATAATTCATGACAGTATGACTAAATAATACGAGAATGTGTATCTGAAGAAACATGTTTGATAAACTACCTATTGTGTATATGCTGTGTGCACAAACGTATTTAGGATTGGGCAAATTGGGCAACGTCTAATTAGGTAAATTAAATATTAAATAAAAATAGTTGTAACATAGTTTTTAAGCTGAGAAGAATATTAACGCAAATAATCATAAATAATGTAATTTTAACTAAAATAATCGTTTACCGACACATGTCTGATAGATACTTCAGAGTTTGAACTAATAATTCCATCATACCTTTATGACCTCGGAGTTTCTTTGAAGAATAAAATCAGCAGTGAGATTATACGACAAAAACCCAAGGTAACCCATACACCGAATTAGCAAGCTGAAGTGGCAATGAGCGGTCATGATAATGATTATGAAAACTAATACATTATAGGAGTAGGTACACAACTTTAAGCGGCACAAACTCAGATCATTGGGACATTATTCGTTTGCCGACAAAGCCACGGTTCTAGCTCCATCCCTGTACAATGCAATAAAATAAACACAATGTTTAAATGGAATTGGTACTCATCTGTTGACAATAATGCTTACTTAATTCAAATTGTAAACTTGACAATCAAACAAAATCGTTTAGATGATAGAGCGTTTCTCAATGTTTTTGTTTTGCCCCCCAAATCCAATAAGGTTGTTGTAAGCCCGTCCCTGCTTATGACTAAGTAAATATTTATGGTACTAGCTGTCCCCTGCTGTTTCACATTCCCGGGATAAAAAGTAGCCTAACCTAGTAGCAGTAGGATAACCTTCGGGGATAATGTAGCTTCCTATTAGTGAAAGACTTTTATAGAATCCGAGTGTTAGATCCAGAGATTAGCGCATCCAAACAAACAAATACTTCAGCTGTATTATTAGTATAAAATAATAATAATAATACAATATTGTTTTGATGAATGCAAAATTCAATTACGAGTCTTGGTTACTTGCAATAAATGTATTTTAAAAGTATTTTTTTCGTTCAATGTTGTCAGGTAACAGGTATTTTTATTGTTCTTATACCTAGGTATATGCGGAGTCAATTTTGAATTGTTTTGATAATAAAATTATTCATCAATACTAACACTAATGAAATATGTCTGTTTCTCAAAGTTTTTGAGAAGGCTCCATAGTTTCATGTTTAAGGACTTGCGTGTCGTTTAAAAAAAAACACGAAATATCATGACTGATCTGCATATAATAGTGCTGATTTAAGTAGAACGAATTAAGATCAAACGAACACGTATACTACACTAATTATTGATATATCGGTCATTGTCTACTATTAATCATAATGTACTTATGAATAATTAAACATATAATTTTTATTGTTGTTTATTTAGGTCGAATTTATATTATTTTTATTACAAAAGTTGGTAGCCTCTGATGTACTCATCAACTATCGGACAAATCGGCGAGCGCAGAGGGCTCTCAACCGGGCAACATTTAGGTAACCACGCCAGAGGGCACCCTCGAATACATACATCCTCAAACTTTCGCATTTATAATATAAGTAGGATAGAATTAGTATAGTTTCTATACAACATAAAAGATTTGAAAAAATAATAAGAAAATTAATGTCATCATAAAAAATGCCTAAAAACATTTTTTTTATATAACAGAACCATAAAGATATTAATAAAAATCCAATTTTATACAAACACACGAAATAGCGTTACAATTCGACCGGTTTCTGCGAATTCTATATTAAAATGATGCATTTTGCGTAACTTTGCGGTCGGCGCTTTGAACCGACATTTAGATGATCGTTTATATTTTATAGGCTGGAAAACGGTACACTTCTTAGTCTACCTAATGGATATAAATATATTGCAAATTTAATGAAACTGCCTAACCCACTAGAAAAGAGGTGACGATCTTGAAACGGCTGAGCGGATTTTCTTGAAACATAACTAAGAACACTCTCGATTAAGACACCTTACAAACGAAAAATACTTAATCACAATCAGTTCATCCGTTCAGGTGCTATTATGCCACACACAGATACAGAGATACACACTACAATCGTATTTCTCGTCGGGGGTTAAAAAAACAGTCTGACGTAAAGCGCCATAATATAGCCGCAGAGCCGTGCCGCAGACAGACAGACGTGACCACAAACCATCACTTACCAGTTACCACCACAAATTACCGTCTCGTTTCAAGGTACCACTTAGTTCATGTTTGATCCTTTCCTTTTTACAAACACTTTCGGCATCACTGTTCTCGAAACGTGTTTTATTTTAGAACTAGCGAGCTTCGCACGGGTGTACAAATATTTGTATTTCACAACTTTTCTGTACTATAATGTGCTTGTATTATACATATAAACCTTCCTCTTGAATCACTCTATCTATTTCTGAAAACTAAATTCAAATCCGTTAAGTAGTTTAAAAGATCTAAGCGAACAGACAGCTGAAGTAGTATTTGTAACAATTTTTAGAACGGAGATTTTTATGGCACGCTATCGTTTGCGGGCTGAAAGGCTAGACCGAAAACAATGAAATATGACGTAACAAATGTAACAATAAGCCTAAGCGAGGGGTCTCATTAACTGGTCGATGATCGACGCTACAAAGCAAAATTAGTGTCCGTCAATTTTATGTAGACCCGTGTCGTGTAGTACAAAATAATATCCATAGATAGCGTCGTGTCTATGATGCACTTAATTTAGTTTCCAGTGTTCATAAACACCTACGGAGACCAAACATATTTACCATAAAGTCGACTAACAGCCAGTAACTAACAGAATTTGGGCAAATATAACCAGTTGTCCTTTGATTGACGTCATACACTGTATCTACTATATCTATTTTTTACTATGTATAGGCATACACACAACCTCAACGTGGTGAGTGATGATGTGGCCCATTTTGATAAGTACACAAAGCCTAGAAGGGCCAGTGCCAACCGATGTGTTCGATGTAAGCTGTCGGAACACATCGGTTGGTGCTTGGCGTCAGATTTTCAACGAGTGAACATGCAGTTCCTACAAAGTATCCTACCACTGTGCTATGGTTTCCTCACGATGTTTTCCTTCACCGATGCTCAAGCTCATACTAAGATTCAAGGTCACTACTGACTTATCATCACCTTTGTCAGTTCTCAGGCTCCCAAATGTCAGCGGGACTAAACTCTTAATTTCGATTCCGGTCGATTGAACCAAAAAAATGTCCTGAACCAACATCAATTGTAAGCAATGTTTTACTTTCCAATTTTCTGTGCCGCTGACACGCATTAACAAAGGTCAGGTCAGGCCCTTTGGAGCAAAAAAAGTTAACTAAAATTGAAGACAGTACGTGCCGATGGCATGTTGGAAACCACGATAAGAATGAAAGGCCTGGGCAATGCTCGTTTATTCGATGGTAGAGCTCGTACTGTCATGGTTAAAGAATTATTGCAAGATCATATATTATAACTCCAACTTTATTCTGAAATCGTCTGTTTCCCCAGAAGTGGAATCTTGAAGAAAAATCAATTCCTAAGTATATATAATACCCACGTTATTTTAGGAATATATTTGCAAAATTCCAACCTTCAAGTCAGTTTGGTCTATGCAATAATATATTCAGGACTATCTTGGTTAGTGTCAGGACGTTAAACCATACCCCAATAAAACAAACTACCGGTGCTGGATCACCAGACCGAAAAGTACACCAAAAAACATATTAAGTATATACGCAAGCGTTACGAATGCAAATCGAAATGATAAAAATATTGTTACGTCTGCAAAAACAAGTACCTCGTGCCGAGTGGAATATGCCGGTGAACCGATTTAAAAAAATACCGGTTTTGCTGGTTTATTAGTCACTTTCGGTTTTGCCTCAATCGGCGGACTCTTCATAAGTTATCAGATATTGCTAAGATTATTAAAGAATTAGTTCTTTACACTAGTTTACAAAATTTCACAAAAAACACATACATGAATTTTTTGTAAGGTAGGTAACTTTCGACGTTCATGAGCGCTTTATCAGGGTCTAAAATGAATAAATTATTTTTATGTTCGAGTATTATCTAGTCTGGTGGCAGTTGCACCAACTCTGGGAAGACTTGAAATGCCACCTAACCCAAATAATAAGTTCATTACAGCTTTAGGCAAGAACATAATAAAAGTCCGTAGTCAAATGAGTTTAGGAATGCGAGTTACCAAGGGGTTCTTCAAGAAGAATGTGAATAGATTTTCGAAGGATCCGCAACCCCTTCCTCGAAGCAAGCAATATAGAAGCTTGCTACGGTAACCGCTTACCGTCAACCAGCCTGTGTTTTGGCAGCAGCATTAGTAGCAATTTAAGGCGATGATAATACCCGCCTGGCTGACTACCACCCTCAAGTTGAAAATCTGTCACCAAGCACCTACCGGTGTGTTCCGGCAATTGCACTTGAGAGCCAGTAATTGCCTTCTCGGCATTGTAACAGGTCGGCAACACTTTGGCAATACCTCTGTTATACCTTCTTCCTTCTGACATAAAAAAAACGTTCTAATCACCATCGAAAACATGTGATTATACTGAAAACCAAGCCAATTCATAGATGTAAGATGTCGCAAGGGACTCCGCTAGGCTAGAGTCCATTTTTTCTTGTTTCTTATTGCACTTAAGTTACAAAACAAAGTTTGGCAACTCCATACAGATGCTTCCAGTCACGGTAATTACATATGTTAGAAAGAGAAAGGTAGAGTGTTTAGCAACGCTATGTCGTAAGCTAATTAGTGGCACTACATCTTGTATGGCGGTGCATTGACCTAATATGTTAATCCTAGGTCGCGTACAAAGCTTCTTTGTTTTCAATGTACAGTATGATTACTAAAAATTCTCGTCAAAATTAAAATTTTAAAAACAGTGACTGACTGACTGATATCACACAGATCAAACTACTGGACGGATCCGGCTGTAATTTAGCATACAAACTTACAAGAAATGTCTAAAATCTGACTACCTAATTGAACCGTCAGAAGTAGAAATGTTTCAAATCAAAATCAAAAACTTATTTATTCAGTTTAGGCCCTGGTAAGGCACTTATGAACGTCGATAGTTACAATCATTACAATAGACTCTACCACCGGTTCCACATACACTTGAACTGAGAAGACTCCGGCAAGAAACTCAGCAAGGCTACATGAAACATTTCAAACATACAGTTATTTTTAAATATAAATTAGGAACTTTATTTCTTTTCATCATGGTATAATGTAGTTATTAGATTATTGCCTTAGCGATTGCGATATGTAATCTGTTTATTGATAATTGATACTAGTTGGTACCCATGAGTCAAGCTTGCTTAGTTTGAGACCACCAGAATCCTACAAATGTTATGAGCTTATAATATTATATACATAAGGGAAGGTTTATACTCGTAATGTAGTCCTTTTGGCAATAAATAATTTTTGAATTTTGAATTTTTAAATATACCCACTTAAACTAAGGTAAGGAGGTAGCCGACACCCTTGAACATATAGGCTAATTTTTATCCAGAGAAAACATAAGATCCCATTGGCGGAACCTATCATAAGAACCTATTTTAAATGTAAATTAACGTATAACAATACTACGCTTCAATTTTCCCATGGCCTCGGGTGAATAATACGATGCAATTTACGTTCTATCACTTAGGAGCTGGGGAACAAAAGCGGACTTGTCCACTCCAAATGTTTTTATTTTTTCACGACGAAACCATGAAAAAAAACTCATAAGCCCCATCTATATACATACCCTTAAAATAATTTCTTCAAACGTGGTTTTAACCGATAGAAAACAGCATTCAAAAAGTGTGATTTCGTGCAATTTTCAACTAATCTGTGGAGTATTCCCAGATATCCCGTTGAAGTTGTCCCATTACGGGTCTGTTGGAAATTTTTCTCCCAGAAGTCCCGTGACATTTAATACTACCAGAGACATTGGGATATGGTTACCTATTTGTAACAAGAAGATTTTATATGGGTATCTAAGTATGTAGTTTAAATAAAAATCACAAATTGTGTCTGTTTGTCATCACGGTACCATTGGGATTATTTTTCTCAAAAGTACCATTCACGGGATTATTGGCACTGAAAAATTCCCAACAGACCCGTAATGGGACAACGTCAACGGAGTATCTGGGAATACTCCTAATCTGTAACATTCAAATTCAGTTTTTTTTGCAAAAGAAGTAATGGGAATGGGACATGTCCGCTTTTGTTCGCCAGCTCCTATCTATAGCCACGGTTACATACTACCTGTCTGACAATTTCTTATACTGGGAAATAAATATAATTCAAGTGCTTCAGGGTCATTGATAATTATACAAACCTGCAATACTTTGTAAAGTGGAAGCACTCATAAATATGATTTTATTATTTGTCCAACACTACAATCTAGGGGCTCTACCGCGTATCTTTGGTGGTTAATGTGGTTATGGTAATGTATCATTATTGAATAGCCACTCTCCAGGCAGCTTCACAGGTCAGTTTATCCAATTAGCGTGTCAAACTTAAATACTTAAAATAATAACCAGCCAAGTGCGAGTCGGACTCGCGCACGAAGGGTATAAAAACGAACCATTATCTATAAAAACGAGCATAAAATCACGTTTTTTGTATGGGAACCCCCTTTAAATATTTATTTTATTCTGTTTTTTAGTATTTGTTGTTACAGCGGCAACAGAAATACATCATCTGTGAAAAGTTCAACCGTCTAACTACAGCTTAGTGACATACGGACATACAGTAATAGGGTCCCGTTTTACCTTTTGTTTACCGTACGGAACCCTAAAAATTCAAGATCCAATACAAAACACATAAGACGTCATGATGGTCATGAAAATACAATTTTAGACAATCGTCACTCGAATCATTTAGCGACTATTATCGTAATGGTAAACACTTCCTACTTGGTTTTTATTACTGGCAATGCAAGTTAGATCTGAGTTTCCAGAAAAAAAATACCAAAAAGGAAGTTGATTAATTTACATACTGACTTACAATCTTGAATTCAACATATTCCTACCAGGCCCTCCTGGTAGGAATATAGAATTGAACGAAATTTACGTGTCATCAGTTTGCTGCAATTCTATTGGTTAATAATTTGACAACGATAATCGGACTATCGCGTATCGTTTTTCGGAGTAGGCCTACTGTTCCCAATTATTTAGGGTCGGCACAATATGTAGATAATGAACTCTTCTTCCATTCAGCCCTTCTATCCGTCATAATCAGCATTAACTCCTTTCTTACTCGTATCATCTCTTTTTTGGTCTTCCCCTTCCTGTATATCCATCAACTTTCATATTTATGAAAAAGTATTATTTAAGGTGGAGGCTTCGGTTGGAGCGCGAAATTCCAACTTTTATCACGTTTTTTTGCAAATTGCAGCTCAGTTATAGGTCGTAAGTTATCAACATGTTATTTGCGACAAGAATGGTAGTATATTTACTGATTAATAACAAAAGAAATCTTCAACATATTCCTCCAAGGTATATTAGTAACATTTTCATGAAATAGTTGTATATGTCAGTACTGAAGGTATCACCTTAACTTGTATTATGAAATCGTAATAAAATCACAGGTGAACATTTGCAAGGGTATCGTAATAATGTGTATTACATACAGAAATTGAAAGTGATTTCGTAACATTTCACTTTTACCGATATTATGGAGCTTTTAAAGGCAAACTGAGACCACGATATACTTAAAACGTTATGCACTCTTCACACACTGAGTAACGCAGGTGCGATTTGTCTAAGAATACATTTTTGTATGGTACACCAGCCGATTCTAAACAGGCGTTTATGCACGGCTGGCACGATATTAGTTTTTTTTTCTGTTTCTTACGCGGTATTTACAACTTGCTCTTACGCGAATTCGAACGCGTAGCGGCGTTATGAAGTTTGGAGACGCGCATTCCATTCGAGAGCCAACGTATTATATACCTACTAGTTATAATTATTTATGGGTTATATTTAATAAGGTCGTCTGTGAGTAATCATTTTATTCATTGACGCGCAATTTCACATATTATACAATGTTCGCGTCATAGAAATACAAAAATTTATTGTAACAGTGATTGATGAAATTGTGTTTAGTCTCGATTTACATACAATGAAGGTTAATTAATCAGTACAACTCAACTGAGGACAATTTTATTAAGCGTCGAAGGCACAAACATATAAAGTAAACATTCTTTTGACCTTTGTATGTTTGTGTCTTCGACGGTTACACACTACAAACTTATAACACCCTTTTCCGTCGGGGGTTAAAAAGTTGTAATAACTATTGCCCGATCCGTCCAGTGGTTTGCGCAGTGCATTGCATAGACCACTATAGGGGATACTACGTATGCGTTCATAAATCAATCAGTCAGTCTTTACATCAGCCGCTCAAGCAATATTGCTAATGCAATAAATTTCCGGAATTTACATTTTTAATTGACTAAAATGATTTAAGTACATTTTCACCAAAAAATTTGGCTCTGCTGTAAATTCGAGATATGAATTGCATAGCAATATTGCTCGTGCGGCCTTTTTACATCTGCTTCGTGCAATAAACGCGGCGGCACATTACACATGGTCTGTGATGCCCTTTAGTATCAGGTAGTCGTAAAGTATTCGTGGATGGTTCGCGGAACACTGTCAATTGTTTTTATTATTCAAGTTGTGTTACGTTTTATTATGGTGTGGAGAAAGTTATTGGTAAATCCAATTTGATATATTGTGTCATGTTTTTAGAGCTCAGGATATGACTAGAAGCCGACGATATCAAAGAAATGATGATTCTAGATTAAGTTTTTCTCGGCATTCTTTGTTACAAGAGATTTGTAAAAAATATATGTTAAATTTTTTAATTTTTCATTAGTAACGTCAGAAAAAAATCGGGAATATGCCCTTTTTTAAATCTGATAACTAATATTTTTTTCTCTTATTTGGTCCATCCAAATAACATGAAAATATGAACATACATTCTGAGATTTAATGGAAAGGGAATAGTGTTTAAAGTATTTTTTATGCATCTAATATGTAATTAATATCCAAATTATATTTCGAGTTCTGTTGAAATTCTGTTGAATAAATTGATTTGATTTGAAAAAAAATTTCATCAACAATAATTATCTATAGGAAATATGATTTTCTGAGATTAGCTGACGTCAGAACTGCAGACCTAATATTGATTGGGAAATAGTAATGTAAGTTTAGTTTAAAAGCAAAAGCTTAAATACAGAATGTTTGTTTAAACTCAATGCAGTTTCTAACTGTAGCCCATGTTTATATACCTCTATTTACAATTCCATGCACTTTAGGGTCAGTACACACCTGTGAAGTGAAGTGGAAACATTTGATTAAATGTCAATCTAAATTCAACTTATATACCAACAATATTATGGTTGAAAATGGCACAGAAGAGCTAGAAAAAATAATAAGATATTTAATATGAAACGCTAGATTCAATGACAGACTTTCATTCAAGTTCATTTACAAAATACATTTAAAATATTAATAAAGGTATTAATAATAGAATATCCCACTAATATTATAAATGCGAAAGTTTGTGAGTATGTATGTATCTTTGTTGCTCTTTCACGTAAAAACTACTGAACGGATTTGGATGAAACTTGGTACACACTGCGACACCTTATGCGGTTGTAATAGGAGCTATTTTGCAACAAAAATGTGTGTACATAGATAGATTATACCCTGGAATAACATATAGGCTACTTTTTATCCCGGGAAAACATAAGATACCTCGGGAACGCGGGTGAAGCTACGGGGGACAGCTAGTAAAGAAATTATAGCAGAATCAATCAAAATCAAAACCCATTTATTCAGTTTAGGCCCTAATAAGGCACTTATGAATGCTAAACCGAAACTACATACATTTATCACTTCTCATTGAGAAAATTGAAACTTTCGACATTGATAAGTGTCTTATCAGGGCCTAACTAAACAAAATAAATGAGTTTTGAGTTTGACTTCCAATCTGGGTGTGTGTACTCAACCTTACAACAACTTTTGCGTTACATACAATATACAATGCACTCAGAAGTTCAGACCATACACATAGTGTTGATGTTTACTCGCTCTAGTGATGTCTTTGTAAGACTTCAACTATTATTTACTTTTGCATTTTGATATGTAGTAGGTATATGCTGTAATCACTACATATCTATTACAAAATAAAGTTCCCCGCCATAATCGTCTGGCTGAAGTAGTCTGAACGCCGATATACCTAAAAACTACACTGTGTTGTTCGGCTATTGCACTTGAGAGCCAGTTGCCTTCGTGGCATTGTAACAGGTCGGGGACACATTAGCAGTATCTCTGGTATTGCAAATGGTGATAGGTGATGGTAACCACTTACCAAAAAAAAAGATATCGGAAAAATCAAGGCCGCGCGGATAAAACTCGGCACTCGAACGACTAGCATGACTAGCATAGCAAGCCAAGCGTTCCATACATTGAGAAAATACTTATTTCCTATTTCCTACTTATAAAAACTATAGAGGTTTTCTGGTTTCCTACAAACTGCTTAGTTTGGGATCAAACCGTGTGTGAAGAATTTCCCAGGATATTATTATACTTTAAAGTACAATTACTTCAAACAACCATAAAATATAATTTTAATAAAACAAATTACCAGTTGGGGTCAATTAAATATTCGGGTCCCGCACGCTGAATGAGGAGGAAATTGCATAAAATTAAAAGAACGAACCAAATTACAGGTCACATAAACTACCACTTAATGGTGAACCACATTCAAGAAACAAGAAAGATTGGCCAAGTGCATGTAGGACTGTGCATGCTATAGGGTTCCTTAGTACTTTTAATTCGAAAATAAGAAATTTATTTATAGTTAGGTAGTTTTGTTTTTATTTTTAATTTAGATAGCATAATGTTCATTATAATATCGATAGCTATCGAAAACAAAAAGAAATTTTAATTAGATGCTTTTTATTTCACTAAACATATAAATAAAAGGTGGTCAGGAAGAGACATGCACTGGAAAAGACCTACACTCAATTTAACTCTCAACTTGTTCTGGGACAGGGTACATTTTCTACAGGACTACTTGATGAAAATTAGGTGGACTATAGCTCGACAACCATTGCTTGTTGCTTGAGCAATAGTCAATACTCTTATTGATTGTTATAATTTTCCTTGTAACATCCTATGCTGTAATTTTTTCTAATGATGATATGATGATGTTAGTTTTAACTACAGCCATTGGGGTTAATTGGCCTTGGGACATGTAACACATTCAAGCCACTTTGGCCTCACTTTAGATCTCGCAAAAAGGAAATTAGATCATAAAACTGTGCTAGAGGAACATAAAAATAACTTTTGAGAATTATTCAATGATTGATTTTGGCCTGTCTTGCCTTGTGCAAGAGATCATGCATGGAGATCCTTGGTGGGTGGGAGGCCTTTGTCCCGCAGTGGACGTCTTTCGGTTGATATGATGAGGGACTTTGTGTATATACAGAGGATAATCTCCAGGCCACTGATTTGACTATAAACACAATAATGAATTGACTGCTTGAAGACACATGGGAAGCCCAAATTAACTGCATAAAAATAAACACTATTGAAAAAGATTTAAAAAAAGAATGCTATGTAAATGCAGTTATGTTTATTGGTCCAAAAAACATGTAGTCTCTTGAGAATGTTTTATAATTCCAAGACTTAAGGTAGCCCTCTGAATAGTAATTTATAGAATTATTTTGCTGTCTCAAAAGAGAACAGTTATTATCAATCTTGTACATATACAGATATACGCGTCTATAAAATCTATAACGATAAAAAAATATAAATTTAGGTACCTAATAAAAAACTTACCGCTCTTTGGCAAACTCCTGATAACGTTGACTGCAGCATTGAATTTCTCCTCGAGAGACATATTTGGCACAAGTAACACCAATCACAACACAATTTTTAAAAAAATGTTATAATCTAATCCAGACTTTGGACTTGTGTCTATCAAATAAATGATTACTATTATGGAAATTACTGAATCACTGCACAATAAACGACATATTTCTTGAAAGAAATCACATCAATGAATATTCAAAACATCACTTAACGTGTCGTGCGTGTACGTAAACGAATTGCGATTCAATTTAATCAAAAATGACGAACAAAGGCTGCACAAGACAAACCACAGAACAATTTTACTCTAGCGAGAGACAAACAATACCGACCGTCGTAAAAGTGAAATGAACTGATGTAAAATAAGGATGTCGGAATTAAATTCGATGTTTTAAGTATCGATATGTATGTACATCAGTCACTGATGTGTTCAAATATTGCCTTAAGACAATATATTATTGGCTTCATACATTGTATGAAGCAATATTGATTTTCATAGATACTTCACTGAACTTTACGTAGTATAAAATTGTCTGCCTCTGTCTGTTTCTCCGCTTATTTCTTTTAAGCCACGCAGCAATTTCCACTAATAAAAGAAGCCGAGGCGGATTGCTAATGATCATTAAATTAAGCTTAATAAGGCCACTGCCCAACTGCCCTATATGAGAAAAAATATTTTTAGATGGAAAATTAAAAGGAAATCATCATCATATCAGCCGAAAGACGTCCACTGCTGGACAAAGGCCTCCCCCAAGGATCTCCACGATGGCCGGTCTTGCGCTACCTGCATCCAGCGGTTTCCCGCGACCCTAACAAGATCGTCGGTCCACCTTGTGGGGGGCCTTCCCACGCTGCGTCTTCCAGTTCGTGGTCAATTAGGGAAGAGACATCCAAAATTGGCCACTAATGGTCAGATTGGTGAAGTAGAATGACAAGATTCTATGTAGATCGAAATAAAAGTTTTTTATTTATAATTTATTTATTTTTTAGTAACATTTATAAGTAGTTAGTTTGTTTAGTATTCAATTATTATTTAAAAATGTTAATAGTCAGTTATAAAAATATGAAAGTTATTTTTACAATCGCTTACCACTGGATTAGATTATGAAATTAAATAATAAATATCGATACAACAATATGCACATCCCTAATTATTCTAGTTTGACAACTTTGACAGTAGCATAAAGTATTGCCAACATAAAAACATTTTTTGAGTAGATTGTTCGGATACACGTACGTTTATCTACTGTTAATTATTTTGTGTGAAGGAGATGGAGTGTCATATCTATAAAGTGTGAAAGAGCGAACGCTAAAACTTGCACATTGATTGGGTATACTTTTGGATTTTATGAATGTTTCAAAATTTTCCTTCTTTTGTCAGTGTCCCTGTTGTTTTCCGTACCGATTTCCGATAAAAAGGTAATAAATCAAATTTATTCACAGCAATCCTGTGAAAATAGTGCACCAAAGGTTTGTTTCAGTGTCATTGTGTGTTTAGTGGTTTTATTTGTGCAGTTATTTTGTTAAATTACATCGGTGTTCTCAAGAAACTCGCGCCCATAATTGCGGTTCGGCATAGATTGAATTTTTTGACGAGATCTAATAAAGCGAGGTATTTATAGTATCCCAGACCTGCAGTCATCAATAGAATTCAAATACATATTTAATCAAATGAGTTTTCATAAAAAATCGGCCAATTTAGATGGTCGATGCTGCTAGATTATTGAGAACATAATTTTTGTCTTCCTATTGCTAAATCCTTAGGGATCACATGGAAAATCAAATTTATGAGGACCTTTTAGGCTAACTTTGCCATGTATACAAAAAATCATGAAATTATATGATCGTGGTTTTTGTTACTGAAAATAAACAGATATCAAATTACCAATAATAATAGAAAAAAATAAGGCTTCAATACAATGAAAGGGTCATAGTGATTTGTATCCATTCTTCATCATCAACATCTTGTACTGCTGCTCACTCAACACCAATTCATTTGATTATAATACCTACCTATATTTCCAGAAGTTAACCCAAGTTAGAATAATTAAACACACCAGAATTTATCATTAGAAACTGCCTTCTTTAGTTCACTGGTTAATTAACCAGTATTTTCTAAAAATTTAGGTCTAGTTGTATCCAATGACATTCAGAAACATCTATTACTAACAGTATTTTGTCAGGCTTTGGAAATTTTAGATTATTGAACATCAAAATGAAACTACTTATTACTAATGGTTCAATGCAACAGGACCTAAGTGTACTTAGGTCCAAGTTCATTGATTAGAAAACTCACCAATAAATTATTATAATTGGGCTCTATCAGTTAATTATGTACCTATAAATATCTCCTAAACCTATAATAAGTTATAATATTGCTCTATCTGCAGGGAATCTCTCTTAACTCAAAATAACCAAAAGCAGAGACAACATGCCGGAACTCACAGAGCTGGACAAGGCCACAGCCTCCATGACAGAGAAGCGCAAGGAGGAGACTGCTTCTTCTGACAGTGATTCTGATGACACTATCCCAGAATTGGAGGATGCTGGTATGATTCTTAATCATTTGATACTAGTGACCCTCCGACCCCTACGCGAAGACATTTCCATGAAACATAAGGTGCTTACTACGACATGTAAAGAAGTGTCCCGAAGGCTAGTTCAGGTGAAACCACCTCAGGAGATCCTGCTTTATGTACTCATGGCATGATAAATCCAGGGTGGGGCACAGAGACCTATCCTACTAATATTATAAATGCGAAAGTTTGTATGTATGTATCTTTGTTGCTCTTTCACGTAAAAACTACTGAACGGATTTTGATGAAACTTGGCACATGCATAAATCATACCCTGGATTAACATAGGTATAGGCTACTTTTTATCCCGGGAACGCGGGTAAAAACGCGGGGGACAGCTAGTGTATAATAGTGCTTAAATCGTAAGACAGTCGTTTCCTTGTAGGACATGTG
This sequence comes from Tethea ocularis, assembly GCA_963555595.1. Taxonomy (NCBI): domain Eukaryota; kingdom Metazoa; phylum Arthropoda; class Insecta; order Lepidoptera; family Drepanidae; genus Tethea; species Tethea ocularis. The sequence continues at coordinate 2,358,780 of OY741983.1, read as the reverse complement.
CCTCTTCTATCTTTTAACACATCCATAACGCAATATTTCAGGTGCACCAGGCACTGGAGGCATCTCCAACCCGATCGCGGGCATTGACATTGTCTCCAAGGCAAAGCAATCTCGTGGTGAGAAGAAGGCTCGCAAGATCATGAGCAAACTTGGACTTAAACCTGTAAGTGTCATTTTATACCATAACTTTAACGTTCTAAGGTCTATTTTTGACGCGTTAGACAGCTGCCGAAAATCATGTTGGATACTTTTATTTTATTTATTTCAAATAGTACACCAACAGCATAGAGTATTATACATTGCTATACAATATTACAGATAATGTTAATCTTATACTTATGCCTATTAAAGGTATACACAACATTCAATAATTAAAATCACTAGAAACAACAACTAAATACTAACGTAGGTATATAATAGTAGTTTATGATACTGTTGCATAATAGGGGTTATTAACTACGAGTAGGCGAGGTTCTTAATAGTATCACAGGAGTTTTTAATACCTAATTATGTGCAGTATCATACAGTACTTTATCTAAACTCATATAAATAATGTAATTTTAAAAAATAGACAGATAGATAGTTAAAATATAATAAAAAAAAAAGCTATTTTTGTGACATTTTTGGTCAAAATGATATGTGTAGGCAAATCAATAAAATAAACAGACACAATAATCAAATCCGTGTTGCCAACTCCCAAATATTCTTACCTCTAAAGTTCAAGTTACAAAATTTGTGAAATTGTCATCGTCAAATTGAATTGATACTGATTGATTATACTATTGATAGGTCCAAAGTGTACTTTAATAGAAAAAAAGTTATTTTATAGCATTATCTTGGGAACAACAACTGTACTATAATGAATCATTATACACGGGTGTGCCTAAAGTGGCTCATTAAAGTACTGGTTTTGATTTCATAATAAGAACATTACGATATGAGAGTAGATAAATTAGTAAATGAGATAAATAAAAAAAAAATATTTACATGTAAGATTGTGTATGATTATTTATCGACATTAAGTGCATTGAGACCTCAAAAGAGATTAGAATTTGATCCCTGCAGTGGGATAACTATTTTCTACTAAAGAATTAGTAAGATACGAAATAGAGTTCATGTTTAAAATAATGTAATAATTCTGATATTATCTGTCTGTTTTTATAAATATTATAATGGTTAATTGTTGTGGCGTACCACATCCTGTGGTGAATAGGGTGTGAATCACTCCTATGTAAATGATTATAACCTGTTGGGCGTCGTCACCATTTAATACAGCTTTAATAGATTTCCCTTTATAGTGGACAACCGTGTGACTGCATTATTATTTTGAAAATTTCATGTGGAAAACAAAGTTTACTAGCTAGCTAGCTAGCTATCAATGCCCTCCGCTGTCAGATGACCAACGCCCAATAGGTTAACACAGAAATGTCCTATTTATAAATCTTGATAACCTGTTACCATTTTTCCAGGTCCAAGGTGTAAACAGAGTAACAATCCGCAAATCAAAGAACATCCTCTTCGTAATAAATTCGCCAGATGTATACAAGAACCCACACTCGGACACATACATAGTGTTCGGAGAGGCGAAGATCGAAGATCTGTCGCAACAGGCGACCATGGCTGCTGCTGAAAGGTTCAAGGCTCCGGAGAGTGCCGCTGCTGGAAATGATGCTGCTGCTACTGGCACGGTTAGTCACATTGTTTTTTTTTGTAGGCCTATTTTTGATCAAAAATCCTAAGCAGTGACTATTGACCATAAAGATTAGTTAGATTAGTTACCGTTAGTTATGTCTGATAAGCTTTCAGAGAAGGAGTAGATGAGGAAGCCATAGCAGTGCTAGGGGAATTTTGTAGTTGTTGATTTGAAAGCTTGTTGCGAAATGTGTATTCATTCACACTAGGTGGCACAAAACAAAAAAAGCTAAATGTTCCCAAGAGATTATAGCATGGAGTTCATCAAAAAGACTGTGGAGATATATTTGCAGGGTTAGCAACGCGCAAGTAATATTCCCGGAGTTGTTAGCGTCCCGGAGTTAGTATGTCCGTATGTTTGTTTCACTAGAATGGAAAACATTTAATTATCAGTAAATAAAAAATATGAAAAAAGTTGTGACAAATTTAATTACAAGTTTGCTACCTTAGTAGTAGTATAAAAAAAAACTGCTTTGTACCTTCAATCAGCTTACCTTTTACTGAAATTTGCATTTTGGGCCAACAGACAGTAGCGCCGATAGCAGAGGAGGAAGACGAAGAAGGCGTAGACGAGACCGGAGTTGATGAGAAGGATGTGGAGATAGTGATGTCGCAGGCCAACGTGTCTCGAGCGCGCGCCGTCCGGGCGCTCCGAAACAACCAGTCGGACATCGTCAATGCTATCATGGTATGTTATCTAAACTAATATTATAAAGAGGAAAGATTTGATTGTTTGTTTGTTTGCATTTAATAGGCTCCAAAACTACTGAACCTATTTGAAATTTTTTTTCACTACTAGGAAGCAGCATTATCCCCAAAGGTCATAGGCTACTTTTTATCCCGGGAACGCGAGTGAAACCGTGGGAAACTGCTAGTGTTGAATAAACCCTGAGATCTACGCTAATATTTTAAACGGAAGAGATTTATATTTTTGTTTATCTATCTATATGTACTAATAATAAAGCTGAAGAGTTTGTTTGAAAGCGCTAATCTCTGGTGTTACTGGTCCGATTCGAAAAATTCTTTCAATAATGTTTTTATATTTTAATTGGATCCAACTACCAGAAGAAGTAGTATCCGCTACTTCAATTAACTCTTTTAAAAACAAATCAGACAATTGGACAAGGACTAAAAAGCTTAAAAAGTGAACTATGAAGTGCAAAATGACTTTCAACACTGATAAGCACATCAGCTACCAAGCTGCTCGTCTATAAATAAAATAAATAATAGGAAACTACATTATCTCCAAAGGTCATAGGCTACTTTTTATCCCGGGAACGCGATTGAAGCCACGGGGTACAGCTAGAATAAACTCACTGACTTGTAACCGATTTTGAAAAACCTTTCACCAGTAGTATGCTGTATTATCCGAGTAGCATTTAGGGTTATTATTTTATGTAAAATAAAATGGTAAGCCCATTTTGCCCGTTTGACCGTCTTCTGACCCCAAATTTCTTTTTTTTGTTCTCAGGAACTGACAATGTAAGAGCAGCGTAGTCACAAGATGTATGTTAACTTTTAAGTCTCCGTAAACTATAGCCACGCGAGCTGACGCAGGCAACACCAATCTTTATTTTTTGCAACGGCAACCTTCTGACATTGCCAGTATCATAAAATACAGTAGTGTTGCCGTTTAATACATTATTTAAAAGCAAAAAATAAAGAATGAACGTCCAGCTCGCACTCTTTCAACTTCAAGAATCCAAAGTTATGAGCCCTTAATCCAAAGGGTTAAAGTGAACGGTTTGTAATGTGGATACGGGAATGTATATAGGCTTACTTCAAAATAAATACAATTAAAATTATCATAAATTACTATTTATTGGTTTTATTTTCCCTGACGCCCTGGGGCGAGCTTGTTTTCTACTGTTTTTAAGATAAACTTGTGTCTCGTGGTATTGATACCTCGCCTAAAAGTGCGACACAACTCTGGAACCGCGTAACTTTGGTGGTAATCGTAAAGAACATTATTATTGAAAATAATCCAGTGAGGGCTCACCACGCCCACAAAATGGTCGTAGCTCGTCATTGGATGAAATCATGTTCATTACAATTACCACCAAAAGATACGCAATTGCCCGGCTGATCCGAAGATAGTAGAATAGTCTAGTATCTGCTACTGTACTACCACACTACATTTTGAACAATATTAAGTTAATATACTACTATTATCATAGAGGAAAATCACTTATAAATGTGAAAGGTTTTTGGTATGTGGATGTGAAGATGTCAGTTTAAGGTAGTTTAGTTTTTGAGGTAGATCCCAAGGTGGACCCACTTATGATCTGACCATGGTGTTTCAAGATATTATGATGGAAAACAGCACTTATAATGTTACACTACAGCTGCATTTTATTTGTCATGCATTTTGTTTATTAATGGTATGCCTAGAAATTGTAAAACGTATCCTGCGTAGAATGGAACGTAGCCCAAAAAAATGTCAACTTCAAATATTTCTGCTGTCAAGTGTCAATTCTGTCATTTCATTTGGTTTTTGTTTTGGATTTGTGCACAAAATAATTTTATTTTAAATCCTCTTGCATCTTGTTTTCGTGAAGTGATAATATTGTGAAAAATGTCTCTGTTCCCAGGAACAGTAGCATTTGACGAGTATGGACGTCCATTTATTATCCTGAGGGATCAGGAAAGACAAAAAAGGCTTACCGGTGTCGATGCCTTGAGGGTAATTATATTAAATTTATTTATTATTAAAATATCTATTTGTTCAATTAACGATATCTTTATGCTGTACTGCGTCACAATTTTCCATTACTTACAAAAAAAACACGAAAAGATTTTCTAACCTAGGTGAAAACTAACGAAATATTTTTTCTCAGAATATTTGAGAAATCAATAATTTTATCAATGAAAGTCTATTTCTAAATATAGTTTACCCTATTTAAGTTCATCTAGAGTACTAAAAACCTGAGAACCAAGACTACTTCGTGTTTTTTTTGTAATCTTTTAAACAGGTGTCTGTCTTTGTATGAATCACATGACAGACAAGCCCAAAATTATAAGAACCAAATTGGGAAACTAATAAAGGACAACAATGATGATTGAATTATCACATAGTGTATTGATTTATCATGAAATCTACCTTGGCTGTGTCTGAGATGTCCATACCTAAAAATGTTCCTTTATTAAAAACTTGCAAGAATATTCTGGAACCATTTTCATGTATATCAATGATCTTTGTAAATCTATGCAGAACTGATACTGTCTTATATATGTATTATATTTGTGAAAGTTTCATAACAACTACTGAACAGATTTTGATGAAGCTTTGCACATAGATGGATATAGAATTTAGTGACAAACTAAAGTATATATACCCATCTCTTTTTATCGGAAAGCTTTAGAAAGAGATAATCTATCATTAAACTTAATTTGCTAGTTCTGAATGTGGCCAAAAGTAAATAAATATCAGCACAAATCTTTAATAGTACTTATGAAGTTGGTTGAAGCTTTCATCAAATAAATTTCTACTTATTCTACTACAGTCCCACATCTCAGCGGCCCGGCAGATTGCTGGCATCCTCCGCACTTCACTGGGACCACGAGGCCTTGACAAGCTCATGGTATCATCTGACGGTGAAGTAACCGTCACAAACGATGGAGCGACTATCTTGAAGCTGATGGATGTTGAGCATCAGATTGGAAAGCTATTGGTTCAGTTGGCACAGAGTCAGGATGATGAGATTGGCGATGGAACCACCGGGGTAGTTGTGCTGGCTGGTATGTATTTACTGAAAATTTTATTAATAAGGTAATCAGAACGGGCAGATGCAGTTCTTCAGGGTGTGAAAATATTTTTTTGTTGGAGTTAAGTCCACATCACAAGTTATCCAGGTTAGGTAACCACTTACCATGAGATGAACTGTAGCTTGGAACCTTAGTAGTTTATAATATTATGATCTTTTTGTAGAGATTATCTTAATAATATATTAATCTTATCAGTTCTTTGTATCTAGTTCTATGGTTACTGAAGTGCAGCATCTTTATAATAAAAATATGTAGTTTTAAAAAATATATAATAATGTTTTCAAGTCAGTCAAAAAAAATCTGCGTTACCATGATATTTTCCAAGGAACATGAACTTCTGCTGACTGGTTGGATGATTTTCATTAATGGTGTCCATTATGATTACCACCAAAGATATGCGATAGAGCCCATATAATAATAGCTTTGATTACGATAGCGTTTTTACACCAAATTCTAATGCTCTGTCTACAGGAGCCCTACTGGAGCAGGCCTCCAACCTCCTAGACAAGGGGATCCACCCGATCCGTATCGCTGATGGGTTCGAAATGGCCGCAGCGACAGCCTTGGCCCACCTTGAGGGCATCAGCGAAGCCTTCCCAGTGAACAAGGACACACGTGAGAACCTCATCAAGGTTGCCATGACGACGCTCGGCAGTAAAGTTGTGGTGAAGTGTCACCGGTTGATGGCTGAGATTGCTGTTGATGTAAGTGTTATTCGAACTAATTTCAAATATTTACTTGACAACAACATATTGTTAAGAAGTCATAATAGGGAATGTGCATGATATTATGTTTTTGCTTTATAAAAGCTCATTTATAAAAGAAAAAAAGTATTTTGGATAACTATAAAATTAACCAAGATATAAGCCATCAAAGATTTATTCCTATTTCTTTCTAGCTAAACAGAATTTAGCATGGAGTTTATATGGCCGTCATAGTATTATGACGTTACATCTTATGTCAAGGTGGACCGACGATCTTTTTAGGGTCGCGGGAAACCGCTGGATGCGGGTAGCGCAAGACGGCCATCGTGAAGATCCTTGGGGGAGGCCTTTTTTAAAAAGGAGGAAAATTTTAAAAAATCACTCCTGCCTTTTACAAAAAATAAACTAATTATATTATATCTGTGATATGGGATAATGGATAAGGATTTATAGTGGAATAAAGAAACTCATACATACATCCTAAAAACATTACTCTCCTCCTTTGGGCAGTAATAAAAAGTTAAATAAATAGGCCCATGTAATAGGACACCAATGATGATTGAATTATCACATAGTGTATTGATTTACCATGAAATCTACCTTGGCTGTGTCTGAGATGTCCATACATAACTTTCCTTTGACAAAGGCTTGCTTATAAAATGTTGGTGTACCACAAGGTAATATTTTGGGACCAACAATCTTTTTAATGCATATCAATGATCTTCCTAAAATAAGTAAGCAGTGTCTTTTTGTACATGGGTTGCCTTTTCCATTGCACCCTATCCTCATTAGAATGAAAGAGAGGCAAATAGGTTCACCATATTAGTACCTCTTATTCACAGGCGGTCCTGTCAGTGGCAGACCTAGAGAAGCGAGATGTGAACTTCGAGCTGATCAAAGTGGAAGGCAAAGTGGGCGGTCGTATGGAGGACTCTCTGCTTGTCCGAGGAGTAGTCATCGACAAGACTATGAGCCACCCTCAGATGCCTAAGATCTTGAAGGTAATATTATGGATAGTTTGAATAATAAATTGTGAAATAATTACTCTCTGGATTTGTGATTGGTTCTTTTTTATATTTTAAAGTGCGTGTAGTAAATAATTATTACAGAAAGACTTTTGTTTAAAATTATTAAGATAATAACAGAGATGGAAAATACAGTAATATTGTGTGATGCTGAAAATGCTGCTATTTTTTACTTTGTCTAGTCCATGTGTTTGACCACAATATCACCGTGGATGTTGTGGCCGATGGTGATAAGCACACAAAGCCTTGAAGGGTACTGGCTCTCAAGGGTAGCTGTTGACTAATATTCATCCAACTTTTCAGGATGTGAAGCTGGCGATCCTGACTTGCCCGTTCGAGCCCCCCAAGCCCAAGACCAAGCATAAGCTCCAGGTTGGCTCCGCAGATGAGTACCGTGACCTGAGGCAGTACGAGCAGGATAAGTTCCTCGAGATGGTGCGCAGGGTCAAGGTAACTTTATAATTTAATTTTTACTGTCTCTCGTAAAAAGTTGCTTCGTATTAGTGAACGATTTTTTTTGAATCGAAGAATACTTTCTACATCCTAACAATTTTTAGGGTTCCAATATATAATGAAAATATGTATAATAACTGTACGATGGTTACGTTACCTTTCGTGGACTCACATGGTCGTTTATTTTTTGTGTTTTACTATGTATGGTCTCTGTTTGACTACAATCTCACCGTGGTCAGTAATGATGTGGCCGATGGTGGTAAGCACACAAAGCCTAGAAGGGAACTGGCTCTCAAGTGCAGCTGTCGGAACACACCGAAAGGTGCTTGGCGACAGATTTTCAACATGAGGGTGGTAGCCAGCCAGGTGGGTAGTACAAAGTACCCTACCACCGTGCTATGGTTTCCTCACAACTCAAGGTCATTGTAGGATTCGAACCTTCGTCTCGGCATTCGACGTCACTACCACTACCGCTATCATCGCCTTAAAAATGGTGATCAGTGATGATATGGCTGAAGGTGTTAAGCACACTAAAGCCTAGAAGGAAACCGCCTCTCAAGTGCACACCGATAAGTGCTGCTCCGACAGCTTTTCATCAAATTCGATAGATTTTCGTCGCGATGTTTTCCTTCACCGAAAGCTCAAGCTCATTGTAGGATTCGAACCCGCGACGCGAGGATTCGTGTCGGCAGTTAACGTCTACCACAGAGCATCATCGCCTTCAAAATTTACCTCTTTAAAGTAGTAGTATAGATTTAACAGACGAAGCACCTACGTTTAGAGATAGATTTTCTAATTAGATTTTCCCACAGGACACAGGTGCAACCCTAGCGATCTGCCAATGGGGCTTCGACGATGAGGCCAACCACTTGCTGCTCTCGCAGGGCCTCCCCGCCGTGCGCTGGGTCGGCGGCCCCGAGATGGAACTCATCGCTATAGCCACTGGAGGCCGTATTGTGCCCCGCTTCGAGGAGTTGACCCCTGATAAACTTGGCTCGTGCGGCCTCGTTAGAGAACTCAGTGAGTACTTAAATTATCCTATCTATCTAATACCTTAAAAGCAATATATATAATCTGAAACTCGGAAACGGCTCCAACTATTTTCATGAAATTTAGTATGCAAGGGGTTTCGGGAGAGAAATCGATCTAGGTTTCATTTTTAGAAAAAGTCGTAGTCGTTTCGACCGCGTTCCTAGTATACAAAGTAACCTTTTGTACTCGGGGATAATGTATCTTCCTATTAGTAAAAAAAATATTAGAATCGGCCCAGTAATTCCGCGATTAGCGCGTTTAAGCAAACAAACTCTTTAGATTTATTATTAGTATAGATAAGTTTATGGAGTAGACATAGACTTACCGAAAATGCCGGATCCTTAAACGTGTGATCGGGATTCTTCGTGTGATTGGGATTCTTCTCCGGCCGGTAGAAAGATTAGTTTTATTGAATTTAGGCTTTTTCACGCAACGCTTGCAACAACCGAGATATTTTCGTAGTGACAGACTTGACGTATTTTTTTATTTACGTAATGCGACAGGTTTTGCCCAGTACGATCGTCCAGGATCACTAAGAAGGCTAGTCTGCATAGGTCTGTTAAAAAACAGACCTTTGTAGCTAGCATGACGAAAGTGTGCCGAGATATGACCAAAACGTTTTAAAGAAACGATAATCGTAAATTGTACAGATACGATAATATGAAGTAATATAAGCCTCACGGATACTCACCAAAATGTTGCCGATTTTTGACATTCGCGTAGTATTTTGTTTCATATGGTCGCACTCTGGACACACATACGTACGATATATTGTGCGTCATTTTTTACTAAGGGCGACTCGATCCAGTCTCTTTTTGGTTGTATATCAGTTATTTATTTAATTTAAAGCTACATTGGTGCCGATTCTGTTGTTTACGAACTTAACTAATATTAGACAAGTCACCTCTCTTTCATTTTAACCTTATTGAAAAAAGATAGAACATTTTTAATGCTGTCAGTTTAATCCATACCGTCGTAATGTACGGGTAAATAGTCGTGACCAATAAAGACCGCGCTTAAATTCACGTTGAAATGTGTGATCGGATTAAACTGACAGGACTAAAATATCTAGCATCCCTTTCTTATATGTACTATTAGAAAGAGATATAGTGAGATTAAATTTATTTTAGTTCCTAAACAACAGAATCGGCACCATTATCCCCATTATTTATTCTTTGCCATTGCTATTTTTTATCCCGGGAACTCGAGTGAAGCCGCGGGGAACAGCTAGTAGTTATATAAATGCGGTGGGATAGGTGGTGTCTTAACCGACTGCGCCAACTGGCCTGTCTTATAGGCTAGTTGACAGTGTCAACAATAAATGACCAAACACTAACCAATGCATGAAACATCTAAAACACGTGGAAACATCAAATATATTGCACATTTAATGATTTTTAATTACCAGTAGAACAAAGAGTATGCTGTGAAACTATGACGTCATAGTGTAGTATTTCATACAAAATTCCATATAAACTATCGTTTTGACTTTTATTAAAAAGTAGCTGATTTGATATGTCAGTCAACTACCCTTTTGTCTGATTTCTTATCTTTTCGATGCCCAATTGAAGAAACTCACCGAAGTACAATTTGCAGCTTTCGGCACGTCCAAAGAGGAGATGCTAGTGATAGAGCAGTGTTCCAACTCGCGCGCGGTCACGCTGCTGATGCGCGGCGGCAACCGCATGATCGTGGAGGAGGCCAAGCGGTCGGTACACGACGCGCTGTGCATCGTACGCAGTCTAGTGCAGGTTCCTATCCATTCATATTATCTCTACATTCTTCAAAAATGGTGTGAAGAGATTTTTGCAGGGTCGGCAACGCGCGAGTGATACCCCTGGTGGTGCAAGCGTCCATAGGCTACGGTAACCACTTACCATAGCCTATGGATGCTTCAGGTGGGCCGTATGCTTGTTTGCTGCCTTTGTAGTATAAAAAAATAACTATTGTAAAAAATATTTTGCATGTTTAGAATCTGTTTGTGCAATGTTGCAAAAAATATCCTGAAATTGATATTTTTCTTGGAAAATATAAAGAGTGCAGAACCTTAAACAGGTTAAGAAAATCAAATTTGGGAAATAAACAAAAATGTAAGTCTGAGTACTTGTTAGATTACCTACTCAAGTACTAAAAGAGCTATCTCGCCCCATCACTATGTTTCAGAGTGTGATTAAAGGCTTCCAGATATTTATGGTATACTTTTGCTGCTTGAAATGTAGGATTATTAATAAGTATTTACGCCATCTTAACTATTAGTATCAGCGTCGTTGCCACTCTGAGTACGGGACCCTAACAAGAACTTATAGTATATAGTAGTATAATAAAGTGTTGTGTTTGTGTCAGGATTCTCGTGTAGTATACGGCGGTGGCGCAGCTGAGATATCGTGTTCTCTATCAGTGGGCCGCGCGGCTGACAAGCTGTCCTCCCTCGACCAGTACTCCTTCAGGGCCTTCGCAGATGCGCTCGAGGCTATACCACTTGCACTAGCTGAGAACAGGTAAATACCCACTAGATAATAAGACTCGCTTTGTTTTGTAGCGCGTGTCTGAGGGACAGACAGATTTACAAGAAAAACTAATTAGTCCGTAAGTTAGATTACCAAAAAATATTGGACTACATACTTTTTCTTTAGTTCCGAAAACAAAAAATAACGCGTGACGTCACGTCTTAGTACACTTTTTACAGAGAGATGACGTCACGGCGGACTAAACAGAATTAATTATTTTTTACCCAGTCATCATCCCTATTATTGTACCAATTTAAGGCAAAAAAAGTCTTATTAGTTTTCGAAACTAAATGCTACTTTTTCATTTTCTAATTTGTATTGTATTATAAAAATAGGCATTCTCTTAAAACGATGACCACGTTAATATTAGTAACTTGTTAATTGTGTGTTTGTTTGTTTCAGTGGTCTATCCCCCATCGACTCGTTGTCTGAAGTGAAAGCGCGACAGGTTGCCGAAAACAACCCTAACCTCGGTGTCGATTGTATGGGCAAAGGTAAATAATCATTTTATTTAACTACTCGTACGATCGACTTCCATGCAGCCTGGGCGCCTTGTCCTTTCTAGGCGTTTGTGCGTGCCCTCGCATATATTTTAAATTTAGAAATTAAAAAATTAGACCTTCTGGCTTTCATCATGGATCTTATGTTCCCGAGGAATACAAAGTAGCCTATGTGTTGATCCAGGGTGTCACCTACTTACCTCCATACTAAATTTCATCAAAATTGGTCCAGCCGTTTGAGCGTCAAGAAATGAAATGAAATATATATGAAATTAAATATATTATTTATTCAAATAGACCTTCACAGGCACTTATGAATAGTCAGACTCTAATGCACGGTTCGGAAGGTAGCTTTTGCTGAGAAGAGCCGGCAATAAACTCAGCAATTACTCTTTTCAAAATAAACTTCATAATTTAGGTACATAAAATATATCCTGCAAGAGCGAGCGCTACACCCAAGCCTTTTTGTCATTTAAATATTCGTTAATATTGTAATAAGCCTTTTTTACTAAAACGGTCTTAATATGTTCCTTAAATTTATGTGAAGGCAAATTTAAAAGTGAAAGAGGTATCATATTATAAAAGCGTGTACACAGACCTAAAAACGAACCATGCACTTTTTGGAGTCTATAAGCAGAATTTATAAGTATATTTTTTTACAAGAAGTAACAAACACAAACTTTTTTCATAATACTAGGTTCCGCCTCGTGGTTTTAACCGCGTTACCGAGGGATAAAAAGTAGCACATGTGTTCAGCTACCTCCATACCAAATTTCATCAAAATTGGTCCAGCCAATTGAGCGTGAAAAAGTAACAAACACACTTACAAACTTTCGTATTTATAATAATGGTCGAAGCATCAAAATTCAAGTGCCATACTTAAAATCCCCAGGATCAAACGACATGAAGACAATGAATGTCATAGAATCGCTCCACTCGAAGAAGCAACAGATCGCGCTCGCCACTCAACTCGTCAAGATGATACTCAAGATCGACGACGTGCGCTCACCGGCTGATTCCATAGACTAGACACACTTGTCTAGCATTTATAGTTTATGGATAATTAATTATAATACAATATCTAACAAGAGTTTTAAACGCTGCATTTGAGAGTTCTGAAGTTATTTTTTTGATCAGATATTTAGACGCTAGTCTCCTTTTTAAGGGCATTGTTTCCATGTTATTGAGTTATTAAAAAAATATCAAAAATAGTTCTGAATACTGATGGAATCGCATCACAATAAAATTGGATTACTTATTTCAAATCGGTTTGTGTTTTATTTGTTAATGTTTTTCAGCGCAGCGCGTGCAATTCCAGTATTTTAATATATTATATTGTCTCCCTTGAAATAAGTTCGCATTTCGATTAATAAACGAATATTTATTTATTTGTTCTTATTTGGTCAACAATTATTATTCTTTTAATTAGTATTGTTAAGTATTGCTATGCATTTGTGAACAAGTTGTGGAGTGTACTAAACTTGTGATGTATGCCTTATTGCACTAATAAATTAATAAGCTAATTTTGTGTGTTGGTTTTTTATTTTAATTGCATACTAAGTAATTTATTCATTACAACCACGGCCTGGATCGTTGGGGTTCGATTCCCATCCAGGACGAAAGAAAATGTTTTTTTTTTCTGTTCGCCATGCGCCATTTTGGATCTAGGGCGCTTCCCCACTAGGCTCACAGTTAGCGGCAGACTATCTACCGACTGACTCGAGCGATGTCAGTCGGTAGATAGTCAGAAGAAGCTTTGCATTTGTTTGGGATCAATAACCTGCAAACACTAATAGGTAGAATACGTAAATGTCCCAGTATAATTAAATACAGAACTATTGAACAGAATATCCGTATGGAAGCTTCACAGAGACTGTTATCGGTTGACGATGTGTTCAACCGGCCGCTGAGGCAGGTCGGTTCTCGACTGGCGACTCTAGTATATAGTGTATTATCTATGCTGGCGACCACGAACCGGAAGACGCAGAGTGGGCACGCCCCCCACAAGGTGAAGACAATCTTGTGAGGGTCGCGGGAAACCGCTGGATACAGGTAGCGCAAGACCTGGGCATCGTGGAGATCCTTGGGGCAGGCCTGTGTCCAGCGTGCACGTCTTTCGTCTGATATGATGTTATACATATTGTGGAAAGCAATTAAATAAATAATACGAATACTACCTGACTGTCACAAAAAATCGAACATACAAATCAATGTTTATTGATCAAAAATATTTCAAACAAATATTATAACATAGCAGTGAGCTTAGCACACGTCGCCACTCTTCCTCCAGGATGCAGGTTTCGCATGATCATAAATGGTGGCGAGCACCATACTAATTCCAGCAAACACCAGAACAAGGGTCGTGGAATATAGTATTCTGTCACACAGCCCTCCCTTCAAGAAAATTGGACGCCCATCATCGCATTGCATGTCAGCCTGGAGTTTCTTGAATTTCGGTAACGACCTCGGTTTTTGCAGTCTCGGCACAGTTGTAGACATGCTTCGTGTGATTTTCAAAACGTTTTGCAGGTTGCGTATCATTTTTGGTTCTCGTTTACTTGTTTGGCAGGAATTTGATTTGATTGTTTTGTCAATTCAAAAAAAATGTTTTTTTTTAACAGAAAAAATCTGTCATTTACCAAAACGGTCGACTCGAAAAAGATTTGTTGAGCCACGTGCATAAAGCAACACTGCCCCCCGCTTACCAAAGAACCGCAGACCAGCAGACTATGGCCACATGCTGCTAATTTGGGAAGGATGGCTATTTAGACAGTCCATTATACCAGATGAAAGCGTTTTTAGTCCTCTACCTATGCTAATATCACAATATCTAAACTCTATAATTTTATTAGTAAAATTCATGCAAAATATTTGAATGGGCTGTGCTCTGAGCACAAACTATTTTGATGTATCGAAACGTTTATGTACTGAAGTTTAAATCTGAAATTAACTTTTATTTATTTATCTTTGTATAATAAAGTGCTCTTGGTGAACAAAATAAAATTAGAATGTAATAGAATATTGTATTTTCCGTTTAAGAAATCGTATGTCAAAATGGTTCTTGCTCAGATCACTGATCTATTTAGTACTTAGTAGGTAATATACCAATATACAAACTGAAGAGACAATGTCAATAAGTTTACTTTACATATAGCAACTATACTAGTACAAGTTTAAGTAATGTATAATGACCATGGAGCACAAATAATGACCAATTCACATTTGATTATAAAAATAATAATCTATTTCATTTGGATAAAATATTGATAAATTGCTGATACAATGGGGTAAATGCTAGTGGGTATTCCTATTATAGGTACATACATGAATACAAAGAGAAACAATTCCATTCCCTAAAAATATCCATTCATTAACACTATTCTTCAAAAAGAACACATCTAATAGTTTTTAACGAGCCAGCAAATCTATTCCGAAGACTTCCTCGCTCGCTTACGCCGTTATATATCAAACCTCTCAAACGCCAACGGCTTCCCTTCTTCCTCATACTCTTCTTTAGTCAAACAGAAGGAATAAAAGTCTGGATCGCGGAATATTGCTTTGCCGCCTTCCCAAGCATAAGTTAACGGATTATCTGCTAAAGTTACAGAGACATCAAAGTGGTCCAATGCAAATGATCTGACTTCACTGTATACACGGTCACGAAAACCTGGGAAAAGTGTATTGCCACCATATAACACTATGTTTTCTAGTAAATTCTCCATATGTTCCTCTGGGCAGGCTTCAATTGTGTTCATTATTGCTTCCGGTATACCCATTTGTGGGATACCAACATCTGATGGATGGAATAAGAGCTCTGGTATTGCGAATCTTTCATTGTTGAGACGTAGTGTTTGTTGTTCCAAGTCCTCATCAGGTTTTACAATATCACGGAGGTAACCTCTCCTTATTGTTGTATAGTCCGGTAGCACATAATCTTTCATAATTGGGTTGTGTTTACCTGGAAATTAGTAAAATGAATAGAATAATATTATTATTTTACAAATAAAGGTATAATCAAAGGAACTTTAATCTCCTTCATGAAACAGCTATAAAAATAATTTAAGAAGCCACGAAACAAAGGTAAGTTAAAACATTAATATTTTTTCTTTTAAGAACCAATCAATTTCTGTTAGGAGTCATAAAAATAAACAATTATTTTATGGTAAGATTTTTTACTTATAATAAGTATAATATATTGAATTGTGAATAGATTACGGATCCCAGAAAACATTTAATAAAAAATACAAACCTTTTTTCTTAGCAATCTCCATATCACCCAAAAAATCTTGCGAGACAAAACACGAATCCTCCTTAACTTGATTAATTACATATGTCTCGTCCATTACATTCAGCTGCCTATACGAGATAACCTCCTTCAAATGATTTGTTAATACTTTTCCACCAACATCTATGCGTCTTATGCCATCCCGATACTTCTTACCATTGATATATGGAACTATGTATGTATAACTGTAGCCAGAGTCAACAACAACCGTACATTGATTATTGTGTGTCTTCCTGTAACAATATTCAGCTAAATCCGAAGGGTTAATACGTAAAAGAGACTGACATTCGTATTCCTCAAAGAAAATCTCAGTCATCGCTTCTTGCGTCGATGCGAAATTGAATAATGGTTCCGTAATAATTAATGGTACCTCGTTGAAGTTGACTGGACAGCATTCCTTACTAAATATATAATCCCAGATGGTTTTCTGTGTATCCCAGTTGATAAGGAAGCCTTTTTGGAAGGGTAAGATGTAGAAAAGGCCTGATGCGTCGCGGCATTCATCGATTTGTGAACCAATGAAAGGACGGCGGCGTTCTGACTTCGCTTTCATGATACAGTTGGGTACGACCTTCGGCTCCATCGAGGAGAGACCAACCTTGGCCGTAAATGCTCCGTTGTCGAGGATATAGCATGATGTTTCAGTCATTTTAATTTTTGTTGTAGTTAGGTTACCGGTTGGAAATCATGTACATTATATCTTGTGTGTTTGATTTAAATATAGATGAATGTTGATATTAATTTGTTACCTATCGTATAATAAAACTTATTTGTGATAAAATAGTATTTTATTAGGATTTGAAAAATGACGACGCAATCGCACACAAACAATTATTTTGACAATTGACTGACAGTCAGTCAGTTCACATTGACACAAAAAAAGTTGCCAGATGATAAGCAAATCCTACGAACGAAACCTACGTTCTCACTCATCCACGAACCTCTATTTCAGTGGATTTTCTTTTCACTTATTTATCATTAATTACCCATGAGCATGCTATTTACTTTATTTAAACTCGGTTCGGCCGAACCATGTCCAGTCTAATCGTCTATTACACAGATTACCTCTATTCGGTGAACCAATCCCCTGGGAAAGGCAAGCCAAATATCTCGGAGTAACTCTCGATGATCGTTTGACCTTTGATGCCCACATTAAAGCGGTCCGCGCGCGCGCCGCCTTTGTTTTAGGGCGCCTCCACTTTTTATTAAATCGTAAATCTAAACTTGCACTTAAAAGCAAGGTTAGACTTTATACCACGTGTATCCGCCCCATCATGACCTATGCTAGTACTGTGTTCGCACATGCAGCTCCATCACGGATCCATAGCCTTCAGGTGATTCAAAATCGCTTCATGCGCAAGGCCACGGGCGCCCCGTGGTACATGCGTAATGAAAATCTCCACATTGACTTAGGTCTCCCCACGATAAAACAATTTATAAAACGCACCTCACGCAGATTTTTCAATACCGCCGTTAATCACCGCAACCCTCTTATAGTGAAAGCCGCAACGTACACGCCCTCCCGTATACTCCGTATCCATAGACCAAGGCAAGCCCTCAGCGAGCCGGATGACCCTATTACATTAGCTCAGATCGAAGCTGACGAAGCTCGTAAAAGTACACAACACACTACACACAACCCATCACGCTACCGTCCTCGACGGCGAGGACCGCCGCGACGTCCCACTCAGTCTCGTCCCGTTCAAGCGGCCCGAGCTGCCTACAGTAATCCGACCGCCCCCAATTAGTCGTAACTCGTACAAAGTCCTCCTCCTCCCCCGGTAACGCCCTGAGCCGAGGTTCGTACCCCATTCGGGGGTGCCCTCAGGCGTTGTTACCTAAATATTACCCGGCTGAGAGCCCTCTGCGCTCGCCGATTTGTCCGGTAAGGTTGTTGCAGCCATCTGAGGCTACCAACATAGTCCTTTAAAAAAAAAAAAAAAAAAACAGATTACATTTTATATATTGGTAAGTCTATTCTATTAGTAATTTCTGCTCTTCGCACGCACATCGTGTGGCTGGCAATGTATCGGTAATTTTGGTGATTGTTTTATGTTAATCAATAAAAAAAGGGATAATAGAGCTGATTTACCTAGTAAAATAATTTTACAGTTTGTCATTTTGAATAAAAACTATACTGGAATTTATTTTACTAAAAAATATGTGCCAGGATCCAGAAGGCTTTCGTTTTGTTTATAGATTTTACCATGATTTTCCACACGAAAGCTATCCTAACACACCTTACTTAATACCTTCAACTCAATATAATGTTTTTATTCCAATAGCAGCGATATAATTCTATAGGTAGAAATATTATAATTAAAAATAACAAAATATTTTAAATCAGAATGTTTAATAGAACCATAAATTATGATTTAAATTGTACAGTTTACTAGCTTAACCTAAATGTTATCCACATTATGGAATCTTAATAGCGTGAAGTTTTACCTGAAAAGAAAAAGTGAGATATTAATTTACTGGTAGCACCCTATATATTATTTATTCTTTGGGTAGCACTGTATTTAAAACAGAGAATGATGCCAAGGAATGCTTCCACTTTTAATAAAATTAAAGGAAAACAGTATGAGAAAACCAAACTATGTATATCACAGCAGTAGGGTACTTTGACATACCTTCCTGGTTGGTTACCACCCTCAAGTTTGAAAATCTATTGCCAGATCACTCCTAGGCTTTTAATTCTTACCACCTTAGCTTAGGCCACTTCACCACATACCTTGCAAGGATTGCAGTCAAGCTTTAAAAGATTTAGTCCTTCAGAGAAAGTTGCAAAAAAGTCATGATAAATGCTATTGATTGATCACTTATCTAAAAAAAAGTTAATAGCATGCAAGCATGTTCTAAACTAAGTATAGCTTGTACACACGGCCACAAATCAAGCTACACATTTTTGTTGCAAAATAGCTCCTATTACAAGCGCATAAGGTGCTGCAGTGTGTAGCTTGATCTGTGGCCGTGTGTACAATGGAAACCAGATTCATCATAATCAAGTTAATGATTTTTTTTCGCTAAATAAAAGGACTCATGATTTTAATCAACCTTGGGTAAGACAGTCTTTTCTCTTTGCCGTTTTATTTTAAGACTTACTTCTTGAGGAGCTGGTGACGGCAGATCAGGTAAGGTGCTGAAAGTCCTGAACCGAAGTAGAGGATGAAGTAGGCAGTGAGCTTGTAGCGGTTGGTAATATCGAAGGGTAAGTTCTGGAAAATACAGATACTAAATAAAAATATTTTCTTTCAAATATTCTTACTCATAAAATGTGAGTGTTTGATGGTTGGCCTTTTTACGTTGCTTGCTGCAATGAAGCAACGGATCAACATGATTTTTTACAAATTAATTACATAAAATAACTTTTAAGAAAAAAAAGAACCGTTTCCATGAACAATAAGAAGTATAAAAGAACTGTATGAATTAAGTTTTGCTTCACACATTCAGGGCCCCTGTATCCCGGGGGCCACATACCTATTATTCATATGGTAGTAGCGACGCCCCTGAAACCTAATGTAAGTGTAAAATAAAGATAAGTTATAAGTTATCATGAAAATATATTTAGATAATTTATAGAACAGCTGTTTTTGCTATAGAAGAATGTTTTACACTAAATGTAATAAAATAGCATTCAGTTTATTATGTTCGTGTCTTGAGGATACTGGTAATACCATAGCTGTTGGTTAATTTTAATTCATCTTAATGTTGAAAAATTTTAGAATATTTTATTTATTCATTTGATTTACAGCACCATAGTGAAGAATTTAGGTTGAACTTTTAAATTGGTAAATCAATCATACAGAAAATTATATTCTGTGATAGTAATTAATGTGTAGTTAATACTACTGCATTATGTGTAGTTATTTCTGTGATAAATATTATTTATGAGGAGAAAAATTACATACAGTTAACACAAGAAAGATTATTGGTAGAGGTAGTAAGAACTTAACCTTAAAACATAAAATAATATTTCTTTTTATTTTATCAATAATAGAAATGGACATAAGCTCTAAGATATTTTAATTATTAATACTTTTGTACTTAGTTTAATATAATTAGAACAAAAATGTATAACAAAACAAAAATCGATGTGATTATGTAATGTCAGAATAGAAAATTTGAAATTAGAACGTACCTCTCCAGGAATTCCACCATGACCGTGATTTCTGACGAAGTTAGTCATCACATTTCTGCCTAGTTTGTTAGAGATACGAGACAGTGGAGCCAGCATTTTGATATTTCCTAGGAAAACGATGTTACAAAAAATACAGAAATTGAAAAGTCGATTTTCCTTGCTCGACTTTTTTTTTCTCAAATCTACTCTCGCGTTCAGAGATTTTAGGTACTTCTGTAAAATGGTAGGATTTTTATCATAATCTGAACGTTCCCAATTCAATAAGGTTCACTTATAAATTAAACTGCGTGCTGTATGATTAAACTTTATATTTACTTGAGATGTAATTATTGGTTTTGTCTACATAAGCAAAAATTATAACTAAGACTTGAAGGATGTCATTTCTGGAAGAATACCTGAAACAAATATTGTGCCTAAGTATTTTTTTTCATTGAGTATTTTCCTTGCAACAGTTTAAGTATGGTCAGGAGGACAGGAATTTGAACATTTCACGGAAAAAGAGAAGGAAAAATTATGTCGAACACAATTTATCTCATTATGCTGATTTGAATTCAGACTATTTTAACTTTTCATAAATAAACGTTATTTTAACCTCACTTCAATAAAAAAAAAAAAATCTGTATAATACCGTCAATCACGTAAATATTTGTAATCGGTCACAATCCTTTTTAATTGAAACTTGTTTAATATAGCGGTTTTCTAATAACTTTTTTACGTTTTTGTAATCCCATATTCAAATAGTGCTTCGTTGCTCATGGAAATATTTTCGAAATTGTAAAAGTAGCGATTTAAAGATTGAAATTGATTTAAACTGATTGCAACCCATTGGTATGGTAATCTTAGATTACCATAGAACTAGATTATTTGGATGTTGGAAAATCATGGAAAATGGATATCCATACTTATACTATATATATATCCATTATTTATTACCATGACTTGATGGCATAACTTAGTTTAAACATTTGCATACGTACGGCAAATGTTATCTTATTAGTGGCTTAACGCTGCACACCTCAGTGTACACAATGAGTAATAAAACTTGAGAATTATTGCACTTTATTCATATGTTTACAGTTGGTGTGCCATTGTTTAAAGTTTTCAACATTCTGCGACTGAACAATAGGGTTTCAAAATATAGTAGATATTATTATACTATATATTATTTTACATCATAATATTAAAAAAAATACCTTCTGCTGTCAAAACCAATGTAAAGTGGAATGTTTCTATTATGTGTTTTTAGCATCGCGTGACTCAAACAAATAAAAGGTGACGCCATGTATATTTAGGTACAGTTGATCATTAACTGTCGTTTAGTCTACTGTAATAAACCAACCCCTAATTTAATTAACTCAGCCATGTAAAAGTATTTTCACAACAAAGTAAATAAATAATTGAATGTAACTAACGGCCGTCTAGTGCCTCAGTGGACCTATATACGATCAGCGCCGGTTTTAGCTCTACCAGCGCCCTGGGCGGTATTTGCACTGCGCCCCCTATCTTAAACTTCGAGTTAATACAGATTTAGAGATGCAGATTATTCTAGGATTCACAGAGAACCGTTGCATATGAAATACGACTAATATAAGAGCTGGTAATCTTACCATATCTACTTCTTCCTGAGTTGATGGAGTACGATGAGGAAGGGTGCTGCGAAGCCGGTGCCGGCGAACCAAAACATGTGGAACGTAAGCCGCCACTTGTTGTGAATGTTAAAAGGCATGTTCTGAAATTATCATACAAATACCTACATTAAATGATTTAAATGTATGGGTAAACTAGTTTTCCACCCCTCAGTTTCACCCGTGATCCCTCCCGCGTGAAACTGAGGGGCGGATCTCGTGATCCCGAGATCCACATCTTGTAAAGCTTTCTTTCAATGAGAGAAGTGTATTATGCAAAATCCATAGATTTCCAACAAAAATTATATTTCTAGCAAAGTGCAGTGCCTCATGACGTCACCTGTCGTTACGTACATGCTCATAATGTAAGTATTGTAGTTGTCAGAAACCGGTGAGACAACTTGTTCGATGCAAAAATAGGTAAAAGTACATATTGGTTAGTAAAGAGAGGTTGACCTCCAGACGTCCCGAGTGGTCGATTCACTTAGGTATAGCAATGATGACCTTGAAAAGAGGACAACCAACACGCTGGCGCAGTAAAGCATCTACGTAAACATCGAATTAAGTATATCCATACATTTTGTGTAAGTCTAAGGGCGTGTCCACTAAAAAAGTGAACATAAATAACTTTTGAATTAAACCTCCTTCAAAGACAATAACTTTAAAATGATACCACCTTGGAGCTATACTTACTGAACCCAACGCATAAATAATTATAAAATGGGTTCATAAACAAAAAGTTATGCGTAAGTTACAATAATTGACTACCTATATGACTGTCCATTATATATGAGAGGCGTAGAACTCCTTGCGCAAGGGGTCCAGCCAGAGGCCTTACTCTGACAAACGATATATCGACAAGCAAACGGCCTACGGTAAGCGGTTACCGTAGCGAAATGACACTTGAAACTCCCATGGATCTTAGAACAATAAATAAAACTATTCGTATTGGGTGGGTACGGGCACAGAACAATTTTACTCTAGCGAGGGTACGGGTATCCAGTGCCGGTTTTAGCTCTACCAGCACCCTGGGCGAGATGTGATAACCCCCCCTCCCTTCTCCCGCCAACAAGAGGGATTTTAAGACATTATAGACATTTTATCTTTAGACTTGAGAATTTATTCATTTATTTAGACTCGAGATAGCAGGAATCGCTCATGAGCGACCGGAAATAAAGGTGGGCCTGGCGCCCCTTTACATCTGGCGCCCCTTTACATCTGGCGCCCTGGGCGATCGCCCTACCCTAACGCCGGTACTGCGGGTATCCTACTCAAAGAGGATATAATACTACGTATACTACTAACTAATGTAGCAAAGTCGGCCTGCCTCGGTTACGGTCAATGGGGGCAACGATCGTAAGTTTACCTGTAACGTATTTTAGCGATAAACCCTTGCATATTTGTCGCGCACTGCACGTCACGTGTATTTGTAAACATAATATTCAGTAGGTACCTGTTTGTAGCCACATTTCACAAACACGATCCATGCATGTATCATTCCAAGTAGGTACTTTTTGTAAGTCAAAATAAGACTTATAAAAGTATATTATTTATTCTATGCTAATAAGAAGTAACGTTCGATAGTCCCTTTTAAGGTAAATAATGGGTTATTTTACGTTTTCCTTAAACTTTATAACAGGCGTGGTTTTGCTTAGTTACATTTTTAATAATTTATTAACGAATGCATTTGAGGTTTGCATTTATAGCATTCTTCTAAGCAGCTTCCTAGGTATACAGTGCATGCATTAAGTGTAGCCAATTAGGTATTTCAAAACAAAATATAAGACTTAGTGTATTTAATAACGATCATGAAAATAATATTATTAACACTTGAATAGACACATATACGTTTAATAACGAACGTCTTGCAAATGTTAAGCTCGGGTGAGTGCCCGTTCAGCCACGTCGATTCCAGGATTCCATAACGTGTTAATCGTTGAAATAAAAAGACATGAAGTTTTGGAAAAAAAATATCCTGGGTCATTCGCATTAGCTATTTTAAAGATATTATTCTACCTGTAGAACTAATATTAATTGAATTAATTAGATATCACGATATCTGTATTTCTGACCGATATTGTCCTCATTTTCAAAAGTTACGTAATATAAAAAAAAAATACAGTTAGCGACTTACCTCACATGGTACTCCTCCATGAGAGCCGTTCCTCACGATACTTTTCATGACATCCCTGCCAAACTGGTTTGAAATCCTGGCCAATGGACCCAACATTTTGACTATTTTAGTACACAAACTGAACCAAACTGGTCACAGGGACTCAGGTAGATAAGATAAAGGTATTGACTGCAGATATCGAAAGGTATCTATACTATTAGGTATTTGTTAACTGATAAGCCAAGTTGTTCGTGTGACGACCTATACAATCCGTCTGTGTTCAAGTGTATCGCTCTGAATACAGTTTCTGAACTTTTTGCCGGGTTTGGGTAGTAGTGTTATAGTCGTTATAGATCAATTGTAAATTATGAGAAATACCTATAAATATGTTTATGTTTCAAGTAAGATTTATATATTTTATTTTTAATAAATATATGGCCTGGAGTGATTTATTTGATAGTATATACCTACTAACTTATTATTGTTACCTTTAAATTCATACAAAAAAGCGTAACCATTCTGCAATATAGCCCATAATACAATATATACGATTTTCAGCGGCAATATGAGGAATCTACTTCTGGCTCACGTTCCAGACAGAAAAAGATATGAAGAAAGAAAAGCCTCATAGTCATAGTCCTGCACAAAATCCCATTAAAATCCGCGAAAACGGTATCATATTCTGAGTTATAAGTGAACAGCCAGACAAACACTTCTACAATACCTAGTTTGAAATATTTTTGTAATCCATCAAATTACTTTTATTACATTTTCCATTGTTTCTTGTTGAACTGCGACATTATTCATATGAGGATACAGAACGTTGTTTATAAAAATGGAATTCATAATCTGGAAACACAAGGAATATTTTCCTATATTTTAAAATTTTATGTTGAATGTAGATCAGATTTGATTACCTTTGATTGTGAATATTCAAATCCTTTATTTGTATAGCTTTTTAAAATATTATGTATCGTTATAATAAACAGTAGTATTTTGAGTTAATACAGTGGCAACTATATGATGACATGATTTTATTTTACAGCTAGCAACATATGATCTGCCATTTTAAAAAAAAGAAACAGTCGGCCACGCTTGCTACAGAAATCGTTTCACTTTTTGGGGGCCTATTTCCCCCATTTCTTTCGTTCCAATATTGCTGTAATTCAGTCATTTACCGAGCAAAACATATAAATTGTACGTCAAAATTTAAACATGGCCGATTTAGACGATTTCTTCGCGAAGAAAGATCGCAAAAAGTCGAAGGCAGTGAAGAAATTCTCCACTGCGGATGAGTTAGCCAAAAAAATGGAGGATCCAAAACAGAAATCAGATGTGCGGCCGAAGAAAGAGCGGCCGGTGCAGGAGGGTGACGAGGCGGGTCGCGGTGGGGTAAGTTTTCGCGTAAATACTTACCCGAAATCACATTCTCAAACTTTCAAAGGACATTAATGTAAGCTGTCATTTCATGAGATTTTTTCTAGTCATCGCCGAAACCCTGGCGATTTGTTGGATGACTAATGTCTAATTGACACGGCGTTGTTGGATTTGACCCGGTTTTATGTACAGTTATTGCTAAAGTTGCTTTTTTATACATTGATTTGGGTGGGAGCCCATGCCTCGCTTATGTTTTACGAATTTTACACGTTGCCGCCTCTCTTTCTTTTAGTATGTAAAAGACAAAGACATGCATTCGTTATGTTTATGTCCTCATCATGTTTAATTACTTAAGTTATACTTAATTTGTGGATTTAGGTCAAGTCCTAGACATAAAAACAGGGTCTTGTATGTTTTCTATTCACTATTATTTAAATGGATAATAAGAAAGAGTTAATAGTACCCTATATCAAAGAAAAATAATGCTGAAATGTCCAATGTGTGAAATCCTTATTGAATTGAATTATTTCAAATAAATAACCAATCATTTGGTCATTATAACTACTGCATTTGTAAATGGATATAATGTTGCCATGCTTTAATTAATAAATATTACATAAGTAAAACTTTTGGCTGACACAATAAAATGGTGATACAAACACTACATAACAATCTATAATTTACAAACATGTGACCTTTGAAATCTGATCAAAGAAAGTTCTAAGAAGACATTATGTCACTTTTCATCAAAAAACCTTGAATATAGTTTATAAATCACTTAAGTAGTCAAGATAAATTGCATTTGAAATCATCTTGATAAATATGTAAGTAGTCAGCACCATCCAGCAATGGAAAAGATCAAGAACTTTTAATTGTATCTGTAACTTGTAATTGAACAAGAATGCTTGCCTTTAAACTGCAAAGCAGTTTGACAGTCAGATTTAATTGTAATAAGTGTACCTTTCATGTATTAAAGAGAGATCTGAGCACAATAAATTAAAATGACCTCAACTTATACTATTATGGGCTTGGTTTTTCATCAGTGACCCACCCATTTTAAGTATGATGACAAAGGCCTATTTCACCCCCTTAGGAACTTGATATACAAAGCACACCAGGCATGGCCAGGCCGCTGTGAAAGAAAATGTATGGCCTGCAACAATGCCTGCAACTATAACCTAATTTAGAATAGAATAGGATTTTTAATCAGCCACTCCAACTGGCACATCAAAATAGAAATTAAATTGATTGCTTTATAATGATTCACTAAAACTGGATGTAATAACAAACACATCTTTGTGAACAATATATAATTGCTATGATAATATACAATTAAGTGATGTTTAATTGCTAATTAAATTAATAACAATGTTGTCATAACAATAGATTATTCAATACTAGCTGTTCCCCACGGCTTCAATCTTGTTCCCGGGATATAAAGTAGCCTTCTCTTCATAGTCGTTCTCTTCATTGCTGAAGGTCTTGTCTGTCCTGAAACGCCTTTGTGACATTGGTCACAAGTTGTCTCCATGTTCCCCTATCCTCGGCTTTCCTCATAGTGGTCACAACTGGGAGGCCTGTGAGAGCAGTGACCTGATCCGACCATCGGCTAGGTGATTGTCCGCGGGGTTGCTTTCCTTCCACTTTTACCACAACAAGGCTTTCCATGTTATCTGGTTCTCTGTGAGCAATGTGACCAAAGTAGCTGAGCACTTTTGGCTGACATGATGATACCTTTTAGCCAAGGAAAACAGAAGATCATAAAACACCCCTCTTTTTCGTTGGGGCTAATAATGTTTTCCATCCAGGCATTTACCTTTAGTATTTATTTACTTAAATGTTTTAACAGGAAAAGATTTAAAAGTATTATGCTGTGTATTATTATTACATTCTGAGGAAAACAATGCTGTTGTGACATAATCTAATATGTGCTCTTTGTTGTTAGAATGGTTAGGTATGGTTAAAAATATTTTTATTCACCTTCAAAAAATGAAGAAGAGGTTCTCAATTCTTCTTCTCGGTCGGTTCTTATGAACCGACTTTAATCATTCTTTTTGCGTTGTGTTCTGTATAGCTCCAAGATAAATTTTATTGTGTTTGAAGGAGATATTACTCTTTTTTTTTAACAAGACCTTTGTCCAATCAGGAAGAGGAATGGAAAGAGTACGAGGAGCCAGTGAAGGACTACACGGGGCTCAAGATACAGGTGCTGCAGGGCGGGAACGGAGCTCCCGAGTCCGGCCGCGACTCCTCCAGCGAGGACGCCGCGCCGGACAGCGGGAAAGTCAAGGGGCCTTGGAATAAGCCAGTGAGCTATCATTTGTTAAATTATTTTATTAACATTTCCTGGTCAACGAACCTTAATAGTTTTGCCGTCGCTATCTAGCTACTACCTACCACATACCTACAAACTACCTACGCCTATATTTTTTTTTTTCATAAGAATCATCTGACAATAACAAACGCAACAAAAAAGAATTTGCAAAATCGGTTCAGCCGTTCACACGTGTTCTCGTGACCAAGGGATTCATTTTTATATACAAAATAGATAATATTATATTGTAATGTAATGTATTCCAGGTGGAAGTGGAGCAGCCGGCTCCCCCCCCTCCGGAGGAGAAGCCGCGCGAGAGCAAGCCCGCCGCCTACGTGCCGCCCGTCTCCCGCCAGAGGGCGCCCGAACCCACGAGGCGCAACCAGGCCGTCAGTATATCACCACCACCACTAATACACCATACACTACACACGACACAATAGAGGAGAAGCATCCGAAGATCTGTGCCATTTAAATATATTATTGAGTAGACACATGATAAAATAAATATATCTCATTTTGCTTTCATCATGAGTGCAATAATCCCTGAAAATTTCAAGACTGTAAAAAAAAGTAGCAATGTATATTTAAGCGCTACCCACACATTTCCGGGTCAGGGCTATCCGTGTTCCGAGTTGTTCGTTATACTATGATATATCCGGATATCCTGACACGGAGCTATGCGAAAAAGTTCGTACTAGTTGTACGTAACCGATTTTTTCCCCGTACCTGACGGAACACGGGAGGGCCGGGTACCCGGAAATTTGTGGATAGCGCTTTAATTTAGTTTAGTAAAGCTAGGCTAGGACTGGTCCACTGGGAAAAAGAAATATAGGCAGACCACGAAAACGATGGGTGGACGATATAATCTCGGTGGCCGGTGAAAACTGGCTAACCACTGCAAAAAACAGAGTTCACTGGAAAAAAATGGAGGAGGCTTTTACCCAGATGGGGTCCAAGCAATAATTTAACTTTAATATATTTATAAAAAACGTGTATAGAATAACTGCTATGTAGATAATTTGTTTGGAAAATAAAGCTTTATTATTATTATTATATTATTATAAAGCTAGGCTACAGCTACAGGGTGACATATTAATGGTTACAGAAGCACGCGCCGGACATCCACAACGACGACTACTTCCCGGTGCTAGGGGCGGCGGGTGGCGGGGCGGGCTCGGGCGGGGGCTACGTGGGCAAGCGCGGCGGCTGGAGCCCCGCCCCCGCCGGCGCCGCGCCGCCCCGCGCCACGCAGCGCCAGCCCCTCGCGCTCGGGAACCGGTTCAACACGCTGCAGGACGACAGCTAGCCAGGTACAACTACCAGTACCATACCGTCGGATGGGATTCCAGGGATGTATCCTGGGACATTCTACACACATGGTTATCTGATCCCAAACTATGCAGAGCTTGTGCTATGTACAACTATATAACTGATATACTACTTATACTTTATTAAAAAAATCCTTCTAATTATTATCGTATTATTATCAATATGAAACTTTTATGTAGTATGGAGTTTGGATGACAATACAATAATCTGATGTCTTTGAGCTGATCTCATGTTGGAGCCAGGAGTGTGTGTAGATTAAATCATAGTAACATACAATTTGCTGTGTGGTGACGGCGACGAATATCACCACCCCATCTCATCCCGTGGGGGGCGTAGAAGTCGTCCGAGGGAAGGTGTACCAGAGTACGGGCAGCAGCGTATCTCTGAGAACTATAACACCATACTGCGATCGCCAACCCGCCTGCCAAGGGTGGCGATTATGGCATATCCCCTCAAATGATCCAGGAGATCCCTGGGGCAGGCCTTTGTCCAGCAGTGGACGTTTTTCGGCTGAAATGTATGTATGTAACATACAATAGGAGTGATGAATCAAATTAGTCCGTGCGTGTGTTACATTACCAAAAAATATTGTACACTTGTTTTTTATTTAGTTCCTAAATCAAAAATAATGAAGATTGTTACTTTTTACATAGAGTTGACGTCACAGCCCCCCACTACTGATGTTTTATGCGACTTATCTGTGTAATTTTGTATTGATTTTATAAAATAAAAAATACGTATCCAATATTTTTTGATAACCTAACTGACGAACTAAAGAGAATTAATTATTTTTTACCAAGCTATCATATTGTGTCGGTTTTTTAAATTTATTTCTACTTACTTTATGTTCAGGTAACAAAAAGCAGTTCCGTGAAGCACAGCAGTAAAGTGAAGTGTCATTGTGGACTTAAAAACGAAGCCAGGCGCATAGCACATACATACACATACATACTAAAATAACTCTATGCAAAAATAATGAACAATTTGTGCATTTCCGTTCTACCTACCCTCCTCCACTTATGTAACCTATTTGTAATATGTAATATGGTGGTGTCAGACAGTTGCTATACGAATTTAGCCCTTACCTGAGTGTTAGTTTAAATAAATTAACTCAAATATCAGCCAGTACGAATTTATTTGTCGATTGTGTTATCTTATTATATTTGAAATCGATTAAAAAATCTTAATGGTTCACACTAATTGTAGACAATAAAATTGATGCCTAAATTCTTTTGAGTGCAATTTTTGAAGCTACTTTACATATATGGTGTTAAAAAAAACTAAATTTGGTTGTTTATTTTCTCTGATAGCCGGTAAATATGGCAACTGTCTCTTAAAAAAAGTGTAAAAGCAAGTAATGGATGTGTGAAACCTCTACATTTGTTATTTTTTATGTTTATATTGATGATAATTAAAAAAAAAACTATAAAAAGGTGTCTTGTATGCGTGTAAGTGGACATTTAGGTAAATATTGGTGGATTTTTATTTATGAATACCGATTGTTAACTGAAATGTTTTTTTTTAAAGTAACATAAATATGCCAAGCGTGAGTCACACGGTTAGAAATGTAAAAAAATGAAAATTCTATATTTACGTTAAAGTTTGTATAAAAATGAGTAACATTCGGTTATAAAACAAAATGAAATGTGTCTGCGTTACCTACTATTGTACATTTTGTTGTAATATGGCGACTATAAATTCTGTATCGGCGTAAATCATTCAAAACATTGTACCATAGTAATAAATTATGTATTTAAAACTTATTATTGGGTTTTTATTAATTGCTGTCCCCCGTGGTATCTGTATCAGTGTACTAATAGAGTAATAATAAAGCTGAAGAGTTTGTATGAACGTGATAATCTCTGGAGTTACTGGTACGATTCGAAAAATTCTTCCACTAATAGCAAAGCTACATTATCCCCGAAAGTTATAGGCTAGTTTTTATCCTGGAAACGCGAGTGAAGCCGCGGGGAACAGCTAGTTATACATACCTATAATTATATATACATACCCGCGATTCCGAGAGGGGGAGAGTTCATGGATGATAACATTTTGTAATGCCTGATATCTAGGAAGGAGTTACATAGAGTATCCCCATAAAACAGGGAAATACATACAATTTGTCATAGTTGCAGCATAGGTATGGTACTTTTTGTGGAATTAAGTGTCATGCCATATATAAAAAAATTACTAAGCGCCCTCTGCCTGTTATTCATGGCATCTATCTACACAACATTTTCTAATTATTTTCATATTTCACCACTAGATGGCATAACTTTCGCTACGTACCTAATTCAAAAAGACATTTGGATTCTTGCAATTACGACCTTTTCTAATATTTCCTTTTTTAGACTTATTTAAATCCATAGAACTAGATATATACCTTATTTCGGAAGCTAACACACCTGCTCCCCCTGTCTGACATACATTTCAGCTACTCTACATTTTCTAATTAGTTTCATATTTCACAACTAGATGGCGTAACGTCCGCTAAATACTTTAAAAAAATACATATGTAGTGATAACAAAGAAATTGTAAGTTATAACAAATATTTTTTAAGTTTTAATATAAAATAAACAAGTTGCTCTTTAATTTATGTTATTTTTATGAGAGGTTTAACATAAATCATTAAAGTTATTCAAAGAAAATCTGAATCGCGCTATTGAAAGTTTTTGTAATTTTAGTATATATACAATCAGTTCACCCTATCAAATGTACTTGCTTCGGCAGTACATATACTAAAATTGGAACGATACAGAGAAGATTAGCATGGCCCCTGCGCAAGGATGACACGCAAAATCGTGAAGCGTTCCACATTTTTTGAAGAGTTCGGGTTTGATAATTATGATACTACTATATCATAGTATACTATATGGTGTTGCTATGGTGGTACTATTTGGTCACAGAGGAAATTGATTTGGTACTACGTTGTAGTGGCATACTATACAATATACCTATTAGAAACCTAATCTGACGAACAAGAAACCACCAAATTTACAGTCTATACCTACACGATCCTATGGTGACAGTGATCCTTATCACTATCACCTAGTATATTATTTATTCTTTGCTATCACTCTCAAGAAAAATACCTAAGGTTGACCGACTAGAAAACGGTCTGATCAATAATAAAGGGGCGTTTACGATGACTGTTCCTACGAAAATTCAATTAATTTATCTAATAATTA
Organism: Tethea ocularis; assembly: GCA_963555595.1. Taxonomy (NCBI): domain Eukaryota; kingdom Metazoa; phylum Arthropoda; class Insecta; order Lepidoptera; family Drepanidae; genus Tethea; species Tethea ocularis. The sequence goes on along the minus strand of OY741983.1, from coordinate 2,326,726 downwards.
TAGGTACTTACCTAATTCATTGGTATACCTCGGAAACGGCTCGTAACGATTTGGATGAGAAGATTTTGCTATTGAAGTTTTTATGAACCTGTTTCATAATGGGCTTAGCATACCGTTTACCGTATCTTTACCCGCGTTTTGTTACCAATAGCCCAATAGTTTGTGGTGTTTGGCGGTAGAGTCGGTTAAGGAAACTGATTAAATTTAGTAACACTTTATTTATTCATCTTGGTATCCTCCGGTATGTTCCATAAAATGTACACTTACACACGTGCTAACAAATAATAATCTACTCAGACTTAAATACTAAAATTCTCCTCCAATCTTCTTAAATGATCAATATTAGACTCTTGAGGGCTACTGTGGTTTAAAATATTATTTTTATAAACGTCCATACTTCGATGAGCAGTCGCCATATTGTTGTAAACTTCTCGTGGAACGAGGCGACTTTGCGCGGGAATTTTGACATTTCCCATAGTGACATTGCGGTCCATGAAAAGTCTTTCGTTCGGAAACGTAGCAGGAGGAGGAGGAATTAAAAAAGGCGGCATATCCGGTTTGGGTAATGTTCGAAATAAGTTACTTCGGTCTATTAATTGGTTATGTGGGTTGATATTTGCGACTGTGTTCAACGATTTCATCCACTGTTGCTGTTGAGTTGGCGGTATTCGGTTAGGGTAATTAAATACCCATAGCCTGTCGCCTACGAACATAGGTCTTGGGGCAACAATGCCTAAGCTACTGTAATACTGTTGAGCTAGGAGTTCCACATCGTTCGTGTATTTCCGTTTCCATTTCGTTCGACGATTTTGAAACCATATTTTGATCTGTGAACAAAATTAAAAAGTTATATATAGGTAAGGTGTATACCTAACTACATTATGTACATTTTATGGCATTTCAAACTTTAGTATCTAGTTTTTAGAGTCCGTATAGTGGTATTGCTATCTGCGATGTAATAACATCATTTAACGGGCCGTTTTCTTGTCGGCAAACATCGACATAAATCTAATAAATATAGGTACTTACCTAATTCATTGGTATACCTCGGAAACGACTCTAACGATTTGGATGTGATTTTGTATTTAAAAGATTTTGCAATTGAAGTTTTTATGAGCCTGTTTCCTATTGGGCTTACTTAGCATACCGTTCATTTCAGTTAAATCAGCAGTAAATTTTTTTTTTTTAATATGTACCTATACCGTGCTTGGCGACAGATTTCTAACCTGAGGGTGGTAGCCAGCCACAATGTTTTCCTTCACCGAAAGCTCAAGTTCATTGTTGGATTCGAACTCGCGACCTCCGTCTTTACGTCGCTACCACTGAGCTATCAACGCCTCGATATTTCCAATCTTATTTCTCGTTGATGGATTAATTTAAATTAAGTAGTTCCTGACAGATTTTGGACGTAGTATATTATTTATTCTATGGTTATAGCTACCTGCGTTTCAGTAAGTCTGAGTTGCCTCGCGAGTCTACCTCGGGCTGCCACCGACAAGTAACGGTTTTTTTCGAACTCCGCTTCTAAACTTTTGATTTGTTGAGCGCTGAATGCGGTGCGCGCCCGTTTCCCTCGTGATGAACAGGATCCTGTGAGGATAAAAAACAAATAAACGTCTAATAATAGTCTAAATGTATAAAAGGAAAGCGTGACTGACCGATCTATCAACATGAAAAAGAAAGTAAAATGGTAACCTTTTTAATATCCTAAACCCTAAACTAACATAAGTAATAAATAAATAGTAAACGAAGTTCAAACAACATAAAAATGCTACGTGAAATCACCAGCACAACAAACAGTAGCGCCGATACTTTAGTTACATTAATTTCGTAGGAGCTAAGTGATTAAGACAAAAAAGTTAATTTAGAGTAAAGATCCCATTTTAGGACACTAGAAATTGCTCGGATTCTTGCAATTACGGACTTTTCGAATATTATCTTTACTTTCTGGCTTGTATGAACCCATAGACAGTATCATAGAAGGAATATAGACCGATTTACAAGCTAACACCTGCGTATCCTGCCTGACAGATATTCATTGCACCTACTTATACATTTTATAATTAGTTTCACATTTCACAACTAGATGGCGCAACGTCCGCTTAATACTTTAAAAAATTACATTTGTAGTGATATCAAAGAAATCGTAAGTTATAACAAATATGTTTAAGTTTTAATATAAAATAAACAAGTTGCTCTTTAATTTATGTTGTTTTTATGAGAGGTTTGACATGAATCATTAAAGTTATTCAAAGAAAATCTGAATCGCGCTATTGAAAGTTTTTGTAATTTTACTATATATACAATCAGTTCACCCTATCAAGTGTACTTGCTTCGGCAGTACATATACTAAAATTGGAACGATACAGAGAAGATTAGCATGGCCCCTGCGCAAGGATGACACGCAAAATCGTGAAGCGTTCCACATTTTTTGAAGGGTTAAGATTTGCACATAACCTACGTACTATCTATATACATGCCTTTTCAGCCTCGCAGGGACAGATCTTTTTTAGCACAGACTAATAGTATTCCTGGAATACTATTTTTTTTCATAATTATGTAGTTATGGTATGGGCGTCCCACCTGCGAGCCAACGGATTATTACTCCACAGGTATCTTTGGTAGTAACATAGAGTAAATAATATACGTACGACGTACAAATAGTACCTACATAATATGATGTACGTAATGCTACTGTACAATAGGTACATCACTAGGTACATAATATAAAACAAAGTCCACCGCCGTGTCTGTCTGTTCGCGATAAACTGAAAAACTACTGAACGGATTTTCATCAACAAGACAAGACAGTGTTTTATAGGGGAGGTTTAGGTCTATAATTCCATAAGGTTTTCTTTAAATTCGCTGACGATTATATGACGATTATTGTTGTCGATGTCGCGCGGATAAAAATCGGCGAGCAAATGATCTTCTTACACCCAGCAATGCTGGGGCGGGTCGCAACTCGCAACATAGGGTCGCAAGTTCTTATACCAGTGAATGATTTTTTGCCATCTCGAAATTTTTTGAGATTATTGTATCATTACGAACAACTTTTACTATAGGAAATGGGACCCTGAAATCACGAAAAAAGTTTTGATACAAAACATCTACTTATCTTGATCGGTCAAAATGTATGAAAAGTTACCTAACGTAACATTACAAGTGAAAATAAATAATACTGCATTTAAAAAGAGATTCAAATAAGATGTTCTAGTTATCCGGCCACCAAATCATCAAGATGGCGTCGCGTCGTTAGGAATGACATGTTGATATATTGCTGCTAATTACTCACGGAGGGGAGGTGTTTATTGAAAATAGATGTAAGGTGACGATGTGTCGTGTCGGTCGCATATCCGAACCGACGGATTGTCGAGAATCACTTCCGTACATACTCTGTTATCTATGAATATGATCTATTATTAAATTCATTCAAAAACTGCTGGCTAATAAATACAGGCTGCATGTAAAACCCACTTGAAAAGGCCGTGGTTGAAGCGTCTCTAGGCTACGGCAGCGGTGCCAGATTAGGCAAATTATCGCCATTTAGGCTACCTTGAGGGGTCAAATGAGACCAAAATATCCAATCGGCTACCAGTAGCCATTTAGGCTACCTACCTAGAAAATAAAGAACTGGCGAGTTCCCGGTTCTTCAGGATTCTCGATTTCTCCAGGATCCCATCATCAGATCCTGACTTGGTGACCACAGGACCATCCTTTCAAACAAACAAAAAAAGAGTTTTCCAAATCGATCTAGGCGTCTGAGTAAATGGGTAACATACACATATAGGTAACACATAAAAAAATGATTCTGTGTATTGATAAACTCCCTTTTTGAAGACGGATAATCCGTTGGCGCATTTTTTCAGGTACCTATTAGAAACGCTAGTGTTTGTAACCTACCCCATTTTAATAGACGCCAAAACGACATAGTATCTTTTTAGCACCGGATATATTTTTTTAAATCACCGAAATATTTTTTATGCCACTAAACGTGAGTAATTTGACACGCCTACCGGTTAAATGATTAAAAATGATACATAACACGCTTTGACGTGATCGTTCGTGGTATGTTCAAAATAATTTCTATAGCGAAGTCTGGACAGGTTGTAAATCTTTTCTATTTTGTCATAAAATTATTTTACAAGAACCTAAAACGTATACAATTGTCAGGAGACGGCAGGGAAAAATATTTTAAAATTATAATGTGCTGCCTGAATCTCTTAAAACCTGTTCCTTTTTAATCATTGAGGTCCTGTGTCCAGTGTCTATTTTTGTGTGGCGTAGTTTACCACCTCTCCAGTTGTTTAAATGAATAAAATTGTTACGGATCAGCTGGGAATCAAAGTCACGCATTTTTGAGGTTGCTAAGCAACAAAAGTTGCACATGCGCAGTGATCTGACGTAGGATTGGTTGTTTCATCATCAACAGCACATCGATATAGCCCCACAGCCAATCAGAATTAATGCAGCTCATCGCACTTCAGTCAAACACTGCCGATTTTTTTCAGTGATATTTTGATATTTGATATTTTGATAAACAAGAGTGTTGTTGATGTGATTTTATGTGATGTGAAATATTCCTACCTACCAAATTCTTATGTTCTACTCGTGCTCCTGGATTTACCTACTCTATATCCAATCACTTTTAATTGTATGTTTATTTTGTAGTAATTTTGTAATCTTATTATTATGTTTTATAGTGTGGTGTATATATAGTGCTTTATACTATGCCAAATAATGTTAGCGCTCCTACATTGCTTGAATGCCCCATCTGTGATGACAGAAAACTTTATAAGGGTCAACGTGGCTTGACTATCCATTGTAGCCGCCAACATATTCCCCCCACGGGTCTTCCAGTCTTTCTAGCAGGCCATAATTTTCCCATTTCTGTTTCCCCAGATGGGAGCTCATGCAATGAGAACTTTGTTTCAAAATTGGCTTTTCTTAAAAACAATTGTAAAATTTTGAAACGGATACCTAAGGGAGCCCGTGCAACTGCGGCCCGGAGTTTAAGTACTTGTGTCAACAGGAATCTGGTCATTGGTTGCACGCGCTTCCTTCTTCTAACATTGGTACTCTTTTAGATGCGACGGTGCTTCGTATAGCCTATGTCTTCGCCTTGGCTCAAAAACCTGCGAGCCACATTCCTGCCACAGTTGTGGCCACCTTGTTGATGACCAAGGACTCCACGGCCTCTCATGCATAAAAAGCGCAGGCCGCATGTTCCGCCATGCCGCTCTCAATGACACTGTCCGCCGAGCACTGGGTTCCATAAATGTTCCAGCAAAACTGGAGCCCTGTGGCCTCTCCAGAGTTGATGCCAAGAGGCCCGACGGCGTCACTCTGGTTCCTTGGAGCTTAGGCCGAGCCTTGGCCTGGGATGTGACCTGCGTGGACACAATGGCACCGTCTCACATCCGGAGCTCGTGCCTTAGAGCTGGAGCGGCAGCGGAGAATGCACAATTCCTCAAGCGCCGGAAATACTCTCATCTCATTGATGATTATGTGTTTGCGGTGCTTGCGGTTGAAACCTTGGGCCCTTGGTCATCTGACACAAAAAAAATCGTCCAAGACATAGGCAAGCGTTTGATCTTGGCCTCTGGGGATCTGAGAGCCAGGGACTTTTTTGCCCAGAGGCTAAGTCTCATTCAGCGAGGCAACGCCGCAAGTGTCATGGGTACCATGCCAAATTTTGAAGGAGATTATTATCTTTGTAATTAGTAGTTATATAGTTTAGTTTTTATTTGTTTAGTTTAGTTTTTATTTATGTAAATAATTGTAAATATAAGTTCCTTTTACAAGAAGTAGGCTTTTAAATTATCACGATGAACGCTACCGTAGATACCTACCTACACATCTAAATGTGATGTTTAAAAAAATAAAACTTTTTTCGTGTAAAAATGCGTAAAAAAGTAAGTCAGGTAAGATCTACTTTACTCAGAGATCTTTAATTTACCTACTAGAGTCAAATCTAAATAATAGATGTTATGTCAAAAGTTAATGTTAGCCAATTCTAATAACATAAAACTTTACCGTAGACCTAAATTAGCGGCCATTAGAGTACTTGCTCACTACATCAAATCACCTACAATTATGTTCAAGCTAAATTAATTAGCATCTAAAATAATCCTTCTCAAAAACAAGTGACAAAACATGCCCGCAAACCACTTTGACAGTGGTAAAGCAATTAATGTCAATTTATCCTCGCTTGTCAACGGTCGACGTCTTTGTTTCGCGCCATTGTAAAAACGGAGAACATTAAAGTTGCCAATGATATCTTTATCACAATGCGATAAAGTTCACATTCTACTAAGTGTTGATTTTCATAACAGCAGTGGTAAATTGGTCGAGGGTCGACTGACGCACGCAATTTCGTTCGGAAATTCTCCCATCCGCTGTCTGGTAATAGAATTTTACAGCTTTTTAATGAGCTACGGCCACTTACTAAATTTCAACCGCGAGACATTTCTTTTCATGTTTATTTCGTTCTTCCTTTTTTTTTCTAAACGGTGAATAATTACAGGGGAGAAAGATTTAACTAACGAGACTCCGGGACGCGAGGAGATTTATCTTTTCGTAACAAATTTAGAAAATGAGACATCAGTGCGCTGTTAATGTGTGCGGATGTGTGCGTGTGATGTTAAATCGTTTTATTTGTTTGTGTGCATGGAACGTCAAGAAACCAATTCAAACGGCTAATTTGAGTCGCCAGTGGCGGGAACACAAAAACATTTGGACGCGCTTTATAGTTGGCAGATCGTAAATAAATTAGCGTTCTATAACTTTTTTCGCGCAAAACTTTTATTGCAAGTTATTGGTGATTTAACAAAAAAAAAACGTGTGATCTTTTACGATGTTTATAATCAAGCATCAATTTATGTATTATAAAATAGCATGTGAGTGTAATTTATCGTTTCAATACATTTGTACACATTTTTAACAGCATAATTTAAAAAAAATCTGTTTCTTTTGGTTTCAACTTACATGAACAACACGCTGGTTGTCTAAAAAATTACGCAATGGTCTATATACCCATCCTGGATAGTGAGATGTGCTTTGTTTGTGCGCACTTTTTATACCTACAATAAAATATCACTCGCAACAAAAAAAAAACTAAACAAAAATTATATAACAAATAGTATTTACTTACCTATATGATGAAATGTAATAAATTGTTGGTATTGTTTACCTACTTCTATATTATAATCTATACTTACTAATAATAAAGCTGAAACAAACTCTGTTTGAACGCGCAAATCTCCGGAGTTACCTACTGGTCCGATTAGTTTTTTTTTTTTTCACTAATAGGAAGCTACATCATCCCCGAAGGTTTATACCTAGGCTACTTTTTATCCCGAGAACGCGATGGCAAATAAATATTAAAACACTATATACGTAGAAATAGATCCCTATCATCAAATAATATTTTATTTGCAAATAAACATAAACAAAATACGAATATATTATGTACCTATAATCTAAACTTGCCAGGCTCATTCCTGCGAGGTTAATTTCACCAAATTAGCAGCTTTATTAATAATATGTGAATTGAAATGGCAAAAAAATACCACTAAACTATGGTAGTAACTTTTTAATATTTACGAGTCGATTTAACTATGGCGAAAAAAAAAATCAGATACGAAGCTGCAAATATGGCGAAATTAATGCTCCCAGTTAATAAAAAAGATATCGTTTCCTGGCTTGTGGGCTTTCAAAAAGCATATCACAAAATCACGTGAAATCTCATTCATAAAAAAGTGCATCTAAAATAACTTATTAATTGGCGCCAAAAATAAACAACTCGCACAAAAGCATGGCGTAGAGTCAAATGGCGCGGGAAGGCGCAAACTGTCACTTTATTTTTTTATGTTTTTTAAAGTAATTATTTTGACTCGTATTACTGGAAGCTCCGCTTTCAGTGATTTATTTGTCATTTAAAATACATTGGAAATAACATGACATTTTAAAAAATAGAAGATTATGCGTCGCTGTCGTCGCTGCACCGCATTATGCCTAAACTTATTCGACTATTTATTTTGGTAGAAATTAAAACTAGGAAATGAGCTAGATTGTTAGAAGTGGAAGGTTTACGTTAAGAATTTAAATTATGAATTTTAAATATTGAAAAAAAACAACGGAGAGCCCGCGATCCACTATTTTATCCCCTTAGGGCTTGAATTTTCAAAAACCATTCTTAGGGTCGGTTGCATAAAGCGCGGTCATAGTAAGGTTATCGTTAGGTCACGGTTATAGTTAACTTTAACCGCCGAAAGAGAGCAAACTGGGTTGCTCCTGTCACTTTAACTAAAATTTTAACCGTAACCCTAAACGACCGAAGGAGATCGGTCATCTTTAAAGTGACTCTACGGTCAAAGCATGGTAATATTTAAGTTAACTTTGACTATAACTACGAGCAACCGGCCCTTAGCGGATACTTATACGTCATAATAGGTACCGATAGCTTTCAATATGCAAAAAGTGTGTTAAAACCTATATAGTAGAGTAGAAATTAGCAAAGCGTAGAAATACACATGAATTTGGCCAGCCCTATACGAAGCCGTTCGCAGCCCCTATTTGGTACCACAGAGTAATAATATACAGAATATACTCTATTACTAAGCTAAGCCGCTCTAAGCAAGCAGTCGATGGAGTTATAGCGGCATCAACAAGCCGAAGCCGAATTTTATAGCGAAAGTTTTAGTTTTTATCTTATCCTCGAGATGAAAGGAGTCAACATTTTTCGCTATTCCCTATGCTTTAGGATTTGAACAACCAGATTAATCTGTTTGTAATACCTATTATAATAACAACATTTTACAAAATGCATAGGTACTAAAGTGTATACGGTTGGGTACGCTTATTCCAAAAAATCTTTGTTCCGTCTAATGTCCAAAACAATGGGACCGATTTTGACCTGCGATCCCCTATTTTATCCTCTTAAAGGGCTATCCAAACATGTCCGGGTACCTGCCGTGCCGGGTCAGGGCTATCCGTGTTCCGAGTTATTCGTTATACTATGATGTACCCGGACGCCCTTGACATACGGAGCTTTGTGAACAAGCTCGTACTAGATGTAAGTATGTAACCGATTTTTCCCCGTCCCTGACGGGACACGGCAGGGCCGGGTACCCGGACATGTGTGGATAACGCTTAAAGGTTGAATTTTCAAAAAAACATTTCTTAGAACCCTGTTATGTCGTAAAATTATCCCCATTCTGAATGGAGGTGAAATCAAGCTAGCGCAACTCGTAAAAGCGTAACAAAACTCATTTACAAAACAAATATTTAGGTAAGTACTATTATATATGAATACAATAAAAATGAATTCGTCAATCTGGTTTAGAATTTGAAATCTTATGATATATTTTTTCAATTTACATGTAGATTTGCAGGAGCGGTTGCGGCTGGTGCGAAAATTCTATTGCGGTCGAGACCAAGGGTCCTTGGGAGTCCGAGGCTCGCTGATTTTCTCGAACATTAATTATCTTCAAAACTAATTGAGGTCACAGGGGACCGGCGGGCGGGGAGCTTTTCATTCATTTATTTATTGCATTCATGTATACATCTCCCAACTTAATACATAGTAATAACGCAATAAGAAGGATTGTAACATGTACCCTGTAAGGGCGCTTGTATCTGAGTGCGAGTCAAATAACAATTATATTATAATATAAAATATTTTCCCGCCAATGCGTTAGCTTGGCCATCCAAAGAGGGAACGCTGCCAGCTTTCTGGGAACCTTGCCGTTGATCGGCAGCAGGGGCCGCCTCGAGGAATTTTTTTATATGTAGTTTGTATATTTGTTGTAAATAATTGTAAATATTGTTTAGTCTGTTATTAATAAAATTTATAAATAAATAATAAATAGAAAATTAAAAGAAACACTGACATTAAAAGTGAATCAAGCGGTATTCGGTATGTTTAAAGATTTATTTTATCTATCTAAGTAGGTATATCCAAATATATTTTGAGTTCTGTCAAAAGCTGCAGAAAGGTCTTGAAAATGACATAGGTACATATATTTCTTCATTGAAAATAAGTATCTATACATATAAGAGACATATAGGAGATAATGCATTCCTGATATTATGCCTTCTTGGCATTGTACTTAACGGTCGGCAACACATTGGCAATTACCTCTAGTATTGTACCTACATGGCGACAGGCGACGGTAACCACTTACCATCAGGTGGACCGCCTGCCTGATTGTCAACCTTCTGACATGAAAAAAATAGATACCTAGTTTAGAAAACCCCTTTTTAAACAGACTTCGTGAGGTGACAGCACCATAAGGCGATGATAGTTCAGTGGTATAGTGAGTGACGTCGAATGGCAAGACGGGGTTCGCGCCTTCGCGGGTTCGAATCCTACAATGAGCCTAAACTTATAATAAAGCTAAAGAGTTTGTTTGTTCGAATGCGCTTATCTACATCTACCAGTAGGATTCGAAAAAAAAAGCCTATAACCTGGCTAATATTTATTGCGGGAACGTGGGTGAAACCGTAGGGGACAGCTAGTCTTCTATACTATATAATATTATAAAGAGGAAAAATTTGATTGTTTGTTTGCATTGAATAGGCTCCGAAACTACCTGAACCGATTTGAAAAAATCTTTCACTAATAGGAAGCTACATTATTCCTGAAGGTTATAGGCTACTTTTTATCCCGGGAACGCGAGTGAAACCGCGTGGAATAGCTAGTATATAATAAAGTGAGAAAAATGTAATGAACCTACGTAGCAAATAATAGGAAATTAATTTGAGATTGCTTTGATGATCTTTTATGAAAAACGTTGTATAGAGAAAATAAAATGAGAAAAGAGCAAATCAAGCAGATTAAAATCTGTAAACCTTCGATTATGGCAAACACAGGCCTATAAATAGCAAAAAAATGCTTTCTCACACGGTTTCTCACACTCTTTTGACTTTACAACTACGATGCTATTAGGATTTGATGCCGAAAGCGATAGAAGAGAAAGATAAGAAATTAATCTATAACTGATTTGCACATTTAAAGCGCGTTCAATGTTTTCCAATCCATCATAAAACGTGACCAGCAACATAGACTGCATATTAAAATATTCAAACATGGAAATGGAATATGGAGCGAGCGAAATATGTTAACTAACCCCGGCATAGAAAGCAATGGAGAGGTCGAATCAGAAATGAATGATGAGATCCGCAGCTGAACTAAAGTAACTGACATAGCCCGAAGAATTGCTAAACCAAAGAGTCAATAGGCGGGGCATATCGCGCGTAGAACCGACACGACGGCCACTAGAGCAGAAAGGTTCTCCAGTGGCGACCACGAACCGGAAGACGCAGCGTGGGCAGGCTCTCCACAAGGTGGACCGACGATCTTCTGAGGGTCGCGGGAAACCGCTGGATGCGGGTAGCGCAAGACCGGCCATCGTAGAGATCCTTGGAGGAGGCCTATTACCAGCAGTGGACGTCTTTCGGCTGACATGATGATTAACCCCGGCTTATTAGATAGGGGTAAATAAATTGAAATCCAAATTACTCAATGCTCGGAAAGTCGTACAAGTTTTGGAACAAATGAATTAGAAATTAAAAAAATTACCGAATGTTCTGTTTTTTTTTTATTAATTTTAATATTTGACTAAACCTACATGAGATTAATTTAATGAGGTCTAACTTAATAGTAATTATAAATCTAATTGTTCATACCTGATTGTTGGTAATCAGAAGATTTAGCACTGACGAACTCTTGCGCATCGCCGACGGACGGACTCTCAACGTCGACATTTTCCGAGCTTTGAGTGCTCAATCTGTCATCGTCGTCCGACTCAAAATTGTCAGCAACATCACTATTACTATAATTATTTTTCAAAACTTCCATAGCATCCAAAACACTAGTCGAAGCCGCGTCATTTTGTTCATTCGTTTTTTGAATTTTCTCGAATTTATCAGCCAGTAAGTTTTCAATAGAAAACGGTAATCGCGTTTCTATTTTTTCTTCTTTGGAATCATTTTTGTTATCCTCCACATCCATAGATTCAATATCGTCTGAGAGATTCATGATTTTGTCACTTTTTTATTTTTTAAACGTCCGCACTACTAAAGGCTTTGGTACATTTTGAAACAGTTCCACCTTATCGACTAACTCACGCGAGATAATAATTTAAACTAATAAGAAAGTTTAACGATGCGTTTTTGTCAATTGGTCCGCTGAAACGACTGTGAGACGGGAATTTTAACTACCTCTTCTGAAAAACATATTTGTGTCTAAAAGGTATCCATCCTCCATCACCTTTGTTCCTATCGGCACACAGTTGAAAATCATGTACAGCGTTATTAAAATAACTTTGCTTATGTTGTGACTGATCAAAATGAAGATGGAGAGCCTCAGCTAATGGGCGTCTTTGTGGTTGACAATTCAGTTCAGATCAAAACGTTGTAAATTGTATTGAATGTTAGTGGAGTAAAGTTGATAATTGCTTAATGATCATTAAACGATGCAAATAGCTTTTGAAGAGTTAGTTCCAAGTTATAATTAGAGCTGGACCAATGGGAGCCGGTGGGCGGGTCGGGCGCGCGGCGCGGGCGCATGCCTTCAGTATCAAATTGGGATTTATTTGACTCGCCCTGTGAGATATGGGAGCGCTCATTAATTGTGATAATTATTTAGTTAGTTGTTTTAATTGGACGCGTCACATGGTCTGACGACAGGGTTGCCAACTCATAATTTTTGTTATCTAGGTACCTACATATTGAAAGTGAGTGATTTTTTTTGGAGTTACATGCAAAGGTGCCAGAAGTATTAAACAACAAACAAACAAACTTGAAGTGGGTTCTTTGAAAGACTGCAATGCAAGTAAGTGGGTCAAAATCATATTTCGAGCAGCAAACCTTTTTTAGCAGATTGGAAGACAGAGATTGAGACGAAGGTCGCGGGTTCGAAACCTACAATGAGCTTAAACTTTAGATGAAGGAAAACATACTACAGTGGTTCTCTAACTTTTAGTATCCGCCTGGTTTACCTACTAACTAAAATATCAGTTAAAAAGTAAAAATCCACACACGTTTCAGTATAAAGTCCGTATCACAAAAAAGTTCCATGGATGAATTAAAATCTACTTTATTCCCTCTGAAATAAAGTATAACTTAGGGGACTTTCGAGAGACATACTCTATCAGTGACGACCCTAATAATTAAGAAAATTAAATCCACTGGCAATGAAGTTGGTATGATAAACTTAAACAAATAAAAGCAATAAATTAAGCCCAACCCATGAACCGTGTTGCCCTTTCGCTCCACCGACATATTTTGTCATAATTAGAGAGAGAGTGGCGCTAGTTTTTTTTGCTTCTTTTTTTCTCATTGATGAATGATATCTACACGCTCACAGTTTGAAATGAGTGACGGTTATGAGCGAGTTTTTTTTTTGGCTTGTGGGTTCCGTATGTTCATTAACAAGTCATAGGACATCCCTAATGCTAGACTAAACAGTAGATATTTGTAGGTATGATAATAATTGTATCCCACGTGGACTGTGCGCTTTGCGCGTCCACAATAGGTTAGTTTCCTGACATATCAAATCAGCTACTGTTTAATAAATGTCAAAACGATGGTTTAAATATGGAATTTTGTATGAAATATTACACTATGACGTCATAGTTTCACAGCATCAAATGATCTACTCTTAGTGGTTCTAACTTCTAAGTACTCTGGAAATTAAAAATCATAAAAAGCACTAAATGTACAATATATTTGATGTTTCCACGTGTTGTTAGATGTTTTATGCATCGGTTAAGTGTTTAGTCATTTATTATTGCACTGTCTACTAGCCTATGGCACAACTGAAAGTACCTATAAATTAGGCTTGCAAATTTGGAATACGGTTAAAAAAACTTATAAGCGTACAGTTTGGTTGGTTCGTTGGAAGTGTTGGAACGTCTTGGCGTAAAATGATAAAGGATTCTTGGAGCGAATATTATATTTGTGCGTACAGTATCTTATTAGAAGCTATAATTAAATTTAATAAATTTTTGAATCTCCTTCAAAATAACAGGATTACATTCTTCCTTTACATATGGCTACTGTAGAAGTTTAGAAACTATATAAAAGAGGTAGCATTAAGCCACCACAGGTAGGTACCTACTATTTTGCGGGGGTTATCATGGTAAGCCCACGGAACCTTAACTAGGAAACGAATGATTTGACAAGTCGGCACCGGCAGTTTCCGCATATTTTACTCTGGTATGCCGAACTTTCAACTTCGGCGCTTCTAAATTGCTTCGGTATGGCGGCATTAGGGCTACCTATTGATAATTTACACGTGTACGGCGCTACGCATAAATTACTTTCAACGAATATACCTACCTACGACAACCATTAAAATAATTATTGTTTAGAAAATAGGTACAATTCTCAAACTAAAAAAGCCTAACGTTATCAGCACAGGGATGAGATGAGGCCTAGGTAATCCTATGTGATTAAATCCAGGATTCAGTTAGCCTATATAACCATCTCTACATAAAAAGCACAACGATCTGTTGCTTTACATTTATTACTTACCTAAGAATTTATCTCACAATACCTATATTGATAACTTATGAGACAGGCGGGCAGCGATGTAGGTACTCGACGGAGAGTTGTCCTCGCCGCCATACAGACCGTTCACAGTTTAACTCTGAACGTTTACTATTTTCAATTGCAGAACTCTGAATATTTTAGGAATATTAGAAATGTTTTTTTTTTTCAGTATTCTTTAGAAAGGCGCTTTCTAAAGAATACTGGCTCAAATGTAGGTACCGGAAATATCGGTGAGCGCGTATGGCCGACCGGAAAGTACTCCGATTGTAGGATATTTTTTTTTCTATAAGTTTTAAAACACTGGTGTACAGCGCCTTTTTTCTTTATATTCTTGTGTTTTTATGATTGCATTTGGTTTATTTCAAAGCAATCGTGGCTTCAATTCACAACTATACCACCTGAGCAGCGCGCGGCGTTTGAAGTTACTCTCTTCCGGCCATAGATTTATAAGTAATCTGAGCTTCCGGCGACTTCGGTTATCCAGGAGAGACGGGTTACGAACCACCACCTCACCGTTTCCAACAAAATGCTGACTAAGGTGAAGTCCCTGGCAACGAGGCTTTTTGTATGTATGGGTGAAACACTCGAAAATCCTACTGCGAAAGAACGATATCTTGAGACTTGAAGAAAGTTCACTTAAGTACCCTATATTATTAGTACTAGCTAGACTTATTTATACCGTTGCAACGGTATAAATAAGTCTATAAAACGCGTTGTTGTGTGACTTGTGTAATAAGCTCCAACTGGACTGGAAATTGGAATATCGTGCTCTTGTATTGTTTCTTTCAACCGTATGTAGAGTGCTAGTTTCTGGCAACTGCGACGTGTCATGTTGATACATGATGACGTTTTGATAATATTGCCAGTGCCAATTTACTTTAGGTAGGCTAGCACGGCAACACTTACTAATAATAGTCATTTGTTTTTTGACGTGTCTTTTGCTGTTTGTTGTGAATAAACGAAATTTTTATTCGATATTTCTTGATTTTTTAACGCTTTGATACACCGAAAATATGACTAAAACTACCTTTCAATAGAAATTTTATATAATTATATAAAACATTGGTAAAATGTGAAACATTCAGTGAGAATTTGCGAGCGATAATATAGCATTTTGATTTTTCCTATTTTAATTTTAAATTAATGTGTTGTTTACCGTTCAAGTTATAGCCGAACATTAAAGCTGTGTACGTGTTAGAATCATGATTGAAATGAGTCTGAAATAACGATTAATTTTGTGATAAAACTTTATAATAAAATTGTTCAACATGCGTGTAAATTTACGTAAACTGCTTATTATTTGCGCTATTCTATTCGTATTATGGCTCGTGGCATCGTATTCCTCATCGACAGAGGCACCCAAAGATGTACAGAACAAGAAATCTGTGTCTGATTTAGAGAAAAGACTATTAAAACTACAGTCTGAAGTAGCCACACAACTGGCTGAAAGCAATATTTTAATGGATAAAGTTAAGAAATTGCAGGAAAAACAGAAAAATGCTGAAATTGTACAAGAAACTGCAGAAGGAAATGTATTTCAGAGTGAGTTAAAATAAGCATAATATTACATAAAATCGCCCAATTATAATTTATTGGAGTGTTTTCTAGTTGGTGAACTACAACCTTAGTGGTTCAACTGATAATAAAAAATCATTAAGTAAATGTACATAAAATCTGATTGCCAATGTGCTACAATTCATTTTCCTAACAAAATGTATGGGAATAGTTTTTGTGATTTGTGACATTTCTGATACCCTGACCTAACTTGGCCCCATAGAGCCTTTTGATCCTTGTCGGAGACAGGATTGATTAAGCTAATAAAAAATATTTTCAAAAATTGTAAATGCTGATAGCAATAACTCAAAAAATAAGGGATGGTCTCCTAAGACCATATTCGCGTAGCTTCAACCCTTAAGGTAGCTGCCCTTAGTTAAAGACTAAAATATTTCTCAGAAATACAAGGACAGAATAAGGAACCATCCAAATAAGCTATCACATGAACTCATGGATACGAAAATAACATTTAATAGATTAAAAAGAAAGGCCCCTCAAGATCTACTACGGTAGACTGAGTACTGATAAGTGGGTATGCCACTGGGCATGCACCACACAAGACAACATGCACACTCTTGACCTACAGATAAATAAAAGGTATATAAAAAAAAAAGAAAAAAAAAAGGTAGCTTCCCTTACTGACCCGTCTCAAATTTCCACTCTGTATATAGGTATATTCAAAGAATAACAGTAATCAATAAAAATATCTTTATTTGCAACAAATATACAATATACAACATTTCTACATAATTTAAAAATTCCTTGAGGTAAAATAACAATAAATAAATATTATATAATTTTACTGTTTGTAATAAGGAAACTGTGGGATCATAAAATATTTCATAACACTAGCAGCAATTTACATCTATATTAAATTGATTCTAATAACAATGGATATGTAAGCTTTCACCAATGATAACTATCATTTGTTTCCAAAGGTTAACCCGCGTTCCTACAGTCCATGTATATGTGTACCATATTTCATACAAATCTAACCAGCTATTAAGGTTTGAGTGAAATACATTACAATCATACACTTAGCTTCACGGTAAATCTTAATTTTATCCAATTTCTTTATAACTAGTTATCCCCAGTGGTGGATTTGCAGTCTTAGATACCCTAGTCCTGTGTAGTACCAGCTGCCTCTTTAACATGGGCGTCCTCTGAAAACTGCCGCCCTAGGCCTATACGGCCTATTTACAAATCCAGGAATGGTTATCCCCTGCGGTTTTACCCACATTCCAGGGTTTAAAAGTAGCCTATGTGTCTCCACGCCATAAGCTATCTGTGTACTAAATCTTATCATGATTGCTTGTGCCTTGAGGCTTCAAGAGGTAACAAACATTCTCGCTTTCTCATCTACACTAATTATTATTATAAAGCTGAAGAGTTTGTTTGAATATCTCCAGAGTTACTGGTCCGATTTGAATAATTATTTCACTAATAGGAAGCTACATTATCCCTACTTTTTATCCGAGTGAAACCGCGGGGTGAAATAGCTACTTTATAATAAATCGTTATTCAACAGAGAATAAAAACAAGGTTATCACTTTCTGGATTGTAACTATTGTTAAAAACCCAGAGATGTAATGTACCTATAGCGAGTGCTACAGTCATACTTAACACACTTGCTAGAGATAACTTATCTATGAATTGTGATTACATGCCATTTGCACCCAATAACTGTGACATCTGTGACTCTGTCCAGTCCACCTATTTTAAACAGAATTTATATCACAATATTGTATTAGGAAAGTACAATTAGATAACACACCATTATTATGAACTACCCACCTCACAGTTTTGTCTGTGGTGTGGTAAATTAATCTAGCTAGGTTTCATATAAAAAACACTCATTTACCAAAACAAAAAACTGAGCAAAGCTCATCTGATATCCAGGTACTTCTATGTATATGCAATTCCAGGATATTATCTATCTATGTTCCAAGTATTTGTTGTGTTGTTAAGGAGTGTAGGGTAGGGTACGGTTTCACCCGTGTTTCCTGTTATAAAAAGTAGCCTAAGTATATGTTATTAGCAATGATAAGTAGGAATAAGTATGAATGATAAGATCAATATATTCTATCATATCTATACTAATAATAAATCTAAAGGGTTTGTTTGTTTGAATGCGCTAATTTCTGCAAACAGTCGAATTCGAAAAAGTCTTTAATAATGCAAGCAACAATATCCCGAAATGTTAATAGGCGACTTTTTATCCCGGAAACGCAAGTGACGCCGCGGGTGACAGGTGGTAATAAAATTTTAGTTTTTTTTTACTATGTACCAGCTGATCATAGTTAAATTGCGGTCACACGACCATCTTCAGTCACCATCGACAGCAATGATGTTTGTGGCCGAAGGTGGTAAAAGCATACAAAGCCTAAAAGGGGACTAGCTCTTATATGGCACTGTCAGAACACACCCGGTAAGTAGGTACTAAGGCTGAGAACTATAGAGCCTGCTTATACTTTGCTCAGACTTTGCTTAGGGTATGATCCTACGTAATAAAGTAAATATTTGTGTGTTTTAATTTGTAACAAAGTTTTTGGTAAGTCGCCGATTAGGTGCACTTAGACTTGCTTAGCACACACTCAGAGAGATTCAAAGATTGCATTTTAAATACCGACTTTGTACGGTAAAGTCTGAGCAAAGTCTAAGTACGCTCTATAGATCTCAGCCTTAGTATAACCTTGTTCACTTTTCTCATTTTATCTGCCTGCAATGTTAAATCCATACGATTAATGAAATAACAGAGATAGGATGTAACTTCATACGCATCACTGCACCTAGAGATTACGTACGTTCATCACACAATAGTGTTTAAAAAAACATGCTACATGCTACTTTGAATATTATAAATGCGAAAGTTTGTGAATATATATGGATGTTTGTTACTCTTTCATGTCAAAACTTGCCCCCAATTAGTCGTAACTCGTACTAAGTCCTCCACCTCCCCCGGCAACGCCCTGAGCCGAGGTTCGTACCCCATTCGGGGGTGCCCTCAGGCGTTGTTCCCTAAATATTACCCGGCTGAGAACCCTCTGCGCTCGCCGATTTGTCCGGTAAGGTTGTTGCAGCCATCAGAAGCTACCAACTTTAGTTCTATCAATAAAAAAAACACGTAAAAACTACTGAATGGATTTAGATGAAACTTGGCACATAATGTAGATTATACCCTGGAATAATATATAGGCTACTTTTTATCCCGGGAAAACATAAGATACCTCGGGAACGCGGGTGAGACCGCGGGGTGGAAGGTTGTATTCTATACCGGAACCATAGACCTTAGTAACATTACCTAACTTACATTATGATAAGCGATTAATATGTTGATATTTTACGAGATAATCGCTTATCTAATTTTATTCTAATCATTGTTAACTATGTACCTAGTACTAAATAATAAAACTGAAGAGTTTGTTTGAACGCGCTAATCTATGGAATTACCAGTCGGATTCGAAAAATTATCTCACTAATAGTACCTGTACTGTACTCAGTGGCGGCCTTAGGGGACTCGCGCACTCGTGCAACAATCCCAAGTAGAAAAATATTTGAAAAATTTGAATCTTAAAAAAAGCCGCAAACATTATTTTTGAATCCCTGATTCTTGTAAAACACTAATGTAACGGAGTTTATCATGAAACTAAGGTGCAAGAAGGTTAATAAATAATCTGTTATCTTTATGTAGTTACATTATTTTTTGTTACTAACTTAGGAACATTTCTCGTCTGGCATCATCATTAAAACTAATTCCACAAAGACAAGGACCTCGCACAATCTACCCGTCCGGGGCCAGGCTGTATCTCATGAACTGTGATAGTTAGACAGTTGAAATTTTCACAGATGATGTATTTCTGTTACCGCTATAACAACAAATACTAAAAAAACAGAATAAAATAAATATTTCAAGGGGCTCCCATACAACAAACGTGATATTTTTGCCATTTTTGTAGATAATGGTACGGAACCCTACGTGCGCGAGTCCGACTCGCACTTTTTTAAAAACCTTAATATTACGATATCAATAATCATCATAGTACATGTCTGTTTGTCCCGAGTCTGGGTGTAAATCTATATATGAAACTAAAGAAGAGAAAATTGAGAGAGAAAACACATGTAGAATGGAGTTCAAAATCAAAATTATACCAATGTTCATTGTCCGCGGTATCAAGCTGTACAAATATTCAATAAGTTGCCACTTGAATTAAAGGGTATTGTTAACAAACACAGCTTATTCAAAGCCAAGCTGAGGGCATTCCTATTGAATTTTTTTTCTATTCCGTGAAAGATTTTATGTGACATGTTTTTTAGATTGTGATTATTATTTAATTAATTTTGATTATTATTATTATTTTGTAATGTACCTAGAATTTCAGATACAATATGAATTGTTATTGAATTGAAATAAATAAATATAACTACCTATGTATTTACAAATGAAAAAAGTAGTATATGTAGTATATCAGTTATCTGGTTTCCATAATACAAGCTCTGCTTAGTTTGGGATCAGATAACCGTGTGTGAAGAATGTCCCAGGATATATATTATTATTATTATTATATAGTTTTGATCTTATTTGAAATAAGGGTAGGTACATGTGTGACTGAATACTTAAAATTAATATTTCCAAATGTTATTTCTAGATGTGACCATACTGCCGGTGCTTGTGATCGCGTGCGACAGGGTCACAGTGAAGCGATGCCTCGACAATCTAGTCAAGTTCAGACCGAGCAAAGAAACCTTCCCTATTATTGTCAGCCAGGTAAGGACTACAGTCTGCCGTTCCATTGTGACCTCCTAGAGCCTAAACGGCTGAACCGATTTTGATATATTATTAGATTCATCTTTAGGCTGCTGTCCATTAGAGCGCGCTAGCGGAGCAGAGCTAGGAAAATTTAACCAATAATATCTATACTAATATTATAAAGAGGAAATATTTGATTTTTGTTTGTTTGCATTGAATAGGCTCCGAAACTACTGAACCGATTTGAAAAAATATTTCACTATTAGGAAGCTACATTATTCCCGAAGGTTATAGGATACTTTTTATCCCGGGAACGCGAATTAAAAACCGCGGGGAACAGCTAGTCGTTCATAATTGACATTACGTCAGTTTTGTGCACTTGTAATTAAGATTGAGAAATTATTAAAATAAAACAATTTGCCCATTATTGGTCACTCACTAGCGACCCGCCCCAGCTTCGCACGGGTGTACAAATCTTTGAATTTCTCGGCTTTTCTATACTATAATATGCATATAAACATACATGTATTATACATATAAACCTTCCTCTTTAATCTCTCTATCTATTGCTGAAAACTGCATTAAAATCCGTTGAGTAGTTTAATAGTAGTTTATGATACTGTTGCATACTGTTCACCTTAGTATCACTGTTATTTTTCTATCATTTTTGGTCAAAATAAAATATGTATGCAAAAAAATCAATAAAATAAACAAACATTAATCATCATGGCGCCCAAATCCGTGTGGGGAAACACTCCTAAGTTGAGATCTCTACCGCATACGCGACCACAGACAAAGTAAATTTGCATCTAAAATTATAATTGTTTAGTCCTGATGTCTTGTCCAAATACTTGTACTTTAATGAAAAAAAGTTATTTTATAGCATTATCTTGGGAAGAAAACTGTACTATAATATAATTTTTTAATTTCATTATACATGGGTGTGCATAAAGAGGGTCATTAAAGTAATGTTTTTGATTTCATAATTAGAACTTTACGATATGAGAGTAGATAAAAGATCTAAGCGTACAGACAGCGGGAGCGACTTCATTTTATACTATGTAAAGATTCCGGCTGGTGTCAGAAATGCATTTTGTCACTGCACTTTAACTTATCACTTTTTATAAAATGGAATCATCTGTCAATTAAACCTGTTTGACCCTTTATTTTATGTGCATGTTGTGATCGACTATCGGAGAAATCGGAATACAATTAATGTAATGTTTTGTAAATAGCATTCTGTAGCTTTGCCTTTAAAAAATAAACAAGTTGCAGTTGTTGATAACCGTATTGTATTAAACCAATGACGCAAAAACGACTGTCTGTCTGTGGCCTCATAGTTCCTGAACGGATGGACCGATTTTGATTTACTTTTTTTAGTTTGAAAGGCGACTTTATCGAGAGTGTTCTAAACTATGTTTAAAGAAAATCCGCTCAGCCGTTTGAATATTATCACCAATTTTCTAGTGAGTTTCGGGGTTCCTTAATTTTTTTAATTTTATATATATATTTTTTATAGGACTGCGGTCACAACGCGACTTATCAAGTGATCAAAAGCTTCACGAATGTTGACCCCACGATCACAGTGGTCCAGCAACCTGACCTCTCCGAAATCATGCTGCCAAAGCCCAAGGTCAAGTTCAGGGGGTACTACAAGATATCCAGACACTACAAGTTCGCGTTGAACCATGTCTTCAAAAAATTGGGGCACGAAGCTGTCATTATTGTTGAAGGTAAGTACAATGGCTTATGGTTTGTAGAATATATGATGATATAAGCCAGAGTGATATGAAAATGAACCATATGACATTGCAATAGGGTTCATCTGAATCTACATATTCTTAATCATAAATTAAACAGATGAACTTTAGTGTCATATCAAATGAAAGGGCTCGTTGTGAGGATCTCAAATATTTTTTTTAATAATTTTAAGATAAATCGTTTTGAAGTTATTAAGAAAGTAGGCGAAAATTTACCATTCCCCCTCCCCTTATCTCCGAAACTACGGGACCAAAAATTTTGAAAAAAATAGTTCTTCAACTATAGATTACTGAAAAACTATAAAAAGTCTATGGTATTTAAATTAATATAGGAATTACAGAACCCTCGGTGCGCGAGTCAGCGCTCGCACTTGTCCGGTTTTTGTTTATATGTACATACTTGCATCTATAGGTAATGGTTGCGTTGCTGAACTAAAAATAATGAATTTATTGTTTTCAGATGACCTGGATATATCTCCTGACTTCTTCGAGTACTTTCTAGGAACATATCCATTGCTCATCAAAGATGATAGTTTGTGGTAAGTATCACATAATTCATGTTTTTTTTCTTTTACTATGTATAGGCCTGTGTTTGACCACAATCTCACCGTGGTCAGTGACGATGTGGCCGATGGTGGTAAGCGCACAAAGCCTAGAAGGGAACTGGCTCTCAAGTGCAGCTGTGGGAACACACCGGTAGATGACACTTTGTGACATATTTTCAGGTGATGATAGCTCAGTGACGTTGAATGCCGTGACTAAGGTCGTGGGTTCGAATCCTACAATGAGCTTGAGCTTTCGGTGAAGGAAAACATCGTGAGGAAACCATAGCACTGTGGTAGGGTATTTTGTAGTACCCGTCTGGTTGGCTACCACCCTCAAGTTGAAAATCTACATTACGCATGGATTACCTATCATTATGAATATTTTCAGATTTTTTGAGCCAGCCGTTTAGCTGGGGGGGGCGCCTTATGTTAACAAAAAAATGCGCTTTATTATTGAATATCTCGCAAACGGATACCTAAATCAAAAAATCGTCTAAGTAACCTCTCAATGTTTTTAAAAAACCTATCTATTGATACCCCACACAATGGGATAGCCGCGAGAAAAAAAAATCACCCCCACTTTACATGTAGCGGAGGTACCCCAAAAACAAAATGATTACATTTTAGCACTTTGTCGACGTGCTTTCTAGCACTAACCGTTTTGAAGGTAAGCCGAGGCGAAACTATAAGTTCCAGACGTGAACTACGGAACCCTAAAAACATATTGATTGATGGCAGGTGCATATCAGCATGGAACGACAACGGTAAGAGAGGCGTGATAGACATGTCCCGGCCGGACCTGCTCCACCGGACGGACTTCTTCCCGGGGCTCGGCTGGCTGCTGAGGAAGCACACGTGGGAACAACTCGAGCCTATTTGGCCACCAGCGTGAGTTAACACTCAAATTTAAGTTTAGACCCTGATGAGGCGAAAGTTACAAATGACCACCGGGGTACGTCGAAAGTTACAAATTACCACCGGGGTTCGTAATATACAAAATAAAATAAATATACAAAAAATATTTTCGGAGCAAATTGGCTGTGACAGACAGATGGACACACAAGTGATACTATACGGGTTCCGTTTTTTAGGAGGCCTCACACACATCCGCCCTTTCGACGCGGTTAGGTTATCAAAAAATATTGGATATGTATTTTTTATTTTATCATTAAGATAAGGCGCATTAAAGTTCAGGAGTGGGGGGTTGTGACGTCATCTCTCTGTAAAAAGTATCATTTTCATGAAATAGTCGTATATGTCAGTAATATACCTTGGAGGAATATGTTAATGATTTATTTTGTTATTAATCAGTAAATATACTACCATTCTTGTCGCAAATAACATGTTGATAACTTACGACCTATAACTGAGCTGCAATTAGCAAAAAACTTGATAAAATTTGAATTTCGCGCTCCAACCGAAGGTATACACTTAATGTAGAATGTCTGTGTGGCGCAGGTTCTTCGACGACTGGCTGCGCGACCCGCAGCACACGCGCGGCCGCGCCTGCATCCGCCCCGAGATATCCAGGACATACTCCTTTGGAAAGGTTGGTGAAACACTTTTGTATATGTCACCGTATCATTGTGAGTGCCGTCAGTTCACAAAATATCTCGCTAAATTGCAAACTGGCGATAAACTGTGAACTGCACCATACCGCCCACAATATGACGTATTAATTTACGATAGTTCACAATACATCCACATCAAACCGTCAAAATGTGAACGGACCTGCACATACCAACAGCTAGTATATTTACTGATTAATAACAAAAATCATCAAAATATTCTTTCAAGATATTTGAGTAACGTTTTCATGAAATACTCGTATTTTGACCTATTACCGAGCTGTAATTAGTAAAACAAAAAAAAAAAAACTTCAAAACGTAGCGGATCACCCATCCAATGACCAACCACTTAACCTCATGCCTTGTGCCTCCAGGTGGGAGTAAGCAAGGGTCTGTTCTTCGACGTCCACCTCCGCAATATACATTTGAACACAGACTACGTAGAGTTCACAAAACTGGACCTCACTTATTTGCTCAAGGTAAAAATATTCTTTACTAGCTTCCGGCCCGTGGTTTCACCCGCTTTCCCGGGATAAAAAGTAGCCTATATGTTACTCTAGGGTATGATCTATCTATGTGCCAAGTTTCATCCAAATCCGTTGAGTAGTTTTTACGTGAAAGAGTAACAAACATCCATACATTATCCTCACAAACTTTCGCATTTATAATATTAGTATGATTGGATTTTAGTAGAAAGATATGAAAATGAGCCATATGTCATTGTAATAAGGTCTATTAAGGTCTATTAATTAAGGTATATAGGTAAAATCTATTTATACTGAATCATAGATTGAATATGTATTTTTTGCGTTGCACCATAATTCTTTTTTTAAAATGAAAGTAATCTAAGTCCCTTATAACATAGGCTATCTGCCCGTCAGAATCGGTCCAGCCGTTTTGGAGATTAGGAACAAACAGACATAAAAAATTAATTTCTTTTTTTGGGACATTTTTTCACACACGGTTATCTGATCCCAAACTAAGCAGAGCTTGTACTATGGAAACCATATAACTGATATACTACATAAACTACTTATTTTTTTTTAAATACATACTTATATATATAATTACACCCAGGCACAGGACAAACGGACATGTTCATGCACACAAATGTTTGTCCTGGATGGAAATCGAACCCACGACCGGCTCGATAGATGGTGGCTTAACCAACTGCGCCAACTGACCTATCAATATGGTTGGTAATTTTTTTTTCTATTTGCAGGAGGTATATGACCCAGCACTGTCTGCCACAGTGTCATCCCTCCCGGAACTCTCTGCCGAGGAGGTTGTCAGTAAGGAAAGTACCCACGCTGTTAGAGTCCCATACTCCAATGCCAAGAGTTACCAGCGGGCCGCCAAGAAACTCGGCCTTATGGATGACTTTAGAGTAAGTCGCTTTGTATTGGTCAGTTTTGGTAAAAGGAAAATGATTGGTTGAGTGATCTATCAACGCACAGTACCACTGGATAGGTTTTTAAACTTTCAAATTATTGACATGTTGTAAACGTTTCGATGTCGGAATCCTACTGTTTTTTAACCGACATAAAAAAGGAGAAGGTTCTATGTTCGAATGTACGTATTTTTTTATGTATGATTTCAAAAGAGTCAGTGTCAGATTAGAGTTTCTATATAGTTATTTTATACTTTTTAGTGGTTTTGAAGGTGGTTCTCTTTTTTGTAAAAAGTAATTTTATCTGACGAATAATAAAATGAAAGGTTCTTGGGATGCATATATTTTTTTAATATTAATTTATTTTCAGGATAAATAAGTAAATTAAACTACAAATAGCTTCAAAATGTCATAATCCAGTACATAATGATGAAGAATTTGTTTTTTTTCTTCAATATTTTGTTATTATTATTTTTACAGAGTGGTGTACCCCGGACCGCTTACCGCGGCATAGTGAGGTGTTTCGTACGAGGTCGTTCCGTCTACCTGGTACCTGACTACCCGTGGCAGAAATACGACCCCAACTGGGGCTAGCGACTCCTCAGGTACTCATTGACCCAACGTGATATATCACCCAAATAAAACACTAGTGTTAATGTATGAGAAACTATTTTGGGGCCAGTGAGTGACTAGACCCAGTTTAATGACTAGCCAATAAAAATACTTTTGAGTTTATGAGTGGTACAACTCAATATAAGAAATAGTGACTATTCCCGAGGTACTACCTCGTATTATGTAAATGCAATTTACTGCCAATAAAAACTTTTCAGTGTAACTGTGTGGAAGGTAGGTGTCACTAAACTAGAGCCATCATATTAGGTCACTTTTGAAAGACCATGTGCGATAAAGAAACAGCGCCAGGTTAGCTACCATCCTCAAGTTGAAAATCTGTCACCAAGCACCTTCCGGTGTGTTCCGACAGCCGCACTTGAGAGCCAGTTTCCTTCTAGGCTTTGTGTGATTACCACCATCGGCCACATCATCACTGACCACGATGAAATTGTGCTCAAACCCAGGCCTATATATAGTAAAAAAGATTGCATGGTAAGGAGAGACATCTTGTCAAAAGTGATCTATAAATATGGCTTTAGTATATAATTTCTTTGGCACAGTATGATGACCGTTTTGACAGACCATGTTTGTACCTGAGCCAAAAAGAGACGTATAACCAGACAAAGAGAGAAAATCTCATGTTGAAACGTGCCGTTAGTTCAGTGGTATGTACTATCAACAAAGTTGAAGCATGATCACCTTAAGGGTGTATTTTGTGTGCAGTGACAGACGTACAGTACAATGCAGTTATCATAAAAATAGTCTAAAGAATTGATTTGGCAAGAGACGGTTTTTATTGTCAACAATGGACAGGGCGAACTGTGATAACTGGCTGCAAGCGTTTTTCAAAACTGATTATGCTTCAACTTTGTTGATGGTTACGAGCCAGCTTGGGGGCAGTGATTACCTTTCAGGAATTTACTGCCCCAAAGTGATATAATAAAATTAGGTTATTTAATGTGTAATTGTGTTGGTATGAATCGGTGTGGGATATTGACCCCACTGTGATTATTATAGTAATTGGCCAAATTGAATTTTGAAATTGTATATGAGTTAAACCCAGTCGGGCCGAATTCATAGAAACTCAAAATAGGATGAGTAGTGAAACCATGGTTAGTTAAATGTAAATATATAGGGGGTTACTCTTAAAAGAGTATTGAAATTTTCAGGGATTATTGTACATTCAAACTTTTCGTACAAAACATGATTAGTCCTATAATAAAAGTTTTTTTATTTTTTACTATGTATAGGCCTGTGTTTGACCACAATCTCACCATGGTCAGTGATGTGGCCGATAGTGGTAAGCACACAAAGCCTAGAAGGGATCTGGCTCTCAAGTGCAGCTGTCGGAACACACCGGAAGGTGCTTGGCGACAGATTTTCAACTTGAGGGTGGTAGCCAGCCAGGCGGGTACTACAAAGTATCCTACCACCGTGCTATGGTTTCCTTACGATGTTTTCCTTCACTGAAAGCTCAAGCTCATTGTAAGATTCGAACCCGTGACCTTCGTCTCGTCATTCGACGTCACATACCACTGAGTTATCATCGCGTTTCATAATGATGAAAACAAAAATCCCTGGAAATTTCAACTCACGTAAAAGTTACTTGTATAATATAGTAATATATTATTTTTCTTTCTTTTATCATTTGCAATGCTCCATGAATAAATCTGAATCGGATTGTGTAATCGCAAATCAATTTCCTTTTTATATAATAAAGCGTGCTACATTTTGAAGATGCTATAATATTTTATCTTTAGATACTTTTTATCACCGATTCATTTGTATACCAGAGAAAGAGAAGGAGAGTAGTTGCTTCTCTTTTCCTAGTACAGCCTACCACCTACAGTGGTGTCTCATTGATCTATCTAAAGATAAAATATTAACGAACAGTATCTTCACCGTGTTTGAATTTTCCATAGGTATAAATATTATTTTTCTTCTTTAATCTTTTTTTTATGTGGCATAATCTATAATTTTCAGAATTGAAATTGAATTATATATATATAGGCTGTGTAAAAAAATTGTATTTGTATATACCTACTTGAACTTTTATTTCTAATGTCACATAGACAACTAAGTTTCTCTCTTTTAAAATATTTAGTTTTAGTTGAAAAATTACATTTTTTTTTCTTTAATAATTTATACTAGTTAAATTTGACGTTTAAAATAACATGAAATATATTAAAGTAAAAAAGTATATTTCAAAAAGATGTGTCAGTGTATAAATAAGTCTGTAATTTTTAAGGTAAATGTAATTTACGAAATATATGTTTAATCTATGCATCCACGAAATGTAGCGATTATGTGAACGATAAATGTATCTTAATTTTTGACTCTTTTAGCACATATTTTCAATAAAAATTTTGGAGTCTGAAAAAAACACGACATTCGCCTAATTCGAAAATTAAATTATACAATAATATAATGCAAGTTTTATCTCACTTTAGTTATCTAATCCGTTGGCACGCATTGAGACGCGCGTCCTCCAAAAAAAATGTACAAAATA
The DNA here is from genome assembly GCA_963555595.1 of Tethea ocularis. NCBI lineage: Eukaryota > Metazoa > Arthropoda > Insecta > Lepidoptera > Drepanidae > Tethea > Tethea ocularis. The sequence continues at coordinate 2,297,482 of OY741983.1, read as the reverse complement.
AAAAACAGGAGTTGTTCTTCAAATTTAATAAGTATCATTATGTTTTATAGTTTATATTTAAAAAAAAGTATATATTTTTTTAATTAGAAAATTTGTTCATCGCCTATAAATGTGGATGCGGTTCCAAATACTAACTACTAAAGTTAAATATGTACTGTATAAGACTGTGATCTGCATTGTATTATATTTCTTATTAAATGTGCTGTATATAGCTCATGTTATGTAATTATATTTAATATATAAATGATTTTGTTATTGCGTCGTTTTATTTTTCATACACTTTTTTTAAAATTTTCAACATCAACCTGTATATAAAAATAGAAATTGAAAAAAGTGTTTGATGTGACTTCACTTCAGGTTTGAATTTCGAACATTACCAAAGAGATATTTTATTGGAATATATATTTTAATTAAGTGGCCGATGGTGGTAAGCACACTAAGCCTAGAAAGGAGACTGCCTCTCAAGTGCAACTGACTGAACACACCAGAAGGTGCTTGGCCACATTTTCAACGTGAGGGTGGTAGCCAGCCAGGCGGGTACTACAAAGTACTCTACCACCGTGCTATGGTTCTAGCTACCTATCATAGCAGGGGTAACTGTTTGGTGATAAATTTAACTTGAAGGTAGCCGCATTTTAAGGCCAGGATTAAAATTACACAAACTAATGGTTTGCTCACGATTTTTCGTCATCACCAAAAGGTTTTTTTCCATAACCCAATTTAATGGGATCTACTCTGGAACTACATTAGCAATTCTCTACCTGTTTACATTGCAATATTTTATAGACAGTAATTATTTCAGATAAGATAACATGTCCTTTGCGATTTACAATGTTTCTAAGATTAAATGATATTACGTTTCATTTTGTTAGTGATTCAGTCGCATGTTATATTAGGTAAAATAAAAACAAAGAAAATCGGTCGTGTAATTCTTGAACAGAGGAATACAAACAAACACAAAACTTTATAAGAAATGTCTGCTGCAGTACAAACAACAAATAATTATTATTTAGATGGTAAAGTACATAAACATATACTTTTTGAAGATGAACAGGTATTTATTATTGTGTGGTTTATATAGATAGCGTACCTACCTACCTCATTATGAAGTTTCTGTTTTCGTTATGTATTTTCAGTGTATAGTATATGACGAAGACGAGAACAGACAAGCCCCAGTAGATTTCTTAGTTGTATCAAAGAAGCCTCTTCCAAGGGTTGCAGATGCCTCTTTAGATGATGAGAAATTACTTGGTAACTTTCTTTTACTATGTATAGGCCTGTGTTTGACCACAAACACACCGTGGTACGGGTGGTACCTCTTATCATCTAATAAATATTTTCAAAAGATTTTTTGTTTCAGGCCATTTATTATTAGTAGCGAAAGATATAGCAATTAAAATGGGATTAGACAGAAGTGGATATCATGTTATGATGGACGAAAACCATCGCAAAAAGAGACTGGATGGAATTCATGTCTTTGGTAGAGCTTTACATCATATGTTATGGCCTGTGGGCCCTGGGAGCAGATTATAATTTAAATTATTATTTTTGTTTTATTTCCACAACCATCTTATTGTTTGTTTTATCCTTTCCTAGGTACTTCTGTGCTCAATATAGATATACAATATGATTTTGGGAGGGTAAGTATTATAGTAGGCCGAAAGGTTATTGAAGTTACATACGATCATGAAATATTTTAGAGTGGTAACACTAAAATATTTCCATACAAACAAATATATATCAACAAATTAGGTTTGCATTATAAAACGTAACGTAAGTCTAACTAAGAGTGGGCAATCATTAGAATACTTGAGTGCTAAAATAGCTCTCACCCCAACCCTATATTTCAGTGCGATCTTTTACCAGATACTTAAAAAATAAACTTTAAATAATTAATAATAATATACATACATATCAAGGGCAGTGTTGAATCAAAAATAAATGGTGTGATTGGTTCTTGGGCACCACATATATTTTATTAATTAGTTCATTCTCAATGTGCATTCATTTATTTTAAGAGTTGTGGGTATCACAACTATAAGTGTAAAATCTCAAAAAAAACAATTCAAAGTGTTCAAACAAAGAATTGCATATAATTGTGTAATGATAGCAAAAAAAATTAATCAAAAACAATAACTTCATTTTTTCTTTATAACAAAAAATCTTTTATCCAGGAGGCCAGTGCAATTGGCGTCCACCCAGAATGTGAATATGAAGGTGATAAACACTCTGGGCGCCGTTCTTGCCATCATTGATAACTAGTCGGAAACCAGACTTGTCCAGGCCTTCTTGAGCTGCTACTTTGCGGGCTACAATTAGAAGATGACCTGAAATTGTTACAAAAAAGAACCTATTAGGCTTCTGACCAAAAACAACACTACAAACTGATTAAAAGTAATAAAAAAGATTAGATTAGATACGTAAGTCATAGACATAATAGAGTGAAAAAAAAATTACCAAGGAGCTGTTCGTCTTCATCTTCAGCTTTCGAGAGCTGAGAGATTGGCTTTCGTGGAATGACCAGAATATGGTTAGGTGCTTGAGGATTCACATCGTGGAAGGCTACACACTAAAAAGAAATAGGTATTTAATTTTCAAATAGAGAATAATCTACAGCTGTTCGGAAAACATAACCTGTCGCTGCGCAGCCGATCTAACAAACTTTACAATGATTTTGGAATACTAAAGTATAAATTACCTGATCATCTTCATAAACGAATTTAGCTGGTATTTCCTTTCTCAATATCTTTCCAAATATAGTGTCGCCGCCAGGAGCGGCGGATTGCGCGAGCTCCACTTCACCGCCGGCCATATTTTAGGCAATATTTTAAATCTAAAATGTCAGTCTGACTCAGAGTTCAGTGTTGCCTGCAGGCAATTGCGAAATGATTCGAAATGTTATAAAATAAACCCCTCGCTCGGTCGGAACGATTGCAGTCTTCATTTATCACGCACGATCGTGGTTCAATTGTCTTTCAAAGCTGAGTTTCTTTCTTGCCGGAGTCTTCTCAATTATGTGTATTCCAAATGAAAGCGGAAGACATTCGGTTCGAGAGATTACGAAACGCAATCGGATTGGCACTCGAATTGGTTCCCCAACTGAGCAGCTCTGAATAACCTCGATTAACTCAACTGATAGGGAATCCTTTGATTTTGTTTTATTAAGGATTTTGTAAATAAATCAGGTAATGTCTTCACGTTTCCAGTGACGTTTCCCTAAATACAATATTTATAAAGTTGGCAACCCAATCAACCCGGTTGTTTCCACGAAAGTAATTTGTTTCTGTTTTGTAAAAAGATAAATAAATCCTAAAAGTCGCTAAAAAATCTTCTTATCTTCCATTATGTGTGATAATCACGTCATAACTGCTATATTCAGTGATTTTCAAAAAAGTCTTGACGAGGAGCAGGAGCTACGGGAGGTAACTTGTATAAATTAAATATAATCTACGTCTGAAATAGGTTACAAAATTATTTTAACCGTGTACCTTCTAAGAAAAGTTTACGCTATTTCATTGAGTTAAGTTTTTAGGGAGATACATAATTGAGGGCCAAATGTCCTAATATATCCTACTACCATGGACTTGGAAAAAACTCCACTATTACATTTTATTGCGAAATATTCCGTGTAGGTAAGTTAAAAATATGTTTTATTTCAGAGTATCCGTGCAACATGCAAGACAATTGATCAAATAACTCGCGAAGCAACTACTGTATTACAAGTCATACATCATAGTGAAGCTGCGAGTGAGTATTAAATTAACTAACTCCCAGGTTGTTCATTAAAAGTACTTACCAGTGCTTTGCCAGCTTCTTTCAATTAGAAATGTTATACTACATAGCCGGTATTTCCATTTTTATCCCCTTAAGAATAAATTTTCAAGAAATTCTTTCTTATTCTCCATATGTTGTAGTTTGGAGCAGGCAACAGTAGCCAGAGAGATATGAAATGAACCATATAACATTGTAATAAGGTTCATCTAAATATGTAGATTATACAGATAAATTTTATTGCAATATTTATGGCTCTATTTCATCTCTCTGGCTACTGGCACCCGCACCATGTTAAAATGTTCAGAGAGTTCACTACCTCTAAATTTCATGTTTGTTTCATCAGTTTAGGCTGTGTTGATATGTCAGACTTTGAATTGCAAACAGATTTTCTAAAACAGTGTAATGAATTGTATGTTGACAGTTGGTCCAGCATGCTTGAAAGCCCGTGAGCTGTTTGAGAAATCTCGCAATGGCTACACACAACTTAAAGAGGCAGTTCCTGCCTCCGATTATTACAAGTAAGTACTTATTCGGTCCGAGAGTAGCTTTACAAGCAGAAAAAAAATAATCACAAAGTGTATAGGCGATTGCTCGCTGTGCTTCTAACCTACAGTATCCATGTATGTATTTATCTTTTGAGCTGAATAAATCTTTTCTATTCTATTCTATATCATTCTTAAATGGAATAATGATATTTTCTAAGTCGGCGCCGCGCCGTGATGTGGCCTGGCCGAGAGATTAATACAAATAGAACTTATTAATAATTTATAGAGTTGGTAATTTTCAAGTATTTTCTTTAGAGTTTAAATATCATATAAACATTTGATGTTACATAAAGCGTCAGAGATACTGCAATACCGCATAAGTAGGTAACTCCCTTAACATGTAACGTAATATATGAATGGCTCCTAATAGCTGAAAACCTCAAATCTCATATTTTTTTCACCTTTTTTTTTAATTTGTATTTTGAATATGATATTATAGGTATCAAGACCACTGGCGGTACATGACGCAGCGCAACTGCTACCTGGTGTCGCTGACGATATGGCTGGAGAAAGGCATCCTGGCCTCACATGAAACTGTGGCCGACGTGCTTGGGAGTAAGTACCTCTTTTATAACTTATAGCTAATCCCCGCGGCTTCACTTGTGTTCCCGGGATAGAGAGTAGCCTATAACCTTCAGGGACAATGTAGCTTCTATTATTAGTGAAATAATTTTTCGAATTGGACCAGTAACACCAGAGATTAGCGCATTGAAACAAATAAACAAACAATTTCTTCAGCTTTATTATTAGTATAAATTACTAGCTACAAAAACCAACTTAAAAAAGAAGGAGGTTCTCAATTAGGTTGTAGGTACGATTTTTTAATATTTGTTCAATTGTTCACACTTAACTTTTCATATAAGAACCGATTTTAATATTTATTTTTGCATTGGGTTCAGTATAGCTCCAAGGCTCCATTTTGATTCTATTGTCTCTGAAGGAGGTTTTACTCTTTTCGTTAAATGTTGATTATTAATATTTGTTAGTAAAATTAAAACGATTGTATTTTACAGTAAGTGCAATAGAAGAAAAAAACGGCTTCCACTTGGATATAGAAGATTACCTTATTGGTCTACTACAGTTATGTACAGAGTTGGTAAGTTGTATCAATGCTTTTTTTTAGATTAAACAGGTGTGGCACTTCCTGGCAGAGCCACTAACACGGATCTGAATTAAGTCTGTCGCTATTTTGTCCCAAATTTTTCCTCGTATATCAGATTTTGTCGCGCCCTGGTTCAAAAGTCATAAGGGTTTTTAGTTGGCTAACTGTGGTAACTTTTGAACTAGGGCGCGACAAAATCTGGGATTCGGGGACAAAATTTAACAAATTAGGGATAAATTCTGGAAGCAAACAGATTCGCTAGGTGCTGGTTCTAGATCTTCTAAAAAACCCTTGTACTTTTTGAACCAGGGCGCGAGAAAATCTGATATTAGAGGACATAATAGCGACAGACTTGGAATTCTGATCCGTGACGGTGGCCCTGCCAGAAAGTGCCCGAGTCGCTCGTGGGGCACTTTCTGGCAGCTCTAAATATAATATTGTTTCAGTCCCGGCTAGCAGTGAACTCAGTGACCCGCGGCGACTACAACAGACCGCTTCAGATATCCAAGTTCGTTATGGAGCTTAATGCCGGATTCAGGTAATCAATAACTATCTTGGGACATTTTTCACACACGGTTATCTGAACCCAAACTAAGCAAGACCTTGTACTATGGAAACCAGATAACTGGTCAGGTATTTTTTTTTGTAAATACATGGCAGAAAGGTTCTCGAGTGGCGACCACGAATCGGAAGACGTAGCGTGGGCAGGCCCCCCACAAGGTGGACTGACGATCTTGTTAGGGTCACGGGAAACCGCTGGATGCAGCTAGCGCAAGACCGGCCATCGTGGAGATCTTTGGGGGAGGCCTTTGTCCAGCAGTGGACGTCTTTCGGCTGATATGATGATGATGAACCACGCCAACTAGCCTGTCAAAGTTTAAATACCTGCTTTAGATTTCTCATATAATAATGTAGGTGTGCTTGAAGTTTTTCAGAGCGATTTTGTACTGTAGAGGCAAAATTTATAGGTTCATAAAACAAACTACTTAATTGCGATCAAAATAGTTCAAACCGTTTTAAAATAGTTAAACCGTTTTGGTTCATATCGATTAAAATTGTTAAAATCGTTCCAGGTTACTAAATCTAAAAAACGACCACTTGCGCAAGCGGTTCGACGCTCTCAAGTACGACGTGAAGAAGATCGAGGAGGTTGTCTATGACCTCAGCATCCGGGGGCTGCTGCCACGGCCCGACACCGAGGGCGGAGCGCCCGACGCCTAGACAACACTAGACCAATTATATTATACCTTTAAGAGTAAAACAGGATGACGTTTAAAAATAGGCTCTTTTATTTAATAATAATAATAACTAAAATTAAAAAAAATAAAGAAACCCACAAAACTTACTAGAAAATTGGTGATAATTTTCAAACGGCTGAGTGGATTTTCTTGAAACATAGCTAAGTACACTCGATATAGTCACCTTTCAAACAAAAATATCTAAATCAAAATCGGTCCATCCGTTCAGGAACTATGAGGCCACAGACAGACAATCTCATCATCTCATCAATATATTTTTTTATATTATTTATTTTATAAGACTCTTGAAATCAAATAGGTACCTTAGCATCTAAAAATAAACGATAAAAAACATTTATAAATCAAAACTTTAATTTGTACTTAAAGTTTTATGCAAACAAAATACACTTTCCTTATAAAAATATATTATTTATTAGGTAAATATAGTAACATTATTATGGATTTTTAAATTTCGTTACAAGCCTGACACAGTCAGACGGACAGTTTCTACCACAATAGGCATTCGTTCTGGCCATCAGGGTGCGACTGTATTTAGACATCACACTTTAAGAGTACTGCACATCCTAGCAAGGCCACGTTCCGAGTTCACAAATTCAGAGAGCAAATACATATGCGCTAAGTTCTTGAAATATTGAGATGGCCCTGCCCTATCGGCCATCTAAAAACCTTTTAAACCAGGAACCGGCAGAATTTACGATAACGAATTTTTAACAAAATAGCAAAATAATTTAAATCCGCTGAGGTGGCCTTGCTAGGAAGTATTACACCACTTCAAAATAACGCCCGGTCACCTTGCATATCATTCTCCATAAAGAAAAAATATGAATTTATTTCTTAGTTACAAAAAGTGTGACATTTGTATAATCAACTGATAAGGGTGCTTTTCCTTTGACACGGAGCGAAATATGTCAGGGACAGGATGCTATTTAATCGGATACCCATTTAACTATTTATCCATATGACATTGCAAATAAGGTTCATCTGAATCTTAGATGAAACAAATGAACTTTATTGCAAAGATATAAGGGTACTTTTATATATCTCTGGCTACTATCTGTGTGTCCGCACCAAGCTACAACGTAAATAGTGTAGTTCTATGCAACTGTGAGTGACGTCATAAAACTGTTGAAACTTTTTGTCCTAGTTGTTCTAAGGTAGAACTTGTATGTAGTATATTATTTATTCTATGGTAGAACGCAACAAAATTTGCCCCAACAGTTCTACAGAGAGTTATAAAGACTTCTACGCTACTTGAAATAAAGATTTTATTGTTATTATAGAGCAAATAAGGCTGATTAAACGTAACATAATAATAATGACTCATCGTAGAACAACTAGGACAAACTTATATGAAAAGAGCCTTATGTCTTTGCAATAAAGTTCATAATCAAAATTACCCACCGCTTCAATAGAATTGCACCCTGTACCCTACTGTCACACTAAACTAATTTAGATAAACTTAAACATATAGGTAAATCAAAACATAAACAAAGAAAAAAGAAACAAAATACTTCTTTATCATTATCACAATTTCGCTTTAAGGCACAATCAGTCTAAACTCTCGAATAAGAACAAAATTTAATCTAGTGACATAGGACTGTCGGCTAGTTCCGACAATAATGTCAGCGTTTGCTGACAAGTCTTTACCACACTACGTGTCCATCGGCTAACTTCGATTTGGCCCACCTTCCAGTTGGCTGCGGTATTATACAGGTGATTTTTTTAACTGGGCGTGGTAGACGAAATCCTAAAGTATAGATAGGAAATAGTGAAAAATACTGAAAGGAGACTCTAGGGCGGATATTTTTGAAAATCCAAGTATACAGTTTTAGTTTTTATCAAAATCGGCCCTGAGACTATGGTGGATGTACTTCCCAAGTCAAGATGTAAAAAATAAATCATTTTTAACATCCTTCAAAAAAAGGAGGAGGTTCTCAATAGGGTAGTTTACTGACATATCAAATCAGCTACTTTTTAATAAATGTCAAAACAATAGTTTATATGGAAGTTTGTATGAAATACTAACCTAATGACGTCATTGTTTCACAGCATCAAATGATCTACTCTTAGTGGTTCTACTGGTTATTAAAAATCATAAAAAGCATTAAATGTACAACATATTTGATGTTTCCTCGTGTTTTTAGATGTTTTATGCATTGGTTAGTGTTTGGTTATTTATTTTTGACTGTGTAAACTAGCCTATTCGGCTGTATTCATTTTTGTTCACTCAACTTCTTTACTTATGAATCGATTTTAATAATCATTTTTGGGTTGGGTATTATGTATTTTAAAGTTAGCCAATTTACACGTAATATTCACATATCGTTACAAAGAATGAAATCACGAACGGCGGCAAATATGTCCTCTCACCTCGTACGCTAACGAGTTAAGCGAGCTTAGCTTAGAGATGCGAGGGCAGGATATTCGCCACCGTAGAGCGTTTAAGTTTCTAATCTTGATTTATAATATTAACCGCGCGTTTTCACTATAGCGGAGGCTTCAAGATAATCAAATAAAATAGAGAGAAAGAATTCACAGCCTGGGGTTTGATGACTTCTCAGTTTAAGTGTATTCCGAACCGGTGGTAGAGTCTATTGTAAAAATTGTAACTGTTGACATTCATAAGTGCCTTATTAGGGCCTAAACTGAATAAATGAGTTTTGAGTCAAACTCAAATATACACTGGTCCAAATACGATCCCTTCGAGACCGACATTTTGAAATGTTTTCAGACGCATTTAACTTAATCAAAGATTGGTGCCGATTAAGTTGTTTCCAAACTAAACTAATTTAATCTCACTGTATCAATTTCTAACGAAAAACATAAGAAATAAAAAATATAATGTCTGAATATAAACTGGCCTCCAAACATATTACCACACGTTTATAATAACTATATATATATAAGCCATCAAAGATTTATGACTATCTCTTTCTAGCAAAACAGAATTTGGCATGGAGTTTATTATGTCCGTAGTGCCCTATGACGTTACATGGCATGTCGGATCTCTCTGTCTAATCGCTGTCTAATTAGTAATGTAGTGGGTAAAATATCACCGTACTAAGCTTTTTGATAATGTGTATGTAATGTAAGATGTAACTGAAAATCGAATAAATCTTTAAGATTCAATCCCAAATAATGCTAAATTGTATTTTATCGATACCAGCGAATAAAGAAAAATTAGCATCAGAAATAAATCTAAGCGATTTGTCATCAACGAAAACGAAAATAATAACAAAATTAGAATATTCACTCTTTTTGATGAATACCCAATCGTCCGTCCATAGCCCCGGATTGTACAATTCGATTTTACTAAACAATTTCTCCACGTTCACGTCGATGAAACTATTAATTTTCAGAGCCATTTTAGAACTTCCTAACAAATCCTCATTTCGTTCAACAATCGACAAATCACTGTCAGCCTCGATTATATTTTTAAGAAAACTAAAGGTTTGCTCATCGTAACAATCATAGATAAGCGCGCCATTTATAAAACCATGACAATTGAGCTTAATCAAATGTACTGCATTATCTATGGCATCGCAAATCGAATTTTGAATTTCTTTTATTTTTTCTCGATTTAAAACGTCATCGGGATTCTTTGGAGTTATACAAACTCTTTTGTAATGTTCTAATTTTACTTTTTTCACTATTGGAATATCGTAATCTGAATGAGGCAAAGATCTTTTACTGAAAGGACTAACTTCTGTCCCTAAATCAGATGTGGTGTTATTATAACTAAAATCTTTATCCTCTAAGTTTTCCCAACTGGTTTCTTCTTTGATTTCTACTTTGATTTCTTCTTTGATTCCTTTCTTATCTTCCGTATCACTTGCTCCATTTTCGAATAACATTTCTAAATCTCTTAAACATTCGTAAAAGTCATCTGGATTCGATACCGGCACAATTTTTTTCTCTGCATTTATGCCTGTTTCATCAAATGTTGTATCACTTTTGATAGGCATTATATTGTCTTTATTTGATATTGCATCATTTTTGACTAACATTACATCAGCTTCATCATCAGAGATCATAACAATGTCATTATCGAAAATATAATTGTCGACATTGGTATTATTATTATCGATAGCTTCATAATTTCTATTGTTATCCGTAAAAGTTTTTATTAGTATGAATGACCTGTAAAAATAACAAGATTTAAAATCATTTTTTGTGTGTACAGAAAGTTAAGACAAGCCAGTTGCGCCGCTGGTTTCGATTCCCATCCAGGACAAACATGTGTGTGCATGAACATGTCTGTTTGTCCTGTGGCTGGGTGTAATTATCTATATAATTATGTATTTACAAAAAAAAGTAGTTTAAGTAGTATATCAGTTATCTGGTTTCCATAGTACAAGCTCTGCTTAGTTTGGAATCAGATAACCGTGTGTGAAGAATGTCCCAGAATATTTATATTTATTTATTTAGGCGTCAAAAGTCAATCTTTATTTGTTTAAATGTGGTTACTTTATTGGTGTTTGTAACCACGTCACGGTCAAAAGTACCCAATCGACTATCTAGTAGACTTTCAAAGATTCATTTAAAAGGCATAATTAATTTAAAACCTGATGGTATCATAAAGGAGCCATCCATATATTACGTCACACGATTTTTATGATTTTTGGACCCTCCCTGTCCTTGTAATTCCTGTAGGACCCCCTAAACTCTGGTGTATTTTTAGGAATTTAAAATTATTCAATTAAAACAGACAAAGTGTTACAAATAAATGAAAACCTTATACATTTGTTAGTATTTTTTAAGGTTCTCTTTAGAGTTTACATAGTTTAGATTTATACTTTGTGACAATTGTGACTTCACAAAGCGTATGACCCGACCGTCTCCCTCGTTAGAACCTCCCACTCCACCTTAATGTGTGATGAAATCAATAGACTCCCAATAATAAAAAATAAATAAAAAATCTTACTTCTCTTCAAACTTAGCAAACAAGACGACATTGTCCATACGCCCCTTAATTTCACTATAGATAGCACTACCAAAAATCGAGCCGGTATTACTCAAATTGCCACTCTTGCGATTTATCCATTTCACAATATTACCCACAAAATCGCACTGATGTTTAGTAAGCATTTCATCGAAGAATACAGACATTTCTGCGTCTTCACCTGTGATGAGTCTTAATATCATCTTAGGCAGAGCTTCCATTGTTTGAAGGAATATTTGGGTTGATACGTAACCAGTGAGGTCGACCGGTTCGATATTTCTATTCCTTTTTTGTTTCGATACTTTGAGAAGAGTTACTCGCCTGTAAAATTGTTAGTAATAATTACGTGTGTTTGACATCTCCCCGTGGTCAGTGATGATGTGGCCGATGGTGGTAAGCACACAGCCTAGATAGAAACTGGTTCTCAAGTGCAGCTATCGGAACACACCGAAAGGTGCTTGTCGACAGATTTGCATTTGCTCGGCTCTGGGTGAATGAAGCACATGACCTAGTTTTAGAAATGAATGATGAAACAAAGCACAGGATTTTCAAAATCGAGCACGTTGGTTTTAATGCAGTTTCAGCAATAGATAGTGATTCAAGATGAAGGTTTACATGAATAATACATGCATACAGAAAAGCCGTGCGAAGCCGTAAAAATAAAATATACTTACGTACAATCAGAAGACATGTCGACTTCAATACGCAAGTTCGGCGCAATGTGAATTTTCTCCTTAATTCTTATTAACAAGGTGTATAATTCATCGCAAACACGAGTTTTTACCTTCCCTCTCTCGTTTAGCCCTTGTACAGTTCTTCTCAGGAATTTTATAGCTTTTTTAGTGAGAGGCGTTTTGTAATATATTTCTTTTGTCGATATATTGCTGGTTATGAATTGGAATAATGTGTCGTAGGTGGCGTTTTGGAAGTTGGTGTCATAAACTGGTGGTTGCTGCTGTGGTGTTGGGGGCGTTTGTGATGTCGGTGGGTTGGGTGGGAATTGCTTTGGCAACGGTTTTTGGGGCACAGTATGACCTAAGCCTGCTTTTCTCGGCTAGAAGAAGAAAATAAAAATGGTCAATGTCTATGATTATTTTAATATCTTGACAGTTAAATGTACAGCGAGGCAATGCCGCCAGTATTCTTGGTACTCTGCCACCAGGGGAGGAGTTAGGGGAGGTTTTTTATTTATTTTTCATTTGCATTTATAAGTAGGTACATTGTTTTATTTTAGGTAGTAAGTAGGTTAGTATTAAATTGTTATATAAACATTGAAAAATACTTTGTTATGTACCTACATAACACCTCACATTGCATGTTTCGAAACTTTGAACCTGATACTCAAAACAAGAGCATACTTCGTTGTGCAATGACTCGCGACAAAGTCCTCTTCAGTCAGTATCCGGTATTCTATAAGGTGGGCTCTATAAGCGAAAGAATGCTATTCTCTCTTCTTGTACCCAGTAATATGGAACCTTATTTCAAAGAGATACACTCCTAATATTACAAATGCGAAAGTTTGTGAGTATGGATGAATGTTTGTTACTCTTTCACGTAAAAACTACTGAACGGATTTGGTTGAAACTTGGCACAAATATAGATACCCTGGAATAACATATAGGCTACTATTTATCCCAGGAAAATAAGATACCTCGGGAATGCGGGTGAAACCGCGGGGCGGAAGCTAGTATGAAATAATATGAGTTACTCACAATGCCCAGTTCGGGTATTATCGGCTCGGTGATGCCGTCGCCGCGGGTCCCCAAGGCTCCTCCGTCCCAACCCATACCCTTCATCATCCTATACAAGAAAAAATAAAAATAAAGAAAAAAACCGGACAAGTGCGAGTCTGACTCGCGCACCGAGGGTTCCGTACAAACTTAACATTGTAATTGAGTGTAACTAAAAATTTATGCTATTCGCAATTTTTCCTTCATCTGTGCTATAAGACGTTGCTTCGTACCAAATTTCAAGATTATGAGTTCACGGGAAGTACCCTGTAGGTTTTGATTCCCTTGCGAGTGTCGAAAATTTGCAGCATAAACGGCTGTATCTTAGAAGTTTGATTTTTTCACAGCTTCAAGGGATAGTAGACCTGAGTATTTGATATGAATTTCAGCTTGATACTCCACGCGTTCCTAAGAAAAAGGTCTTGACTGACAGACGGTCAACAAAGTGATCCTATAAGGGTTCCGTTTTTCCCTTTTGAGGTACGGAACCCTAAAAACATATTACAAAATAAATCATCATCAACTAGAAGGTGATGATCTTCAAACGGTTGAGCGGATTTTCTAGAATAGCTAAGAACACTCGAATAAGAGACCTTACAAACGAGAAAACTTAATCAATATCGGTTCATCCATTCAGGAGCTATGGTACCACAGAGAGGAACACAGATATACAAACTTATCATTAACACCGCATTTTCAAAAATCCACAAAATCGGCATACAGACATGATGGTAAGCGGTCACACAAACCTCATAGCTTTATCACTCTTCATAGGCGTGGACATATCAGCCAGAAGCTTGCTGGTCCTTCCATCCAGTTTCCTTTCACGACTCCTGCCTCTATTGTCTGTGGCATCAGCTTGCTTCTCTATGGCTGGTACTGTCTCTGAAGATGTCGGCTGGAAGTTAATTCTAGTGGCCGATAGTTTACTGTTGACAATTTTCTTTTTTTAATTATTTATTTATATACTTACGTATGTTTGAACGTGCTAATCTCACGAACTGCCAGCCTGTTTTATTTTTTATTTCATGCTTTAGATTTCCCGTTTATTATAACAAAGCCTTTGTGATCCACTATTATTTTATAGGGGTTGAGTTTTCAAAAATCCTTTTTTAGCGGATTCCTTCATCATAATAGTTATCAGTCTGCCAAATTTCAGCCCGATCTGTCCAGTGGTTTGAGCTGTGCGTTGATAGATCAGTCAGTCAGTCACGATTTCCTTTTCTATGTTTAAAATTAAACTACCTTTCTCCCTGCGGTTTCATCCGCGATCCCCATTTAAGAGTGGATTTTCAAAAAATATTTCTTTTTGGATGCCTACACTCAAGGAATACACCCTCTCATGTCTCTAGGTGTGGTTTAGGCTGTGCGTCAGTCAGGGACTTTGAATTGTATGCATAGCAGATAAGGTTTATTTTCCATTGTCATAAGAAGCTGTATATAATACATACCGTCTTTGGCTCAAAGATCTGGCTCTAGCAATGTTAGATTGTACTATTTTAGGTATCACATGATCCCATTTATTTTCTTCAAATCTGAAATAGTACAAGTATATTAATTTATTTATTTTTGAGGCAACCCCGTTATTGGAAAAGAGTGTTGATGACAGTAAACTTGTTTCACTGTCTCTTTCTAACAATAAACATTAGAAAATAAATTGTGTTGTGTCAAATTAGTACTCGGCTTGTTTCAACGTGAACTTAGAGAGAGGCCTCATTAGTGCGTTGCGTTGCGTCGTCGCACGACGTTAATTGTCGGTTAATCGCAAGGATGCAGTTTCGTTCGATGCAGTTATGTCAACTGCACAAAAACTGCAATCTTGCAGCTCGCGTGCAATTCAGATGCAGACTATCTTAGTCACTAAATCACCACGGGAATTAATTAGACAGTTATAAATATTTTCTATCCTTTTCAATTATGTTTGTAAGAAAGAGATGCGAAATTATTAAAATTACTCAAGTAAACAGCAGATTTAGAAGCAGTAGCTCTCAAAATTGATAACTCTTCCATTTCAAGAAATAATCATGATAGCAGTTAAAATACTAATCTAAGAACACCTATGATCCGAAATATGGTTTACCATTACAGCAGTTTGGTTTTTTCTAGAAACAAGCGCACACAATGTCAGAGCTTGAGATTATTTACCTTTTCCAGTATTGGCATATGGACCTGGCAACACTAGATCTAACTGACGTTTAGAAACCTATTGAGAGGAAGGAAGTCGTGTAGGTATCCAATCTAATTATAATATAACCTTTATTTCAGATTAATTAATTCCTATTTGTTAGTAACAATTTTAACTTAAACACTTATGTTAGTTTTACAAATTAATTATAATGCAAATAAAAGTCAAATAAAGCAAAAAAACATTAACACAATGAACAGCTGTAAAAAGGTAAAGTATTTGTAATCAATGTGTGAAATATGAAAATGTGTTAAAATTGCATTTGTACGTGCAAAGCCGTGTGTCAAACGTAAAAGAAAAATGCAAAAGCATGTATTTTGTGTTTATAAAAAAATAGAAGAAAAATAGATGAGCGCGTGCAGAGCTTATGTGAAACATAACACGAACGTATCCCAAGCGCTTTATTCTGAAAGCCTATTCACACGAAAGTTTTGAGTCGTCGCGAACACTTGTAATGTCTGGGTGGATTGCTTCAGAGGATTAGTTCACTCATTTGTAAAATTTTGACATACAATTTGTAGTGTGACTGTCTTTTTTTTGTTTATTGAGAAAAATACATTCGATTGTTTCTTCTCTGCCTTAAACCAGTCTGTGACATAATCTGACAGGATTAATCGATTTTGATTAAGATTTTTTCGTTTATGTTTCAAGAAAATCTGCTCAGGAGTTTGAAGATCATCACCACTTTTCTAGTTGATGAAGGGATATAAGCAACTTTCTTTTTCTTTTTTGGTGGTTTCTTTATTCATTTTAATCCTGTCGTTACATGAACTGGCTAAAAATCCGTCAGAATCGATATCCCATCTGTTGTATCCATTTTTATTTATACTGCTAAGGCAGCAAACAAGTATACGGCCCACCTGAAGGTAAGTGGTTTAGCCTATGGACGCTTGCAACACCAGGGGTATCACTCGCGCGTTGCCGACCCTGCCAAAATCTCTTCTTGAAGAACCCCATGCTGTAGTCTCTTGGGAAAACCATTTCTACCATTAGATTTGCAGATGCCAAATACATTCGAAGTCACCACAAGTTAAGGCCATTATAGTTCAGTTTATCGGTCTAGCTATGATGGTCGAATTTACTGAAGCCACCACCGTAATCAACCATCGACAGCAAACATATTGATATACAATTGTACTTATTTGTAAAAACGCGACGACTCAAACGCGCTCGTGTGTATAGGGCTTTATGTAATATCTTACTTATTCGGTTTTTTACTGTCAGTAATAGACAATGTGGATAAATCAGGCACGTCATTGTTCGTCGCATGTGTCAATGCTTTGGAACTGTGATTAGTTTTAACAGCATCTCTGCTAGAACTATTACGAGTTCCTTTCGTTTTCGTGTCTCTGGAAAAATGTACTTTAGACTTAAACTTTTAGATTTCTTTTGTCTCAAAAAGTCCGTGAAATCCCGGATGTTACTTTAACAAATTATTTTTGAATATTTAGTATTTCTTTGTAATACCCGTCTGGCTGGCTACCACCATCAAGTTGAGTATCTGTCACCAAGCACCTTCCAGTATGTTCCGACAGCTGCACTTGAGAGCCCTTTTAGCCTTTGTGAGCTTACCACCATCGGCTACATCATCATTGACCGCGGTGAAATTGTGACTTATACATAGTAAAAAAAAAAATATTTTTATTGTCTTTTCGGGATTATGAACTATTACAATTACTATATATATATATATATATTAATTGACAATAAATAACAAACAATATTTTCTCTTAAACCAACATAAGAAGACTTTGAAAACGCTCAATTTGTTTTTTTATATACAAAATCAATGTACTCGCCAACAGTACCTTAAGTAAATTATTTGAAATATAAAATATACTTACTTGGGAAAAGCAACAGGATCTTTTGTAAAGTTTGGATTCTTCACAAAGGTCACGTCTCTGAAATAATAAATAGATTCAGTCCCGGATCATTACCTGTCATTACAATTAATGGTTTAAAGCAAGTATTAAACGCTGGTGACATGGTTTCAAACAAACTTTTTTGTTTTCTTTTTGGCATCACACTTTGCTCGTAGGTACATTCTAGTTAAAGTTATAGTCAAAGTTAACTTAACTATTACCATGCTTTGACCGTAGAGTCACTTTGACGATGACCGATCTCCCTCGGTCGGTTATGGTTACGGTTAAAATTTTAGTTAAAGTGACACGAGCAACCCAGTTTGCTTTCTTTCGGCGGTTAAAGTTAACTATAACCGTAACCTTACTATGACCGCCCTTAAGAGCAAACGACCCTTAGTGTATTTTGCCAGTGTCAAGTTGAGCAATATAGGCGATGATCTCCAATAATTATGTTCATTACGATTACTGTCAAAGATACGCGGTAGAGCCCAGGTTATAAGATAGCCCCGCCTCTTTCTGTTATACGACGTAAGAGATTAAGGGGGAACGTTTGGTTGGAGCGCGAAATTCAAATTTTATCACGTTTTTTGCAAATTGCAGCTCAGTTATAGGTCGTAAGTTATCAACATGTTATTTGCGAGAAGAATGTTAGTATATTTACTGATTAATAACAAAAGAAATCATCAACATATTCCTCCAAGGTATATTAGTAACATTTTCATGAAATAGTCGTATATGTCAGTAATATACCCTGGAGGAATATTATTATTATTTTAAAACTTGATAAAATTTGAATTTCGCGCTCCAACCGAAGGTATACCCTTAAAGGTTAAAACTCAGAGTTTGACACAATTTGCTTTAAACCAGGTAATAAGGGGATATGTATCTTTTTCAAATCGGACCAGTAACTCCGGAGATTAACGCGTTCAAACAAACAAACAAACTCTTCAACTTTATTATTGGTATAGATATAGATAGATACATTAGTTTAAGGTTTTAGAAACTAATACACACATTTCAAATCTACTACGTATACTTAAAATAAAACGACAAATATCAAAGTACTTACCTTAACGCCGTTTTCTTATCCATCTTCCCTTCCATAACGTTCAAATTAAAATCTGTCCTTTTTTTTAATGCAGCTCCAATTTTCATCAAAATCGATTTACAATTTTCCGGTATATTACAATTATCATTCGACTTGGATTTCTTAATAATACTGATCAAAAACCTAGCTTCGACCTTAGTTTTTTGCTGAAACACAACTGTAGCTCTTTGCTCGTCGTTGATAAAGTCCAATATTGTTTGCATCGATACTTTCTTGAAGAGCTGTGACAAATCATCAGGTTGACTTTGTACCTTAACTATATCCTCGCTTTGAGCATTTTGTTTCCTAGAAAAGACGGTACAGAGGTCATTTTAGCTTGTACGAGCAGATCTTTTAGGCGATTACGTCAATGTATATCATACTAGCTTCCCCCGCGGTTTCACCCGCGTTCCCGGTGACAATAAGTAGCTTATAGCACTTGGGGATAATGTAGCTTCCTATTAGTGAAAGAATTTTTCGAATCCAATTGGTAGAACAAGATTGGCGCATTCAAACAAACAAACTCTTCAGCTTTATTATTTGTATATAAAGAAAAGATATATAGATTGTACATATTCATTATTATATACCTCATGTGCAAGACATTTTAATATTATCAGTTAATTATTTTTGTTTAATAAAAATATTAAACTGTCAACATTTTTCTCTTTACAATTTTTGTCTATACTCCATGCACTATGTCATGTATAATACTGTATGATCATATGTATGTTCATGTGTACCTTATATGTACCATAAATAACAAAGTAATAAAGATACTAACTGTGAGTTTTTACTTTTCTTCTTTTTAGGCGCCTTTTGGAGTAATGTACATCTGTGGAACATGTTAACTAAAACATTTATATGTGTCTCAATCATTTTACAACTACTTGGTCTTTCAGTTAGAGCCAATTTGAACTCTATGTAATTAATATAAGAAACAAAATTCACATAAAATTATCCGAGCAGAGCTCTACCGCGTATCTTTGGTGATAATCGTAATGAACATCATTGAAAATCATCCCATGAGTGCTCACAACGCCCACAAAACGGTCTACGTCATTGCGCGTTATTGATATCAAAATCAAAACTCATTTATTCAGTTTAGGCCCTAATAAGGCACTTATGAATGTCAACAGTTACTTACAGTTTTATAATAGACTCTACTAACGGTTCGGAATACACTTGAACTGAGAAGACTCAGGCAAGAAACTCAGCAAGGCTTCCTTTTTTTGGAGGATCTTTTTTTTTTACAGTTGTTGTTTTAAATATACATAAACTTCATACAATTATCACTTGGCCAGGGGGCTGCAAGTGCACAGGGAAGCTACTACAACCATGTATTCTTGTCTTCTATGTAATGAGCCACCTTATAATAGGCCTTGTCGATCAACTTATGTTTAACATGCTCTTTGAATTTATTATAAGACATCTTAGTTACTTCATATGGGATTTTATTATAAAAGCGAATGCAGTTCCCGAGAAAAGACTTTTTTTTTTAGATTGAATTTCGCTAGCCTGAATCTAGGAGTAGCAATTTTATCTTTGTTTCTTGTATTTAGGTTACGGCGGCTACTGTTTGTGTCGATTTGACACAAACAGTAGCCGCCATAACCTAAGCAATAGATTGCACGAATGGCCCTTTCGTGCAATCTATTTCTAAATCATTAATGGTGTTAATTACGATAACCACCAAAAGATATGCAATTTAGAATATTTATATATTTTTATATTATATTTATAATATATTTAATTTATTATATTTATCATATTTTTATGCAAAGTTAGAAATTAACAATAAGCCAGGTCATTGTAATGAGATGAAGCCTTAGCAATAATTCAGCTTTATTGTGAAATAAAACCGGACAAGTGCGAGTCTGACTCGCGCATCGAGGGTTCCGTAATTTCCCATGTTACTCTAAATACCATAGACAAGGTTTTTTGTAATCTATAGGTAAGAACTATATTGTGTATTTTTTCCAAAATTTTTGGTCCATTAGTTTCGGAGATAAGGGGGTGGGGGGGATCAATTTTCGCCTAGTTTATAAAGAATATAAAGAAAAAATTAAATCCTCACAACAAGCCCCTTCATTTGATATGTTACACAGTATATTTTGCAAATCTCAATCCAGTCCAGTATTTTTAGACAGACCGACGGACAGACAGACACACAAGTGATCCAATAAGGGTTCAGTTGTTTTTCTTTTCGAGTTTCGGAACCCTAAAAAGTAACAAAGGAACTCCTACACACCTGTCAACCTGACACATATTGTTAGCTCCTATCCGAGCCATCAGTGATTGTAAAGAGCTTTGTTGGGCACTGAAAAAAAAACAACTATTAACTATAAGTATTAATTGTAAGTCTCAAATAAATACCTGAGATTTAAGAGATTGAGGTGCTATACAATACTATAATAATATAAAGAATTGCATGTTTTTTTTTAATGCTTTAAGGTGAATCGGCCGAATAGCCCGCGAAATTCAATTTTTATTAGGTTTTTTTCAAATTGCAGCTCAGTAATATGTCATATATTTGTCAAAATTTGATTTGCGCCTCATTAATATGCTAATTGATTACTGTATGTATATGTTGTGCTTTTTAAACTATTTAAATCCATACATTGGTTCCTTTTCGATAAATAACGCGCAGGAACCAATGTACAGTTCTTTAATATTTTTAATGCAAAATGAATACATAGATAGATCTATAGCCATATCTCAGTGTCGCAAATCACATTTTGACAAATAAAATGACCTATTACTGAGCTGCAATTTGAAAAAAACCTAAATAAAAACTCATTCATTTAAGAAACAGTAGAAAATAATGACAAAACATACCCATTAGGTTGTAATATCATGCTTTCAGATGATACTGATGCATTGTGGAATAATTTCTTGTAGCAAAGAACCCTGGAAACAAATAATCTTCATTAAGTTATGGAGCTGATATGTGTATGAAAATCAGATTTCATCAGACATCTTACAGGACAAATCGGCCAGCACAGCAGGCTCTCAGCCGGTTACCATTTAGGTAACCACGCCTGAGGGTACCACCGAATGTGGTACGAACCTCGGCTCAGGGTGGTACTGGGGGAGGACTTAGTATGAGTTACAACTAATTGGGGGCGGTTGGACTACTAAAACTGAATATCAGAATGATGAAAATATTACTTGGCAAATCATTTCAGTTCACTTTTGAATTTTAATGGTCCTTGTCTTTTATTTATAAGAGTTAACTGAGGTAGCAGATACTGCAATAAAATTACATGACAAGGCCTTAAATAAATGAAATAGCCCATTTTTTGCATTACTTTCAGCCACATTAGATAATTAAGATAGTCAAATACAAACTGACAACTGAAAACCAAACAATAATAAAGAACTATTAAGAGAGAGTTGGATTCCACTTCCAGAGGGTTCCAAGTTTATTAGTTAGAAGTGATTTCTAAATAAGTATTGTGATAGGTACTTACTTTTTATTTAATTTTCCAGTTTCATACTCCGTAACTAGAGAGAATATATCCCTTGTATTATCCAAAATACTATATATCGCATCAGAGAGTCCATTGGTTATATAAACTAATTTGTCATAGGCTAAATTCTGTCTGTCGTTTACAAGATTTAAAAGCAGTTTTTCCATGTTATTTGTTACGTTTACAAAGCTTAGCTGCTTCTGGTTGCTTTGGAGAAACATCAGAATCTTTTGCATTTGTTCCAATATCAAATTAGGGTCGATAGAGTCAATAACCACATCTAAATAGTGTTTCATTGTGTACGGATATGTTTTACTATAACTTCGAGCGCACAATTTTACTGAGATGAAACTTTTATTGACTGTAACATGATTTTATTCGATTGAAAATGTACAAGTTTTAATCAATGTTCAAAAGAAACTATCCTTACTCCTTTTCCCATTACACAAAATTGGTGAATTTATCCATTGGGTTAATTTGTAGCATTTATAGTGATTTGTAACTCTGAATCTCACTATTATTAATTAGAAAAAGAAAATGACAAAGAAAAATAATGGAAACTTAGGTTCTTTTTTCGGTGGGTAGGCTAGGCAACCACAGTAGGCAACAGTATATAATAAAATTTATTAGTAGTAAAACGAACATCAAAGAGAATTTAATACTACGTTTTTACGAAAATAGTATTTATTTGTATACTCTTTGCTTGCATTGCAAACGAAGGCAACAAAGTAGGCAAGGAAGGCGAGAATTTTCAAATATTTATCAAAGTATCTGTGGCGAGAATCTTTCAGAGACTTCAGAAAATTCCCCGAATGTTAATTGTAGGGATGTGAAATAATAATCAACTATGGAAAATAAACGTTTATTTACAAATAAAAACGATTTGAATTATTTTAAAGTGTTTTCTTCGTTATCTCGTATTCTGAAACAAAAATAAAACAAATAATATTAGCGATGTAAAGAGTTGTTATTTTTTATATTTGAGTTACTCGAGTTGGTATAGCCTCTGACACCGGTTGCGATCCAAGTAATTCCAAGATGATTCAACCACGCAAACTACGAGCGAGCTCGTGACCGTGATCTTACTTGTTTATGATTTGAATCGAGTTATTCGGGACAAGTAACTCGACTCGCGTCCATGATCGTTTTTTGTAGTACAGCTTTATTTAGAAGAAGAAATAATATTTCTTTGTATGTATGTACAATACATACTACTGACTAGTACTGACTGTTGCTCGTACTGAATTTAATGATATTTCTATATTATGAAAATTATATTGATTATAAGTTTATTATTTATTTAAAAATCCCCGACACACCTAAATCTCAATCTCAAATTTTATCCGTCTCATCAATAAGGTAAGCTTACCGCGCAATATAAGATTCGAATCATAAATATTAATTCAAATCAGCAATCTGATTCGAATTGTATAGATGATTCGACAATTAGTTCGAATCAAGTTTTTTACCGTCATCATTTGAATCAATCGATTCAAATGTGATTCGAGTCTCATCAAGTCAACACAAAAGAGGATATAAACACTATGGTCATCACTACTTGATCAACACTTGGTCAACATCTATCTGTTTGTTTTGTTTTTTTTTTGTTTGGAAAATAATAATTTTATTTATCTTTTTAAATATAATGTCTTTCGATAAAAAATGGGATATTGATAAATACAAGGAAGAACATGAGAGCGAAGAACATTGGCAATTGCGAAGACAATTCATGGAAAGATGGCAAAGTGATTATCCTGAAGAAAGACTGGTTTGTCTGGCTAGAGTTTTTGCAAACATGGAGTTTTTGGGTTGTAGATACCCTACGGAGGTCATGCAGGAAGTTGCCGGACTGTCTCATGAAGTAAATATTAGTTATCCTTTTTTTAAGTCTACAATAAAATAACTATAATTTTGAGGTTAGGAATAAAAAAAGTTTAGTTAATTATTCTAAAATTAATACAAACACTATAGTAAAGGCTATATTAAACTTTCCAACTTATAGAAACCTATTTTACAAAAATAATTTATAAAAATTACAGGTAGCACAAGCCTACAGAAAGTCAAAGAAAAACATGTTACAAAGAACATTTGTATCTGCTTCAGCGGCTGCTGAAGACCGAGCTAAAGGTATCAAACGTGAAGGAGGCATTGTTATCGACACACCACCTAGGAAATCAGCTAAAATTGAATTTGTGAAATCGGGTGAAAAAATTGACACGGAAGAAGTACCTGTTGAAGTAGATGAAAATATAGAAGAAAATGATACAGATAATGAAGATAATGTACAGGAAGAGAGGAAAAGTTTAGATTTACTAGGATTAAATGAATACCTTGAGGAAATGAATAAAATTAAATGTATAGACTTACGTAGTTTTAAGGAAAGCATGTTTCATACGTCATTTGGAAGGATGGTGTTGTTAATACGGCCATGGACGGATAAATTAGGGAATATACAAGGTGAGAACCTCTGTTGAAATCTTTCAAAGCACCTAAAAACCGTGTGGTGCATTTTGGTTACTGTGCTTTAATTATGTGTTAATCTTCTTCACCCAGAAAACCAATGACTTTTGTTGGTGGATTCAAGTTTCCTGTCTCAGCAAATGTAATCTTTTGAACAAGTATTAGTCAGACTTACCATTGTATTTCAACATCTGTATTTGAGAGCCAGCTTTCTATGCTTGGTCTGTTTACCACCTTTGGCCACAATATCACTGACCACGGTGAGAATGTAAAAACCAAAAGACTGTTCATAAGTGCTGTTTAAAGTGTTATACCTAATCCAACCATTTACTTTACATTGACATTTAAAAATGCCAAAGGAAAATGAACTTTATTACTGTATGATAAGGTTCTCTTAAATCAATAGTTGATTGTGTGATGAGAATGAGACAAATTAACCTCATATTACAGATAGTTTTAGAATTATTGTAAGTTTCAGTTACTTAGAGTATTCAAAAAATATTTATTGTTTTCCAGCAAGCTGTCAAGCATGTAGTATACCAGTACAGAGCTCATATGAAAACGGTGTATTCTCTCTATCATTAAATGGGAAACTGTTGTCCCGAGCAACGGGTGCCACTAAACCCGAAGCCAGGAGTATTGTCGAACTTATGGCATGGAATGTATGTATTGTTTTAACTATGTTTTACTGTATATGCCTATTTTTGAATACAATCTCACTGTGGTCAGTGATGATATGGCCAATGGTGGTGAGCACAAAAATCTTAGAAGGAAACTGACTCACAAGTGCAGCTGTTGGAACACCCCAGTAGATACCTACTTGGTGACAGATTTTCGACTTGGAACTGAAAGCTCAAGGTCGTTCATTGTTATGGCATTCAATATCACAAAGGCTATCATTTAGGTTGTTAGTAAGCTGAATAAAGAAAATAAATCACCACCACTGAGCTATCATCACCTTGAGTATAGAAAGAATGATAAATCAAGAAGGTACACACGGCCACAGGTCAAGTTTACATTACATACACCTTTTTGTTGCAAAATAGCGCCTATTACAACGGCATAAGGTGTCGCAGTGTGTAGCTTGATCTGTGGCCGTGTGTACATAGTGAAAAATGAAATTGAAAGTAAATGTACATTACTACAGTACTGATTTTCGTTCGAAAAAAAAGGGGGACGACGCCCCTCGTCGTCCCCCGTTTTTTTTTTACAGAAACTTGTTTTAAAAATTAATAATAATTCCATTTATGTTTAGAGGTTGAAAGAAGAAGCGGTGAGTGTGGTAGTGAAGGAGCAGTGGATAGCGCAGGGTGACGCCAGGATCAACGTGAGTGACGTTACTGGGAAACGGGACGACATGTTCGGTACGCCTGTCGAAAATAGTGTTGCTACCAAGTTAGTATACATTTAATACTATTTATTATCCTGTTGGTAGATATTATTTTTTTTATAATATAGGGGGCAAGCGTTCATGCGGGTATCTGATGGTAAATGATCACCGTCGCCCATGAGTACTTGTGACACCAGTGAATCACAACTATGTTGCCGGACTTTTGGAGTAGGCTCGTTTCTTGAAGTATCATTAATATAACACATGTCCATTAATTGTTCAATACTTTTTTAACTACCTTAAAAAAAAGAGGAGGTTCTAAATTGCCTGGCTAGAGTTCTAATAGCCTGTATGTTTTTAATAACTTTTTGGCTTATGAACAGATTTTAATAATTCTTTTGCATTGGGTTCTGTATAGCTCCAAGGTGGTCTCATATAAATTTTATTATCACGCCGCAAACTGCGTAACCTACGCGCGGTATGGACACTCCATATACAATTTATTGGGAGGCAAACTGGAAGCAAACAGGCCTAGTGGGGACTCGCTTTTACAGAATAATCTACTTTAGGTGTTTTCATAATAAAGTGTTGTTTAGAATGATGAAGATGATGGGGTGGAAGGGCGGAGGGCTGGGTGCAGACGCTCAGGGCATCGCGGAACCTATCAAACCTAATATGCAGTTGGTAAGTTATACAGGGTGATTTTGATGGTGATAATACAGTGTTAAAATTGGGAACTATAACTGTCTGATGAGAGGTGGATAATGATTCGCTCTATTACATTACGGCTAGCTATATTGAATAACATAATATCGCCGGACACTTTCTGGCAGACTGACTCGGCTGTATTCAACCCGGCTAATCGTTGACCCGCCGCAATACAAAACGTCCCTGTTTCTGGAAACGGCTAGCCGTAATGTATGCGGCGATTTATACAGTCCGACTGCAACATACACATTACGTCATTAATACAATAAAAAATTCATGAGCCTCAGCATTACGAAGTTATGACAATTTGGAGTTTAACATTAATCTCTTAAGTTCTAATGTGTCTAAACTGAATAAATACCCGCACATAAACTTACATTGCAACGTATTCTAACGCTAAACTAAATATAACATATATTTTTTTAAATTTGTAACACCCGATATAGGATCACAATAGCCTCTGAATAAGCCCGATGATCTGACCAGGTAAACCGTGCCGGCCTAGGAAGCAGTACCTCGGACATTCGACAACTGCGTCGCGCCGCACAATCCCTGATGCAGCGCTATATAGCATCAGACACGTTGGACCTGGATCTGGTGTTCAGCGCGGAGTTCACTAAGGACGAGCGAGCCGCGATGCATCAGTGCGCACAGAGGCAGGGTCTCGCCTCCAAGAGCTATGGCAAGGGAGATAAGGATAGGTAAGATTTTTGGCTTCATCTTTCTTTCTCCCTTTAACTCCCCTTATCTTTCTCTCCTCTCTCTTTCCATCCCTCTCGTTTGCCCTCTCATTTTCCTCTCTTTAGCCCCTCTCTTTCCCCCTCTCTATTTCCCGCTCTCCCCCCTCTCTCTTCCTCTCCCCCCTTTCTCTCACCCGTCTCTCTCTCTCTCTCCTTAACCCCTACATAAAGCGCAGACCACACTACATAAACTAAGCGAAGCTTTGGCGAGATAAACTATGTGGGTTTACACTTCACACCGAAAACTACGGGCGACTCAGTGGGCGAGAGAGCGAGGGGTGTTTTGAATTTTAGCATTGGTTTACCTCTTTTCATATTTCACTATGTTTAGTATGAAAAGAGATGAAACGATGCTCGCCCAGCTCGCTCTCTAGCTGGCGGTGTGGTCTGCGATTAATTGATCACGATGAGATTATTTATATGGTCAGTTTATTTATATATTTTAAACTTTTAAGTGGTTTTCTTTTACAGATTTCTAGTAGTCAAGAAGAAATTAGACCCATTCTCGTTAGTCCGCGCCATCATCGAGAAAGGAGGTATCACACCAAAATATCAAGTGTTTGTACCGGCCGCGCTTAGCAAAAATCATAGATTTAATTGATATATATATAGTACAATTAGGAAATATTTGTTTATGTATAATAATATCAGTGAAAATTTTAATTATGTATAATAATATCCTTCAAATTAATCAAATCAGTCAATAAACAAGGGATATTTTATGTTTTATTTTATCTTGTGGTTGGATCAAACTAAATCGTTTAAAAAAAATATTGTATCCCTCTCTTTCTTATGTTTTTTTTTGTTATAAAAAGATATAGTGAGATTTTTGTTTAGCTTAACAAAATTGGGGCCACTCGATAAATGTAGTAAGGTTGCCATATGATAAGCATTTGCCGCGTTTGATAGGAAATTTTTACGTAGAAAAAAACCTGACCTTCTAACTTTTAAAAAAGAAAAATGTTAAGGTGGAGGCGTCTCTTGGAGCGCGAAATTCAAATTTTATCATGTTTTTGCTAATTGCAGCTCAGTTATAGGTCGTAAGTTATCAACATGCTATTTGCGAGAAGAATGGTAGTATATTTACTGATTAATAACAAAAGAAATCATCAACATATTACTCCAAGGTATATTAGTAACATTTTCTTGAAATAGTCGTATATGTCAGTAACTACGACCTATAACTGAGCTGCAATTAGCAAAAAACGTGATAAAATTTGAATTTCGCGCTCCAACCGAAGGCATACCCTTAAGCATGGAATGTCCCGGAAATACAATTATCCGGTTGGCAACCCTAATACACGACGATGCGCTCGGCCTTAGTATCCCTAATTTACTTGTAACATAGAAAATGTTATCACCTATTATGTTGATTTTAATAGTGAGAATAACATCACAATAAATAGATATCTATTTAACAATTATTAGTTTTATTTCAAAGTAAGACCTATTCACATAATAATTAACAAAAATTAAAAATATTTAATATGACACACATTTTTTTTATTTATTTTTTTCTAATTTACACCCCAAAAGTGGCCTCCATGTTTGAAAATTAATTAATTTACGTTACACGTCGGTGTTTG
Organism: Tethea ocularis; assembly: GCA_963555595.1. Classification (NCBI taxonomy): domain Eukaryota; kingdom Metazoa; phylum Arthropoda; class Insecta; order Lepidoptera; family Drepanidae; genus Tethea; species Tethea ocularis. The sequence goes on along the minus strand of OY741983.1, from coordinate 2,268,699 downwards.
GGTCACCGCCTTACATATGTGTACCAAATTTCAACTCAATACAGTCCAGTATTTTCGGACCAACAGACAGTCAGAATACTCTTTGCAGTCAGACACACGAGTGATTCTTTAAGGATTCCGTTTTTTTTCTTTTGAATTTCAGAACCCTGAAAAGAATACCTCCTTCAAAGACAATAAAATAAATATGGGATAATCTTGGAGCTATACAGAACCCAACGCAAAAAAAATGATTAAAATCGGATCATAAGCAAAAAGTTATGTTCACGCTTAAATATAAAAAAAACATACCTACTTATATAATTTATCGGACCGTTTTCTAGTCGGTGAACATCATCGATCTAAGAAGTAGGATTCAGTTTAGGTGCTACTGCTAGGAGGGTAAGTAAGTAGGTGCCTGGTGTCGGAAATGGAGAATCGAAATCTATCTTACCAAAAGTTAGGGTGTCCTATTCAATTCAATAGGCCCGACCGTATACGACTCAGCACTTCGCCGATTAGTCCGCGTAAGGGTGTAATGGCCACCAAAATAAAAATATCAATAAAGATCGCGCTTAAATTCACGTTTAAATAAGTTTCTTTTATGATTTTTAAAGACAGTTTTGGTGAGATTAAATTTGTTTACAAACTAAACAACAGATATTTTTTTTTTTTTTTTTAAAGGACTAAGTTGGTAGCCTCAGATGGCTGCAACAACCTTACCGGACAAATCGGCGAGCGCAGAGGGCTCTCAGCCGGGTAATATTTAGGTAACAACGCCTGAGGGCACCCCCGAATGGGGTACGAACCTCGGCTCAGGGCGTTACCGGGGGAGGGGGAGGACTTTGTACGAGTTACGACTAATTGGGGGCGGTCGGATTACTGTAGGCATAGTATAAAGAGAGGGGTTATTATTACAGTAGGTTATCTTCATACAAACGCACCGCGCGCGGCTTGTATGTGTGCGCTATTGTATCTATGTGTCGACGCACGCACACTTTAACAAAATCTCGACCCGTTTCTCAGTGCGCCAGTCAGGGCTAACACTGCACAAGGTTTGCGCGCGCGTCACGGTTTTTCGGCACCGCTAAATGATTTATTCATCAATATCATCATCAAAATGTCTGATAATCGCAGAAGAACGTATTGCTGTGTGTTTGGGTGTCTTAATAATTCATCGATTCCAGACCTGTCTCTGTTCAGATTACCTATTGAACAGGAAAGGTAAGTTAGTCACTTATTCTAGCATAATATAATTTTACTTGATGATGAGATACCTACGTACTTACATATTTTTTGTTTGTATTAGTTTTCTATCACACAGGAAGTAGGTAGGTAGGTCTAATTTCCTACAGAATGTATTAGGTACTTTTGATCTGGCAATTGGTTTGCCGCTATTTCTTTGTTTACGTTTAGTTATGCCGATTTCTCAGTATTGTAGGTATAGTAACTAAGTACCTACCTACTTACAGAAAATCGTAATTCAAAATAAGTATGTACGAGTACCTAATTGACTAATAGTAAATCAAATACATATAAAACAAAGTTCGAATCATAACAACAAATTCGATTATAGTCTAAGAGACAGTCGTTAGTTTTTAATGTTGTTTTTATTTCTTTTAATGATAATATTTAATTCACTTTATTAATTTTTTTCGGTTGCTAGCGAAGCGCGAACAGCCGCGCCTAATATTTAGCTAAAAGTGACAACCCTAAGACAGTAGGCAATTATATCGCGAATTGGGCCGGAGATAGCCTACTCCCTCTTCTTTATACTATGCTGTAGGCAGCTCGGGCCGCTTGAACGGGACTAGACTGAGAGGGACGTCGCGGCGGTCCTCGCCGTCGAGGACGGTAGCGTGATCGGAAGTGTGTAGTGTTTTGTGTACTTTTACGAGCTTCGTCAGCTTCGATCTGAGCTAATGTAATAGGGTCATCCGACTCGCTGAGGGCTTGCCTTGGTCTATGGATACGGAGTATACGGGAGGGCGTGTAGGTTGCGGCTTTCACTATAAGAGGGTTGCGGTGATTAACGGCGGTATTGAAAAATCTGCGTGAGGTGCGTTTTATAAATTGTTTTATCGTGGGGAGACCTAAGTCAATGTGGAGATTTTCATTACGCATGTACCACGGGGCGCCCGTGGCCTTGCGCATGAAGCGATTTTGAATCACCTGAAGGCTATGGATCCGTGATGGAGCTGCATGTGCGAACACAGTACTAGCATAGGTCATGATGGGGCTGTCGGAATAGTGGATACCGGAGGAAATGATAATCCATGCTCGTATAACAGAAAGTTTATTCTACCATTTCACATTTATGGCATTACACAGTTAATCAGTTATCCACTAAGCACTTAAAACCGAACAATAATTATTCAATAACTACATAGAATAATAACTGGTCTATATAGTTAGTTATGTACATCACAAGACATAGAATCTATTCTATTGAACCTCTCAGGGGTCTCAACCTGATAACCTAAATCGCGGGAAAAATCTTCCCATGTAATGACGCTGCTGCCAACTGTCAGATGTTTCATTGGAGCGTTCGGAAACCCGAACGCCACACCACCCCCCTACGGAGAAACGAAGCTACAGGTCAAAAGGGAGCTTAAAACGAACTTGTCTACCTGAGCGAGTTATCACAGGAGGTTTCAATGGCCCAGATTGTGGAACGGGCGGCAGAACTGGCAATACAGGTACGTGAGTGCGCGGTCCGCTTGTCGTTGGCACTTTAGGATTAGGAAGTGTAGCTGGTGGTTCTACGCGAGGCACAATCATGATTGGCGGAGCCTTAAACACCGCTGGATCAGTAGTATTAGCTGGAGGAGAGTAATATGGACTTCGCTCATCTCCCGCTATAAATGCTGGTTTGGTCCTATCCATACTCACTGCGACCTTTCTGCCTGAAACATCCAAGACCATCGTTTTGGATGTACGACTGAGCACCTTATATGGTCCAGTGAAAGGTGGCTGGAGAGAGCGCCGAATGGAGTCGTCGCGGAGGAAAACATGGGAAGCTTTTGAAATTTCTTTGAAAATAAATGACTTTGGCTGTGAATGACGAGAAGCTGGAGCGGGCCGAATGGCCGCCATCGTGCGATGTAACCGTGTCAAAAAATCATCGCTGACTGTCTGTGTGGAGACGATGGGTGTCAGGAGTTCACCCGGCAGACGCAGCGGTTCACCATACACTAGATCGGCTACAGAGCAATTTAGATCTTCCTTAAGCGCTGATCTGATACCGAGGAGGACCAAAGGTAGAGCCCTGTTCCACGACTCTTGATGGCACATCAATGCAGCTTTGAGGTGGCGATGAAAACGCTCCACCATACCGTTCGCTTGTGGGTGGTAGGCCGTAGTTCGCACGCGTTTAGTGGCACCTAGATCTAAGAGTTTGTTAAATAAAACAGACTCAAACTGGCGGCCTTGGTCAGTAGTGACTGTAATGGGCATGCCGAAACGCGCGACCCACCCACGTATGAAAGAGTCAGCTACCTCCTCGGCGGTTATTGTTGTCATAGGCCATACTTCAGGCCACCTCGTAAAACGGTCTATTGCCGTCAGGCAATAGAATTTACCGTCTGATGAGGGTAGGGGGCCAATTATATCTAAATGAATATGTCTAAACCTTCCAGATGGAGTGGGAAAATCAGTGAGTGGTGCTGAGATGTGGCGCGTAATTTTGCACCTCTGGCAGGCAAGACAGGCGCGTGCCCACGCGCGACAGTCCCTCTCGATACCGGGCCAAACAAAACGGTCGGCGACGAGACGTGCGGAGGCTCGTGCTCCGGGATGGCTCAGATTATGGAGCCGGTCAAATATTGGACGACGGTGCGAAGGTGGTAGGTATGGTCTCGGTTTACCGGTTGATACATCGCAAAGGACTGTGATATCTGTCCCAGGAATACAAGTCTGAATCAATTTCATAGAAGAACTGACACGCAGTGTCCGAAGTTCCTCATCTGAGTTTTGAGACCTAACTAACTCGCTATATTCATCGTCTGAGAAAGTGATTGCCTCGATACGAGACATGGTATCAGCAACGACGTTAGATTCACCACTAACATATCTAATATCTGTTGTGAATTGCGAAATAAAAGTCAGTTGACTTAATTGGGCTGGCGGCAGTTTCTCCCGCTTTTGTGAAAATGCGTACAACAATGGTTTGTGATCTGTGTAGATCACAGTGTGTTGTGCCTCCAGGATATGGCGGAAATGTTGAACTGCGGTGTAGACTGCCAACAGTTCACGGTAATAGGCTGGCCAGGTTCCCTGTTTCTCAGACAACTTTTTGCTAAAGAAAGCCAGTGGTTGCCAGCCCAAGCTTGTGTTTTGTTGGAGACAGGCACCCACATGAGTGCTTGAGGCGTCTGTGTAGAGTCTCAATTCAGCGTCTGGGATAGGGTGAGACAGTTGAGTGGCGCGAGACAGACTGTCTCGGCATCTGTAAAAAGCTTGCTCTAGTTCCGGAGACCAAGGCATTGGCTTACCACCCTTTATTTTTGTTTCCGTTAGAAAATTTACTAGAGGGACTTGATCCTCGGCAGCATTTGGAAGAAATTGTCGGTAATAATTTATCATTCCTAGGAATCTCCTCAAACCTTGAGCAGTTTTTGGCAATGGATATTCCTGGATGGCAGTAATCTTATCTTCTGGGGGACTAATTCCTTCTTTAGTAACTTTGTATCCAAGGAACCGAACCTCCGACGCCCCTAAAACGCATTTGGCAGGGTTAATAACTACGCCATAGTCAGACACCCGTTGCAGGACGGTGCGCAGGTGTTCAGAATGGAGAACTGGATCGCGTGAGAAAATTAAAATGTCATCTACATAAGGAAAACAGAATTCCAACCCTCTGAGAATCTCGTCTATAAACCTCTGGAACGTCTGTCCAGCATTTCGCAGTCCAAAAGTCATATAAGGAAATTCGTATAGCCCGAATGGTGTAATGATAGCAGTTTTGCACACATCATTCGTATACACAGGAATTTGCTGGTAGGCTTTGACCAGATCGAGAGTGCTAAAGATGGTGGCACCAGCTAGATTGTGACTAAAATCTCCTATATGGCGTACCGGGTAGCGATCTGGTATGGTGCGGGCGTTTAGAGCTCTATAATCCCCACACGGGCGCCAAGTCGCATCCTTCTTGGACGCAAGATGGAGAGGCGAGGACCATGAGCTCTGGGACGGGCGTGCAGTACCTGATTGCACCATATCAGCGAATTCCTTCTGGGCTGCGCGGAGCTTTTCTGGCGCAAGGCGGCGTGGTCGACAACTGATTGGAGGACCTTCGGTGGTGTTAATGTAATGTACGGTATTGTGTTTGATTTGCCTATCGATCCCAGGTGGACGGATGACATCAGGAAATGAACATAGAATATCATCATATGGCGAACCAGCAGATGTAATTACACGGATACTTGGCTGGTTGGTAGTAGAAAAGTGAGCGCCAGTAACTAAACCAGTGGTGCCATCAACGAGTTGCTTAGTTTTGCAGTCAGGCAGTAAATGGTAGTATGCTAGGAAATCTGCGCCAATAATTGGGACGTCCACGTCAGCCACCACGAAATTCCATTGCAAATCGCGACGTAGGCCAAGATTCAGTGTCAATTGTATGTTACCGTAAGTGTTAATTAGGCTACCGTTGGCAGCGTTAAGCTGGTATGTAGTACAAGAACGTCGGTTTCTGCAGTAGCGCTTTGGGTAACAACATATATCTGAGCCTGTGTCTATTAAGAATTGACATTTTGTTTCCTTATCACTAACAAAGAGGCGACGACTTACCAGGGCGCAATCAGCTGTCGCCGCTACTGATTGCTCGGATGGTTTTCCGCGCGAGTTGTGCTACTCCAGCCGCATGGAGTGATGCATTTTGTAGCCTTGTGTGCAAAACGGCTGTGGTACCAGCACAACCCGCTTTGCCGGGTACGTGAGCGTGAACGGGAGCGTGCGCGATTTTTGTTGTAACTATCGTTACTAGAAGCTGATAGACTGGCCACTTGACTAGTAAGGTAAGCGATGTCTTGCTGCATCTTTTGCAACAATTCACAGGAATCGTCCTTGATGGTGTGAGTGTTGCTCATCGAGCGCACGTGAGGCGCACTGGTGGTCGTAATATCATGAAGCTTATCTGCTAGATTGCCAAGCTCCTCGAGGCTTGCATTAGGCTGGGTGATCAGAATTGACTGTGTCTGCTGTGGCAAACGACTAGACCAAATAGTTTGAAGTAAACGCTCAGGTACACCACCTGCTGCTAGCGTCCTGAGATGACGAAGAAACGAGGAGGGTTTTCTGTCTCCAATCTCTTCTTTTTCCAATAACCGGCGAACCTTTTCTTCATATGACTCGGAGAATCTGTTTATAAGCGCCGCTTTTAATTTTGTATATGGCTCTTTCTCTGGTGGTTGCAATAATATTTCTTCAACCTCGCCAGCGCTTGAAGCATCCAGTTGGGCAACTGCATAATGAAATTTTGTTATCTCACGAGTTATTTTGTTAATATGGAACTGAGCCTCGAGGCTGACAAACCAGAGAGCAGGTCGGTCAGGCCAGAAAGGAGACACACGGATGGATACTCTGTTAACTGCTGTGTGGCTCGGTACTGACTCTTCTTTACTCCCATCTTCGGGTATTTCAGGGATCTCGCTGTCCGTCATTATAGAAACTTAAAAAAAAAAAACAAAAAAAAAGAATATACAAAAATTAATAAAATAAAAACAAAAAAAAATATATTTAATAGCAATTAGGTATTAAAAACATGCTGGCGAAAAGGAAAAAGTATATATTTATATATATGTGCGGGTTGTGGTGTGACAGCCCTAGTTTCCGAAAAGCCCAAAATAACATGCATAAATAATTAGCTAGCAGATATATTAATGTACAGCCATGAAGTTAGTACAACAGAGCAAAACTAGGAATAAGCAAAAAAAAACTTTAAATAATTATTTACATATTAGACGTTTTTGGAATGTGTAAATTTGAACATTTAATTAAAATTATACAAATAAAATAAAAAAAAAAATTGCCTTAAGCTAAACACAACTCAAGCTAATAATTTCCTATATAAATTTATAGCAATAAAATAATTGTTAAATTTACTAACGAATTAACGATTAATGTGCATAATATACTACATTAATTTGTACCATATTTCCCAAACATTGTACATATTTAAAAAGAAAACCAATAAAATACTTTACGTAAAGTAATTTAAAATAATGTTGCTATAATATACCAGTCCCAATGTTCCAAAAATTCACGTTCAGTCAAACGAGTGAAAAAAAAAAAAAAAAAAAATGTACCTGTTGGTCCAATAGATGGCGTCACTTGCATCGAATTTCGCGTTGAACGTGGAGTCACGGCACGTCCGAATAGTAGGTACTATTTATTTATTAATCTGTGGTCCGAATACGATTGCCTCCAATATTTGGCGGGCGAATTTGTTATGTTACGAACACCTCTTGAATTCGTTATTACTGCCAATTGTATAGCAGAGGTTGAAATGAAAGTTTCTTTAACACTAGGATTATTAGGGTTAGGTATTTAGCACTATACAAAATACGAAAATACAAGTCACACACGAAGCTACCGCTGGCGCGCTCAACCTAGCGCTTGCCGGCCGGCACGCACGTAGAAAGCTTTGTAGGTACAAAAAGTTATCTGCATCGCGCGCCGTCGTAGGTTATTTCCAAAATAAACTGCGGTACCTGATGCTGCTGGTGCATGAGGCAGTAGGTAAAAAGGTCCTACCGCCAACGTTATATGTAGTATTCCATTGAACTTCTGAGAAACGGGGCTGTATGAAGTGGGCGCATGCTTTGCGCGCCGTAATTGTTGCTCGCCCAATAATTCTCGGGAATGAAGAATATTCCAGTCACCCGAAGGTGCGTGTGAAGTGGGGTCACCAATGTCGGAATAGTGGATACCGGAGGAAATGATAATCCATGCTCGTATAACAGAAAGTTTATTCTACCATTTCACATTTATGGCATTACACAGTTAATCAGTTATCCACTAAGCACTTAAAACCGAACAATAATTATTCAATAACTACATAGAATAATAACTGGTCTATATAGTTAGTTATGTACATCACAAGACATAGAATCTATTCTATTGAACCTCTCAGGGGTCTCAACCTGATAACCTAAATCGCGGGAAAAATCTTCCCATGTAATGACGCTGCTGCCAACTGTCAGATGTTTCATTGGAGCGTTCGGAAACCCGAACGCCACAGGGCGGATACACGTGGTATAAAGTCTAACCTTGCTTTTAAGTGCAAGTTTAGATTTACGATTTAATAAAAAGTGGAGGCGCCCTAAAACAAAGGCGGCTTGCGCGCGGACCGCTTTAATGTGGGCATCAAAGGTCAAACGATCATCGCACAACAACAGAATTGGGGCCACTAGCCCCTTCCTTAGCGATATTATATATGAAGATGCGGGGCGCGGAGGGGCGGAACGCCCACTCGACCTATCTATTCACCACTTCTTTGCTACTTACTTAATTACGTGTCACCTCATTCACTACAACTAGATGTCCATTAAAATTAAACGTTACTATATAATCAGCTTTTATTGGAATTTAACAGTCCTTCAAAGATTTAATAGCAGCCAGAACACTGCTCTCTGCTCGGTATATGCATGCACGCCTAATCCTAAACAAGATTACAATCATTCTTTACCCTCATGAAAACCATGAGATCAAATCTACCTATTTAGTATGCAGTCTACAAAAACATTTAGATCTTCGATAAAATCGACTAGGTACTAAAATACGGGATAGATCGAAACTCAATCGTATATAAACATGGAAAAAGATCCCAACCATCATCACAACATTTTCGACTCTTCAAAAGTTACCCGTCATTTCAAAGTTAACTTTTTAAAATGAGTGCCAAGTTGACACATGTTTTCATGGTGTACTGCCTATTTTATTTTTTTATCGAAATTCAAGGGTCGTTTATAAAACCTAATAATGTACCAAGAGTTGGGAGAAGTAGCGAAGCGGCTAGTCCATTTGATCAGGGTACTATGGGATATGTTATTAAAACAAGCAAAAATATTCCACGAATGGGCAGACGAAATTACGATTCAGTAAGATTTTGGACATTTTTTTTAGAATATTTCTGTGCTATTAATTTGTCATTCTAGCATTGTTATTGCTGAATTTATTGATATTATTATATATTTTGGCAGGAAAACCGCTACGATATCCCCAAATTCTATCAGTTGCCCGCTGAAAATGTTGAAGCTTATGGCGGTAAGTTTAGAACATTTTTAGTGTGTACTATAAATTGTTACTCTCTCTGGGTACTACATACTGCCTATAGGCAATATTAATTATTATTTATTTCCGCAGATGATGTACAAGGATTCAATCAAGAACAAATGGAGCCCTATTACGAAAAACAGTTAGAAATGATGAAGAAAAAATAAACTAATTAAATTAACTTTATTATGAATTTATCGAAGCATTTGATTCTGGCGTATCTACTAAAATATGTCTGTCTAGTCATTATTTCAATTATTGAATAAATTATTGTTTAAATTGCATGCAAATTTTTATTTGTTCTTATTTTAGAAGAATTACTTAATAGTATAGATTTATTAAAAAACCCACCCCATTTTGATAGCTTTTGAGGATTTTTACAGTACTTTCATGAAAAGGAACGTTTTAAAAACATTTATTCTGTCAAGTCAATGTCATTCAAATAATCCGGCTAAATTCGAAACTCGTACCTTTCTCTTTCACTCTTAATCTGAATGTATAAAGTTGTCTCTCACTTTTATCAAAATGTCCTATAAACTCAATTGATTCGTCTCACATTATAAAAATTTCTTCCACTGCTTTGTGGGAGAAATTCCCGTATTTATTTTGAACATTTAAACCTAAATTTTCTGTGAGATAGTAAGCAATAAAAATGGTGGTGACCAAGGATGTTCTCTTACCAGAAGATTCCGAATTGACTGTACCAGAGGTCAATTTATCAACCCCCACTTTGATAGCTGGTTCCTTTCATTTAGGAAAATATTGTGAACAAGCTAATAATGTAAGTAGAAGTGTTATTTTACCCTAGTAATTATTAATTCTGTGTTATTTGATCTTATTGTGTTTAATTTATGTATTTACAAGTGAAACTTGATTGCATAATCGTAGAAGAGGTTATGTTATTGATAAATTTATATCATGGCACCCTATTTTTGATGCTCTCTACAAATAACTTTTTTTTTGACAAAATTGCTTTGTGGATTAGGTGTGAAAAAGCAACAGACAGACAGTAGGGACAGATTAGTAGGGAGATACAAAAATTTGCTGCTTTAAAGTTATTAGATTAAAATTGTAAATATACAGCAAAAAAATATTATAGTTTTATTAATTTTCTTTACTTACCTTGTTGAATATAATTTTTAAACAATTCCAGGAGTACATGCTCTGTCGTATCGAGGAAAATGACCCCCGCAAATGCATCAATGAAGGCAAGGCCGTCACGGCTTGCTCCATGGAGTTCTTCCGTAAAGTGAAACAAACATGTGTCAAAGAGTTTAATCAATATTCTAACTGCATTGATAAGAGTTCTGGGGATTATAGTTTGCAAACGTAAGCTGTTTTTGATGAATTCTCAATCCTTTAATAGTCAGGGTGTCCAATTTACCTCATTTTTTTTTTGTGTATTGATTTACAGACATTTAGTTGTTCAAATTCTTACTAATATTATAAATGCTAAAGTTTGTGAGTGTATGTTTATTACTTCTTCACGCTCAAATGGCCGGACCAATTTTGATGAAAATTGGTATGAACCCTGGATTAACAAGGTTACTTTTAATCTCTCGGGAACACAGAGGAAACCGTGGGATGGAAGCTAGTATATAATATAAATAATGGTCTGGTATGTGTCCTACGTATCTAAGATCTTAGACATAATTTACACATGGCTATCTGATTTCAAACTAATCAGAACTAGTACTGGTTCGTACTATTAACAAAAAGTATAAATTTTCAGTTGCCGTAAAACTCAAGGAATTTTCGACCAATGCATGCTAGAAAAAATGAACCTGGAGCGTCCGGCATTTGGATACTTCACGGAAGCCCGTGTTCACAACACCACTAGGTACTTAAACTTTATTTTCTTTAATAATATTTACTGTAAGTCTTGTCATATTATTTGCATTTCAAGAAAAATCTCATTCATAATACTTGTGTGTCTGTCTGTCTGTCCGTCAGTCTGTCACAGCCAATTTGCTCTGAAACTACTGGGTCTAAAATTTAGAAAAAAAATACAGAAAATGTTCTTTACCTAGATTACAGGAAAACCTATAAGAAGTCTATGGTATTCAAGTAATATAGGAAATTATCCGGAACTCTCGCGAGTTAGACTCGCACTTGTCCGGTTTTTTTTATTATATTCAATATTTTATAGGCCAAAACCAGCAGTGGAGCCAAAAGCCGAATATCCGGATGCAACACCAGCCCTACCAGCAGACGCGGAGAAAAAGCCCGCGCGATTCGGTTCCCGCTATTACTGGATGACAGAGTAAACAGTGGCTAGCTTGTCACTGTGCGAGCTAGATAGACGATGGATAGATGGAGAGGGAAGATGTTTCGATTTTTAATTATAGCTGTGGAATGTCTTGAAATCGATTTTCTAAAGAGTTAATTTTTGTCTCTTACACAATCGTATCTTTTCAGGGTTGTATTTTCATAGTTTGGAAGACAATTTGAATCGATGGTATTTTTACTCTTCATTTTTATTCATCTTTTATCAAGCGGACTAAAGTAAGACATTGGATGAGTTACCTGTCAACAGTTTTTATATTTTTTTTTTTACATACAATATTTTGGTTTATAAGTGCATCTATTTATTATATTTGCTATTTTTTTGTATGTGTAAGTAGTTTACAAAGTAGTTTTTAAGCTTGTCTAATGTTTTACTTTATAAATCAATCAAATATAGCTTTTATTGTAGAAATAAATGTTGAAAGTTATAGTTTTGTTTTATTAGTGGACTCCATTTCAGTACATGTTATATCATATATGTACAGAATAAGGTTTGGCGAACGGAACGGCAGAAGTAGTTTTTAATGCCCGGTGATCGGCCTCTGAGCAGTAGCACAGTCTTCTCCAGAGCATGGGTTGAAATATATATTATACCTTATTTCGATATATTTATAGAGATCAAATCAATGCGTAGAATGGAACGTGTTTTTTTTATTGACAGGTGGTGTGTTCCAAGTTTCTCAATTTTATGAATTATAGCCATGAATAAGTAGGTAACACATCACACACCATTTCGATGAGCTATTTATAGGTATAAATAGCAATGACAAGCTTAAAAACTATTTTGAAATCAAATAATTTGCTTTCTTTAATTCCCTTATTTTTTCGTGTGGAAGATAATAAAAACTGAACAAAAATAAAAACTATTATTTATTAAAATTTATGTATCAATAACGTGTTACTGAAACGCGCCTATTGTCAGCGAATGCGAAAAGCAGGGTCACGAATCGTAAATAAATAAATAAATTGTAATTTATTGCAATAAAACAAATTCAATAACATAATTTAACTAATCATAATAGATAACATACATTTGCAGCACTGTTTTCTTACATTTATAGTGTCGTAAATAAGTGAATAAGCAGTGAATCTAATCAGATAAAAATACGTGTCGCGGATTTATCAACGAAATCTAATTAATTTAAAAAATTTGGTAAATCGTCGGTAAATAATGAATTTCTACCGCCATAACGGCGAACGGTACAATCCGGAGGAATATTACGCGAATACGTATAGCTTGTGGCAGAATTCGCAATATTATGATACAAGTAATCTGAGCCCGCAGAAGAATTGGGGCGAAGGCTTGGGCACTTGTCCCTGTGATACCGAAGAACCTTGTGCGGAGCTCAGGGATGAGAAGAATAGGAAGGTAGTGACTAGAGACGCACTTTATCGAGATCCTGAGCTGTTTTACAAGCAGAATTCTGTGTGAGTATAAAAATAACTGATGTGTTTTTTCCATGAACATTGATTGCTTGCATGTCTCCCCTTCGGTACTTCCGATATAACTACTTTCATCGTATAATTAGATTATACAATCTAATTAGTTTTAAATTCCTTCTTCTATGTGGATAAATAATGATTGATGTCTTAGTTTGGTTTAGAATGGAAATGGTGAAATCAGGTTGAACAATTAATGTGTACACTGTACAAAATATATCCTATACTCAAATTTGAAGTCATTTAAAGTCAGATTTGGCTCTATTATTGCTTTTATAAATGTCACAAATAATCTTGAGAAGACTGGCTAGAAACTCAGTTTTTAAACAAAATATAAAATTGTTGGTACATACTTCCCTTTAAGGGTTATTATTACATAATTCCCTTAACACATTCCTGTCCAATGACTCCAAAGAAGTTCCATTTGTGCCGAACACATACATCATATTCCAAAATAAATTTCATGCTCTTATTTCACTGGTCATATGAATAAAAGTAAAACCATCATGAACTTATGGTTAAATAACAGGGTTACAAATTGTAGATGGACATAGGAATAAATATGATAGGGCAGGTGTTCCCAATCTTTTTCAGCTGAGTTACAAATATAGTACATTGTCATGCCACCCTACCCTATTTGAAAAAGATACAGTTGAAAGTAATATGTACCTACAATAATAGCAGTTAGATAGGAACAAAAAAGAAATCAACAAGAAAGACTTTTCAGATAATGATAGAGTATCACTCCAATGAACTCACGCTGCCCCCCCCCTCTTTATTTCTAGTCGCACACTTTGGGAACCCCTGTGATATGGAATAAATGTTATAATTGTAATAATAATACTTGCAGCAACTCCCAAAATCCGAATCCAGGTGACACGGCCACTGGGTACGATTGGACGCAACAATCATGGCCAGCATGGCAGAAAGCTACTGATGTTACCAGTGCTCCATTGCGGGGTATAAACCGGAAATTACGTGGCAAGCGCATTATGAAGCTCAATAACTTGGTTCGGAGGCCGGAGATGAGTAAGGCGGCTAGGTAAGTTCCAGTGCCTACCATGAACTCCTGATTAAATCAATTTTTTCGACACATATAGATGTCTTTATTCAGATAGATGAGTTCAGTCTAAATCAACTAATAATGCATTTGACATGAAATTAAAATTGCAACATTTTAGCTTGATTTTTATATGTTTACTAGCTTCCGGCCCGCGGTTCCACCCGCGTTTAATCTTATGTTTTCCCAGGATATAAAGTAGCCTATATGTTATTCCAGGGTATGATCTATCTATGTGCCAAGTTTCATCCAAATCCGTTCAGTAGTTACGTGAAAGAGTAACTAATATTCATACATACTCACAAACTTTCGTATTTATAATATTACTAGCTGTCCCCCGCGGTTTCACCCGCGTTCCCGGGATAAAAAGTAGCCTATATGTTATTCCAAGGTATGATCTATCTATGTGCGAAATTTCATCGAAATCCATTCAGTAGTTTTTGTGTGAAAGAGTAACAAACATACATACATACAAACCTTCATGTTTATATATTTATAATATAGAGTCTATTGTAAAACTGTATCTGTGATAAGTGCCTCATTTGGGCCTAAACTGAATAAATGAGTTTTTGATTTTGATTTGATTTACATTTGGAGGATTATGTGTGCAACCCTCTTTTTTTTTTAATACTACTAAGGTAGCAAGCAAGCATACGGCCCACCTGATGGTAAGTGGTTAACGTCGCTTATCGCCATTTGCAATATCAGAGATATTGCCAATGTGTTGCTGACCTGTTACAATACCGAGAAGGCAAATTGGCTCTCAAGTGCAATTGCCGGAACACACCGGTAGGTATTTGGCCTCAAATTTTCAACATGAGGGTGGTAGCCAGCCAGACGGGTACTGCAAAGGCATGGCAGGAGTTCTACTCGCACTTGTCTAGGTTTTTTCCATTTTGTAACCCAGTTTAAAGTCCAGTTTTAAAAGTAAATAATGTGTATTTGCAGCATGATGCAGAAGATGGGGTGGGAAGGCGGTGCGCTTGGCAAGTCTGGTGACGGCATCGTGGAACCTATCACACCCAATGAAGTATATGTACGTGTCTTTATATCTTTAGTTAAGTACTAGCTGTCCCCCGCGGTTTCACCCGCGTTCCTGGGATAATAAGTATCCTATATGTTATTCCAGGGTATGACCGACCTGTGTGCCATGTTTCATCCAAATCCATTCAGTAGTTTTTGCGTGAAAGAGCAACAAACATACATACAAACTTTCACGTTTATAATGTTTGTAGGATTCGTGAAAAAATATTTGAATCGGACCAGTAACTCTGGAGATTAGCGCGTTCAAACAAACAAACTCTTCAGCTTTATTATTAGTATAGATAGATATTAAGGACAGGCCAGTTGGCGCAGTTGTTTAAGACACCACCTATTGCGCCGCAGGTCGTCGTGGGTTCGATTCCCATCCAGGACAAACATTTGAGTGCATAAACATGTCTGTTTGTCCTGAGTCTAGGTGTAATTATCTATTATGTATGCATTTACAAAAAAAAATAGTATATGTAGTATATCAGTTATCTGGTTTCCATAGTACAAGCTCTGCTTTGTTTGGGATCAGGTACCCGTGTGCGAAGAATGTCCCAGGATATAGATATTATATAAGGTATATCTATAGGCCAAAGTAGCCTGATAATAAAGAGTTTATCATTAATACTACCACTGCCTTAAATCTGATTTTCCAGGCAACAACAACAATGGGTTTCGGTCAAGAGGAGCCAATTCCTAAACTACAAAAAACAGACGAAAAACCCGAATCCGACGACAAATACTTCAAAGATTACTACAATACGAACGTACTTCTATACATTTTGCAATTCGTTAAAAACGACAAGGAAATCGAACTAGTATTTGATTATACGCTGTTTAAAAACGAAAGGAAACGCATTCATGCTCTTGTCAATGATGTTATAAATGCTGATGAGTTGTCCGAAGAGGTTTTCGATAATACAGCTCAAATGGATATTGTTAAGGAGATTTATAATCATAACTGTTATGTTCTGAGTAGTCAGAGCGAGGGAGAGCATCCTAAACGGTGAGTTAATGAAATATCTATTTATTTTTTATAAGTTTGTAGCGTAACTGTGTCTGTCTGTGGCAGCATAGCTCCTGAGAGTTATCCAGACTATGAATTTAAGAAATATATTTTGTAACTAGCTGTCCCCCGAGTTTTGACCCTCGTTCCCGGGATAAAAAGTAGCCTATATGCTATTCCAGGGTATGATCTATCTATGTGCCAAGTTTCATCCAAATCCGTTCAGAAGTTTTTGCGTGAAAGAGCAAAAAACATACATACAAACTTTCCCGTTTATAATATTGTAGGATAACTTGTTATGATTGTACCTACCGCAAACATTTTGAATTTTTTAGTTCACGTATTATTTATTTTTAATAATTAATTTCAGCCAACTTTGCATATACAAAGAGGCACCACCAAACGTCTATCTCATCACACCAGACGACCTGAAAGATGATGAAACTGATGATCAACCGGAGGAAGTTATAGTTGATGAAAGCCCCAAAGTTGATGATAAAAAAGACGAAGAAGTTAAAAACGAAGAGGAAACCAATCCCTTCTTGAAGAGTATCATAAGGAATCTGGAGAATGGTAAAGACCCTGATGTGGAAGAAAAAGCTGATGAAAATATCTCGGGGAAGTTGGAAGGATGTAATTTGGAAGCGAAGAAAATTGAGCCAACAGTGTTGAATAAGATTATCGGATTCTTTAAGGAGTTTGCTCAGAAGGTAAGTTATCAGGATAGGCCTGTGTTTGACCACAATCTCACCGTCAGTGATGATGTGGTCGATGGCGATCGCCCAGGGCGCAGGATGTAAAGGGGCGCCAGGCCCACCTTTATTTCCGGTCGCTCATGAGCGAGTCCTGCTATCTTGAGTCTAAAGATAAAATGGCTATAATGCCTTAAAATCCCTTTTGTTGGCGGGAGAAGGGGGGGGGGGGGCCAAGGTGCTGGTAGAGCTAAAACCGGCACTGGTGGTAAGCACACAAAGCCTAGAAAGGAGCTCTCGAGTGCAGCTGACGGAACAGTGTTTTGAAAATAAAATTGTATAGCCAATGTTATTCAGTGATAATATTGCATTCTACTGGTGAAAGTTTTTTTTTAAATCGGTCCTGTAGTTTTCGAGTTTATTAATTACAAATATTTCTGTTTATGATGTTCCCCGCGGTTTCACTCACGTTCGCGGGATATTCTCAGACCTACCAGAATATACACAAACAAAAATCATAAAAATCGGTCAAGCCGAAATTTGGAACACAGATAGTTTATAACCTAGATTAACACATAGGATACTTTTTATCCCGGGAAAATATAAGATCCTCGGGAACGCGGGAGAAACCGCGGGGCGGAATCTAGTTTTGTATAACTTTTTTAAATTCTTTGAATTCTTAATTTATCTATTCTTTTCTTATTTTCAGGACGTATACACAGACTTCAGATTCCTCGGGCAATTCGCAGCATCTGAAATAGATGCAATAGCTCAATTCATGGAGCACGTGAACCTGTGCATCAAGGACCCCCAACACACCCAGGACGGGATCAACAAACAGCTCCTCGAAGTTTTCCACGAGAATATCAACTTTGAAGTCTACCAGGACTGCAATAATGCTACTGTGTAAGTACTCAAACACAACTCTTTTTTAACCTCCATCAAGAAAAGGAGGAGGTTCTCTCTTCGGTTGTTTTTTTTTTTAATTTGCTTATGAACCGATTTTAATATTGTTTTTTGGGTTGGGTTCTGTATAGCTCCAAGGTCCCATTTAATTTTCAGTTGATTTTTTTTTCGATGACTTCAAAACATTGTCAGATTGGTTCATGCATCGTTATTTTATACTTTTTTGTCTTTTTGAAGGCGATTTTGTTAAGTTATGATTTATTTATAATTTCAGAATTAATAAACCGAAAAAGGAGTCGCCCACTTAAATAATAAGGAGATGCGAAACGAGCGATTTTAGTTAAATATTAATTAATCATAATATTTCATATTTGTAAATATTTTTTGGATTGTTAATTTATTAACTGAATGTATTTTAAGTTTATAAATTATAAATAACTCATATTATTATATTAGTACTTTTGTTTTACAAAAGTTACATTGTCTTATGAATTATATTTATTACACGACTGTCCAAAAAGGAGTGTAATTTTTCAGGGATCATTGTTAGAATCCTTTTAAGGCAATGATAGCTCAGTGGTAGTGACGTCGGATGCCGAGACGAAGGACCCGGGTTCGAATCCTACAATGAGCTTGAGCTTTCGGTGAAGGAAAACATCGTGAGGAATATTATACCATAGCACGGTGGTAGGGTACTTTGTAGTACCCGCCTGGCTGGCTACCACCCTCAAGTTGAAAATCTATCGCAAAGCACCTTTCGATGTGTTCCGACAGCTGCACTTGAGAGCCAGTTCCTTTCTAGGCTTTGTGTGCTTACCATCATCGGCCACATCATCACTAACCACGGTGAGATTGTGGTAAAACACAGGCCTATACATAGTAAAAAAAAAACACCTTTTGTCATCACGAGTGACTCTGCCTATAATTAGTTTACTATATTGTAAAAGGCAGTCGTGTTTTTTCATTGCCTTCGTTCTTACAATGTTCTCATAGGGTAATATGTCGTGTCAATTAACACTAGAATAGATTTGTAATGCCCCCAGTATATATAGTATTGACGTTATAAAACACGAATCCCCCCTCCCCCGCCCCCTGGTCACAGGTGGTCACATTTTGTTTATTAAATTATGTACACAAATAAAAAGTAATAAAAATACTTCGATTCATTGCTGTGGACGAACAGAAGGACAAACCGACAAACACACTTTCACATTCATAATATTATATGTATAGTATATCAGTTATCTGGTTTCCATAGTATAAGCTCTGCTTAGTTTGGGATCAGATAACCGTGTGTGAAGAATGTCCAAGGATAGTTTTTTTTTTTATATTTATAATACCTAATATTGTAATTTGGGGACTATTGTTACATAAGTAGACCTATTGATATTTATAAACGTATATAATATACTTATTTATTATGATATAATATTTACCTCATAAAGAGCTAAGCTCTATTAGGAAGCCCTTTCCTAACGGCAAAGAAAATATGTAAATTACACGCTTCGGAAATCTTCGTATTTGAAGCGCAGATAGTTGCATGCGAGTGAGTGGGACAGAGAATGCCGAGGCGATTAGTACTGCCACTTACATCCGTAAAGTCTTTTTAGACTGAATAAGTGTGGAAACGGACTAACTAGTTTTAAATCATATACCTATAGGGTGTAAGTAAAGCGATAACATTTTAGTTTTAAAGCGATATTTGTTTTTAATAATCTACTTATAATTTTAAACGTTATGGAGTCGAAAATAACGTACGAACGAATCCATGGATTCCGTACTAAATCCCGTATTTTTTTCCGGAATCCATGGATTCATAGTTACGATGGTATTTACACCCCGGTATATTATATTATGTAAAATATATATGGTCCAGTTTGAATGTTTAAATCATCTTTTTTGCGTTTTAATTAAGTAGGTACCTATTGAAAGGAATGTTGTGATTAGCGCCTGTGACGTATGTGAAATGATTATTCAATATATTCATTACTAGCTGGCCCAAGCGGTTTCACCCGCGTTCCCGGGATAAATATATATGTTATTCCAGGGTATAGTCTATCTATGTGCCAAGTTTCATCCAAATCCGTTCAGTAGTTTTTGCGTGTAAGAGCAACAAACAAACATACATACAAACTTTCACGTTTCTAAAATTAGTAGGATGCTTTTGAAACTATTTAAATCTTTACATTGGTTCCTAATAACGGACATTTGTCAGAAAGGAACTAATGTAGAATTATATATTTTGATTGCAAAATTAATCCGACTATGTATGTATAGTATGGACGAATGTTTGTTACTCTTTCACGGATTTGGATGAAACTTGGCACATAGATAGATCATACCCTGGAATAACATAAAGGCTACTTTTTATCCCGGGATAACGTAAGACACCTCGAGAACGCGGGTGAAACCGCGGGGCGGAAGCTAGTACATAGATAATCTATAGCTAGTCGGTAATGACAAAATGCTTGAAATAGATGTAATCAATTAAAACGCCACAAAATCCGTTTAAAAATTCAAACTGCGAACCATTTACTATAATATTACGTCAGTCAAAAGGAAAGGGTAAAATAGCTTATGAAAATCTTTAATTAAAACAATAATTAAAGTAATTACGTGTTGATAGACAGGCGTAACGTTTACTGAGACGATCTCTGTTGAAGAAACGGTACAGTAGAATAAGTAGGTGAACAGATACAAATTTTCAAAACGTCTGTAAACTGGGGGATTAAAAAGGCCGCTCGAGCAATATTGCTATGCAATTCATATCTCCATACAGCAGTCAAATGTTTTTTAAATTTTGGTGAAAATGTAAATCATTTTAGTCAATTAATTTCCAATGTAGACAAATTACATCGTAATCTGCTGTAAATTACAGAAATGAATTGCATTAGCAATATCGCTCGAGCGGCCGTTTTAGCCCCCAGTTTACAGAAGTTTTGAAAATTTGTACACCTACTTATTTAACTAAAAAAAAAATCTAAAAAATAACTTACAGATTATCCCAGCTACATAAGAGATCGTCTCCGTACTGTACACTTTTAAGCACTTTGTGCAATATTTAGCATGCGCCTAAACGCAGAGCGTGTACGTGCTAACGTTGAATAAAAATTAGTAATATAAGATTTTACATTGCTAAGATGTGTGGGTAATATCCAAATAATTTCTTATTGTGTGGCACTTACTGGCAGGACCACCAACGTGGATTTGATTTCTTTATTCTGTAGCTATTTTGTCGCTCCCTGGTTGATTTTTAGGTGCCCCTGCCTTTCTGGCCAGGCCATCTCAATAACTAAATCTCCTAGTAAAGCCCTGTTTGCTTCCAAAATGTGTTCACCAAATATCAGAATTAGTCGGTCTCTGTTGGTAATCAAAATAAAACAGGTATTTGCTCTAGTTAATGAAATTTGATGCCAGTGTAGCATGGGGTATATCAAGAAAGGTGTCAAGAGATTTTTGCAGATTCGGCAACGTGCGCACTCCTGTACTTACACTCAGGGAGGCTTGATTGCTACCTTTGTATTATACAAAAAAAAAAGAACTGTACTGGTGGCCCAGCCGGGAAGTGCCACACTTCCATCATAATCCAATATTCTTTTGTACTATTTTATACTAAAATCTATTTGTCAATGGCAAATAGCCGTGGACTGGACCTATATCAATAAACTGTATAAAATAGAGTAGAAAAATAAAACATCACGATGTAGTAAATATCAACATATTTATTTTGATTTTATTATTTACAATTTGCCAATCTTCCAACATTGTCAGTCTATACAAACCTTACTGTAGTTAAATAAAAAATACTTAGAAAAATTCAATTCGCGTGTTTTCTTAGGGTGGATTTTAACATTCTTTAATCACATTTTTTTATTTCGCTACTACACAAAGAAAACAGACAGAGAGAAACGAATCTTCGTGATAAAAAGGCGGAATTTGTGCGTCAATGTAGGATATAAACGCTAACGTCCGGTGCTGAGTGGCGGACGGGATGAATAAAATTTATTAATTGAATTGAATAGTTATCCAATCGAAATAAGGTGTATATTTCAACCAGCGATGCTCTTGAGAAAACTGCGCCACGATGCTTCGAGACCGATCACTGAGCATTGAAATATATACCTTATTTCGATTGGATAACTATTCAATTCAATTGATAAATTTTAAATCCTCTGCCGCCGTGCCTTCCACCACTGTGCCGGCCATAAGTCTGTATATAGAATTGTTTATTTCAACATTATCCTCATTTACAAACAATAAATGTTGTGAGACTTATAATGAACAATCAATTTACAACTGTATACGTATGTAATTATGTGTGACATTTGTATGTCAATGATCGATAAATAAATTAATAAATGGACATGTTTGTTTTATTTAAGAAACTAGCGACTCGTCCCGGCTTCGCACGTGTACCGTTTGCTCGCCGAGGTATAATTTTTCCGACATCTTGAACAATAATCGTCATATTTCGACAAATTAACACAAAACAATATTAAACTATACGTATAAATCTTCCTCTTTATCAAAATTTATTTGTAAAATATTTCGGAACCAGAATTTTCTAAATATTTCTCATTCAACATCTCTCCACGAGATATAAGTTTAATACACACGTGTTTTTTGTGATTTAAACTACGTAAACAAACAATGATATCAATTATCTACATTATGTAGGTGTGTGGCCGCTGATGGAATAGTTCTCTGACTTGTGGCACTCCCTGGCTGTGCCACCATCACGGATATGAATTTTGTCACCAAGTATCGACATTTTTTCGCTCTTTGCTCTCTCTTAGGTCCACCTAAGAATCCTTATAACTTTTGAACCAGGGCGCGACAAAAATTGATATTCGAGGACAAAATAGCGACAGAATTGGAATTCAAATTCGTGATGGTGGCCCTACCCGGAAGAGCCACACTTTTCTGACATCTGTTATAATAATGATGGGATTTTCACTAAACTATGCCAAACAAAATACCAAACTGTGAAAGACATCGAAATCAGTCAATCAGTTTCTGAAATAAACCCAGTATTAACGTGATGTCATATGACTGCGCCTTTCTTTCAGTGGCCACACTTTAGGTAAATTAATTTAGTTTTTTTATTTACATCCGTAAGATGATATCTATTCGTGTATTTAAAGTTATATCTCATTTCCTTACAAACCATTACGTATTTATTTACTTTCTACGACTTTTAGAAAATACGTAACATAAATCAGCTCGTCGCGTCGTATGGCGTGAATACAAAATAAAAATACAAGCAAAATACATACATTTCAGTCTAGAAATACTTAATTTTAGGATATGTAAGAAATAAAGTAACTAATTGATAATGGAGCGTACTTTAAGTGTGGCACTTCCTGGCAAGGCCACCTTAAAACCCTTGAACCAGGGCGCGACAATATCTGATATTCGAGGACAAAATAGCGACAGACTTAGAATTCAAGTTCGTGATGGTGGTCCTGCCAGGAAGTGCAACACGTACTTTAACGGTTTTATATTGAAAACTATAGGCATATTGTTTAATTAATTACAATAAGTTAAACATTATACCTATAAATAAAATATTAATAGTTTCCATAACCCGTTAAATTAAATAAAAAATAATAAAATAGAATTAATTGATATGATAAAAATTGCTTTATACATTTTTTTAAATTAAATTGCACATTTGTGTATTTTTTTTTAATATCAGATAATTAGGTCTGGTCTTCATGAGCTGAGTTTCAGCCGCGAATTAATAAAAAAAGCAGGGAATTATAATGACTAGGAATAGAAAATGGCTTGTTGTAGAAATCAGTTCTAATTAGTAGGAATGCAATATATATAACAATTAAATAGTATAATCAAACCCGTTTTGTGTGGTTTGAAATCTTGTAAATGCAGGGAAATTGATTTAATTAAGTGACAAATAAACGTAAAGCCTGGTTTAGATTTTTATTGCAATAAACATTTAGATGTCATATTTTAAAACCTATGTAGGATTTGTTTAGTACTATGGAAAAAACTGATAATTAAAATAAAACTGTATTTCCCATTGAGCAGTAATGCAAAGGGATCCAACAAAACACTCTCGAAACAATTTATTTTCTCTTTATGTGATTTATATTGTGATATAAAAAACGCGCGTTTATAAACGATGGTGGGATGAAGCCCTATTTTGTAACAAATATAATTTTATCACCTACACTATTTACGTTGTAGCTTGATGTGGGTGACAGTAGTCAGAGAGATATGAAAGTAAACTATATTTTATTGTGATAAGGTTCATATTAATCTTATCTCTACTGAATCATATATTATACAGAGCAAAGACATTAGAGTCATTTTCATGTATCTCTGGCTACTGTCACCATCAGGTGTATAAAGAAGTGTAAGAATTTGTCTATAAAAACATTGAGATTGGATTAACGCAAATTATGGATGGAGCATTGAGTTTTAGACGGCTTTGCTGAGAATTCCATACAAAATTGTCAATGGTGCTAAATCTGTCATTTACAAAAACAAATGTCCACAGACTAAACATAAATGTATTGCCAACTTATCGATATACAATACTACCAAATATTAAATTGCCATTTAAAATTTATCCTTTTAGTTATGTGGGACGTAACGTCATTTCAAATAATTATACAACCAAAAAATTAAATCAATACAATTTAACAAAATAATAATTATAAATTGAATTCGTAATATTTACAATAAATATAAGGAAAAAATGTCTTTTAATAAAATTGAACTACTAAATAAAAGCACTCTATAGGTATATCACTTAATGAAGGATATGGCAACACTACAATTAATTAAAGGAATTTGAATACTTTGGCGCTGATTTTGATTGTTTACTTCAATTCACCGTTAGATGGAGCTATATACAAGAATATTATAACTTTTTCGGACTGGTGTATGTTTATAGGTGCAATAATTTCGGAACCCTAATTTAAAAAAAAAATGTTAACTACTAAACGAATTCTTAAAAAAAACTATCAAGATTGATATTATTATTTTTATATTTATAGTACGTTTCATAGTAATATAGATTTTAAAGAGACACCTGGAAGTATCAAAACCATATACAGCGAGTTCACTTTTAAGCGGGGTACTAATTTAAAAATTCATTCGGTCAAACAAAAAACATAGTCACAGCCAATCAAAGCCAGATTGGCTCCTACAGGCAAACAATAAAACTAATAATATTAATACTAGGTAGGAACCTATTTAAAACAACTACATATTTTGTATTGCAGGTTGATACGTTTAAAAATCTCCCATTAGAAGTGTTATTTCACGGATAAAATAAACTGTTTATAAAAACGCCAAAGTATTCAACCTTTTTAACCGTCACATTATAATTAAGCGCTAATAATATTTTAAACTAAACAAGAGAGTTTTACAACCATTTCTCCTTCAATTCTGTAACGATATGTTCAGCCTTACCGATCTTAACTCGACTAAAAACATTATAATTCACTAGAATTTTAAATTTATTTATTTATTAATTGAAATACTATTATTCTTTGAGTGTTCGAATAGTATGTACCCTTTGGGGTATAATAATACAATATTATTGTTGTACGAATGTAAAATATGTCAGAATATTCGTTGCATTTTTATGTCAGTTTTTTTTTAAGATTTTAGATACTGTCAAAATGTCACGTTACAAAAACTGTTGTTTAGATTCAAAATAAATCTTTTTAAGGTTTTTTTTATTAAAATGTATTCTGTAGTACCCCAAAGGGTAGTTAACGAAAACCCAACACTCTGTATAATAGTTATCAACTATTTTTAATACCTTCGGACAAATATTTGTAGTAGTAAAAAAATCCTGTATTACGGTAAAACTAAAAGCCGCGGATTCACTTAAATATTCTCAATAGCTAGAGGGTCACAGGTTTATTTCTAGTCTGAAAGTTGGTTAGTAAAAAAAACTAGATTTTATGTATATCAAGTGAATTCGCGACCAAACCAACACACGCGACTTATTTAAAAAAAATGTATTTTCAGTAAAGTCATATTATAAACAATAATGTAATATGGAAAATATTTTATCATTTAGGTACATGACATATTGTATGGTCACAATTTAATTAATAATTCTTAAATAATGGATTGCATAATATTTCAAAGTTTTACGTTTATTTGGTCGGCATCAAGAGCGTATTCTTACAAAAAATCAAGTAGACGTTCTCCATAATGAGGTCATATTAAAATCGAAATATTCTTTATTTATTTGAAGAATATAATGCATTCTTCCGAAATGTAAATAGTATGTTTATTATCATATTTTAGTAATTTATTTTAATTGTAAAATTGTATTGTTGCATTTTTAAGTCAATGATTTTAATTTGATCTTTTTAATAAGAATATAATATGAGTTTTACTGTAACCTTGAATCGAATTTCTGGAAAAACTGATCACATCTGACCAAAAGTGAGCTGAAATGGACTTTAATACCTTGCCATAAAACGTACAATCCGTCATACTATACATATTATGCAATCCATTTTAAAAGTATACTAACACAGTCGCTTGTGTTCAAACATTAGGTTAATTACACATAATAGTATAAATATTTACAATTAATTTACAAGTGAGACAGACGCGTTTTTTAAATAATTTCTCTCGTTTTAATAATACGATTGTCATTAAAATTGCTAATTGTTAATTTTGAAACAATTATTGCTTCGTTATAATTATGTTAGTATTGGAACGTATTCATTTTTGGAGTTTTACGGCTACTGCACATAATAGGGTAGTTGACTGACATATCAAATCAGCTACTTTTTAATAAATGTCAAAACGATAGTTTATATAGAATTTTGTATGAGACATTACAACTATGACGTCATAGTTTCACAGCATCAACACATCTACTCTTAGTGGTTCCACAGGTAATTAAAAATCATAAAAAGCATTAAATGTACAACATATTTGTTGTTTCCACGTGTTTTTAGATGTTTTATGCATTGGTTAGTGTTTGGTCATTTATTTTTGACACTGTCAACCTCCCTATTGGGGTCATTTTGACCCCCATAAATATTTTTTAATTATTGATGATTTACTTAAAATGTTATCTTATGTGGTAGTTAGTCTGCGTGAGAAAAAAATGTTTTTTATTGTTTATTAAAATTGTAAAGTCGATTGAAATACATATAGCCAAAAAGGAGTAGCTTAATCTAATAAATGCAATTTCTTCTCTCTTCTATCTCAAACGTAATACAAATAGATGATTGTTTTTGCCTATTTTATGCAGTAGCCGTATTTTCCTATGGTCAATTCGTTAGTAAATTAAAACGATACGAGTATCAAACATTTTCAGTCGTAGTACACTTTGGTATTTGTGGCAAGTACATTACTTTCCGAAAGTCGACTTTTGTTGGGGTATTTTAGGACCCCAAGCAAAAAATATATTTTTACTAATCCAATAATTTAAATAAACAGAAATTTTGTACGATGGGGCAAATTATAACCGAATGAGGTACTTTAAGCCCCATTGAGGTACTTTAAGCCCCATTGAGGTACTTTAAACCCCAAAGAGGTCATATTTTATCACTAAATCCATATAGAAGTCTGACAGGAGTATTGAGACGTCCGCGCCTATAAGAATGTATTTTATTAGTCGTGGGAGTCATCATTTCTTTGTGATAGTATCCTTGTAGTGTTTATAAATCTGGAATAGAAATTGTATTACTATATACATTAGACTATCTGCATACCAAATTTCATCACGATCGGTTCAGCGTTTTAGGCGTGAAAAGCAAACAAACAGTTACTTTCGCAGTTATTATATTAGTATGGAGTAGTACTCATTGTGTGAAAGTTATTTAAGGTGGAGGCTTCGGTTGGGGCGTTAAATTCAAATTTTATCACGTTTTTTGCTAATTGCAGTTCAGTTATAGGTCGTAAGTTATCAACATGTTATTTGCGACAAGAATTGTAGTATAATTACTGATTAATAACAAAAGAAATCATCAACACATTCCTCCAAGGTAACAATTAGTAACATTTTCATGAAACAGTCGTATATGTCAGTAATATAGACCTATAACTGAACTGCAATTAGCAAAAAACGTGATAAAATTTGAATTTAACGATTCAATCGAAGGTTTACCCTTAAGTGTAATAATATAAGGCCTATGTATGACACTTAGTTGCATATAGGGTTGCCATCACTAAAATCCGGTAACCAGGACAACAAGTGTGAAAACCCCGGATTTTGGAGCTTCATACTCGGACATGTCATTAATTTGTTACTAAGTAAAATAACTAATTGTTATAAACCAACTTTCGTATTTATTTTTGCGACCGGTTATCTTTAAAACCCGGACTACAAATGAAACCCCGCCCGGACACTTCCCGGACGCCCTGTAAAGTAGGGCAAATCCGGGGAAACCCGGACAGATAACATTCATAACTTTCCCAAAAATAGCGATACTCATAGTTTAAACACTAGAAATAAGGATAAACTTGCTATACCTGTAACTCGTTTGAGCAAAGTTAGGGATTCTTTTAAGGGGCAATGTATACGCTTCTTTAACAAAGTAACCAAAGAAATTCAAGAATTGTCCGTGTTAAAATTTAAAAAGCTAATTAAAGATAAGTTGTACAAAAAAGGGTACATAAAGTTTCTGATTTTATAGAGGACAAGAACGCATTTCAATGAGTTGTTCGCTTCACATGCTATTTATTGTTATTATTATTGTCATATTTTTAATTATAATATTTTATTTTATTTTCTAGTTTTTTTTAAATACATATTTTTTATTTTTACAAATTTGTCGATTAAAAATACTTGCAATGAGTTCATTTAATAAAGACACTTTTGAATTTGAATTTGATAGCAACCTTAGTTGCATGTTAAATATGAAGAACACTGATAGAACAAAATCAAATGCTTGATTAAAAACATTTCGTTCAAAGAGGGGAACTCGAAAAGCGCTCTACAAGGGAGTAAATAGCACAGGAGCATTTTGAGGGATTATTTAGACTTACCTTTAGTATAGAGTAGTAGTCTACTAGCCAGCGTGTCGGTAGCGGGCGGCGAGCGCAGCCGCGGGCGCGGCTAGTGCGACCCCCACCACGCAGCTGGCCCCCGCGCCGCCCGACCCCACCCCGCGCACCAGGCACCCGCACATGTACGCCACCGATAGTATCAGCCCATGGGCTGTGCACCTGTTAAGGGTGGAATATCCTTTGTAATTTTAACCTAAATGGAAATTTTCTGATGAACCTTACACCAAAAAAAAGCCCGATCTATAACGGACACGACTATTTGCTTACGGCTGCCGTCATCATATACAAGTAAATAGTATATATGCCGTCAGAAGGCATGGACTAATCAGACAGCATTCAAAATGTTCTAGGTATATTTTTTCAATAAGGCATAAATATAATAATAATATATAATATCTTGGGACATTCTTCACACACGGTTATCTGATCCCAAACTAAGCAGAGCTTGTACTATGGAAACCAGATAACTGATATACTACATATACTACTTTATTTTTTTAAATACATACTTATATAGATAATTACACCCAGGCACAGGACATACAGACATGTTCATGCACACAAATGTTTGTCCTGGATGGGGATCGAACCCATGACCAGCAACGGTGGTGTCTTGCCAACTGCGCCAGCTGGCTTGTCAGATTGATCATGTCAGTATTAATTAACTATTGTATGGGAAAAGCTGTAATATGGTGACAAACAAACTTACCTCAAATTTGCTGGATACGTATCAACAACGCTTAGAGCAACGTTGAAGAATATCAGGGTCACCAATAATCTGTATACTGCTTCCACTATGTATAGCGCTGTCTCGCTCTCCGCAAAGTAGAGTGCAGGAGACAGTAATACTAAACCTCCGCAGAGGGCCACTGTTGGGAAAAACTTATGTTTTAGTGTAGTTTTAACCAGTCAGCCGGCGCTGTCAAATAAAATGAAAATCTAGGAAAGTCGTGAAAAGCAACTTTTGCAGGCGAATCTTTTCTTTATTGACTTTAAAAACGTTATTATTATAATTCTTATATTTTCCTTACAAGGTTGAAATTTAAATAACATTTAAAAATAATAAAAGCGTAACGGAAACTACTTGTTATAAACAAAAGCCATATGCCAACAAATTAGGGTTGTTGACTGACATATCAAATCAGCTACTTTTTAATAAATGTCAAAACTATAGTTTATATGGAATTTTGTATAAAATATTACACTATGACGTCATAGTTTCACAGCATCAAATCATTTACTCTTAGTGGTTCCACTGGTAATTAAAAATCATAAAATGCATTAAATGTACAACATATTTGGTGTTTCCATGTTTTTAGATGTTTTATGCATTGGTTAGTGTTTGGTCATTTATTTTTGACAGTGTCAACTACCCAATTTTTGGGCCAAATACGGACAGCGACGCCAGACTGGTTAATATATATTTTCAGTGAGGGAGAGTTATACTATGATAGTGTGCAAAGAACAATGCCCATTTCCCATACATGCGTTGACCTGTCACTCAATTTTGTTATTAGGTGGTGTCTACTGACTGTTAGTATTGTATTAGAATCTTTAATGTCCACTTAAATCAATACTCTCATCAGATTTTTATTTGGAAGTCGGGGAAAAATGTTATAATAAAATCATTGTTTGAGGTTAAGTATGAAAAAGTATAGGTACATATAGGCAGGTATTTGGTGTAACCAGCCTTCAACAGCTATGGTCGTAGATTATTGACTGAAAACAATCGTCGTGAAGTTGCTATAATTCAAATGTATTTTATTTTTAAAGCTGTCAAAGCTTTAAAAAAAAAAGTGCACGTTCTGTTTCGCGCATATCGATCATTTTTATTTTCTTCAGTAGTTTGTCTCCAAAATAAATGCTTACAGTCGGTAATCAAGTAAAAATTAACGCGTATTAAGGATAGTTAGGAATAGAAAAAAAGGTTTTATTAGATTAGGAATTAAAAATAATTAAAGTCATTAAATAGAGACAGCGCGGCTGCGTCCTTGTGCGATAAATGGAACGTAAATCATGTACTCTATGAATGGATGAGTCCAAAATGGATGCGTTCTCTTATAAAAATTATTGCCAAACATGAACATTTTTAAAAATCATTTTAATTTTTTCTAGACTTCGTATTAAAATTCTAGTTAGTGTTTTAAAATGTACTTTTGATAAGCATTTTTTTAAGATATATCTTATCTCTAGACGCGCAAATTGTTTGACAGGTCAAAACTGGACATTCTTCTTTATATAATAGTGTACTGAGTTATGTGAAAGAGTACTAAGTTATGTGATAATTACACCCAGACTCAGGACAAACAGACATGTTCATGCTCACAAATGTTTGTCCTGGATGGGATTCGTACCCACAACCTGCTGCGGTGCGATAGGTAGTGTCTTACTTAATCAACTGGCTTGTCAATGTTAAGGCGATGCTATACGTGAAATGATGATTCTAAAATGCGTTTTCTCTGTATTCTTTGTTCCAAGAGATTTGGAAAAAATATATGTTAAACTAAAGAATATGTGATGGGGACAGTTTTTTTTTTAATTGGGATTTTTCATTACTAAGAATGCATTCTTTTCTTATTTGGGCCATCCAAATAGCTTGAAAAATATTAACATACATTCTGAAATCCATTAGAAAGGGAATAGTTTTCTTATTTTTTTAAAAAGGCTTAGTTTCTTTTAAAAATGACATAAAAATCAGTTCAGTTAGTATCATCAGTTTAGTAAGGGACGGAGGCATACGCTCAATGTGTATGTGTGCAAGTTTAGTTGACTTACCATTAGGTCTAAATGTAGTCGGCAAGAGGGCGAGTAGAGCGGCAAGTAGCGCAAAGTGCGCGACGTAAGTCTGCTCGGCGAGCAAGCCGCCCACGTGGGTGGTCAAGTCGGCGTGGCGCGCGCAACCCCCCCTCATGCCCCTTATTATCGTCCAATTGTAGATACACCACTCGTCTAACTCCCGCCCTGCTTCTATGTCTGTGTCGATTATTCTGAGACAAAATGTTGGCTAAATCGTCTAATACTCTGATTTTGTTAATAAACTACATGTTTTGCGGTTTCACTCGCGTTCCCGAGGTATCTTATGTTTTGTATGTAATGTAATGTAGCCTTGCTGAGTCTTGCCGGAGTCTTCTCAGTTCAAGTGTATGTGGAACCGGTGGTAGAGTCTATTGTAATGTTTGTAACTATTGACGTTCATAAGTGCCTTACCAGGGCCTAAATTGAATAAATGAGTTTTTGATTTGATTTTTCCGGGATAAAAAGCGCAGATTCGCAGATTTTTTCGCTGACTTCAAAACTGTCAGATTAGAGTTCCTACATAGTTATTATTTTATACTTTTTGGTGTTTTTGAAGGCGGTTCTCTTGTTAAAAATTATCCTATTAATATTATAAATGCGCAATGTATGTTTGTTGCTCTTTCACGCAAAAACTACTAAACGGTTTTGGATGAAACTTGGCACATAGATAGATCATAGCCTGGAATAACATAAAGGCTACTTTTTATCCCGGGAACGCGGGCGAAACCGCGGGGGAAAGCTAGTAAATATATGTATATACTCACGTGCTATTAATAAATGCAGTTCCTTCAAACGTCGTATAGGAAGTTTTTATATTAGAAAGAGCGACGTAACTGAACGTACAGTTTTTGAACGCGACATGTGACATCAGCATATCTCTAAACGTGCAATTGTGGAACGTAACATTCATATATTGAATATTCTCCAGTGTATTATTGTATAATTCGTTGGAGAATGTCTCGTTTTGGACAGTTTGCTTTGCTGCTTCGTATTCTTCGCTCTCCATTCGTACCACTGTCCCCGGCATGTACGATGATAAGTAGAACTGTGAGGTAAAAATGAAATTATTTCGTCAATAGTCATGATGACTGGGTAAAAAAGAATAGGGAACATTACGCAAAGCTGTGCGCAGGTGGCGCCACTAGCACATACAGTAAACAAACTGCCATGACGTGCCATAACGCATGTTATTCTTCTAACTTCATGGCTCAGTCCTTTTCTGTGGAAGCTGTCCGGTTGTGGAACGCTCTTCCTCTAAATATCAGACAAGCTCAAACTCTTGATTCTTTTAAATCACTTGTTTTTTCGCACTTTCTCTCTATCTGAATAGACTTTTCATATATATACCTATATTCATCATGTATCTATGTATGTATATTATATTATTTGTGTTAAATATATATATATTTATTATAATAATATAGTCTAAGTATTAGGGTACTTATTACTGTAAGATTATGTATGTATTTGACATAGCCTATATATTATATCCTATTACTCTGCATCCTATTGCCTGGAAGAAATCGCTGTAGCGATAAGGCCGCCTAAATTGTTTATACTTTCTTTTTTTTTTTGTTTCCTTTTTCTTTGTTTGTATTAATGTGTTTTTGTGTAAACAATAAAGAATTTTTGTATTGTATTGTATTGTTATTTCAACACTATTATGTGAAGACTATTTGGTATGATGGCATCCTACGGCCATTCAAAGTGGATGATCTGAAGAAAATGCTTCGAGGACGTAAAGCGAGGATCAAAAACTCTGTTTACATTTTGTGCTAGTGCTGCACTCTCGCGTCAAAACATTGCAGTAATACTTCCTATTAATAGGGAATAATATAATATTTTCGTAAACTACATTGGGTGTCTCAACAAGAATTACTATGAGAGAGAGCAACTGTGAATTTGCTTAAATATTAGTCCATTTTGATCGATCAAAATTTAACTTTAGTGTGAAAATATTGAAATTACAAAAGCAGTTTTTTTTTAATTAATACCTGTAATGCCATAGAGAATAGCAGGATTCCACCGAGCGACAGCGTCGTATGTCTGTATGTGCTGGAGAACAGCTGGAAGAATGATTGCCAGAACTGTGAACAATAAACATATTTTTTTTAACTGGCATATAATTATGTTTCGACTTACTTTGTATTTTTATAATTATTGGAAATTAATAATAAATAATAATAATTTATTTATTACACAAAAATAAATTTAAAAAGAGTTACAGCGGACCCTGCCCTAAGCACAGCTTGTATCGCAGGAGACCAACAAACGGTTACCAATTAAAATTTTACTGTTTATACATACAGTTTGATACAATAATTTGAGAAACAATAAAAACTATGTTTAACATTTATGTTTGGATGTTGTACTTTTAGAATTGGAGTGTATTTTCCCATTGACATGACACAATCAGACGAGGTAGGTACTGCATACTTCTCAAAGGCACTGGCTCTGCATGTACCTTACCACTTTGTACTTTTAAATCATTTTGTACATTTCGAACTTTTTTGTACCTTTTGTAATTTTTTTTACCTTTCGCACATTTTTGTAATGTTTGTACCTTTGGAACTTTTGTGTATTCTTGATAATTTTATAGCATAAATATAGTACTGACCATTTTAACACTGTGTCGCACGTGGTGCAGGGCCGGCGGCGGCCGCTTCCCGGGCAGCGCCACCTCCCCGAGCCGGTACTCGCTGCCCGCGCCCACTGCCGCGCCCACTCCCGCGCCCACCCCCGCACCCACCCCCGCGCGCCCGCACACGCGGACCTGGTTGCTGCTGTGAATGTTCTGGAAACGTTTCATTTATATTAGAACACCTACGGTCATACATAACAAAACAGACGACAAAAAGAAACAGTAATATCGATTGGTTGCCTAGAAAGTCATATAAAACCCAACGAAAAAAAAAATCCGATTACAGAGCAAAAAACAATAAAAATTTGGTAAATTATATTCAGAGTGGACTCATGAGGATTCCTCGATATATCTACAACAAATTATTTTAGAACAGAATACTTTAATCTCTGAAAAATCCAGGTATTTATTAAAATAAATGTATAACCTGATAAACGACCATAGCGTCGACCTCTCTGCCCACATCGAGCAGGTACCGCGGAGACTCCTGCGTCCATATGAGGCTCACCAACGACGCCAGGATCGGCAAAGTGCATAGAAGCAGGTACCTGTTACAATTAATTTCACCATCAAAATCTGGCTATATACTCACGTTTATAGCCAGATGAGTACAACAAAGGACCCAACAGCTACGATCACCTCACGATGTTTTCCGTCGCCTAAAAACTAACAGTATGATAACGGGATTTAACGTAGTAAAATATCATTAATGTAGATAGTGTATCCGCCGTATGTGTGTTTGTACTGTGTAGTGTAGCAGGTGGGTACCTGTAGTATACTGTAGCATTGAGTGTATACTTGTATTATAGTGTAGTCCTGGATCAGCGCTGTCCAACACGCTTACCATAGTCTAGTACAGTGAAGGTGTTTAGTCCAGATTATTGTAGTATAGTGGAGTTTAATGTGGTGTAGTATAGTGCAGTGCAATGGAGTGTAGTACAGTACAGTGTAATGTAGTACAGTGCAATGTAGTACAGTTCAGTGTAGTGTAGTACAGTGCAGTGCAATGTAGTGTAGTATAGTGCAGTGCAATGGAGTGTAGTACAGTACAGTGCAGTGCAATGTAGTACAGTTCAGTGTAGTGTAGTACAGTGCAATGTAGTGTAGTATAGTGCAGTGCAATGTAGTGTAGTTTAGTGCAGTGCAATGGAGTGTAGTACAGTGCAGTGCAATGTAGTACAGGTCAGTGTAGTGTAGTACAGTGCAGTGCAATGTAGTGTAGTGTAGTACAGTGCAGTGCAATGTAGTGTAGTGTAGTGGAGTGTAGTATAGTGCAGTGTAGTGTAGTGTAGTGTAGTATAGTGCAGTGTAATGTAGTGTAGTATAGTGCAGTGTAATGTAGTGTAGTATAGTGCAGTGTAATGTAGTGTAGTGTAGTGTAGCGTAGCGTAGTGTAAGGTGTATAACCTGTGCCAGGCGCTGAAGTGCTCCTTGTTCTCGAGCAGCGTGGCGGGCCCGTCGAGCGGCAGCGCGGCGCCGGCGAGCGCGGCGGCGAGCAGCTGCCCCGCGCCGCCGCCCGCCGCCACTCCCGCCAGCGCGCCCGCGCGGCTCCCGCGCCGCACGCACTCACCCGCGTACGTGAAGCACGCGGGAACTATGCCGCCCGACCCGATCGCTGAACAGAACCTACCACACCCAACGGTTGGACTCAAAACGGCGTTTCTATAACATTCATAGGGAAGAAGATTTAAGGAGTTCGAACCTCCTAGGAATAATATGAATCCTTTTATGCTAGAGTACAAGGTCAATAGTAGCTGTTATGCTAAGCATATGGGGGCCACTGTAAGTTCGGAGTATTTTGGTGTTTTAATCGATCAAAACGAGATAAACACACAACAATATCTAATGAAAAGCTGCTGGACAGTACTCAGATGTTTGAGTGGCTGACTTTAAATAAGTCTCAACCAAAAGACTAATACCAACCTTGTACTTTTCAAACTTTTATTTATTTCTTAAGATATCCAACAGCCACTTAAAACTATACATGATTAAAATATAAGGCCCATATCAGGATACCACAACATGATAAAAAATTAATACAACTTTAGTGCACTTTTCGAACTTTTGTGTACCTTTCGAACTATTTATTTACCTTTCATATTTTATTTTTCTAACGATGATCGGACTATCATATATCGTTTCACCTTGCCTAAGCTATAGAGTATATTATAATATACCCTGAAATAAAACATTTGTAATAATATTAAGTAGTGGTGTTTGTGTTTGTATACCTGGCCATCATGAAGGTGCCATAAGTGGGCATGAAGGCGGCGATGGCGGCGAAGACGGCGTTGACGGCCAGGCTCGACACCAGCGTGCGGCGCCGGCCCAGCCGCTCCGCCAGCACGCCCCACCCCACCGCGCCCAGCGAGCCCCCCACCAGGCTGATCATCACTGAACACAACACCAAACATTCAAGTGCTATGTTTGTTACTTCTTCACGCTCAAATGGCTGGACCAATTTTGATAAAAATTGGGCGTAATTAAAAGTAAAATTTGAAGTTCGTATCCCATACGAACCTCGGCTCAGGGCGTTACCGGGGCAGGGGGAGGGCTTTGAACGAGTTACGACTAATTGGGGGCGGTCGGATTACTAATGGCAGCTCGGGCCGCTTAAACGGGACGAGACTGAGTGGGACGCCGTCGAGGACGGTAGACTACACCTACTAGACTAGACCTACTTTTTATCCCTACAGATTTTGTAACTAAATACTGTGAATAAAATTTATATTTATTTGAAAAGACTCTTAAATGGCGTATTGAATCTTTAGTGTCAGTTTTCGTTACCAGTATGGGATACTTTTACATAATTCTTGTGTACTTATATTTAATACTTTTAAATAAATGTAAGTGAAATGCATCCATACCTAGCCAGTTCTTCTCGTGGGGCAGTATACAGAGCTCTATCTCAGCGGAGGGCAGGATGAACGGTATGGCGGCCAGTTCTAGCGAGGCGCCGCAGACGGCCAGCGCGCACGCTACCACCACGCGCACTTGAGACATACCGCATCCCGCCTGGAATATTACATTTTGTGTTACTTATCAGTGGCGAGGGGTGAAATTATGGCGAAAGTAAGCCGTTCAAAAAACACCGATAATTTTATAATTACAGTGAATTTTAAGCATGATAAAAGTGGCTTTGAATGGTGAAAATGTTTACTAAAGGTACTTTGAAATAATTATATCTGTGGGACTGGGATTTCTAAAAGGTAAACCGATAGGAATCAGCTTGTATGGACCCCTCACCACTGTTACTTAAACAGAATGAATATAAAAAGATGTATCTCTTGAATTACAGTTATATAGTTTATCCTGGAATAGGGAGTACGTATGTTTTTTTTTATCGCATTTCTTAACAAAAATACCGTAATAACTAAAATTAAAGAATGCCCGAAACTCCCTAGAAAATTGGTCATAACCTCCAAACGGCTGAGCGGATTTTCATGAAACATGGCTAAGAACACTCGGGATAATATTATCTATGACACAAAAAAAAAACTAAACGAAAATCGGTTCATCCGTTTGGGAGCTACGATAACACAGACAGACACGTTAAACTTATAACACCCCTCTCTATTTGCGTCGGGGGTTAAAAAAGATGACAAAAACTGAAATTAAACTCTGCCAAGAAATACGAAAGATAGACAGAGAGATCTGACAAGCCCTGTAACGTCATAGCCTCATAACGGCCATATAAACATGTCCAAATTCTGTTTTGCTACAAAAAGATAGATATAATTTTTTGATGGCTTTTATAGTTATTCGAAGTTTGTTTCTGCTGATTCTTATATAAAAGCTTTTATTAAAGCAATAAAAAAAAAATTGAGATCTCAACAACAAGTCCTTTCATTTGATATGTCACACAATAGGCTAGTTGACACTGTCAAAAATAAATGACCAAACACTATCCAATGCATAGAACAACTAAAAACACGTGGAAACATCAAATATGTTGTACATTTAATGCTTATTATGATTTTTAATTACCGGTAGAACCACAAAGAGTAGATCATTTGATGCGTCATAGGACGTCATAGTGTAATATTTCATAAAAAAATCCATAAAAACTATCGTTTTGACATTTATTAAGAAGTAGCTGATTTGATAAGTCAGTCAACTACCCTATTACAGTCTTCAAAACATTATTTTTTTTTTAATTTCTTATTTACCCCCCAAAAGTAGCCCCCATGTTTGAAATTAATTTATTCACGTAACACGTCCATGTTTGGGTCACCGACTCACATAT
This sequence comes from Tethea ocularis, assembly GCA_963555595.1. NCBI lineage: Eukaryota > Metazoa > Arthropoda > Insecta > Lepidoptera > Drepanidae > Tethea > Tethea ocularis. The sequence goes on along the minus strand of OY741983.1, from coordinate 2,230,332 downwards.
GTGTACCAAGTTTCAACTCAATCCAGTCCAATATTTTCGGACAGACAGACGGACATACGCACGAGTGATCCTATAAGAGTTCCGTTTTTTTTCCTTTATAGTTTCGGAACCCTAAAAACATGCATATTAACACTAACTTAATTAATTTTGTAAACTATTAGTCACCTGTCTAATAGCATCCTCGTGGAACTGGTCTAGCACACTGGAGTCATTGTAGTCAAGGAGCTCTCCGCTCTCATTGCCATCCTGGTTGTGGTCCGGGGGGCTGGCAGCGGCCGCCGCCGTGTTGCCGGGCTCCCCGCCTCCTTCCGTCGCTGTGGGGAGATGAACTGTATGAGAGTGATAAAAAATAATACGCATTATAGTCTACACTAATAATAATATTCTGGGACATTGTTCACACACGGTTATCTGATCCCAAACTAAGCAGAGCTTGTACTATGGACAACCAGATAACTGATATACTACATATACTACTTTGTAAATACATACTTATTAATGGCGAGGGGTGAAATTATGGCGAGGGTAAGCCATTAAAAAAAACACCGATAATTTTATAATTAAATATCCTGGGACATAAATAAATAATACATTGCATTGTATTACAATATTACATTACAGTGTAATTCTTTGCGCGCAGGCGTTTTTTTTTTCATAATACTTAAATTAATAGTACCTACCTACTTTGAATACTTAATGAATCTGTGGGACTGGGATTTGGAAATGGTAAGCCGACCGGAATCGGCTTGTATGGACCCTTCGCCACTGATACTTATATAGATAAATACACCAGACTCAGGACCAACAGACATATTCATGCACACAAATGTTTGTCCTGGATGGGAATCGAACCCATGACCAGTTGCGTGATAGGTAGATAAGTTTGGATGTAGTAGGTAACCTCAGAGTTACTGGCCCGATTCTAAAAATTATTTCACAAATAGGAAGCTACATTATTCCTAATAGGGTAGTTGACAGTGTCAAAAATAAATGACCAAACACTAACCAATGCATAAAACATCTAAAAACACGTGGAAATAACAAATATGTTGTACATTTAATGCTTTTTATGATTTTTAATTACCAGTAGAACCACTAAGAGTAGATGATTTGATGCTGTGAAACTATGACGTCATAGTGTAATATTTCATACAAAATTCCTTATAAACTATCGTTTTGACATTTATTAAAAAGTAGCTGATTTGATGTGTCAGTCAACTACCCTATTGCTATAGGGTACTTTTTATCCCGGGAACAGCTATTCCTACTAATATTATAACTGCAAAAGTATCTGTGTGTATACGTTTGTTACTTCTACACACTCAAACGACTGGACCAATTTAGATGAAATTTGGTACGGAAGTAGCTGACACCCTGGATTAAGACATTTTTTTTTTTTTTTTTGTGCTAATCTGCGATCAGTCTCCAGACTATGAGCAGATGTGTTATGTCCCTTTTAGTTTTGCCACCGAGCTTCCAAATCTTGGATATCATGGCGCTTAAGGCGTTTACAGTACGACATTTGTGTGAGTTTGTCAGGAGTTGGCCAGGTTATTGGGGTGTCTTTGGAGCCGGCCTCTGTAGTTGGAGGCAGATTGATTTATCTCCTCCTTGACTGTTTTAATTTTTAGTGCGTTGTGTATTTCAGCATTTGTGACAAACCAAGGTGCTCCGGATATTGTCCTTAGAATACCATTTTGCAATCTTTGCATGATAGAGACACTTGAGTTGCATACGCTTCCCCAGAGTTAACACATAGGCAACTTTTTATCCAGGTGAAACCGCGGGGCGGAAAGCTAGTTAAGTAAAAAGATAAGAGGTAGTTACCTAATCTATCTTCAGTATAAGTCATGGCCCTGATGGATCCAAAGCTACCGAGGTTGGAGGAGTTCTCAGAGTCGGAGCGCGCGCGCACCAGGCACGCCTGCTCCTCCATGGCGCGCCACCTCACGCCCAGTTACACCCGGCCAGGGTTGTGCGGGGAACATCTGCCGATTTTAACACACAATAGGGATGATGACTGGGTAAAAAATAATTAATTCTATTTAGTCCATCAGTTAGGTTATCAAAAAATATTGGATACATATTTTTTATTTTATCAAATCAATAAAAACTTACAAAGATAGGTCGCATCAAAGTTCAGGAGTGGGGGTTTGTGATGTCACTTCTGTGTAAAAAGTGTACTAAAACGTGACGTCACGCGATATTTATACGCACTGTTATCTTCGTTGGTTTTTGTTTTCAGAACTAAAGAAAAAACATGTGTCCAATATTTTTTGGTAATCTAACTGACGGACAAATTTTTTTTTTAGTCATCACCCCTATTGCATATTGTTTTCATTTAGACTGCACTGAGGTATATCTATATATATAAAAGAAAGTCGTGTTAGTTACTCCACTTATAACTCAAGAACGGCTGAACCGATTTAGCTGAAAATTGGCAGGGAGGTAGTTTAGAGCCAGGAGAAGGACATAGGATAAGTAGGTAAGGGTAGGTAGGTAAGGTAGGTAGGGGTAGGTAGAGGTAGGTAGGGTAGGTAGGTAAGGTAGGTAGGGGTAGGTAGTTAGGTAGGGGTAGGTAGTTAGGTAGGGGTAGGTAGTTAGGTAGGGGTAGGTAGTTAGGTAGGGGTAGGTAGGGGTAGGTAGATAGGTAGGGGTAGGTAGAGGTAGGTAGGGTAGGTAGGTAAGGTAGGTAGGGGTAGGTAGTTAGGTAGGGGTAGGTAGATAGGTAGGGGTAGGTAGGTAGGGGTAGGTAGTTAGGTTAGGGGTAGGTAGTTAGGTAGGGGAAGGTAGTTAGGTAGGGTAGGGGTAGGTAGGTAGGTCCCAGTTTTATTTTTGTTCTCAGGGCAGGACAACGTCTGCCGGGTCAGCTTGTTACTACATATAGAGAAGCTATCCTAAACAATGTTCATACTCCTTTTTGTTAATATTCGCTGCAGCACTGAAATAATAGTTAGTCATCCACTAACCAGACAGTAAAAACAAACACTAAATAAAATATGGTCATAAAATCTTACATTCACATACAAAGGTATTTCATAAAAACATTGTACCATCAACAAAGTTGAAGCATCAGTTTGAAACCTTTTTGCGTGCAGCCAGTTATCATAGGTCACCCTGTCCATTGTAGACAACAAAAACTGTCTCTTGTAAAATTATTTGTCTGGTTATATTGTGTGAGGAAATAGACCCTTAAGGTGATCATGCTTAAACTTTGTTGATAGTACACATATGTGAGCTGAGTTTTCACGTAGGTAGTATAGGATGGAGTTCTTTGAAAAAGGTGTGAAAAACTTAAAGACTTGCAGGGTTGTTGGTAATGTATGAGTAGGGTTGCCACCTCTCCGGGTTTCCCCAGATTTGTCCTAGGTTAGAGGCTGTCCGGGGAGCGTCCAGCCTGGGTTTCATCTGTAGTCCGGGTTTTAAAGTTCCGAAATCCGAGGATTTTACACTTGTTGTCCTGGTTAGCGGATTTTAGAGATGGCAACCCTATGTATGATTTATATATGCATATGATGTTGATGTTGCATGTAGCCTGTAAGTATTTATATAGTCTAGAAGCTACAGTGATCACTTACAATCAAACGGTTCACATGCATGATTGCTACCGAGGAGGAAATAAATTTTGATTCTACAAGATGTCATAATGGGTGATACATATGAACTTGAATCCAGTGAATCAACTTCATATTACCATATGAAAGGGCACAGGGGGAAAACTTATAATGTCACAAAGACAATGAACTGAGAAAAATGCAAATATGATGTGAAAATAGCTTGTAATTGCACTGTATCAATATGATTGAATGAAGATTATGCTGCGACTATTCATGTTACTGCCAAGTGTGTTTTAGTGTTTTGTTCTATCACATTTGAACTATAAAATGGCATTGCCAGTTAAAAAACATAAAAATGTGACATTGCATGTTTTCCCCCTGTACAGTAAGTACCCTTCATATCCATTGAGGGGTCTCTCTTGTGGTGTATATACAAATCTAGGTTTACTCGTTTAGGTTATTTTTTGTCTGTATCCCAATAATGACAGTTTTGTAATGAGTAAACTTCTATGAAAGTTTGATAAAGCATTTACAATGAATAATAAATTCAATAATTATGTTTTACCTTTATTTTAATATGATGATAAAAAAATATGATTTTTATTGTTGTACTGATATGTAGGTAACTACATAAACACAAACTGATTGTATATACCTACAGTATTAAATGTGGTATTAATTATTATTTTGTAATAGAACAGAGCTGGTTCATATAGACAAAATTACTTTTTCTCCGAAATTTTATGGGTTTTATTTTGTAGGCATGACAAAAGTACACGGTGATAACAAATAGTTTTACGTACCAGGTGAATAATTTATCAAACTTTGATCTAAAACACATATAGCACAACACTAAGAGAAGAAATATAAAATTGAATTGTAATATTTTCCTTCCCTATGTCCAATTCTTATCGCAGACAGAGTCGTGATCTCTTTTATTTTTTTACACTAAGTTACTCACATTTCAACACCGAATAACAACCAAGTGAAAATGCAATAAATTTTGCGTATTTTATTACACAGTAAAATAAATTCTAATGGCAAATTATCAATTAATTAAACAATATAAAATCAAATAAACATGGGCTGCTCAGACAAAGCGAATTATTTAATTATAATACTAATTTTCGAAGTGTACAATTGCTGGCAGCGATCCTACTCTTTATTAGGGACTAACTTGCTCTAATGAAGAGATGAAGATGTTTTTTTTTAGGTATATTTAATTTGGTTGGCTTATACAGAATACAATGTTTTTTTTTTATAAAATAGTGCTGCTCCGACATATCATTCAACTCAACTAATCGATATTACTGAGTAATCATACAAACAAAAGAAGTGATGCTTTTATGCATATTCACTTCAATACATAGTTATAAAAGTGACAAATTAAATTAATTTATGCTAAATCATATTTAATTATATTATTTAGTGGTAATTGTTTTAAGTGTATTCCAAACCGGTAGTAGAGTCTAAAAATTGTAACTGTTGACATTCATAAGTGCCTTATTAGGGCCTAAACTGAATAAATGAGTTTTTGATTTGATTTAATACATAAAGCTCATTATTGCCACTGACTCTGACTTCTGCTTTTATTAATAAAATAACAATAAATCCTATTTTTATAAGGATAATATTAATATAACTTTTTATGATAGTTTGACATTGTTATTACTGTATGACTTTTGATATCTTATATGTCTGATTGGTATGTTTGAAAATATATTTTAAAGTGATATTTATGTATAATATAATGGTGACCTGACAATAACTTTCATATTAATTTATGATTCTTAGTAATTTATTAAAAGATTCTTAGATGAAAGCACTAGGTTTTGGTTGGGATCACGACCCTGCAGTCACATTGTATAAAAAATCATGTAGAAAGTCGGAAAAATACTAATGAATATAAAAATTGTTTTAAGGTTAATTGAAGCGGAAATTATAAAAATGTGTTGAATCTAATTTACAACTTACAATTTTGAAGCATTAAATAAATTTTGCGTCCTGTTTTTTTTGTGTTTATGTAACACGGAAAGCGGTGCTACACTGCAGAAGTCTAATATTGAAAATATATTGTACAAATTACATTGTGAATAGTTTATGACTCGTGTCGTGTGCAATAATTTAATAAATAATTGAATTCTTTAGAACCTGCTCCACATTTTAATTGAACACATTGTTACTCGTTTATTACTATGATTCTTCATGATAAAAATGTATCAAGAAAAATCAATTTTCAGCATAAATTAAAAATGCCATTGGCATAATGGTTATGCCTTATCCACACACTTTAGAATAAATGACTGCTGTCTGTATCACACAGAAAAGCAAATCATGTTAAAAAGCCGCTAAATGTTACACATTTTTTTATCAGATGTAATAAATTCACTTAATTTTTTTATAATACGTGTACTAAACATTCCTGACACACAGAAAGAAAAGCTTTGCCAATTATGTCTCATATAATAAAATCCGCAGAGTTTAAGGTCATGAAAAGGACAACATATGAATTCAGGAACTGATAGAAAGAGACCTATAAACACAATCAAGGTAGTATAAATGAGCTTTATATCCTCAGATTGCGAAAAAAATTTAAATGGTTTAATTTATTTGATTTAAATGTTTTTTACATTTATAATTGCATTTATTATTGATTATCAATGACATTAATATAATTAGTTGGAGTAAAATACATAATAATATTTAAATGATTTATTATTTAATTATCACGCATATTTTATAAGCTATTACCTGAAGTATGTAAATTAATTAATATGCGTTATGCTATATGATTCAATAAACTGAAATATGGTAAAAATATAATTATAACGTCAATATTTTATGTTCAAGCTTTAGATAAATCTCGAGATTTGTATTTCTTGTAAGTTGTTAATATCGATCGCTACGATTGCCCTAATGCGCGCACAACTAACTAACGCATGCGCAGAGTATGTTTGTTTTGGGAATATTGCCATTTTAATGAAAATAGAGATATTTTAATCCAATTTAATTGATAAAGCTGAAATATAAATATTATTAGAGTTCTCCGAATATTTTATGGTTATGCATATTTTTTATTTTTGTCATGTATCAATCGATAAATAGCTGTGTTACAGGTCATCACTATCTGTCAGTCAAGCTTAATTCCGACCGTCAAACATGCGTCAAATATAAAAGCAATAAATAAACGCGCGCGAAATTTTCATAATAATTAATTTATTTCTATAGAGAAGAGAATGTGTGGCCTTACCAAGGAAAACACGACAGCTGCTCAAATTAAACTTGTAAGAAAATATTTAAAGTTTAAAATAATGGAAGATAATGTAACATTCAGATATCATACTCAAGAAAGAAGTCATGTTTACGATTTGGTAAAACGTACAATTGTGAATGGAGAATCACATTCTGCCTTGATTATTGGGCCTAGAGGATGCGGTAAAACAACTGTAAGTCGCATAATATATTTTACATTGTACTCTGACACAGGATATCCTCCTGCAAAGTTTACCTATAAATTATAACCTATCATTTTGTCCTTTTGTTTTAATGTAAAAAAAATTGAGAACTTAAGTTCTCCGGGTGTTAATCTAGGGTTGTATCCATTTACTTACAACATAATCTATTCACTAATACAAATTGAGTATTGAGTAAAATCCATTTTGTATTTTGACTTTTGTATTTATTGACACTTTAAATAGGATTACTAGCTGTTCACAACCTAGCTTACTTTCATCTCTTCTATTCTATTAATTAATTTTTTTCTGGAAGAAATAATTTATTATTATTTCTTCCAGTCATACGTCAATACGTTTGTTACCACTCAGCTCCGACGCTGAATGGAATTGAGGCTAGTTTATATACCGAGACAGTGGGCAAAAATCGTAGGGAACAACTAGTAGTTAACTAGTACTTTAAATAAAAATACCTATTTTTTTCAGCTAATAAATTCTGTGCTGCAGCAAGTGTCGAAGGAAGTGGATGTGGCCAGTGATGCCATTGTTGTCAAGTTAAATGGGCTTATACATCATGATGATAAAATAGCTCTAAAGAGTATTACTGCTCAGGTAAATAAGAATCTAAATCCATCCATACTAATAATCCTACTAACATTATAAATGTGAAAGTTTGTATGTATGTTTGTTGCTCTTTCACACAAAAACTACTGAACGGATTTGGATGAAATTTGGCACATCGATAGAGCATACCCTGGAATAACATATAGGCTACTTTTTATCCCGGGAAAACATGAGATACCTCGGGAATGTGCGTGAAACCGCAGGAGAAAGCTAGTAATTATTATAAATGCGAAAGTACTTCTGTTTATTTGTTACCTTTTCACGCCTAAACCACTGAACTGATTGCGATGAAATTTGGCACGCAGATAGTCTATGAGATGGAGAAGGGCATAGGCTACTTTTTATCGCGGGATCTCGGGGAATCCGGGGGGGACAGCTAGTATTATATAAAAAGAAAACATAACTAACTGATCTATCAATGCATAAACCACTGGTTGGATTAGACTTTTTGGTAAGCAACTGGTTATGGTTTGTAAAATATAGCATTCCTCTTGTGACAGTAGCTAGAGTCATATGAAAATGTATCTTATGACATTGCAATAAGGTTCATCCGAATCTACATATTGTTAACCATAGATTAAAAGGACGAACTTTATTTCAAAGAGATAAGGCTAATTTTCGTATCACTGTGACTACTGACTCTAGTTTTAAGTTTAATAATATTTGTCTGTATCAGAAAGGCCCAGCTCATTCTCAAAATCATTTTCCATCCACAGATGCAACTAGAAAATGCAGTAGGAGACCGTGTGTTCGGTACATTTGCTGAGAACCTAGCATTTCTGCTGAGCTGTTTACAAAGCGGTACGGACAGACGTTGTAAGAGCATGCTGTTCATATTGGAGGAATTTGATATGTTCTGCCACAGTGGACGCACGCAGACACTGTTATATAATCTGTTTGATATCACGCATAGCAAGCAGTCGCCTATGTGTGTGCTAGGTGAGTCGACCTTTATGTACGTACTAGCTGTGCCCTGCGGTTTCACACACGTTCCCGGGATAAAAAATTGGCTAAAACATTTGGTTAATGTAGCTTCCTATTAATGAAAGAATCTGGCTGGTAGTTCCTGAGATTTGCGCGTTTAAACCTAGAAGTAGGTTACACAGGCAACTTTTTATCCCGGGAACGCACCATAAAATACACGAAAATACTTTATTTCGCATGATTTCTTTGGGATTTTGTAAAGTTTAATTGTAGGGTGCAATTGTTTAGTAGAGATACTAATTTGATACAAACTGCAAGCAATAAAAAATATTTTTTAAACTCTCGCGAACACAATTCATGTTTATAGTAATGTAACGGGTCTATTCGCGCATAGAATATTGTCAAAATATAATTTTGACTAACCTCGACGTTTCGATCAAGTTGCATTGATCGTGGTAACGAGTGGAGTGGAAATTATATTTTGACAATATTCTATGCGCGAATAGACCCATTACATTACTATAAACAAAAATAAAAAATATGTTTTTATACATAATAAGAAAAAAAAAATTGTACATTATTTTGATATGATGTCCTTTTTTTTTTCTTACCTATAGAAAGGTGGCAAGCCTAAGTGCAATCGATTCTGAACAAAATAGTTAGTTTCAGGTTATGAATTAATTCAATTACATGTTGTTTAAGTATCTTGATTAGAAACAAACATCATCATGCCTGTCCTGTTCCTAATAATAAAAATAAATATCCTGGGACATTCTTCACACACGGTTATCTGATCCCAAACTAAGCAGAGCTTGTACTATGGACAACCAGATAACTGATACACCACTTTTTTTTGTAAATACATACTTATATAGATAAATACACACAGACACAGGACAAACAGACATGTTCATGCACACAAATGTTTGTCCTGGATGGGAATCGAACCCACGACCTGGGCGCAATAGGAGGTGTCCTAACCACCTTTTTTTTTTTTATACTACTAAGGTAGCAAGCAAGCATACGGCCCACCTGCTGGTAAGTGGTTACCGTCGCCTATCGCCATTTGCAATACCAGAGATATTGCCAATGTGTTGCTGACCTGTTACAATGCCGAGAAGGCCAACTGCGCCAACTGGCCCGTAATAATTTAAATCTTATTATTCCAGGTATAACCAACCGTCTGGACGTGATGGAGTTACTAGAAAAACGTGTCAAATCACGTTTCTCGCACCGTCACATATTCCTGTTCCCTAACGAGAACACAGATAATAACGACAAAGTGTCCACGTCACCGCTGAATAAGTGTAAAGTGTTGTTTGTGGAGTTGTTGTCTATGCCCGCCAGCAGACCCAAGGCCAAGAAAGGGAGGAGGGAGAGGAGGAATACTGGTAAGAGAGTAAAAGAAAAGAAAGAAATAAAATACATGACAACACACAACATTACAAAATCCTACTAATATTGTAAATGCGAAAGTTTGTGAGTATGGATGGATGTTTGTTACTCTTTCACGTAAAAACTACTGAACTGATTTGAATGAAACTTGGCACATAGATAGATCATACCCTGGAATAACATATAGGCTACTTTATATCTCGGGAACGCGGGTGAAACCGCGGGGGACAGCTAGTTGTAATTTAATGGCCAAATACTGAAACGATAAATGGCCAGATATGCTACTCACACTATTTAGGCTGCCTGTTCATTGAAGCGGAAGGGAGAGCTAGGAAAAATTTAACCAATAGCATCGTTCATAATTCACAACACGTCATCATCACGTCATTTTTGTGCAATTTTATTGGTTAATATTTCTCCGTTTCGAAGCCTCGCTCCGCTTCAGTGGACAGGCGGCCTTATGGTGCTGTAGCTTGGGTAACAGTAGCCAGAGAGATGAATTTTATGCCATTGCAATAAATGTTTAATCTATGATTCAGTATATGTAGATTCAGATGAACCTTATTGCAATGACATATGGTTCATTTTCATATCTAACTGGTTACTCTCACCAAGTCGCTAGCAGCCGTATCAAAGATATGGGCCCCGAACGTGTGTAAGAAGCCTAAGTCAAGCTATGCCTACTAATATAAACTTTATTTATATAGCAATAACATTGAAAACGGATTGTTATTAATTTCAGCACCCACAGAAGAACCAACCGCAGAAACCACAAATTCAATACCACCAGAAGTATTATTAAGGTGTAAAATTGACACCGAAGAGTTTGCAGACTTAGATCCATCTTTTGTAGAAGATTGGAACGCACACATACAAGGTTTAGCCGAGGATGAAAAAGTGGTAGATATGTTGGAAAAATTCTGTTACTATACAGTTAATGAACAAGTGTTTAGAGACATTTTGGTAAGTTATTTTATAAACTATTTCCCGCGGTTTCACTCGGGATAAAAAGTAGTTTAGTCCTAGCTTTGTCCTTCTCTATTATAGGCTACCTGCTTTAACTCAGATCTAAGCTGACGAAGCTCGTAAAAGTACACAACACACTACATAAAACCGATTACGCTACCGTCCTCGACGGCGAGGACCGCCCCGACGTCCCACTCAGTCTCGTCCCGTTCAAGCGGCCCGAGCTGCCTGCAGTAATCTGACCGCTCCCTATTAGTCGTAACTCGTACAAAGTCCTCCCCCGGTAACGCCCTGAGCCGAGGTTCGTACCCCATTCGGGGGTGCCCTCAGGCTTGGTTACCTAAATGTTACCCGGCTGAGAGCCCTCTGCGCTCGCCGATTTGTCCGGTAAGGTTGATGAGTGGTTATGGCTTGATAAGGTAACAGACAGACGGACAGAGTTACTATCGTATTAACATATTTTTTTCTTATTTCTATAACATTGTAAGTTGCTGGCACAAAGAATATAGTCCTCTATTCACAAAGAAACCTCTATTTTTTTACAGTTTCAAATAGTATCAAAATTATCGTCAACTAAACCGTACATCGACTATGCAGATCTCTCTGCAATCATAGACAAGACTGTAGCGCCAGAGCATAGAGTAAAACTTCTCCAGTCTCTATCTATATTGGAATTGTCTCTGGTAATAGCTATGAAGCATGGATTGGAGATATTCGATGGTCAACCAATGAATTTTGAAATGGTGTTACATAGGTATGTATTTTTAGTTATACGTCCAATATATTAGGAGAAAATAAGTTGTGATAGACAGACATGAGAGTGATTAAGTTTTCCGTCTTTTCATGGCATGTACGGAGCCCTAAAGTTAAGACAGCTAGTTAAGGACCATACTTCAGGTTTTGGTCACATTTTATACATGAAATAGTGTAATTCTTGTTTTATCAAAAACTTTTTGAGGCGATGATAGCTCAGTGGTAGTGACGTCGGATGCCGCGACGGAGGTCGAGAGTTGGAATCCTACACTGAGTTTGAGCTTTCGGTGAAAGAAAACATTGTGAGGAAACCATAGCATGGTGGTAGGGCACTTTGTAGTATCCGCCTGGCTGGTTACCACCCTCAAGTTGAAAATCTGAAGCACCTACCGGTGTGTTCCGGCAATTGCATTTGAGAGCCAGTTGCCTTCTTGGCTTTGTAACAGGTCGGCAACAAATTAGCAAACCTCTGGTATTGCAAAAGACGATAGGCGACGGTAACCACTTACCATCAGGTGGACCGCCTGCCTGCTTGTCAACCATCTAACATAAAAAAAAAACTAAATTGATACTCTAATAATAAACACTATATAGCATGTATTTAAGGTTGAAATTCTAAACTGTATAGAATCATTAATTTGACTCCACAGATACACAAAATTCGCGAACGCTAACTCGTCGGCACAAACAGTACCAAGACCTGTAATATTGAAAGCTTTCGAACACTTACAAGCTTTAGAAATTATAATGCCTATAAAAACAACAGACTCTATATATAATACAGGCGATACAACTGCAAGTAGAGTGCAGAAAGAATATAAGTTATATACTTTAGCAGTCCCTGTTGAAGATATTGGTGATGCTGTGAAGCATTTCAAGGCTTTGCCGACGGAAATTAATCATTGGTATAGTAACTCTGTGGTCTGATAGAAATTACTATTTTGGTAGGATTTTGTTGATGTTGGCAGCATTGGTTTGGTAGGATTTTTAATTGAAGTCTTGTTACCACTGCATGTGCGTGTTGGTTAATTATTTATTAGTTATTTATTTATAATAAAATGAGGTTGCATTAATTTAGATGGAATTTATTTCTTTAAGATTTACTGATGTTTTTAATACAATAAAAATGCATGTTTGATTATTTATAATAATGTTTTTTTTATCCATAAAATTAAAATTTATTTATTTATATTTACTACATACTGGACGGAGGTACGTAACTAAAACTATTTATAGGTACACTAACATCGATATCATGGTCTTTCAAAGAAATGTATGTGTTTTTAACAAGAATAAAAGATATGACTAGTTTTGTAAACATGAAAAATCAAGAAAAGTTGCCCATAAACTCTTGGCCTAAAAGGGTTGGCTCTTAATCTAGCCATCTAACATTAGCAGTGGCGCTCCTAGCAATATCATCCTTATAATCGTCCTCAGTATATCGATACCTAAATCGATCTTCTTTTGCATTTATTTCACCCAATTCTTCTAATTCCGTAACAGTCAACTCTTTGAATTTCTTCCCTTTTAATTCTTCAGGTACATCACTAACTGACGTTTCCGCGCGCTTTTTTGATTTTCCCTTCTTAAAATTCGCGCCATTTATCTCGTTGACCATGGAGTCTAGAGTTCGATGGAGTTCGTTCTCAGGGTTGCCAGGGCGCTTGTTCAAAAATCCGTTATTTCTGAATGTTGTTGGTTCCGATTCTTCGCTCGGTTCTTCGAAAGCTTGGTTAATGTACTGTTGAATGTCTTTCTTGTTTTTCTGTAATTTTGCCTGTAATAAAACAATATAAATATTCATTGTATTTCAAGCAAATGCTAATTTATTCCCATGTATCCCTAACTAGCTGTTCCCGGTTTCACTCGTGTTCTCGGGATAAAAAGTAGCGTTAACCTTCGGGGATAATGTAGTTTCCTGTTAGTGAAAGAATTTTTCAAATCGGTTCAGTAGTTACGGAGCCTATTCAATGCAAACAAACAATCAAATCTTTCCTCTTTATAATATTATTAGTATAGATTATTTTTAGTTTATTAGGTAAAATATAAGTATACCAACCTCTTGCAATTTATCGACAACCAAACTATGTCCAGTATTGACTCCGATACCTCCCACGTCCTCTATACTGTTGGAGCGGTGGTAGGGACGAAGTGCTGATACCGCCCGGGATACTCCCACCTGGAAACGTCGTAATGAACTTTCGGTAATAATGGTGAGATTAATCCTAAAATAAAAATATTCATAAAATAACCACTGAAAATCAGTGTTGTTACATAGACCGTTACATTTTATGCTGTGTCGGTCTCCTTAGTATTTTAATTAGATATTTTTTTCATTATTTGTATTATTATTATTATAGTATTTAGTATTATTATAGTATTTGTATTATTATAGTATTATTATAGTATTTCATTATTTGTAGTATATCCTTTTTGTATTATTCATAACTCTCAAATAAATAATATTCTATTTGAATTGTAAAAATATAAAATATTTTATGTTCCTAAATTTTAATTACTACCTGTCCATGCCGTATCTTGTGCTCAGTGAGGTCAGCTCCCAGCAACTCGTCATAGGGGTCCATCCTGATCGGCAGTACTTTGTCAATGAGCCACAATAGCCCCATAGTGACGAGAATGCCCCAAGCCATAAGGCACACTCCTGTGAGAGCCTGGACGCCTAGGAGGTACCAGCCGCCGCCTGGAGAAATATTAATTATTATCACTTGACAGGCCAGTTGGCGCAGGTGGTTAAGACACCACCTGTAGTGCCGCTGGTCGTGGGTTCGATTCCCATCCAGGACAAACATTTGTGTGCATGAACATGTCTGTTTGTCCTGAGTCTAGGTGTAATTATCTATGTAATTATATAAGTATATATTTACAATAAAAAAGTAGTATATGTAGTATATCAGTTATCTGGTTGTTCATAGTACAAGCTCTGCTTAGTTTGGGATCAGATAACCGTGTGTGAAAATAATACTTTTTAAACTCTCGCGAACACAATTCATGTTTATAATAAGGTACATACATATTGATCGTGGTCACGAGTGGACTGATATTTTGATAATATTCAATGCGCGAATAGACCCGTTACATTACTATAAACATGAATCGTGTGTGAAGAATGTCCCAGGATATTTATTTATTTATATTTATCATACATATGAAACCATGTCCCCCCCGCGTCTGTCTGAACGTGAGAAACTCAAAAACTACCTAACAGATTGTCATGCGATTTTCACCAATGGACAGAGTAATTCATTAGGAAGGTTTCGATATAACCATGATTGTTGAAGATGTCGAAAAATAGCGAGTATGCGGTCCCACAATGTGCGATTTCAGGGTGGTAGTAGTCTTTTCGGCTTCTTCTGGGCAAGGGTGCTCCATAAGGTTCTGTCTTCTTGGGTAGGTCAGGGTCATACAAGTGTATTTAAGGTTGGAACGTGAGTCAAATCGCAAAAATACGCTGTGTTTAGACAGTTTTTAGACGAATTCTTTCGTCTGTTTTTTTAACCTAAATGGGAAATTATTGTCAAAACGGCTTATCAGATGTAAGTGAATGCTCCAAAAAAAGGAGATTTTTTAGGAAGGAGGAACTTTTTACTATTTGTATTTGTTAAAATTGTTTATATTTATATTAATATTATTAAAATAATAAATAAAAATCAAGCATAAATCCGAGGCATCTAGATCACACCCGCGTACGCCTAAGCTTTGAATCTTGGTTGCATGAACAAATCGTCATGGTTATTGGCTTTAGCGATCCTCTTAATAAAAATATTGAGTACAAATTTTACCTTACCTTTGAATAGTCCAGATCTCCCATTAGTGGTGTCCATAGGAATTGGGTTGTCAGCGAAAAGCCCAACTGCAATCACACCTGAAATAAATCATCCTAAGTTAACTTGGTGTTTATGCAAAACTGATTTGAGAACAAAAAAAACCACGAAGTGTATAGGCGATACACTTCTTCGAAATGATGAAATATTATTTTTTATATATATATATTTTTACTATGTATACGCCTGTGTTTGACCACAATCTCACCGTGTGATGATGTTGCCGATGATGGTAAGCACACAAAGCCTAGAAAGGAACTGGCTCTCAAGTGCAGCTGTCGAAACACACCGAAAGGTGCTTGACGACAGATTTTCAACTTGAGGGTGGTAGCCAGCCAGGCGGGTACTACAAAGTACCCTACCACCGTGGTATGGTTTCCTCACGATGTTTTTCTTCACCGAAAGCTCAAGCTCATTGTAGAATTCGACCACTGAGCTATCATCGCCTTAACATATATATATACAGATTAAGCATAATTACCCCAAAGTCCACAAGCGCCATGTACAGCAGAAGCCCCCACTGGATCATCTACGTGCATCATATCGAACAGTGGCGAGCTGGCGGAAGCGATCCCAGCGCCGATCAATCCGATCAGAAGCGCCTCCCACGCACGGTACAGGAAACATCCCGCTGGATATACATACATTACTTTATTTGATCGACAAGGCCTACTATAAGGTGGCTCATTACATAGAAGACAAGAATGTATGGTTGTGGTAGCTTCTCTCTGCACTTGCAGCCCTCTGGCCAAGTGATAATTGTATGAAGTTTTTGTGTATTTAAAACAAAAACTGTAATTATGTAACTATATAAATTCAAAAGAAATATCCACAAAAAAATAAGCCTTGCTCAGTTTCATGCCGGAGTCTTCTCAGTATGTATTCTTCGGAGTGTATTCCGAAACGGTGGTAGAGTCTATTGTAAATTTTTTAACTATCGACATACTTAAGTGCCTTAGCAGGGCCTAAATTGATTTGTTTTTATAATCAATTTTTTAATCTCCGGCGAAAAAGAGGGGTGTTATAAGTTTGTAGTGTGTATCTGTGTCTGTCTGTGGCATCATAGCGTCAGAACGGATGGACCGATTTTGATTGATTTTTCTTAGCTATGTTTCAAGAAAATGCGCTCAGCCTTTTGAAGATCCCCACCTCTTTTCCAGTGTCTCGGAGGTTTCTTGAATTTTTAAATTTAGTTATTTTACAATAAAGGCGGCTGTCATCGCCCCTGATGGTAAGCGGTTACCGTAGCCTATGGACATTTGTAACACCCTCTACCTGACCGTTTAAATCCATAGAAAAATATTAAACATCTCGACATAATGGTACAAAACAAAAACGCTTCCCGCCGTCTGTCTCTTAGATATTTTAAACTACGTGACGGATTTAATGCGGTTTTCATCAATAGATTTACATTATACCAGTGTGAAGCCGTGACAGGTCGCTAAATAAGGTAATGTATTAAATTATTAGTTTTTTATAAAAGGCTTGAGTTTATGCCTTTATTTTTTACATGTTATACAATAAGTCGTTAAGGTCAAAGAAAAAACTGTAGTAATAACTTACCGGTGATAGACACAAGCGCACCGAGGACACTGTTGATGAGCTCCATTACGTCAGCTCTACCTTTGTTTTTAATCAATGTGTACCTAAAAAATATACAGACTATGTATGTGTACGTCACGACGAACTAATAAAAAAACATCATAAAAGGAAAGAGAGGAGACCTAGATTGACCTATATAAATAAATATTCTGGGACATTCCTCACACACGGTTATCTGATCCCAAACTAAGCAGAGCTTGTACTATGGACAACCAGATAACTGATATACTACATATACTACTTTTTTTTTGTAAATACATACTTATATACATAATTACACCCAGACACAGGACAAACAGTTTCATTCACACAAATGTTTGTCCTGGATGGGATTCGAATCCATGACCGGCGGCGTGATAGGTGGTGTCTTAGCCAACTGTGCCAACTGGCTTGTCAACCATATATGGACCAAGGGAAGGCAAAATTTGACGTAGTGTCGTATAACCTTCCGGGATAGTGCAGCAAATCGGACCAGTTATTCCAGAGATCAGCGCGTTCAAACAAACCCTTCAGCTTCATTATTAGTATTAATATGTAACATAACTTACAATATAAATACTTACAGTAAACCAAAACATCCTCCTCCAAATGAGCCCATCATAGTCATGACGGCTGCACGCGCCGCATACTGCCATTTCGCCCCGCTTACCTGAAATCATGTAATTTGGCCATTATAAATAAATAAATATATTCAAAAATACTGATTTGAAACAAAAAATCTCGAGTATCACTACCATGCAATAAGATTGTTATTCTAAACCCTGAATCGGTGTAATTTATGCCTTTAGATTTCTTATTTTGTGTTGCGCAGTTTCGCAGGGTATATTATTAAAATATTACTAATAAAATTATAAACATGCGTTTGATTTATATGTATTTGAAATGGTAATGAGCGACATTTTCACAGTAAACAGTATTTGCAAGCATATAACCCAGCAACTAGCTAGGCTAGCGTGTTCCACAAATTACGATCATTTTGTTCAACGTAAGTATTTAATTTTAAAATCGTCGTTTGCTGACAAACACGCAAATGATAATGAACATGTGAACAGCATAATTTCAGCTAATTTACAGAATAAGTGAGCCCATTATGTATTCAATACTGGCAGTTTAAAAAGTAATTTATCGTGCCTATGGTCAACCTTGTATTTGAGTGTTGCCACAGAAGATTTATTATTCCGTTAAGATGAGCTTTAAATTAAATCGGTCACGTACATGGTTATTGTCTAGATAATTTTTTATTCATTGTTACAATGCTTTTTTTTGGGATGCGTATTTTGTAATAGAATAAAACCGATTTTTCATTATTAGCTCGAATATTTTAGCATTGGTAGTGGAAAAACAAATACCTACTTGATTCTGCTATTTGGGAGTTGTCTTCTATTTTTAAAAGTTTCCAATAAAAAAAACAAATGGAATACGTTCTAAATTCACTAGTCGTCGTTGTCCTATGTTTATTCGTACAAAAGCGTGCCGCTTGTGCGCCTCTTGTGCTCTATTTGTATGAAAAAAACGAGCTGCGACGCCGCCTCGACTTACATGTGGGCGTCGGGCCTGAGGGCCCCACGATAGAATTTAATCTTAAGTAATTTTAAGTAAGTATTCACAATTAAATAACTACATGACGTTAATTTGGTGTTAGATTTCACGAAGTAAATCAGACAAGTCATGCCTTTAGCTAACAAATTACCGTTAAATCTGTTGGCGGTTGTGAACGAGTGATTGATGAGGCGACAGTTAAAAACGTGCGCAGTATATGGTTCCGTAGTCAGTATTACGTGGACGATATGGTAAAATGTAAATCAGTAAATGTTAAAGTTATGCAAATTTTCAATTGGACCTAAAATGTGGTTCTCAAATGGTGCGAGTGGCTTTTTCAATGGCTCAACTAGAGTGGAATAACACTCAGTCTTTCGCCCCGCAACCGACTCCATCCGAATCCGATATTTCGAAACAATAAGGATTCCTATTTTGACAAAGGAACCTTACTAAAAAGATATATTTTTACAATAGCTTCTGTAAATCCAGTTAGAGATACTTGTTTTAAATTGTGTTAATAATTGATTATGTAGATTTTCTTGAATTGTAGCATTAAATAAGCTATAGTTGTTGTGACAGTCAGTTCCAATAATTTTGGTATACTGAAGACTCAAATGTTAACTTATATTAAACTACGTTTTCGTCGCGTCAGCCGCGATCTCCTATTTTTACCCCCTTCGGTGTTGAATTTTCAAAAATCTTTTGCTAGCGGATGCCTACCTACGTCATAATATATGTAGAGTATGACACAACTTAGATGTAGCATGCACAAATCGTTTTCGTAAACTTCACTTTCGATTTACACAACTAATAAAAATCGGTCATTATCGCGCCATTCAACGTTCAACAAGATCATTTTCGCCGATCATTTTTTAACACATGAGTAATGTTGTAGGCGCACTCTCTTCGGGAACGATCGATTTTACGAATTTAGCCGATGCTTCATCTAAGTTGTGTCATACTATATCTGTATGTCAAATTTCAGCCCAATCCGTTCAGTGGTTTGAGCTGTGCGTTGATAGACCAGTCAATCATCACCATCATATTAGAGGAAAGACGTCCACCGCTGGACAAAGGCCTCCCCCAAGGATCTCCACGATGGCCGGTCTTGCACTATCCGCATCCAGAGGTTTCCCGCTGTTTCCACGAACCGGAAGACGCAGCGTGAGCAGGTCCTCCAAGGTGGACCGATCTTGTGAGGGTCGCGGGAAACCAATTAATCAGTCAGTCATTAATAATATATCATCAGTCATAGATATAATACAAATTGTGTTAGTAAAAAGGCACTAGTCAACAGTTTCCTCCTTCAAGACGTGTTTTATTTACATCATACTGTTTACCCATCCCACGTTGAAACACACTTACCCCGTAAGTACTGCCAGAGTTGAATGCCAGCCAGCCCCACCACAGGACGAATGTGCCCATGACGGCGTTGACGGGGTTGCCGAGCGGCAGCGGGGCCGTGCCTCGCGCGTACCGGCCCAGCCGGGGCCCGAGCATCAGAGCCGATGCGAACGCAGACGAACCACCTTAGGAAATCATGTATTTTTTGTAAAGAAGTTGCTGTCTATTAAGTTTTTTTGTGATCTTCCGAAATCAATTACAAAATTGGTTTAAAGTTAAGGGGGATTCAAGGTAGCCCACGAAATTCAAATTTTCTTACGTTTTTTGCTAATTGCAGCTCAGTTATAAGTCCTAAGTTTGTCAACATGTGTTTTGCGACAATAATGGTAGTATATTTACTGATTAATAACAAAAGAATCATTTTAATTTATTTCCGAATTTATCAAAATTGCAAATAATCGGCTGTAAATTCTATCTATTACTAGTGCGTCCATTTTAGACTCAGAATGGTATCAGTGGGGCAATCATGTCAATCAACTTTGTTGCAATCCATTTAAATATAAAGGTTTTCTGGTAACTTTTTTACTCCTCATTTATATTAATAGTGCTTCATTAATTGATTAATATGTACATATAGTTTAGTTTAGTTTATTCATCTCAAAATTTCCAAATTTCTTACAATAACAAACATAATTACTTTTTGGAAAGTGATAGGTATAAGTATAGGGTAGCTTCGTTGCTTATGGAAACATTTTGGACATTGTAGTAACGATTTAAAGATCGAGACAAATTATGTAAATTTTCAGAATAAATGTTTTCAGAATAAACCAGACCCACAGTTTTCAGAATAAATGTATAGTTACCAATAAGATGCACAGGCCCCGAGCCGGCGATGTCAACGGCCCCGAGGTGGTTGAGGAAGCCATGCGAGCCCCACACCCAGCCGGCCGGCACGCAGTACACCACTGTGTTCAGGAACGAGAACAAGCAGTACGCCTTGAAGTTACACCTGTTAGATACCACTTGATTTAGCTACTGACCAAAATACAAAGCAAAGCACATCTCTAATTTACAAAAATGTTATTGGTAATTTTGCCGTAAAATAAATACAGTTAAAAGTCAGTATTTGTTTCACATGCCGCTTTACGTCAGACATTTTTTAGGACCGATAATAGGGCCTATTTTTATGTTTTCTTATGTGTGACCGACTTTCTGGTAGGACGTGTGCGTTACACTATTGCAATCAGTTCGTACGTACCTACTTGATTACTCAAAATCCCGAAAAAATGTTTAAACCTTGAGCTTCCGGTGAAGAAAACATAGTGAGGAAACCATAGCACGGTGGTAGGGTACTTTGTAGTACCCGCCTGGTTGGCTACCACCCTCAAGGTGACAAGCACCTACCTGTGTATTCCGAGAGCTGCACTTGATTAATACCCTTCTAGGCTTACCTTACATCACCACTGACCTTAAGAGTGGTAAAACACAGACCTATAAAATGTAAGCAACGAATGATATCCACAAACCTCTCGGCCATAGCGCCACTGACAATGGTAGTGGCGGTAGTGGCAAATGATAGCTGGAACAAGAACGAAGCGAAGACCGGACCCATGAGCTCGTCACCCACCGGTGGGTCGACGAGGAAGTCTCCCACGCCTATGAAGGGGTTCGAGAGAGACCCCTCGCCGAATGAGAGGCCGTAACCGAAGATCCAGTACGTCAGACCTGGGTTAGTAGACCGGATTATTAAAGGTCTCCTACTTATATGTAAGACTAATAATTATACAAAAATTCTAGTAATATTATAAATGTGAAAGTTTGTGAGGATGTTTGTTACTCTTTCACGTAAAAACTACTGAATGGATTTGGATGAATCTTGGCACATAGATAGATCATTCTTCTTCTTCCTAGTCGGACACTTGCCAGAGTGGTCGTGGTTATGATAGGTCTTGAGTGGCGGCTTTTGCAATCCGTCTCCATTCGGCCCTGTTGCAAGCATTAGATAGATCATACCCTAGAATAAAATATATATCTACGTTTTATACCGGGAAAACATACGATGCTTGGGAACGCGGGTGAACCGGCGGGTAAAATATATAAGTAAAAATCCAAGTGCGAGAATTTTATTTTTGTTATCTATTGTTACAGCGTGCAGCGGCGACAGTAATACATATTCTGTAAAAAAATCAAGTGTCCTAACTATTATGGTTCATGAAATACAGCCAGCCGACAGACGGACAGAAAGACACCGGAGTCTTAGCAATAAAGTTCCGTTGGCACCCTAAAAAACACTTACCACCAAGAGAAATATCTGCCAGATTCTTCATCATAATGTTAGCTTCGTTCTTTATCGACACGCATCCTGATTCCAGCATCCCAAAACCTGAAACAAATATAGTAGACAGATGATAGACTGAATACGATGAAGAGTTTATGATTGCATGGGGTCATGCTGCTATTACGCCGCAAGTCGTGGGCTCGATCGACAAATATCTGGTGTGCATGAACATGTCTGTTCAAGGCGTACCCATCTTATAGCCCAAGGGGGGGAAAATACCCTGCTTTTGGCCTGGGGGGGGGGCATGGCAGGTTAATGCATAATAATATTGTATAAAATTATCGACAACATATAATTATATATTTGCTGTGGGTTGGGAATTCCAAGGGGCCAGCTGCCACCCCTCGGTACGCCTATCTGTCTGTTTCTCGGGTGTAGGTAATTATCTATTTACAAAAAATATAGTACCGGGGGCCGAATTTGATGGTAATCGTAATGACAATCATTACGACGAAGACCATATTGTGGCACGCCCACATTCATCATTCATCATCAGGGGATCTTGGATGGAATCATTAATCGTAATGAGCCCATTACGATTAGCACCAAAAGATACGTGATAGCCAAATGATGGTGGTACAAAAAAGTGGATTGATGTGGCTTGCCTTCTCGTTCTGGAGGTTTCATAGTAGTTCGCCTCCTTCAAGGTATGTTTTAAGGATAATGTTAAAATGTATATTTATTTAATTTTCTTTACAATTTTCCTTAGTTTTGCTGTCGCTTTTTCATCAATATTATTTTCCTACATTATTTTGTTCAACAATAATATATTATAATGATAATTATATTAAAAATAACTACTCCCCTGCTAATTTTCATCAAAATTGGCTCCGTAGGTAGCTTACGTTCAAAAAACCTGTTAAGGCAATGTGTCAAGGTTTTAAAATTACCAGTTTGCATTGTGAAAATAATAAATGATGACGTCAATATCCAGTTTGTATCTTCAAGATATATTTCAAAGTTCTCCTGTAGATTCACTGATGAGTTGGACGAATTACGTATCATAGAGTTCATGCTGCCATTCAAATCCATTTAGACTCATTATTAAAAAAAAAATATTTAGTTTGGATGGTTTAAAAACTTTTTTTTTTCTATAAATGTACTGCACTAGTCGTGGTTCTGTTTCTGCCTGCAATGTCAGTTACTTGTGATTTAATTCTAGGTTTTAACGATCTGTCATTATGTTAAGTGAGGTCTCATTAAAAATGAATGGACTAATGGATGCGGCATGTTTTTGTCCAGATTTAAGAGACACGATGTTCAGTAAAACATTTGCATCTTTGAAAACTTAATTCAATGTTATATTTTTAGAATGATTTGTTAGTTAGTTTTAATTTTAGTTTTACTGTTTATAGTTTAGTTAAGTTATCTATATCTATACTAATAATAAAGCTGAAGAGTTTGTTTGTTTGAACGCGCTAATCTCCGGAGTTACTTGTCCGATTTGAAAAATTCTTTCACTAATTCTTATTAGCCTATAACCTTCGGCTTCCTAGCTACACTATCCCTGAAGGTTATAGGCTACTTTTCATCCCAACAGTAATTCATAATTTTATCTTGTTTTTGTTGTTATTAAGGCGATGATAGATCAGTGGTAGTGACGTCGGATGCCGAGACGAAGGTCCCGGGTTCGAATCCTACAATGAGCTTGAGCTTTCGGTGAAGGAAAACATCGTGAGGAAACCATAGCACTGTGGTAGGGTATTTTGTAGTACCCGCCTGGCTGGCTACCATCCTCAAGTTGAAAATCTGTCGCCAAGCACCTTCAAGTGTGTTCCGACAGCTGCACTTGAGAGCCAGTTCCTTTCTAGGCTTTGTGTGCTTACCATCATCGGCCACATCATCACTGACCACGGTGAGATTGTGGTAAAACACAGGCCTATACATACTAAAAAAAAAAAATATACCCATCGAATTAATGTATAATATGTATATGAGATAGAATGCTAATAATGTTCAGGACAACATAATTTTTCTTCATCTCATTTTCATTGGCTTTTACATATTGAATACGTTTTGTTAACCTAGACAATAGGTGGGTACGTATGCTGTTATTTATCTTATACTAATATTATAAACGTGAAAGTTTGTATGTATGAATGTTTGTTGCTCTTTCACGCAAAAACTACTGAACGGATTTGGATGAAACATGGCACATAGGTAGATAGATCATACTCTGGAATAACATATAGGCTACTTTTTATCCCGGGAACGCGGGTGAAACCGCGGGGGACAGCTAGTTCTATGATCCGGATAAAATAGATTACTTATTATCCCCGCAGAATGTGGATCGCGAAAGTAAAAATAATACTTTTTTATACGAATCACAGTAATAGGGTAGTTGACTGACACATCAAATCAGCTACTTTTTAATAAATGTCAAAACGATAGTTTATAAGGAATTTTGAATGAAATATTACATTATGACGTCATAGTTTCACAGCATCAAATCATCTACTCTTAGTGGTTCCACTGGTAATTAAAAATCATAAAAAGCATTAAATGTACATTATATTTGATATTTCACGTGTTTTTAGATGTTTTAAGCATTGGTTAGTGTTTGGTCATTTATTTTTGACAGTGTCAACTACCCTATTATAATTCATAAGTGATAGAAATAACAATAGTAAGTACTTCTAATAAATAATAACCTCGCTGAAGTATTTAAATATTATAAAGTATTTAATTTATGTAAAAAATATATATTTGTAATAATTAATAATTAAATTATTTATTTTTGCCTTTTGCGGTCGAGACCATGGGTCCTTGGGGGTCCGAGGCTCGCCGATTTTCTCGAACATTATCTTCAAAATTAATTGAGGTCACAGGGGACCGGCGGGCGGGGAGCTTTTTCCGCCAACGCGTTAGCTTGGCCTTACAAAGAGGGAACGCTGCCAGCCTTCTGGGAACCTTGCCGTTGATTGGCAGCAGCGGCCGCCTCGAGGAAATTTTTTATATATAGTTTGTATATTTGTTGTAAATAATTGTAAATATTGTATATTTATAGAATTTATAAACTGTATATTTCTCATATGTTGTGTAATTAGGTTTTAAAGTTTTAACTTTTCGGTTAAATTATAAAAAAAGTCCTCTCCTCTCCTACACTATGCTTAGCGGTGTAGTGTTACTTGTTATTATAAAGTACTAAAGTATAATTGAGTTTTTTTTTAAATATTATGTTGCCATATCCATTAATTTATAGTACTCATGTTAACTAAGAGTTTCCAATTAGGTAATCCCAAGAAACTTAGGTAAACCGCTTTGATTATTTACGTGTATATGATTAGATACTTATATATTACAACTATTTAACTAAACATTTAAATCTAAGCACAGCTAGTCTTAATTAAATCATTTTACCCCCTAAAAACCCTTTCTTAGTAGATGCCTATTTTCACAAGAATCAAACCCAGCAAATTGAGGATTTTTGAAAATAGGGGATCGCGTTTGACACCACCAGGGAAAAGCTAGTTGTGTATAATACGAGTAAGTATGGCAAGGAAAAGATTTTCTATGCAAAGTTAACTGACCGACCTCCAAAATATAATCGCAACTAAGGATTTGCGTTTATTTAGTTTACATTACATTGCGTTAAATGTAGGCATTGTAGTTTTATGTGGGTCAATGGTGACATGGTGATAAACGGTTTACGTTAATACTTCGTATATTTTCACTTAGAAGGTCGAAATTTGGCAATGCAATTTACCTACCTACTTAGCATTGACAAATTTTAAGCACGATCATTTTTTAAACAAAAAAAAAACCAAGTATAGACTTTTTTCTGACGTTACTAATGAAAAATTCAAAATAAATATACTATTCCGTATAAGAAAGAAAAGTACCTATATATTTTTTTTATATTATTCAATTTAGGTAACATCATTATCATCATCGTTTACAAACATCTAGCAACAAAGAATGGAGAAAAACCATAATTTAGAATCATAATTTCTCATATATTATATCGTCGCCTTAACCCTTTATAAGGCAGAGGGAACTAGGATAAGTACAACTTTCAATTAAACAGATATTGTAAGCTAATATATGTTATTTTATGAATGCCCAATGTATTTTAAATTGGTGGCAATATAGTGGCCATTACCTTAAAAAGGGAGGACACGCGTCCAATAACTACATTATGAAAAAAATATGATTTCAGGAACTGTTAATTAAGTGATATTTAGAATCGTATGCAGATACAGATTGTTGTATTATACTTTCAATCATATTTTATAATTATAATTATGGTTATAATTTCTATCGACCTCAAAGATAAATTTTAACAAATCCTCACTACTGTAACGTCACAGTACATGTATATATTATTTGTAGAAGTATATCATAATATTAATCTTTTTGTTAAAAATGACGTGCACTAGAAATAAGAATAAACATGTAAAAACTGTGTATAATAATATGAGTGTAGATAGTAGGTAGGTATAGGTTTTTTTTTCAAATACTATTTCTTCTTTCATTTTATATATTCCTTCTTTTTTATGAGAACAAACATTTCAATATTTTTTTACGAATTATTAATCCTTCGTAAAGTATGTCTTCTATCATTCCTCAATCTTATTCGCAGATTAAATATAGGTAGGTAGATCCGTAATAATTAATTCACTCACCAGTTTGCATTGTAAAAATAATAATAGTTGCTGACAAAATCCATGTTGAATCGCCAATACCAATTTCAAAACTTTTCTGTAGATTTACTGTTGTGGTCGCTTGGTTGGTTACATTTGATACCAACGCTTCATAGTCTATGGTTTCGTTGGGCACCATTTTGAAACTGTGTTCTTTTTATTAGAGTCACCAAGGAGGGTTTGCTTTGAATTTTTTTAATTTAGTTATATTTAATTAATAAAAAGATATACACACTTAAATTTATTAATTTTATTTAAAATTTTCGTGTATTTTTCTGGTATTATTTTTTCCACTTTGAGTCTCGCACACTCAGTCTATATTATTTATTTTGAAAACACTTTTTAATTTTAAAATCCATATTTGTGTCAGTGTGAAAAAAAACTGTTCTGCTGAGAGTCGTATTGCAGAATGAAAATATAATTTGAGTTTTGAGATCCTTTATAGATGGCGCGCATTCTGCTCTCGCGTGATGCGATGTGTACACATGGATGTACGAATTGAGAAGATGTGGCACTTTGAGCACACTTCGATGATGTAACTGCGAGTAATTACATCTATTAA
This sequence comes from Tethea ocularis, assembly GCA_963555595.1. Classification (NCBI taxonomy): domain Eukaryota; kingdom Metazoa; phylum Arthropoda; class Insecta; order Lepidoptera; family Drepanidae; genus Tethea; species Tethea ocularis. The sequence goes on along the minus strand of OY741983.1, from coordinate 2,202,791 downwards.
AATACCACCTTACATTTTCTTCAATGATATTACGGTGATAGAAGACCAACCCCCTTCTTCTAAACTACTTAGGTAGTTCTCATTAATTTTTGCTTAATACAGCACCCCTGAGATAATTTGAAGTTAGCAAGTTATTCCGTTTGCGTTTACGAAATTTCACTTATAGACATTATAATAGGGACTTATCGCGGAATATTCATGGAACTTTCTAGTCCTTATTCCTTAGTCCGTTCTATGAAAAGGGTTGTCAAAATTCATGCATAAATTAATGTTAAAATATTATAATTATCCCAACAAAAGTGGTGTATCGCATTTAAATCCTGAAGAAGGTAAGAGGAAGAAAAGTTGGTACATAATAGGTATCTTTCAATATTGTTTCACCGATCTTGTCACTTACAGGTTATATTTAATACCGCATCCATATTATCGTAATTCCAAATCCTCGTATGCTGATGTAATTCACTCAACTCCATGTCGCTGCTCAACTCTGATTTTTTATGGAGCTTTATTTACTTACCTATACATTTTCTCTGTGCCTATTTATGTTATTTTTTCAAATTAATAGAGGGTTCAGTAACACATAATATTCGGTACCTACGTTATTTCATGTAGGTCAACGCTAGGAGATTCGTATAATTGCTTCTTTGTTGTAAATACTCGGGTTTGAATGATACAAAATATATGAGAAAGGGTTCAGTATAATAAGTAGGTTATTTTTATTCACCTACAGAATTTATGGGGTGGAAGTAATAATATAGGACTTGTAGGGCGATTGCGTGTAACTGAGGACCTACTCCGAAAAACGATATACGATAGTCCGATCATCGTTGTCAAATTATTAACCAATAGAATTGCAGCAAACCGACGAGATGTAAATTGTGAGCAATTCTGAATCGGATTCCGATAACGATGACTCTCGTAATCATCTTTAATTTTTGGCATTGTCTATCTTTTTTGATTCCGATGACTAATTTCAAATGATTAATTATTATGAGAAATAATTACAATCGCAGTTTAGTTGTTGTTCACCTTAGATAGACAATACCAAAATGATAAGATGATTTCGAGAGCCATCGTAATCGGAATCAAGTTACACAATCGCCCTGCAGGAGCTCTACATATCTTTGGCGGTAATGAACATCATTTCGTCGTAGCGCGTTATTAGATGAAATCATTAATGGTGTTCATTATGATTATCACCAAAAGATACGCAATAGATCGGCAGGTATGAAATCACAAAAAAAACTGGTGTACCATACAGTCGAATTTATTTTAATGGAAATTTAATTTTTGTTTTGCGTTTTCCGTTTTCCGATTTTGTGTCATAGTGAAAGTTGTTCATATGTATGAGTACTTCAATCCGTTTAAGTACCTACTTAATGCAGGTATAAAAATAAATCCTATATTAGTAATAAACAAACAAGTGTATCGCACATCCATAAATGTGAAACTGTGTTTGTATGTCTGTTTGTTATAGTGTCCGAAAAAACAAGTGCAACGTTACCTATTTATTTACCGACCAAATTATTTATGTGCAATGAAATCATTTGTTATTGTCAACCATCAGTCATCAGTTAAGAGGACTCCGTCCCTTAAGGGAGCGCGAAATTCAAATTTTATCACGTTTTTTTGCAAATTGCAGCTCAGTTATAAGTCGTAAGTTATCAACATGTTATTTGCGACAAGAATGGTAGTACATTTACTGATTAATAACAAAAGAAATCATCAACATATTCCTCCAAGGTATATTACTGACATATACGACTATTTCATGAAAATGTTACCTACTAATTCAGTAAAAAGATGGTTTAAAAAAAAACTAATTCCTCGTCACATATTCTCTAGTTTGAAATCTTATAATAATCTGTGTTATATATAAATAATCAATATACATTTCAGCCGAAAAACGTCCACTACTGGACAAAGGCCTCCCCCAGGGATCATTTGGGGGGATATGCCATAATCGCCACGCTTGGCAGGCGGGTTGGCGATCGCAGTATGGTGTTATAGTTCTCAGAGATACGCTGCTGCCCGTACTCTGGTATACCTTCCCTCGGACGACTTCTACGCCCCCCACGGGATGAGATGGGGTGGTGATATTCGTCGCCGTCACCACACAGCAAAAATAATCAATATAAATTTTAATATTTGTAGTGGTATATTTTGTGCTGATACTTTTTATAAAATGTAACATCTCTAGATATAACGACGCATGATTATGACAAATAAATCATTTAATTTAATTTCGAGTTACATGAAATATGCTCCAAAGCCTATTTGCAACCAGGTTGGGTTGGACATGGTCCAAGTCACGTGTGAGGCTTGTTATTTATTACTTAGGTTTTGTCGTGTTCTGCGATTGAAGTTCTTATAGTGAAATCCTCGTTTATTTACAACATGTAGAATAGATATGTATGTAAATATTAGTAATTCTAGTTGTTCCCCGCGGTTTCACCATGTTCTGCCCCAGCGGCCGTCGATTCTACGAGCGATATTTGTTATAGTGTGTAATTTAATTTTTACCTACGTACCTATAGGTACCTACCTACATTTGTTACAAAATGCACAATAGGGTAGGGGAGATTGGATAACAGTGAATCAATTTTTTTTAAAGAAATGTTACTCCGAAGTTTATGGCAAAATGATACATCTCTGAAATTAAATGATAATTTGAATATCTAATGTCTCAAGTAAAAGTCATTTCATGGCGTGTGTTATACAAATTTACAAAGTAAAGGCACTTTAAAAAAAAATGAGTGAATGATCAACTGTGACCCGGGAACGGGTCACTTTGGATCAATGCACGGGTGACAGTGAATCGACTGTGGCACACAGGATCAATTGCAAAAAAAATATTTAAGTATCTACTCTCATATCGTAATGTTCTTATTATGAAATCAAAATCAGTACTTTAATGACCCACTTTATGCACACCCGTGTATAATGATTCATTATAGTACAGTTTTGTTCCCAAGATAATGCTATAATAGTAGTTTATGATACTGTTGCATAATAGGGGTTATTAAATACGAGTGTGAGTTTAAGTACCGAGCCGTAGGCGAGGTTCTTAATAGTATCACACGAGTTTTTAATACCTAATTATGTGCAGTATCATACAGTACTTTATCTAGACTCATCTAAACGCGACCACAGACAAAGTAAATTTGCATCTAAAATTATATTTGTTTAGTCCTGATAGTCTGGCCACTTATAATGTTTTTTTCTTTATTATTTTCTTTGACAAGTTGACTGACAGTAATTGAGGTATTAAAACCCAAAAAACATTATAAGTGGCCAGACATGTCCAAATACTTGTACTTTAATGAAAAAAAGTTATTTTATAGCATTATCTTGGGAAGAAAACTGTACTATAATATAATATTTTAATTTCATTATACACGGGTGTGCATAAAGTGGGTCATTAAAGTACTGTTTTTGATTTCATAATAAGAACATTACGATATGAGAGTAGATAAAATAACTTTTTTTCTATTAAAGTACACTTTGGACCTATCAATAGTATAATCAATCAGTATCAATTCAATTTGACGATGACAATGTAACAAAATTTTTGACTTGAACTTTATAGGTAAGAATTTTTGGGAGTTGGCAACACGGATTTGATTAGGTATATGATTATTGTGTCTGTTTATTTTATTGTTTTTGCCTACATAAATCATTTTGACCAAAAATTTCAAAAAATAGTTTTTTTTTTCTTTTTTTTTTCGATATCGATTTTTCTATTTTTTTAACTTACATTATTTATATGAGTTTAGATAAAGTACTGTATGATACTGCACATAATTAGGTATTAAAACCTCGTGTGATACTATTAAGAACCTCGCCTACGGCTCGGTACTTAAACTCACACTCGTATTTAATAACCCCTATTATGCAACAGTATCATAAACTACTATTATAACACCTCAATTTTCATATTATAATATTTTTATTTGTACCACTAGACTAGAAAAAACTAGTATCACTTTTTAATGAACATAAAAATAGGTTTTCCTAGACCTAAAATTAAAAAATATAAACTCGTTCTTTTAACAGTAATACATGATTAAATTTGAAAAGAAACATAAAATTAACATAAATTCGCTACAGAAAAAATAATTACAAACATTTCTCTTTGTGTTACCAGAACAGTTTGGTTTTGGTAAAATCATCTTAAGGTGGATACTTCGGTTGGAGCACGAAATTCAATTTTTATCACGTTTTTTGCTAATTGCAGCTCAGTTATTGGTCGTAAGTTATCAACATGTTATTTGCGACGAGAATGGTAGTATATTTATTGATGAAAAACAAAAGAAATCATCGACATATTACTCCAAGGTATATTACTGACATATACGACTATTTCTTGAAAATGTTACTGTTCGTCAGTATGAAGTCCAATACTAGTCTTTCTTCCTTGATTGCGAGGCATTTTTACCTAAAACATAAAGTACAAATAAATCTTAGCTTGATGGTTTACAATGGATCAACAGTTCACTTTGACCCAATACAAAACGATTCACTGTGACCCATTGACCGTTATAGGAAAATAATATAAACCAAAAAAAAACTATCGTTTGTGTTCGTGAGTGCAAGTATATAGTGCAACACATACTATGTTATTGTACATTATCCACTGTGACCCGAGATTCACTGTTACCCAATCTCCCTACTTTGTACTTTTGTACGTATACTCGTAGTACCCACAAGGTTGGCCACCATCCATAAGTTCCTTCCACTTTCGGCCACGGCAATATTCATCATGGCCTCAGGTGTGTGTGGTCCAAGGGCGGATCCAGGTATCGAATTACCTCGATTTTTTTTTATAAATTTAAAAAAAGTTGGGGGTACAAGCAGATGGATAGACCCGAGTTGTTCCGAATTCGTTCGACCGACGGTCAGCAGTGAGTAGGTATCGCATGAGCTGATCATAATCATAGCCTCAAAATTCAATGCAAACCGCAAAGGTAGCTGGCCTTGTGGATCCGCCACTGGTGTGGTCCAACATAGGCCTTACATTACCTACACGAGTCTGCCATATTGAATTATTGTAACGGAAAAGGATTTTTGAATTTAGCGGGTAATACGAAACAAAACGAATTATGTACATAAACCTAGTTTTAGTTTTAAAACAATATTCGTTTCAAAAATACGAGTTGTAAGCGGATACGCTTTTAGAAATGCAATAAAAACAACATTGTTCAACTTACTCGTATTGTCTATTTCTAATAATAATAGTTTCACGGCTAACTGAGTACTCTGAGTAGACATAGTTGTTCTATTCTATTGTATCAAAAGCAGTAATACAACTACATACTAACACTGGATTATAACTGAAAACGATAGCAACTTATATTTTTTTAGAAGGGATATATAGTATAGGTAGCAGTGGCAAGGGCAAGCCGTTCAAAAAACACTGATAATTTTATATTTACAATGTATTTTGAACATGATAAAAGTGGCTTTGAAATTATGAAAATGTGGGACTGGGATTTCTAAAAGGTAAGCCGATGGGAATCGGCTTGTATGGAACCTTCGCCACTGGTAGGTAATCAGGAGCACTATATGGTTGGAAGTGAGTGGCTACGTTCCTCGACAGACTTTCCATTAATATTACAAATTGTTCCGCAAATTTGTTACTTGATAAATGTGTCCTTCACTGAAAACCCAATCACATCATACTGAGGTATATTGCTACTGCGTTATATTATTACGTATAGAGAAGACGCCACATATAACCACTATGTTCCGTTCAAGTGCAACCATCCGGCCGCACTTCCACGTGCCATTATGGGGTAACTCATTCAAATCAAATCAAAACTCATTTACCTATTCAGTTTAGGCCCTGATAAGGCACTTATGAACGTCGATAGTTACAATCATTACAATAGACTCTACGGAACCCTATTCTATGAGTGGCCTGACATGTTCCTTGGGCCGGACAAGCATTAGGCCGGTTTTTTGAGTCTTTACCATCTTGTTCTAATGCGTCAGTTGTTTTATGTACTGTGGCCTCACTTCAATTATCTATGCTACTTTTATGTAATTTTGTGACACGTGCAAAATGTGAAATCTTGAAATATTGTGTATTGAAGAGTTTTAATTTTTAGTGAAATTATGTTTATTATAGAATCACTAATTTCACCCGCGTTCCCTCATTGTTTCCAGGACCAAGGAGCCAATTCCGTTAAATTACAACGGTTGACATCCATTTTCGATTCAGTTGAAGTTCGTTTCCAATCCAATTCTAATTTTACTAAAAAACGGTATTCCACTAAATAAACGAATGTGTCAAATGTTTAGTGGAATACCACTTGATAGAACGTCAACTTTAACTCAACCAAGATTGGATCTCGATTCTCGATCGTTGTCAGATTATTAGTGGAATACGAAAACGTGCAAAAGTCGTCATTCAGCTGCGATCCAATTGTAATCTAATCAAAATTAATTATTGGATTTGGCCTCCGACCGGTTAGACAACTAGTTATTGATACAGCGCTGCAGAGAATATTAACAAAATGGAGCAATACCTTATCTTTATACTTATCTATACGCTAGTACTATTATCTATTCTGTGCCTCAGTGGTAAGAACTAGGAACTAGGAGATGCAACACATAAAGGCGATAACAATGTAAAAAAAAACGATAAAATAATGTTATGTTGTAGAACATATTGTGTTCGTTTATTCAGTTTAAGTTAGGTACCTACTTAAGTAAATATACATTTTATTTATTGTTTAAAATTACTCTGAGGTTTTTTGCTCTGTTTTTATCACTTTAGTAAATTGGTAGAATAATTGACCGCAACCACATGGAAAAGGCCCAAAGGCAAAAAAGTTTAGGAGCTTCAGGAACTTATTAATAAGATCTATTTTTAAACAGATAAATAAATATCCTTATGACGTCATTCGACGACGGCCAACTCGAGTATGCGTGTATCCAAAAACTGTAATTACATAAATTCAAAAGAAATATAAACAAAAGAAAGAACCCTTGCTGAGTTTCTCAGTTCAAGTGTAGGTATTACCGTATTACGTACGAACCGGTGGTAGAGTCATTTTGTAACTGAGCTGTCGACGTTCACAAGGCCTATCAGAATGAATACAATATGAGTTTGAAAAACAAATCAAAGTTTCAAGATTGAGACAGGTAAAAACTTAGTTTTCATCGAAGTTCAATGATTGTCAAATAAATTAATAAATCATTGAAATCGTGAACGCCCAATTTACTACAATCTATGTCATTATTGTAAATGTTAGTTTAGTCAAAATGGTGGTGGTTAGCTTATCAGTGTCATTTTTCACACATTCAGGTGACAATGAGAAGGTCGGTTCTGTAACCAGTTTCAGGTAGTAAAAATCTAAATTAAGGCATTTTCCATCATTTTCATGATCTCTGAATTTTGATAGTCACAATTATTCTTTCGATCAGTGTTTATGAAGTTATTATTTTAGCTCCGATTTTTTACTTATCTAACGATTTCTTATGATAAAAAGTAGGTATCATGTTTTGTTTCTTATTCCAGGGTATGGCAAGAGGGGGTGTTCGTGATGGGAAGACTCCATACTTTCCAGGCATAGTCTTGGATATTTCACATATTTAAACGTAATTGTGGCTACTAGCTGATCCGTGCGGTTTCACTCGCGTTTCCGGGATAAAAAGTAGCCTATAATTATTCTTTGCCTATAACCTTCGGGGATAATGTACCTTCATTTTAGTGACATAATTTTTCTAATTGGATCAGTAACTCCTGGGGGGCTAAAACGGCCGCTCGAGCAATATTGCTATGCAATTCATATCTTGAATTTACAGCAGAGACAAATGCTTTTTAAATAGTTTTTGGTGAAATTGCAAATCATTTTAATCAATTAATATACAGTTTAGACAAATTACATCATAATCTGCTGCTAAATCCGAGATATGAATTGCATAGCAATATTGCTCGAGCGGCCGTTTTAGCCCCCCTGAGGTTTGTGCGTTCAAATCAAACAAACAAACTCTTTGTTAGTATTTTGGTATAGACAGATAATTATAGTGTTTGTAATTGCAGCGGCATCTCGTGGTTATTAAGTTAAACAATTTGACTGTTGATGGCGTTGTTTAAAGAGGCATATAAAGTTTCCATTATTTTAGCTACTCACCCATAGATGGCTCTAAAATAAATATTTTTAAGTAAGCTATTGCACCACAGATGACACTAGGTGCTACTATTTAGAAACTACTTTTTATTAAAAATTTTCAAATTGTTTTAATTTCGTTTCAGTAGGTTATTCACATTCATTGCAAAAATATTAATAATAATTTGTATACATGTGAAAATAAAAATATTTGTATGGTTTTGATTATTAGGAAATCAAGTAGGTAAGCAGATTTGAGTCTCTAATTAACTTTGGATGAATCTTGACACATAGATAGATCATACCTTGAAAAACATAAAATCCCTCGGGAACGTGGGTGAAACCGGGGGGTGGAAGCAAGTCAAATAATAGGTATTTTAAATACCTAGCAGCCATTCAAAGTGGCAAGCAACCAATGAATTCAATGGATCAAATAAAAAAAATGTATAAACACCTTTCCCAATTGTATTTTTTTATAGTTAGGTACAGCCAAGGTTATTGCGCGGTCAACAAATACTAAAAAAGAAAACACGAAACCTTATTGCTAACATCAATTAGGATGTGTTTATTAATTGTTTTTAATTATGTTAAAAACAATAATTATCTAATACCTACCATTAAACGAGCAATTCTTGTATATATATATATATATAATTTGAATCTCGGAAACGGCTCCAACAATTTTCACGAAATTTTGTATGCAGGGTTTCGGGGGAGAAAAAACGATCTAGCTGGGTTTCATTTTTAGAAAAGGCCGTTTTAAAAACAAACGAGCAAAGCTCGGTCAACCAGGTAATGTTATTAATTTAGTTATACTTATTATATTTGAATATCGAATATAGAAGTTTGTTTTTAGGTAAGTAATAACCGCAGGGCGTTTTTTGTGTACCTTTCGATGAACTATAGGTAATTTCTATCCCACGGTAACGCCCTGAGCCGAGGTTCGTACCCCATTGGGGGGTGCCCTCAGGCGTGGTTACCTAAATGTTGCCCGGTTGTGAGCCCTCTGCGCTCACCGATTTGTCCGTTAAGGTTGATGAAGCCCTCAGAGGCTACCAACTTTAGTACTTTAAAAAAAAGAACTTTAATTAACATAGTAAGTAAAGTAAGGACGGAGATAATACTACGATACGACTATTGTCATTCGTATGAAGAAAACACGCCTCTCCGCTTTGGTGGAATCTCGTCTTGGCGTTACACATAAGAATCTTCTGCAGTAAGTAGTACACATCATGGCAAAATAAAATTACTGATAAATTATATTATGTAATTATTAGGAAGATATCATCATTTAAAGTTGCAACTGTTTTACACATCCTGGCAAAATAAAATAGCTGATTTTCTATTTAATAAAAATTTTAAATAGAAAATTACTTTTATAACATTTTTGAATATGATATGTTGTAAAAAACATAAAATCTACATAGTATTTTAATTGAATAAATCATATTCTCTTATTTTATTAGTTTTAATGATTTAAACTCTGTAACATGTCACTTATTAATTCCACCCAAAGCGTAGACTAGAGGGCTATTATCAAAACGTTTTTCAGTCAAACGTTAAGTACTTTCTCCATGCATCCTGACGGTCTGTGACACTAAAAGGATTCTGTTCTGGCTGGATTGGACAACAAATTGGTGATATATTAGGTAGGTAGGTACTTATAGTTCCATAGTGAGTTCTGCCGAAAGCCATACAGTTTTAGCACAGAAGGCATCACTTCAAATGTATTTGCCGAATATTACGCGAATTAATTAGTGGCGAGCCCTATTTTTCAAGCTATTCCTCTGGAGGCTTTATGCAGGTCATTGAGAAATAAGCGCAATGCAAAATATGTCCGAAGGTTTAAGAGAAGCAAGCAAACTGTCCAACCCGAAAGTTGTCATGGTCGAAGAATAGGTATTCAAGCAATTTAGCAATGTCGGTAGGTACCTATGCACTAAGGAGATTTCCAATATATATAGGTTCTTCTTATAATAATAATGCATTATTTCAGAAGCTTATGGGAATAAGTATCATTGTTACTTTTATTTATCTATCAATCAATAGGAAGGCAATTTTTTGTTATACGAAATTATAATCTCATTATCTGTATAAATTAAGATGAGTATAATTTAAAAGATGTTCTGAGTTGTAGAAATTACAGTTTAGATTCCCCTGTACAGCTTCATGGTGGGTTAGCTTTGTTACACAGTTCTTGTAAAATAATATTTGTCTTGTACACGATAAGGTTGAAAGCCTATTGGTTATTCGAAAATAAAGAGCGTCAACTCCCCTAACGCAGAAGGCGTGGTCACATTACATTCGACTGGAGACTGCACAAAACTCAGTATACAACCGACATTCGGACGTTCCAAATACAAAAGTCATTCCTTTTAATTATTTTTTTAAATCGCGCATTTCGTGCCTGGACTCTAGTGTTGTGGACTAAAAGTGACAAGTGAAATGGAATCGGAAATAAATAAGATGCAAACTAAAATTCCACCGAAGAACTTTTCTATCGAATCGATAGTCGGCTTGAGCGATCGTCGGTCGCCCGAAATCGATATCGAGAACAGTATATCACAGGATTACGCTGGAACTAACGAGCATTCTGAGGACGAAGACGTGAAAATAAGGGATGGAAAAATGGGCTACTATTTTCAACAGAATCGAGTGCCAAATTTTCCGTTTTTCATGTCATATGATAAGAGGATGATAAATGGGTATCAGACGGAGCAGGGTGTTGGACAAGAAGACTTGAAGAGAGCCAGTCCGGGAAGTGTGCGAAGTGAGGTGGATAGCGACGGGGTCGATGACCGACCACACGGTGAGTAATAAAAAAAAAAGATAATGACTAATTAGGTATTATTAAAGTTAAGTAACTGTAAAATTTTACAAACCTACTAGTATTTTTTTTAGGTTCGTGACAAAATAGGTAGGTAGGTACCTAAGTACATGTTTTAGTTTGGATAAATAAATATCTACTTAAATTAACTTATTTTTATTCTTCTATTATTTTTATCTACGTATATTTTATTTATCCAACTTTTACACTTTATAAGTACCTACCAAAAACTAGAAAAAAAATAATTACACACGCGTGCGAGTGACTAAGTAATTTTTAATTTATATGCGGTTTTTAAAATATCCTGGGACATATTTCACAATGAAAACGGTTTAATTAATCAGAGCTATTAGGAACCAACAGGAAAAGCCTGAAAACTGAAATCTAGTACAAATGTGAAAAAAAATACTGCTCGGTATCATTGTTAGACTTCAAAGGATTATACTTAGTTTCATATAGGACCGTCGTCACCAGAGTTAACAACAGAAACTAGTTTCACATAAAAGGATATGACTTTTAGAGAAGTTAGAATAACGTAACATTTTTGATCCTTGGTGCGTAAAATAGATGCACGCCAAAACTGCTATTTTTAATTTGAAATAATTTAATTTATGCGCGGTAAAAATATTTTGTAGTTTTCTAGTGTCTATAGCCCTCTTTATTTCTTTTCAATATTTAACTTTTTTTTCCGAGTCTATGATCATTGCCAAAAGACCTTTACCACCTTTACATTCATATTATTCCCTATTTTAAAAAAGGGAACCATAAAAGTCGTTATAAGGAATAATTTTTCTTAGTTTAAATTAAACGAATAGCGGTAAATTTTATGGTAACCGTAATTAAGCATTTGCCGTTTCCGAAATGCCGACGGTATCTTCGGGTGAACCGTCGGAGCGGCGGCGGCGGCTCTATTGATCTTGAACTTGGTGTTTTACGGTTCCTATTGTAAATATTTCAGATAATCGATAAGGTAATTACTGTTATGTAAAATGTTAACGTGGTAATTTTTCTATATCGGGAGTTTTTTTTTTACTGAAACTGACCTTTAAGAAAAATATAGTTTAATAATTTGTAGTTAGAGGTATCAATAGAGAATATTTATTTGATAAAATACATTACTTTTTACAAAAAAAGAGAGAGCGAAAAAAAAACGTGGTACCTACTATGTTATTACATATTTTTCATGGAACATGCACGCTTTCAGATTATTTTTTTTTCTCATTAACAAATTAATTATTAATTTTTAGTTTAGTTGCAATTTTCCTGGGATCCCATCATCAGATCCTGACTTGGGGACAATGGGACCATCTCGGGAGTATACTCTTTCGAATGAAAAAAGCGCAGGATATCGGTGAACATACATAAAAAAGATGTTGGTTAAATACAGTCGAACACAGAACCTCCTCCTTTTTTTAAGTCGGTTAAAAATTATATTACATAATCTTAATAATACTTGACATAAAACAATCACCTAATCAGATTAGTTCACAAGACTTATCATTTCACATTATGGATTATTTTTCCAGCATAAAAAACAATTGCTATAATGTTAAATCCACATAATCCCTAATATTAACATTAACAACATAATACGAACTCAATTGGGCATCAGATTGTTTACAAAATAAAGGCATTAAACTAATATAGGGTGAGGAGCGAACATTTGAGCCTCTTTGTCACGCCCTTTAAAAAAACTACAATAGGGGATGCCGATATCTACTAAAACTGTTGTTGAATGGTAATATTTTAACAGATTATGAGCTTTATAGGATTTTTATCACTTGTTTTAATAGTTTACTGGTCAATCTGACACTAAAAGGTAGGTTTTTTTTATAGTTAGGTACAAATAATATTTTAATTTACTTACTGTAGGAACGATTTGTATTAGTTTAAAACAAGCGGTGTTAGTAGTACTAGGTAGGTGATAATATTAGCAGTTTTATAATATTTATATGATTTCCACTTAATAAAATAATAATAAATAGTATGTATACCTCTTCGGTGGTACGATTGGTAATTGTAGTAAATATTTTGATATAATTTAATTGAAGGCAATTTAAATGCACGCAAGTGTATTTAACCAATAACAAAAATATTTATGCATAGTGACAGACTACATTACATGACTACGGAGTTCATTTATTACCAGATTCATAAAAATAAATCCTATTACTATTTATTAAATTATTAATGAAAATTAATAAGTAAAAAGGGAGAGGAATTGATTAAAATCGGTAGGTGACCAACTTGTCACCATACCTATATACATATAGGGTGGAATTTCGTTTCATTTAATTTACCATATATTATTATGTTAGAGAGATTTGATCCTTATAATTGACCCTATCGATTGATGCCATAAAAGTACAGGGTGTTATTTTCTCGGATTTTAGCTGGTTCGATTGCCGAGTGTGGTAAGAGAGTTTTCGAAAATCTTTGAATGTAGTATTTCCAGTATTTAGAGTACTTTCCCTCCAGGTGAGGTTAAACAATTTCTTAAGTATAGTTTAATTGATGTTTCATTCAAGTCGGATCAGTCGTTTTAGTGATAAATCTGTTATTTACAGGTAGGTATATCTGAAACGCATTTTTTGTAATCTATTATTTAAATGATAATAGATGATAAGTAGGTAGGTATATGTTTTTGAAGAAATATGACGATAATTTGATCAATGCGTCACCAAACTCAATAGAACAACCTAAACGCTTTAACATAGACAAATGATTTTAAAACGGTAGCATTTTATAACTACATTGTTAACACTTGTGCTACTGTATCTAGACGAAACAAAAAATAAACTATTGTCAGCCATTTTGTCGCAGCGTGACGTCCACAAAATTTTACCGCCAAAAGACGTGTCATAGACAATAAGTGAGTTCGTTCTCCTTTGTTCTCGTGTTGGCACACAAGTCTATTGTTTTTGCTCAATTATGGAGTGGTGCATTGTGGCCACGTAGTGAATGTCATCGGATATTTTCTCTTTTATTGCTGTCGTCCTTCTTTCTTGTAATATTTGGTTTTACAGCTTCCACATTTTTGGTTGAATGCGTAATGCTTCTTAGAAGTTTAATATGGCATTCTCTTGAAGTATTTGTTTCTTCAGGGTTGTTTCAAACATTGCTTAGGTCCGACATGACTTCTGTGGAAGAGAGACATTGTGCGACTACGACAAATATTCACATTTGACAAAATACACAGACACAAATAAGAATCCATAATAATATAAAAAATCTCCACAAAGTATTAATATTTACTAAAAATCTAAACGTATACTCGTTTTTTAATAAAAAAAATACTAACAAGTCAAAGTCTGCACTAATAAAAGTACTAAAAGTGAAACGTTCTAACATATTTTATGCAGCTTACTACAGCTAATATTCGCTTTAATAACTCTGAGCCAAGTAATAAAGGACTATGATGTTCAGTAGCGAGCTCGTATTAAAATGAAATGAACAGACGTGATTAAAAGCTTAGGGTGGTGGTGCAGCGGGAGATTTATACAAATAAAAATAAATCAATGTTGTTTATTAAAATATTCTGGCTGTTTTTAAATAGTTCTGTTTTTTTTTAATTACAAGTATATTTGTAAGTCTATAAATAAAACAGTTTTCATTATAATTTATTTTCTTAAAATTTTATTTTTATTATAGATTTAACTTTAATGGTTTACTACTACCTATAAATCATGTTTTTGCTTTTAATATTGAACTAGAAAAATTAATGATTCTGAGATTAAGATGCAAGATGATCCAGATTTATATATTTTTTTAAAACCATTGAGAAGTCTCTCACATTTTTTTTTATTACCTATCTAAATTAACTAAAATAGTTTTTTGTATGAAATGATTCCTAATAATAAGGGGAACGGTTTATTAACTTGAATGTGGCTTATAAAATATCTTTTAATTTTAATATAAAAATAAAAATCAAAAATCCTGATCCAATTGTGTAACTAACCTAAAATCGTAAGCGACAACATCTTCGTAGCAGGGGAGAGAAAGAGACGGAAAACGATTATCGTAGCCCCGCCCTGATTGGTGGGGATAAAAACGGGAGAACGTTATTGGTTAACGCATTATGGATTTTTAGTGAGGCGGTGCAAACTTTGAACATCGAAAACAAACTGACAGTTTACTTACTTTTCGACGCGCGCTAACGGCTTTTGGTAACTGCCAGTGCTTTTTATTTTCTTTTAACGCTGTTTATTTTTGTTTAACTATGGAAACGTTCAGGAATTACTCAATGGACAAAAAATCAATTAGTGAGCCACTGTCTCTAAATTTAATGTCAAAAACTAATATTATTTACGATATAAACGTTCCAAATCAAAATACTCCGCCGTCATCTCCGAAGAGTAAAGGTACGTGTTTATTTATTCTTTTTACTATTTTTGCAATTATTTCGGTAATTCTTAATTAAAATTGTTGATTGGTAAAATAATATTTATGCATCGAATCAAAATAAAGAATTATTAATAATAAATAAATAATCTTTTATGATACAAAAAAAGGGTAGAAATACTTATTATAGGTATCAGCGGTAATTAATAATGATCTCAAGCCTATTACATAATTATATCTATAACATAGAACTTGGATAGGTACTTGCTTATGTACCTACCTACCTAGTTATTAAGTACAACATTCCAAAAACCATTAGAGCCATAACGGCACTTGTTTAGCCGACCAATAAAACTATTCAAGCCAAAATACCGACAAAAAGCATCCCATTACGATCTCATTGTAAAATTTTAATATTTTTATTGATTTCACAACAAAACATTATGCCGGCAACTCAAAGCTGCTGTTAACGACTATTATTGCTTTTATATTGTAGCACAGATAAACGTTATAGCATAATCACTATATACGCCTTTATTCGTGTGAGTTAAAGATCATAATTGAATGGCAATACGGTTTTGGAAGTAAACTGTATGTTTGCCTTTTATTACCTGCGAAGTTTGTGATTTTCCTCTAGTTTTATTGAGTAGGTACCTAACTAAAAGTATAAGTTTTAGGTACCGTTAGTCTTGGTGCTCTTAAGATAATGTTCGTATTTTAAACCCATGTTGATTTGACTGCGTATTTTTTTTTTAGTCTACATATTTTTTCCTGCCTTTGTGACAGTGATAGGAATTCTTAAATCCGCTAATAAAAATTACACAACACTGACACAACCCAGATTCCGGTAATTATAAATTAGGGTTGCCACAGAAGCTGTTAGTGATCTTAATGACCACATCTGTGACCTTGCCAATAAATCCGAAAAGTTATATAACAACTAATTAACGTCAAACTAAATTAGCCCATACGTTACCGCAGCTGTCACCTCTACAATCTACATTAAAAGTTAAATGGACCGCAATTCATTGTCTATGGTGAAGAAACGTAAAAAAAACTGCGTGTGGGTGGATTTCGCGCCACAATTTGACAGCTCGTCGCCATTTTTAATCGGACAACAACGGGATTGCCGCGGGGGTCGAGATTGTAATATGTCTTGTCAATTGGGCTTAAACTGATTTTGTTTTTATTGCTGGCAACTCCCCACTGAGATATTTATCTTCATTATATCGTTGCCGACTAGTAGATACGAATTTTATCATGAAAATTGTATGGGGGAGCGCACTGGGGGATGACACCGTATAATTGGCTCTGTATTGGATAATTGTATAGCAAATGTTTTGCTTTGGACGCGTGTAAATTGTTTTAATTCCTATGAGAGTTGCTGCGATTTGATAATATACAAGCTTTGTTCATTCATAAAATAATAGGGCGATAGGAACTTTAAATATCTGTGTGGTAGTGGATTTATTTTGTGTGTAGGTAGTTGGATATTTTTTCGCCGTGATGTTTTATTTTGTAGTGTACTAATTTTTAGGCAATTAAGATCAAGTTATAAAAATAATCTTTTTGGATAAATCCACGACACTAATAACTGACTTAAATTAGTTGCGAAGAAGCGGATAAGAAAAGAGAACAAAATCCATTAATCGTTCCAATTTCAAAATCAGTCGAACGATCAACCGGCCAGTAACACCGTGTCATAGACAATAAACGTATTAAGGGGGTCCATTCACGGCAATACAATTACCGACGCGTGCCGAACAGTGTGTGGGGCGCATGAGGGTGGCAAAGGCAATTCTCGATAATTCCAATTGTTAATGTATGGCGATCGGTTTGTGCCTATTACAAGGGCTATTTGGCACGCTGCAAATTGAGCGGTGGTACTATTAACTAAGCATTTAGTAATTGGCTTGTGCACCGTATAATCCATGAGTGTCATAGATGTAATAGTTTTATTTTTGTATGTTATCTAATGTTGAATGAGATTGTAATTTAGATTATTATTACGGAAGCAAATATTTTGTTTTTAATAACATAATTTAATGAATAGGCACATGATATAAATAAAAAAGGTTTTATTAAACTTAACGATAATACAACATGCAGATTTCGATCGTTTTTTTTTCAGAAGTATCTTCGTATATGGTTGGCACTAAGTTAGCCATAATCGGAGATCATTTATTTTCTGTCATTGTGTGTAGGTAATGTGAGATCTACCTATGCTAATCATAAAAACAGCTCAGTGCGAATTGTTACTTTTTTAATATGGGTTCTTTACATTTAAAATGTCCTGTTATTTTAACCACTCTTCAAAACACATGTTATAATAATTATTAGCTACAGAACCCTAGAATAAGACCATATAAAGCTCTGTCATTAGTGATATGATATGATTTGGAAGCGAGTTGGAGTTATTGTGCTAAATGGTAAAACACGATGTTGTTTCATACCTATATACGTATCTATTCGATACTAGCTTCCGCCCCACGGTTTCACCCGCTTATCTTATGTTTTACCGGGATAGTAGCCTATATGTTATTCCAGGGTATGATCTATCTATGTTCCAAGTTTCATCCGTTCAGTAGTTTTTACGTAAGAGTAACGAACATCCATACATCCTCACAAATTTTCGCATTTATAATAAGTATAGAATTATGATTTGATTGTAGTTTAGTTTAACGTAAACCTTAAATACCTACGTTACCTTATAAACGTGATAAAAAACATTAATTTTGTGAAAAAGATTAAATATTTTTATATCAAAAATCAACTTTAATACTAAAAAGTGCCTACTTAATTAGTATGTAAAAAAAAGTTCATGATTCAGCACTATGTAAAAAACATGAGTAAGTAATAAACTTTGTTTTACGAACATTTTAGACATCTCTGTTGAAGACAACGATGTCGTTGCAAAAAAGCAACAATTTTGCTACACTCACATGCAAAATGCTTTGTTTGTACTTATAGGTTATTTTATTAGGTCTAATCATTCAAATTATCTGTTAAAAAGATAAGATCTAAAATCTATATTATATTCTAAATACAAATTCAACAACTAGGTATCCTGCCTGTGCGTGTGCACTTCTAATAGTCAATTTAAATAACCGTTTCGTAGCAACAGGAAAACTTGATTTCGTAAAGTGTCCGCAGTAAAGCATTGCCTTTACACATTATGACTGTATTTCAAGTCCAAGTAGTGTGTATCTTTCGTATTAGCGTACATTTTGAAACAAAGATGCAGCCGCAATAACGTTTCGAAATTATTCTCCCAAACGACACTAATGGATTCACGTCACCATTGAAAAAAAAAACTAGAGGCATAAAACATATTTCATGTCGCAAGATTATAAAAGTATGATCGCTTCCGTTTATAAATAGAACGACGGAAGCAATTTCAAACGGAAACTTTTTAAATGTTCCTGCTCGAAAACATTTCCTCGTTCTTTTTTTGAAAATCGAGACACACGCCAATAATAGCGCAGCTGGGGATCATAGATAAGTAGCCGTCGGCACTGAAGAGGTTTTTGAAAAAGTTTGTTTGACAACAAATTTTATTGGGAGGAAGCTACCGACTAGACTATTGCAAATTGATTTTTGAGTGTTCTGTCGCCACCCAGCATGGGAACGAGTCAAGTGCGCAGACGCCGGAGGCAATTGAGAAAAAAAACCATAAACATCATGTTTTGTCTGGTACACTCGAATACGCAATAAATTTTCCATAATGAGAACTATTAATGGTAGCTATTTTCAAATGATTTTATGCAGTTGTGCTATAATAATTACTTTTTATTGGACAAATGTTTGTAGGTAATTGTAACGATTCATTTCACTTAATCGAATAGGTAAAAATTAAAGTTGATTTAATACCGGAAACTCAAATGAACGTCTTCATCACGCACCTAATAAGACCATAGACAATATATATAACTTGAAAGCGTTCAATATTTTTATTTCGAAAACAAACGGCCAGTGTCAATAACGTAGGTACGCGTTCGCCGCGCCCTTTTTTAAATTTAGAACCACTTCAACGACTAATCAGATTTGTAAAGTCGGCGTTTTGAGCTACCACTTTTTTCTAAATTGAGCGGCGATCGACTGAACGTTTCGGTTTCTTTGTGGGTTTAATACACGGCATACGGCATGGGAAAATATTTAATTAGACAATAGCTTATTTGTGTTTGTCTTGTGTTAATGTATTCCTTTTGAAACTTTGGGCGCGTACAATTAGCACCTATGGGCTACCGGTTCCCGAATGATGCGCTTCGATATATTTTTCATTTTACGACAAGTCAATTTTGTATTCACGGAATAATTAGAAAATGAATTGAGTTATTTTCTCGATGTCGGCTTTCTTTTATTGTATTTACAAGTAGCTAATGTCTAGACATGAGTATAATTAAGATAATATGGTGCTCATTATGAAACGCCAGCGCCAGTTGGTTCTGAGTGCGTACTTCCAACCCTTTAAGTGAAGCAAGGGCTTTTGGTCGTAAGATAACTAATAATCGGTCCTTTAAGTTAAATACGTCGTAGTAATATTGAGCTCAAACTATTTGTAAAGATTTAATTTTAATAGTATAAATTATTAATATTTATTTCTTTTGTCCACAGAATCGCTAAGTCCCCAGTCAGAGCAGATGACCAACTCCAATTCGGTACCAGATCCAAATATAAGGTATGCGTCTCGTAAACTTGAAAAAAAAAAAACAATATTGTCATGAAAATTATTTTTTTAAAATTACAAAAAATTGGTTTTTAAATGAATTTTATATATTATCAGGAGGTACCGCACAGCCTTCACCCGGGAACAGTTGGCAAGACTCGAGAAAGAATTTATAAAGGAAAATTACGTGTCCCGACCAAGGAGATGTGAATTGGCAGCGCAATTGCAACTACCAGAATCAACTATAAAGGTAACCCCTTTTACAGTTTTTATTACCCGCCATCAAAAAAGCTATTTAAAAAAAAACTTTTTTTATTCGAAAGGTATATTATATTTACTGTAGGTACCAAATATTTCTAATATAACTATTGGCTGGGTATTAACTAACATATTTTTTTTAAAGTTACGCATTAATAACTGCTGTAATAATTTCTGCACAGTCGTTAATGGCAAAAAATTTAACTCAAAAACTGCTCTATCAATTTCTGCATGAAGTCGTTAATAGATCATATAATTTTACGCGTTAAATTGCGTCATATCAATTCTTATTTTGCATTGAGGCCGTTTAACATGAATTAAGGGATGAGTAAATAGGATGCCACCCACACGTCATGTGTTAACTGGTAGTTTTCAGTAAAAGTTACCAAAGTCCACCCACGATGTGTCCTCAATAATACCGACCTCTTTGTTCAATTATAATATATCAGCTAAGATATTTTCGTAACGTCACGACACTGAATTGACAGCTAGTGAAGTGTTCTTGACGACGAACAGGCCGCAAGCCGGCTGACTAATACGGCGGAAAACTGAATGATTTAAAATTAATGACGAAATAGTTTTGATGTTATTCAATCTTTTTATTTGTCTACGATAAGCAAGATGTTTTTGAAATTAAAAATATAGATTTATGGAAGAAAATGATATAATTGCTAGTTAAATTGAGATGATCATGTACTATCGACAAAGTTAAAGCATGATCACCTTAAGGGTGTATTTTGTGTGCAGTGACCAGCCGCTACCTGTGTCTCACACAATATAACCAGACAATGCGCTTGTCATAAAATAGTAGATTGTCATTGTCAGTAAATTGTCTAGACAAAAGATTTTACAAGAGGCCGTTTTATAGTCAACAATGGACAGGGCGAACTATGATTACTGGCTGCAAGCGAAAAGGTCTCAAAACTGATCATGCTTCAACTTTGTTGATGGTACCTATGAAAATATCAAATTAATAACTACGTTTATAGTTATATATCGGGTCTATTCGCACATAGAATATTATAAAAATATAATTTTTGACTAACCTCGACGTTTCGATCAATGTAATGATAATATTCTATGCGCGAATAGACCCGATATATTACTATAAACATGAATTGTATTCGCGAGAGTTTAAAAAATATTAATAACTATACGTTTTTGTCAAACTGAAATTCGATTTTGTTTGTTACGTACTTGCCTGACTGTAACATAGGCTTTTGCTTAAAAACAGTGAACAGTTATCCACACAATTGACTTGTTAAGTAACGATCAATGACTCGTCGGTCCCGAGTATGATGCGTCAATTAGATCCACAATAATTTCCATCACGAACGTTTTATGGCCTCCCGCTAATTCGCAGAAATCACGTTACAAAAGTGTGAATGTTCGTCTTACAATAAACGGGTTGATTCGGCTCCAATTATAAAAAAAAAAAAAAATTTGATTTCTTACTAGGTTTAATGGCATCGAGAAAAATTTTCGTATACTCGAATATAAACAAGAATACGTAAATTTTCAACTTGAAAGCAAAAATAATAGAATAGAATGTCACGCCAATTTAAATTTAAATTCCTCATTCGCGCGTCACCGGCTGTCCAGTCATAATCTCAATTATCACTTCCAATAAAAAAAAGAAAACTAACAGCTGGGAAAAAACACGTGTTTTTATTGCTTCATTCGAATTTTACATACACGCTAATTTGTCGATGTGCATTAATAAAAGAAACCGACCGAATTATTCAGTAGCTGTTGAATGCTAATGAACACTAATGCCGAAAAGAACTGAACGCTCTCAACGCTATAAAGCGGCTATCATTAGTGAGCGAGTGAATGAAAAGACTTCATCGGTTGTCTATGGTCCGGCATCTGTTTTATGGCGCGATTATACCAATTAAAAACTATTAAATTAAACCGCGCGGCTACCATTTGATGCGTTATAAAATTGACGTTTTTTTTTCGTATGTTTGTTTATTGTGATGAATCTTTATTGCGCGTTGTAAATGGCCAGTAACAAATCAATAAAATCTTAAAAATAAAATCTAAAATCAATGGTTTGTTTTCGTGAGCTTGAGATTTTAAACATATTTCTAAAGATTCTGTTGAGCGTAATTTGTGCGAAATGTAGAAATTAATTAGAACTTAGAAATAAACTGCGAAATCAAAATAAATATAAATATGATTTATTAGCTCCCACTTTCTTTCGATTTTACATCACTAGGTAGATAAATAATTTTTATTACAAGTTTTAAAATATTTTTTGTAACAGTTTCAAAACAAAATGGCCTATAGCTATGGCCAAAACGAGAATCCGCCATTTTCCAAATGACAGTAGTCTTTTGACAGCGAGATTCCCGCCAATTAACACATCGTTCGGTGCTCTCTCGAACAAAGCGAAGGTTTCAAAGCGACCCTATGGGAAAACCTTTGTTTGCATACTTTGTTGTTACCGAGTGGGCATTATGCACTCTTAATGATTTTAGATGGCTTAAAACGTGGCTGAATGTGTTTTTACGATTGCCTTGTGTTATTTTCGAAAATATGCAATTAATTAGCGATAGTACGCGAAGTACTAACGCCTGAAAAGTTACTGTCTTTTTGTTTTTACGTTGGTTTGCACAGTCAGTTTTTGAAGCGATAATGTGTTGCTTATTGTTTTATTTTATAATTTAATAGTGAAATAACGAACTTCGTCATTGTTGATTTCTTTTTCTTGTTAACACATTTTTTTTACATTTAGTTTTTTTTTCTGATTTCAATCGGGCAAAGACAATCATTTACGATTTTACTTATCTAGCAGATACCTACTTTATTTGCTGTCTTCGAGTAATTTCTTACTAGGTAACTACTAATAAATAGTCCAGTGCTACCTACTACCGATTAGTTAAACATAATTATAATCTAATTTTTATTTCTTTTTGTTAACAGGTCTGGTTTCAAAATCGAAGAATGAAAGACAAACGTCAGCGCATCGCAGTAGCTTGGCCATATGCAGCGGTATACAGTGACCCGGCTTTTGCAGCATCAATTCTCCAGGCCGCCGCGTCATCAGTCGGCCTTCCATACGGATACCCCTCTCCAGCATTATTACCCCCCTTCCACAACCCTCAACTTTTACCAGCTGGTTACCCCTACCCTTACCCCCCTTACCCGCGTTACCCATACATCCCCCCTACTCCGCCGTCTCCGGTAAATGCTGAAGCGTCAACCTTAAGACCTGCGTATTCGAATTTCAATTTGAATGTTGACAAATAGTTTTAGTAATTTGATAGTCTTTTGTATGTATGTAAATATTTTTTATTTTTATTTTAATCTAAGTAATTTATTATGCTGGTCATCATTTTGTAATTAAAGTTTTATGAAACAATGTTTCGTTCGTAAAAAAGACATTAGATAGAGTAAGGTTTATTATGATAATTCCAATGGCTGGGTTTTTAAAAAAAAATAATAGAGAGATGTCATTCATGTGAAAGCCGACAGCCGCGTTCTTTTGTTACACATAATTTGTGAGGTTTTTAGAGAAATTCACATGTTTTTATTGAATAGTACCCACATAGTACCTAAGAAATAAGATTTTTTTTTTCTGTACAAATCATAAGGACAAGATTTTGCCAATCATAGACAATTTAGTTTATTATCTTATTGGATAAAGTTGCGCAACAACCATTGTTTTTGAAACTATTTTTTGATCAATTATGATAAAATGTGACAGAAAGTAGTATAACTTGGTACCGGTTCTAGGCTATAATGTTCTAGTAAAAAAAGATTTTAGGTACAGTGATTATCTAAACAAGATGCTCGAAAAGAGATAGTAGGTACTTACCTAATCTGCAAAATGGTTACATAGCTTATCCAACCGTAGATCGTCTTTCTACGATTTTAGACCATAGATAAAAAATAAAGTCTATAATTGTCAAGTTTTTAAAGAAAAGTTTTTCAGTCGTAGTGTTGTGCGACCAACCGTCTGATTATAGTCGGTACTTATACTTTTATGCAGCACCTATCTTTATCTACTAAAAACTGACATAAATACAATTTTAATATAAATAAGTATGTATAATAGTGCAATAAAAAGTAAATATTTTAAAGGACAAAGTACATTATTGTCAAATAAATATTCTGTTAGGCTTAGCACAGACTGGAGACTGAATAGTTGCACATTATATACATAGCGATTGATTAGTCACAAGTCTGTGCTGTTTAATCAATATATGTAAAAATAAATATAAGTAATTATTGTATAAAAATAAGTAGTACTTAGGTCTCTGTTCATAGTTATTATGTACTTATTCATAGTCGTATAATATCGTCTTATAAAAAGGGCATTGTAAAAAGTTTAATTAAGAAAAGAATAGAAAGTTATTATATAAATTTATTTTGTTGTTTTATTTATTAACTAACATAAAAAAAAACTTCAACAATAAAGAAATTCTCGTCTCTTCGTTTATCCTACTAATATTATAAACGTGAAAGTTTGTATGTAAGTATGTATGTTTGTTGCTCTTTCACGCAAAAACTACTAAACGGATTTGGATGAAACTTGGCACATAGATAGATCATACCCTAGAATAACATATAGGCTACTTTTTATACCGGGAACGGGTGAAACCGCGGGGGACAACTAGTAATTACATAAGTTTAGCAATACAGGATGATGGTAGGTTTAGGAGTTCGAAAGGGCGTTGAAGTATATCATACATAATGCCTTATCTCATCTCCCTGCCTGTTCCCAATCATTTGGAGTCGGCGCAATATGTATATAATAACAATAAAATATTTGCACTGAGTAGCTTTTTGGTTACTCGAGTATAAATAAAAATGCGAAAAATTTTGAGAAAGTACTTATGTTTGTTACTTCTTCACGCTCAAACGGCTGGACCAATTATGATATTTGGTATGGAGGTAGCTGACAACCTGGACTCGCAACGTGGGCAAAACCGCGGGGCAGAAGCTAGCATTATATAAGCAGGATTTTCCTATTTTGGTTTTATCTACGAGTAGGTATATGTATATATTTATTTCAACTATAATAATAATCATCTCAGTAATCGTGTGCTTTACTGTAGAATATTTTTAAACATAATGTGACTTATAAAAAATAATCGGACAAATGTGAGTTAAACTCGCGTGGAAAGGGTTCCGGACATGTTTAACTAAGTTCCATAAATATTTTTAAATCTGACCCAAATTTGTTGATGGTAGTTTATTAAAAGTTTTTTTTTTTTTGGAAATCTTGTTTTCTATTAATGAAACCTATCTACATCGATTTATCGCCACCGAAACCCCCTGCATACCAAATTTCATTAAAATCGTTGGAGCCTTTTCCGAGATTCAGATTATATATATCTCTGAATTGCAGGTTTAAAGTTATTAGATAGACTTCTTATAGGTTTTCCTGTAATCTTTAGGTAAAGAACTATTATCTGTTTTTTTTTCAAAATGTTTGGCCCAGTAGTTTCGGAAATAAGGGGGGGGGGAATGGTCAAATGGTAAATTTTCGCCAATTTTTCGCCTATTTTCTTAAATAACTTTAAAACCATTTATATTAAAATTCTAAAAAAAATATATTTGAGATCCTCATAACAAGCCCTTTCATTTGATATATTACACAATATTGTCTGCAAAAAAAATTTTTTTTTTTTATTTTCTAATTTACCCCCTAAAATTAGTCTCCATGTTTGAAATTCATTTATTTACGTAACACGTCCATGTTTGGGTCACCGACTTACATATGTGTACCAAATTTCAACTCAATCCAGTCCAATATTTTCGGACAGACAGACAGACAGACGCACGAGTGATCCTATAAGGGTTCCGTTTTTTTTTTTCGGTACCCTAAAAACACTCTTGCTTATCCTAGGAGTAAAATTCTACTATCTTACCATGGTCAATCTTCCATTCCTCTCTGTTGTCTTCCATTTCTCGCTTCCTGCACCTCCTTAAACGACACAACGTCCAGTTTTGCCTTCACTTGGTCTATGTAGTTCAGTTCAATCTAGGTCTTCCTCTTCCTCGCTTTCTTTCTATCTTTCCTCTCCTATTTTCTATCGTCTCTAGTAAGGTAAATTTATCTTTGACTGACTCGTCACTGATTTGCACATACGTAGTATCTCTGCTTAGTTTGTGATTTGCACTATACAAGCTAAACTGTACCTATTTCAATAATAACCTAAACAGCCATCACTAACCGAGGTGAGGTGACAGTGTCGCCCCCGCCACTAAATTACTCAATAAAGCAACGTTTCCATTTTATTGCGATCGTGCGGTCGCGCGGCGTGTGGACAGCCTTAATTAAAGGCACCCACACATTATCGGGACACTGTTCATTTTGATAGTGATTAATTGTTTGGAAAATAAAGAGAGTGTTAGTTGGTTAGTTTTAAAACTGTTTAAATTAATAGCACTTTCTATATTTTATGCTAGAATGCTATTTTTTGCGAATGTTCAGTTGATTCTAAGTTTGAATATAATTTTGGAAAGTCATAATAGTCGAAACTTGTAACTCATAATTATATTTAGTAGGTAGGTAGGTAATAAGGCATGGGGTACTGTTGTCTATAGATAGAACAGTTGCTATGTGCAACTAGTTTAGGAATCATGAACAAATTGTAAAAGTACCTACTTTTTTGGGTTTATTTAGTAAAAGTAAAACTTGTATTTTTTTTAGATGAGAAATAAAGATACATGAAAAATTAATTGAAATTAACTATAATAAAACCGGACAAGTGCGAGTCTGTATCGCGCACCGAGTGTTTCTAGACTTCTTATAGGTTCTTCCTGTAATCTGTAAAGAACTATTTTCTGTATTTTTTTCAACATTTTTGGTTCAGTAGTTTCGTTATAATTCAATGCGCACAACACTAAAAAACTGAATTTGAATGTTAATTAGCTGAAGCAGATTAGCTGAAACTTGTAAGAAAACAGACTTTTTGAACGTTGTATTCTATTGCTTTAGACCACTTTGAAGCAAAATATTCTAAGGGTATTTAAATGTGTGCGTATTTAAGTGAGTACAAAACCATGTAAAAAACGTTCAGTATCCACCGACATATCCGCTTTTCTTCGCCAACTCCTCATTTTTTTTCCTTCGCTCTCTATACGTACTTATTATATGTTTTTTTTCGGTCGAACGGTCAAACTAATATCGGTTATGAAGGAAAATAACAATATAACCGTAATTATATTGAGGCTCAGCTTAGTAGAATATTCTCCGATGATATCTAAGTAATAACAAATATATACGCCATTTATATTCGTTGAGATAACAGACTTATGATATACATGTGAAGAAATGGCTCTTTTGTTTAGGGTGACCATATTTTTATTAAGATACCGAACTTTTAGGATTGTATAACTGGTATCTAGGTGGTTCAATACATACATTATACATGTGGTTTGGGTAAATTAAACATTGTCTATAATTTTGATAAATTTATAAGCATAGAAAGATACAGAACAAGAACAGAAATTTGTAAGTAATTAAGAAACCGTTATGCATTGTGAATGCAAAATAAATTCATACTTACTTAAATCTATTGCCATATGCCTAATGCGCTAAGCACACAATTATGTTTCATTGATGCTAGAAATGAATTAAAATGCAAAAAATATCTCACTCAAAAACTCACGTAAGATATTCCTTATTCACTCCTTCGATCAATCATATTCACTCAATTATTTATATATTTTTTAAAACGACTTAGTACTTATAAGTATTCTAAAAGCTATATACCTAAGTCATGCGCTCAATATACAGTCTCATTCTATATCGATTAAATTTAATTAAAACTAAAATAATATGTGCTAAAATATAATAATAATAAAAAACGAAAGTATAAATATTGTAAGTCCCGATTACATTCGAGGATATTTATTAAAAATAAACTAAAACCTCCTTAGGTAAACAAAATGAACCGAACTAAAATAAAGCAGTCGCAGTCAGAAGGAAAAAAATAATGACATTATTAGCATCTAAAAAAAGTTGAAAGTTCACAAAAATACTAAAGGCAAACCAACAATACAAAAAAAAAGTAATCTCAAAAAAATCTTGCCTGTTTACGTGAATGACATAATAAAGAATGTTCCGAGCAGTATAATTCAAAGAAGCATAAAAATAATCAGATAGATCAGCAAAACAGCAATGAATAACTCAACGTTGCGCTATACTTGGCCAAATATCCTCTCTAATAATATGCCATGAGAAATATATCTGTAATAGAAGTTTCCCAGATAAAAACGTAATAAATGATAAGGGCATAAAGGGGCAATTTCGATGTAGGGTGACCATGGTTTCATCATACCGGTATTTAATAATTTGGTATATCGAAACCGGTTTTTAATTTTTGTATTCATTTTAATACTTGAGGTTTTGGTAAATAAATAATACTACTAATATTATAAATGCGTAAGTTTGTGAGTATGTATGGATGGATGGATGTTTGTTACTCTTTCACGCAAATACTACTGAACAGGTACAGGTAGTAAGTAGATTGTAAACATTGTAACTGTTGACATTCATAAGTGCCTTATTAGGGCCTAAACTGAATAAATTAGTTTTTGATTTTGATTTTGAACGGATTTGGATGAAATGTGGAACACAGATAGTTTATAACCTGGATTAACACATAGGATACTTTTTATCCCGGGAAAACATAAGATCCCTCGGGAACGCGGGTGGAATCGCGGGGCGGATATAATTCTGTTTCCGAACGTACAATGTATCTATCGATATATCGATCTATCGACCTATTTCTATTTTGACACTAGAATTTTTTTTTCGTAAAAATATCTATGGCAACTACGCCAAACTCAATTATGGCGATTCAGTTTTGGCTAATGAAAAATAAACTTCATGACTAAGTAACTGGCATGGCGCGTAGAAGGTCTATTATTTAACGCAGTGATGTAGATAGCTCGTGAAAAATTGCCTCTGAACCGAGACGCCCGCCATTATAATAGGATGCATAGAGTTAAGAACTGATAGAAGTTTTTTTTAATAATAATATCTATAGGGACATAGCTATCTGAAATTAAGCACAGCTCATGAGTGCTCAGAAATGTTAGTCCTGGTTGGGAATCGAATCCACGAACTGCGGAAATAGGCAAAGTTCTAAGTAAAAAAAAATATAAGCAATACAATGCTTGTGTTGTTATTGGTCACGGGTTTGAATCCTACAATCCAACAACCTTAAGTTGAAAATCTGTCGCCAACTACCTACAGGTGTGTTCCGACAGCTCGTGAGAGCAAGTTCCCTTCTAGGCTTTGTGTGTTTACCACACTGACTGACTCCTAAAATCCGCACACCTTAGTTGGTTGACAGAGTTGTTTCCAAAGCGAATAAGAAGATTAGAAGTCGATGGCTTACCACCATCGGCCACATCATCACTGTCCATATTGAGATTGTGGTCAAACACAGACTATACCATTTGTAAAAAAAGAGCAAAGAAGTATCAGCAAGAGGTTGTAAACCTTTTCGGTGAAATTAAAACATCATGTTTACTTCAACTCAAAATTTTTATTGCTTTTCTTGCATTGTAAGTAATTTTATTGTTCGGTCAGTGATGGTCGGACCCATGCTGTTGCCTTATTTAGCTTCCAGTAGCAATTGATTAGTCAAGGTTGGTAGTTTAAGGTAAATAATTCGAAGATTTTATTGTTAAGTGACATGTTTAAAGGTTTTGCGTTGCTTTTTGAGCAATTAACGAAATTATGTGCCTTAAGCGTAGCAAAAACATGGGTAAATGGATATATGATATATGAACCTGTGATATATCAAAGTAGCAATTTTTTTTATTAAAATGTACTGCATTATGACATTTGTGACGTCATAATTTATAGTATCAAATATTCTAATATAATAAAAAAAAACATAAAGTGTAGAGTTACACCTTATTGTGTTTTTATAAGTTTTATACACTGGTTATATTGTGTTTGATCATTTATATTTAAACTTACTTGTATTTTTGTATACAAATGAAAAAGAATTGACCATGTCTATTAGTTTGTAATCGCTGCAAAAAAGAAAAACTCGTATAATTGTTCTAATATTGCAATTTCATTCGGCTGCAAACCATTGTGCGTACTCACATTCTCGCATCAAAACCGAAAGATATTAAAACCATCGACAATGTATGTACTTACGACCTTTCTGTCATGAGCAGCAGAGGCACTTACGATCTTTTAAATTATTCAGCAATAAAGAACACGGCGCGAGCAATTTGTTTTAGCCAATCACAAGCTACGTAGTTTTTTTGAAACAACCAATGGCGGAAGAGAGATAAAGGCCCGTTTCGTTCCAGCATTCCGTTCTGAAAGTCCGTGAACATTTTCACGTAAATACTCTTTGGGAAAATGTACATGGAATTTTCGTCCTTATTGTATTGTATAATCAGCCATCATGGCAGGCGAGGGCGATTCATGAATGTATTTCATTGTTGGAAAAGCTTAGCTCGCTTATTTGGACTCTGTGAGTTGGAAAGAGATGAAGTGATGGGAAAACGGAGGTTAGAAAGGGAGGTAGATAGACGGCGGTTAGGCTTTTCTCGTAGTTGAGGTCGGTAAAGTAATTTTCCCGCTTTTATTCAGCGTGCAGCAAGGGTATAACCTTACAATGTAACTTGTTTGTAATGGCGTTTATTTTTCGTGTTTAAATTTAACCACATTTTTAAATAAAAGGAAACAACATAGTTTCCAGTATGAATTTAGTCTTGTAATATCTGCTTCAGATGTAGGTAGGTATGGTAAGAATAGGTAGGCACATATAAATACAATATGCAAATTCAAAGGTAGCCTAGGTTTCCTAAGTTCATTGGGAGAATGTTTCTTATTACGTTCTTTAGAATAGGTCTAGTTCTTTCCACCCCACGGGGCTATTGCGTATCTTTTGGTGGCAATCGTAATGATTTCATCCTATGACGCGCTGCGACGAAGACCATAAGGTAGTTGACTGACTTATCAAATCAGCTACTTTTTAATAAATGTCAAAACAATCGGTTATATGGAATTTTGTATGAAATATTACACTATGACGTCATAGTTTCACAGTATCAAATGATCTACTCGTAGTGGTTCTAACTTCTAACTTTAACCGGAAATTAAAAATCATAAAAAGCACTAAATGTACAACATATTTGATGTTTCCACGTGTTTTTAGATGTTTTATGAATTGGTTAGTGTTTGGTCATTTATTTTGGACACTGTCAACTACCCTATTTTGTGGGTGTGGTGAAATCATCCAATGAAGGCTTTCATTGGATGATTTTCAATGAAGATGTTCATTATGATTACTACCAAAGATACTCGGTAGAGCCCGTTTATAGTATGGTTAAGTTCCATAGATTAGATTATAGATCTCCTGTCATAAAAATACGATTAGGTTACATTCTCGGCTACCACTCGTATAAGCTACTTCCTACTAATATTATAAGAAACGCGAAACTTTGTGAGGTTTTTTTTTTTTTTTAAAGGACTAAAGTTGGTAGCCTCTGATGGCTGCTCCTTGAACCTTACCAGACAATCGGCGAGCGCAGAGAGCTCTCAGCCGGGTAATTTGTGAGGATGTTTGAATGTAAGGATTTTTGTTACTCTTCTACATAAAAATTACTGAACGGATTTGGATGAAATTTTTCACTTTGGTAGATCATACCCTGTAATAAAATAGCTACTTTTTATAAGATCCCTCGAGAACGCGGGTAAAATTGACCATATATTTTCAAGTATCCCATCAACCTATAAACAAAAAAAAACTGAATTACAGGAATTACAAAAAAAAACGCAAATGTAAAAGTTTACCGGACTAGAAATGGTTACATTGTAAGTCCGCTGTTTACGCTTTAATAGCATATCATAAAACAATGGAGCGCTCGCTCTGTGCAGTATATCCGCGGCCAATGATAGCTGTTTATCCGCGCGCCGTCACTGTGCGGGAACGATTCTAAATGACGTTAATTTTGGCGCGAAACTGCTACCGTTCGGTAACCGAAAGCAAAATGGCGGACTTAATTTGTTTATGTCGGAATGACGGATTCTATTTTGTTGTTGTGTAAAGCGAGTTGTGAGGTAGTTTTAGATTCTTTGATTGAGTGGGTTTTATTTATTTCAGTAGCCGTGGAAACTCAGAGGTATACATATTTACTACAAATCATGTTAGCGTTGGCTCAAATCACGAGATAATAAAGCTGAAGAGTTTGTTTGAACGCGCTAATCTCCGTAGCTACTGTCAGATTCGAAAAATTCTTTCAATAAATAGGAAGCTACATTATCCACGAGTGCTATAGGCTCCTTTTTATTCCGGGAATGCGAGTAAAGCCGCGGGGGACAGCTAGTAACCATTTAGACGGTACGACATAAGTACCATCAACAAAGTTGAAGCATGATCAGTTTTGAGACCTTTTCGCTTGCAGCCAGTAATCATAGTTTGCCCTGTCCATTGTTGACAATAAAACGGTCTCTTGTAAAATCTTTTGTTTAGACTATTTACTGACAATGACAATCTACTATTTTATGACAAGCGCATTGTCTGGTTATATTGTGTGAGACACAGGTAGCAGCTGGTCACTGCACGCAAAAAACACCCTAAAGGTGATCATGCTTCAACTTTGTCGATAGTACATTCTCACTTGCACGGTAGTGTGTGCACCAAGTATGTTGAAGGTAGGGTATTATGTTGTTGTAAAAATATGAATAAAACAAAAAAAAAATGTAATATAATTGAGTTTTGGACTAGTTTTTTTTTATGTCAGAAGTTTGACAAGCAGGCAGGTGGCCCACCTGATGGTAAGGGATTACGGTCGCCTATCGTCATTTGCAATACCAGAGGTAGGTACTTACCTATTACCAATGTGTTGCCTAACAATGCTAAGAAGAAGTTTTATTGAATATTTATTGGATTCAATACATTATTATAGCAAATAGCAAACTATTTTGTGGGTAAAAATGGTGCTGTATATTTTTATCTAAAAGCTACATGTTTGTAGAGCTTTGTTACTATTTCTTCTAACTTAATTATGAACGCTGAACGCTTGATTTGTAATCGTAAAAATATATTTTTAACTTTTATGGTGCAGCAGAAAGAAATTGTTACAATTTCACTCTGTCCACAGTTTTTTGCTACCGGCCTAGGACTTTACAACACTTTACAACCTCGGGTATAATGAATTATAAACAATGCCGGCGGCGGCCTGGCCGACTGAACTGAAAAAAGAACAAATAACGCGCGGGAAACATTTTGACAGTTCGTGAAATAGTGACATTATTTAGTGATGTAATCTTGAGGATAGTATCGATAATCTTGAAATATTTTTATTCTAATAGACCTTCACAGCCACTTATGAATTATTGTCAGACTTTAATCACGGTTCGGAAGGTACTTGTCTCGCTTATTTCTACATCTGTGTTATGTTATATCTTATTAAATTTATAATGTTATTATTACTTACTAAAGCCATCAACCCTTTATGTTCCTGTTTCAATCTATCTTATTTGATACAACATAATAAGTATTCACCATGATAGTAAAACTAGAGTATACTACTATGATTTCATCCCCCAGCGCACAGCCGAGATTTTGAATGCCTAAAAATATAAAAATCATCCCACAGATATTGAGAACTTTCATCGATAGAACATCATCGATACTTAACAGAATCCCATCTCTATTTATAATTGCGTTAAAAAAATAGGCCCGTAATTGTCCAAAAAGGTTTGTAAGTTTTTTTTCTGCCAATAATGCTTCGGTTCCCCGCCGAGATGATGTTGTTTTGTTTTGCTACCAGTAGCATATGATTAGTTTCGGTCACCATTTTAAAGTGTAAATAATCTTGTCTCATATTGTTTGGGCTTCTTTATACTGTGGGCGTATGTTGAATAAACTCTTTCGACACGCATTTATACAATATAAGTTCATTGGAAAGGTGAAAAAATATATTGTTTGGTTTTCTCTATATAAAATAAAGTGTTTGGAATGTATTTATTGCATATTTTTACAAGTAGTAATGCACCTAGTAGGTAAGTAGGCATACATTATACGTGATGCAATCACGTAACTTTTTTGCAATCAGTTTCAATATATTTCAATCTTTAAATCGTTAGAAATTTTACAATGTTGAAAATGTTTCCATGAGCAATGAAGCACTGTTTGAATATGGTGGAATCAGATGACCGTGTGTGAAGAATGTTCAAGGATTTTGTTGTGTTTATTAAGTTGGCATTATTAATTAAACTTTTTATACCTGACACATACTCAACTTAAAAGTTACAACCCGAGCAATCAATGTACTATTACACAGATTTTAATTGTCAACTAATATTAAGAAAAAAGAAATCAACGCGAGAGAAGTCACGGCCGCAACCAGTATCACATAAATCTCCAGAATTACCTACAAGCTACAAGTACCTATAGACAACTTGCAAGACCAAGTACCTATCACGTACCTTACCCCGAAATAAAACATATATTTAGGCAGGGTTCAGCCCCGGGGAGCGATGCAACATATTCACGGGAAAAAATAGTGTAGATCGCGGGATGATTGCCCCGGTATATCGGTGATACCCGGTCGCCGGGTATTTACGACCGGACCCGGATTAAAAAGTAACCGGGCCAAGGTGCTGTCCCCTATTATTGTACTGTAGTTTCTGCTGAGGGATGTGTTAGTTGTCTATTCCTTTCGTGTAAAAAAGTCAAGAGATCTAGATTTTTTGTCTTTATGATTCAAGAATCTCTACCGCGTGTCTTTGGTGGTAATCGTTACGATTCCGTCTACGATTTTATGTAAAAAAGTCAAGAGATCTAGATTTTTTGTCTTTATGATTCAGGAACCTCTATCTACCGCGTATTTTTCTTTGGTGGTATAAATCACAAATCATCCAATGAGGACTCATAACAGCACAAAAAGGTCTTCGTCATTGGTGCCGATTCTGTTGTTTACGAACTAAAAAAATTTAATCTCACTATATCTCTTTCTAATAGTAAATATAAGAAAGGAATGCAAGATATTTTAGTCCTGTCAGTTTAATCCGATCACATATTTCAACGTGAATTTAAGCACGATCTTTATTGGTCACGACTATTTACCCGTACATTACGAAGGCATGGATTAAACTGACAGCATTAAAAATGTTCTGTCTTTTTTCAATAAGGTTAACTTGAAAGAGAGGTGACTTGTCTAATATTAGTTAGGTTCGTAAACAACAGAATCGACACCAATGTGTGAATAATAATGGTGTTATTACGATTACCACCAAAGATACGTGATAGTCCGGCAGGGCAGTCAAATTCTGGTGAAAGAATAGAAAACCGATGATTATGTACGACTCATTATCTTCCTGCCATGCTCATTTTATGAATATTGTACTCGTAAAATAATAATATCTTCACTAGTTCGATATCAAAGATAATATGTCTATCTTGTCGCGACGGACAGTCGCGAGATTCCATAAATGTAAATATATTAATTATAACTAGCAACACTGAAAGGACGCTTGGCGCCATTTTATCTATCACAAAGAAAAGTTTACTTCTGAATTTGCTATGCACTTTAATCTTAACTAAACCTGAACTAGCAAGAAATAATGTGCAGTCCTTCCTGCAGTCAGCTACGTGGCTGTTGCCACAGCGAGCGAGTTCTAGGACTGATAAGTATTCAAAGCTAAGTATTCAAGGATAAGTATTCTAGACAATGTATTGTAGATTGTAGCTAATCAATCTTGTAGACTTGTAGTCTAATTCAGTAACTAGAATGATCACATATTATCTTAGATTTGTTGGTACCAACTAGGCCCTGGCCTGCGCTGACGTAGCGGGCCGGGTCTATAATTTGGACAAGGTCTCTGTGCTTAGATTTCGCTGTCTCGACTGGACAGGGTCTTTGTACTTATGACTTTGTCGTCAGGAATTAGGCTTCGGCTATGGGCAAGGTCTCTGTGCTTAGATTTCGCTGTCTCGACTGGACAGGGTCTTTGTACTTATGACTTTGTCGTCAGGAATTAGGCTTCGGCTATGGACAAGGTCTCTGTGCTTAGATTTCGCTGTCTCGACTGGACAGGGTCTTTGTACTTATGACTTTGTCGTCAGGAATAAGGCTTCGGCTATGGACAAGGTCTCTGTGCTTAGATCTCGCTGTCTCGACTGGACAGGGTCTTTGTACTTATGACTTTGTCGTCAGGAATAAGGCTTCGGCTATGGACAGGGTCTTTACACTTAGGACTTTGCTGTCATATAAATAGTTCCCTGAGAACTTTACAAGTATCTACATAATAGCGTCATTAGACAGAAACTAGTACGTTATCAAAGTCACAAAGTAATGAGTATAATCAATAGTTTAATATCTTGCTGAATATATAAGTTCATATAAAATATGATGAGTGTCTAGAATACCTACTTAGTGGCATAAGGCTAATGAGTACTTAATATTACAGGAAGGAGCAGAGATAAGGCAACTCGGATAGAGAGAGACTAGATACAAGTAACTACAACATACAGAGAAGAGGATCAGGGATAGAGGAGCACTCAGGTAGTGTTCCATTTGTATTTCGTCCTGTCGTGGTGTTCAGTTGCGAAGCAGATTAATTTAATTCAGACACTAAGGTTGAGTCACAAGAGAATAAGTTTCTTAAAAGATCTCCATAGTAATTGTTAACTGGTAATCTATACTACATAGAATACATTATATACACTACACGGCGACAGCGGCGACATGGTGGAGATGCTGGGATAATTCTTCCTAGTGAATCCAAAATCCCTGATCCTGTAAAGAAAGTAGGAATAATAATTTGGAGTTGCATTTTCTCTGCCTAATAATTATTACGGCGTCTGCTCAATAGATGGCGTTAGTGTGCACTTTTTGCGATATAAGTAGTTGCGTAGACGACAATTAATTTTTGAGTAAATTAATTGTGTGAATAAATATATTGCTTGGTAGTATATTTTAATCAATCTGTTGTGTTCTGTTTTATATTTATGTGACGTGTCTATTATAATAAAAGACGAATTTATGTCGTAGTAAGAATTCGTTTCCCGTAAAAACGGAAGTGTCAAATCGAAGTATAGAATCGACGATAAGAATATTCTTTAGTATTTTCTAAGCTAAAGCATAATTAAACAAATAAATATATTTAAAAATATAGAAAATTAATAGTGTGATAAAATATAACATAAAAACTTTCTAATAAATGATAACACTTTAAAAATAAACAAATGATTGTTGTTTTGACTTCACACATTCAATCGGGATTCCGAGATTTTTGCACGCGCACATGTATGTACGTACGCACTGAATTCCAAGAATAGAAAAAAGAACGCGTCATTTTGTTGCCAAACAAAGTTGTACCGGTACTTCACAGATTTTGAAAGTTTGCAAAGTAAAGTAATAAATAAGTAAGTAAAGTGTTCTGCAAGTTCACAAGAATATTGGAAAGTTTATACTGGCAAAAATTACACAATAATTACTTCACTGAGAACAAATTGGTAAGTTTTCCGAAAACAATTCGCTTTGTTAGGTACCTACCTATTGGAATTTTCTAGCATTTAATTCCTCAGTTTCGTTGATAAAATCTAAACATCGCAAACAGATAGACTGAATAAAAGTATGTAGGTATCATGCTTTCCTACAGCAAATAGTTTTCAAATCGAATATATCAGCGATTTGAAAACTTGCAAAGGGTATCTATGTCTTATCATGCAATTTCATTCAAAAACGATGCGATATTGTTTTGATAGGCCTAAGTATGTTGGTATTTACAGTATCAATACAGGCTACTTGTTGTATTGTATGTATGTTTTCCCCAAGTAATTTAAACTTAAGTTTTGGTATCAGATCTATAAGTAAGTATCAAAGCTCATACCAGTTAGTGAACGAGTTACTAGTAAAACCATGTCAATATCTAAAGTATAAGAAAGAATACACAGTACACACTATGATAGGTACTTACCTAGTTACCTGTAAGAAGTAAGGGCCTATGATTATAATTGTTTCGATGGTTTCCAGAATAATACAAATAAATAAGAGTGCCTTTCAAGGACTTTGAGAAGGCATTTACCTCACAACTATCTTGTCTGTTTCTATAGGAAAGAGAGGTATGTAAACATAATCAAAGTTTTAACAAACAGAAATAAACTTATGACAACTTTAGTACCTAATCTGTCATATTCATGATAAACTATAATAGTGAAGGCTTCAATTCTACTAGGATGTCTTGGGTTCGATTCCTAGACAAGAATAGAGCATTATCTTTCTAATTGGAAGTCCAGGGTTCGATTCCCATACAGGACATACATAGTGGTAAAGCGGTTTCACTGTGAGTTGTTTCCAAGTTTGGTTAGAAGACTTAAACCAGTCTGGTTGTCAGACTTATCCTTCAGTCTGTATCAGTCATGGTGTACTTACCTCACTACA
The DNA here is from genome assembly GCA_963555595.1 of Tethea ocularis. Lineage (NCBI taxonomy): Eukaryota > Metazoa > Arthropoda > Insecta > Lepidoptera > Drepanidae > Tethea > Tethea ocularis. The sequence goes on along the minus strand of OY741983.1, from coordinate 2,164,192 downwards.
AATAATAATAATGACAGTTATCATGTTGATAAATTATACAGCGGATAAAGGTGGGCTGTAAAGCAAATATGTTTAGAGTTATGTAAGATGAATAATAAAAGGCTATTTTATTTATTTATACATTAAGATGAAAGCAGAACACAACATAAAATGTTTACATTGTGTGTTAACACTTGTACTGTTCAAAGAGAATATTGATCATATTTATTGACCAATAAAATTATATTAAAGTAATATTATTATATTATGAAACTGTTACACTGAGCTTAGTTCTTCCAACCTATGGGTATATGGAAGCAAGTGCAAATTAAATAAATAAAGAGTGCTGCAGAGATAATAAACATTGATTTATCTGACATTAAATGAGAATTATAGAATAAAATTTAAGTCAAGAGACTTAAAATAATTAATATATTATTTTAATATAAATTGAATTGCTACATGAGATATGGAACAAAGGCGATGCACATGCGTATGCGATAAAAGCGTAGAAATTGTTTTACTAAAAATTTATTGTTTATTCTGACAAAATTAACAAATTTTGTAAGTACCTAAGCAAGTTTAGCGTAATAGCGCAATGGCTTTAAGCGTATACAGCCTAGTTGTTTGTAAAGATATAATTTTACATATTATTTCAGTAAGTACTTGTTTGGCGTATACTGGCGTACCTATATCATATAAAGCGTAGTGGTGATATTATATCAATTTGCGTATTAAATGTCTTGCGTACATTTATTAATTTACGCGTATTCATGATGATTCATATGCGTCGAAAAACTTATTACTTACCTATTATTTATTTATAAATTTCCGACAATTATATAAAACTTAAAGCTGTTTTGAGTAAATAATAAATGAAACCAAGTTTGAAGGTTAAAAAAGTATTTTACCTTGCAATTTCCAGAATCAACATGGAAGTAGTAATGTTGCTAAGATTGCAACTTATCATATCAAAGTTAGATGAATTAACTATTAAGGCTCTCAGGTTCATTGATCGACTTGACAATGTAGAAGAGGCAGGGGTTGTAGTTAAAAAATTGGAAATGTCCATAAGTCGGTTCAACTCTGAACTTTATAATTATTTTCGCATGAGTACTGACCCGTCGGCGGATGATGTGTCATCATTTAGTGAAAGCCAATTAAAGGCTGAAGAGGTACTGGTCGAATTAACTATTAAATTACAAGGAACTAAAACCGATAGCGGCGATAGCTCACAAACATTGAAGAATTATACTTTATCCTGCAAGCTACCCAAATTAAATCTACCCGAATTCGAGGGTGATATCCTCGAGTGGTACCAATTTTGGGATCAATTTAACTCGAATATTGGAAGCAGGAATTTATCAGATGTTGATAAACTTCTATATTTAAAATCCTCTCTCAAGGGAGACGCTAAAAGAACGATCGAAGGTTTGGAGACTACAAACAATAATTATAAGATAGCTATTGCCACATTACATAACAGATATGGCAAATCCAACCACATCATTGATGCTCACTATGCTGCTTTATATAAAATAAGAAAGGGTAATACTACAATTGAGGCAAGAAACGTATTAAACGAAGTAGAGAAGCATCTTAGAGTACTTAAATCTTTAGGAGAAGACATAAACCACAATCATCTGAGATTTCTCATTATGGAAAAGTTTCCAGAAGATATTATATATGAGATGAAGATGAAGCTCAGCCTAGAGACCATAGAAGAAATGAGAAAACATTTAGAAATCATCATATCAGCTAGAGAGGATGCCAGTAGGATCACTTAAGAGAATACAGTAGAAGAGTATACTACTCAGACATTACATGTAAATGTGTTCAACAAGAATAATAATAATAAATATAAAAAAGAAAATAAACTAAAAGGAGTCATGCAAAGTAATCAAAGGGATGTAACTAATAAGAGAGAATATAAAACTAATAATGGAAAAAATTATGCTAAGAAGTTTGGACAGTTCTACAAAGACAAGCCGGATAAGACTACTCAGAATTATAGAGAGAATAACATGAAACAGCTTAAAAGACAATTAGAAGAAAAGGAATTTAAGAAGGAAGTTCCAGAAAGAAAGAAAGCAAAATGGCAATGCATTTTCTGTCAAGGAAATCATTACAATGATAAATGTCAGAAAGTTAAGACACTAAATGATAGAAAAGAAAAATTAAGAGGTCGGTGTTACAACTGTCTCTACATAGGACATAGCGTGAATCAATGCAGAAAGAACAAGCTCTGTGTATATTGCAAATCAACTGAAAAACACAATAGGGCATTGTGTCCCCAATATTTCTCCAATAAGGGAGTGTCTACTAGCACTAATATACTTCATGTAACTGGCGGCTCAACAGTACTACAAACGGCTGTAGTAAATAAAGGCAAGGAATGAGAACGAAGACAAAATGTATGTGAACTGTCGAGCACTGTTGGACACCGGCAGCCAACGAAGTTACGTTACCCAAGCTGTAGCAATGAAACTTAATCTTCATGTTGAAGATACAGATAGTCTCTCAATATTTACTTTCGGGTCAAAAGTACCACGTGCGGTGGAAAGCGCAGTTGTCAAGTTACATCTACAGACTCGACCTAACAATGTGATAACATTGTTCGCCAATGTAGTACCACATATATCTGAAGGAGTTCCATACCCGGATTTGAGATTTGACAAGTTGAAAGATGATACAGTCTTGGCTGATGATGGATTTTTGTCACCGAAAATAGACATTTTAATTGGCAACGATTACTATTTCACACTGATCTTAAGTGGAAAGATAAAATTGGATGACAACTTATTCTTGATAGAATCAAAACTTGGATGGATACTAACTGGAAAGACGAACACGAAGACTGGTGATGACTTATCAGTAGTTACTTATTTTCAAGCAGTAGAAAGTAAATTGACAAAACCGGATCTCCCATTAGACAATGGTAACTTGAAAGGTTTATGGGAATTGGAGTCTATCGGTATATGCGATTCACCAGGAGCGGCTAGAGATGAAGAAGCTGTTAAGCAGTTTAATAATACTATTGAAATAATCGATAACAGATATACTGTTAGCTGGCCGTGGATAGAATATCCACCAAACCTGCCATCTAATTTTGGTCTATCTTTTGGAAGACTAGTTAACTTACTCAAACGTCTAGAGACACAAACGTTGCTTGCTTATGAAGAAACATTGAAGGAACAACATAAAGAAGATAATGTAAAAGTTCTTGGACTTTATTGGTGTTTAGAAAAAGATACGTTACAGTTGAAATTTAAGACATTTAAAGATGCGAATACCAAAAGGGAAACGTTGAAAATCATCGCTTCGATCTACGATCCGTGTGGATATGCTGTACCTGAATTATTGGTAGCTAAAGTCTTTCTGCAAAAACTGTGGATAGGAAAGTTTAAATGGGACACACCATTACCTACTGACTTAAAGAACGATAATAGAGAGATAAAAAAAGATATTAGAGAGATTATCGTACCACGATATTACTTCCAAAATAACGACATCAAGGATATTCAATTACACTGCTTCACAGATGCCTCCACCAAGGCATATGCAGCTGTAGTCTACGTGTCATGTGGAAAAGAAATAGGATTCGTTATAGGCAAGTCGCGTCTTGTACCTATTAAAGACAAAGAAAACCTGAAAATTCCACGCTTAGAGCTTTTGGGAGTATTAATTGGCAGTCGTTTACTCAAATATGTTATCAAGTATCTTGACCTTAACTTCACACAGATAACTCTATGGACAGATAGTCAAATAGTTATTGATTGGTATCACACCAAAAAGCTTTTGCCACCATTCGTTGCTAGAAGAATAGAAGAGATAAAGAGAAACGTGTCACTGAACATAAGATATGTTCCAACGGAGTTACATCCAGCTGATATAGCTACGAGACCTACCATGCAAACGAAGGAAAGAGAGAAATGGCTGTCTGGACCAAGTTTCTTGTCAGACGATTCCGAGACTTGGCCGTCAAGTCGTAGGAGCCAACATTCTTTTCTGATTGGGGAGGGTCTTACGATCGAGCCAGATATACCACCTGTAAGAAAGCAATTTCCAACAGTAGTTGAGAAAGAGAATGAAAATATATATGAAATAATTTCTTTCTTTCAAACTAGCATGTAAGTATTGGTAACTTGGAAACTGTAAATTTACATGTAATAGAATAAATAAATAAATAAATAAAATGATAGTTATACTAAAGAAGATGACATCCGGATTGATAATATAAATATACGAGAAATTAAAAGGATACAAGAACAATACTTTCCAGAAGAAGTGAAAGGTAAAGAAACTAGCATTAGTCGTAACTTTGGGTTATTTAAAGACATTGATGACATACTGCGATGCAAGGGCAGACTGAGAAATGCCAATTGGTCTTTTGATAAAAGATACCCAATGTTAATTCCAAAGGATTGTGAATTCACTGAAAGGTTGATTCGAACAACGCATGAGAAGAATTATCATGTAGGTGTTAACCAAACTTTAAGCTTAATACGACAAACATACTGGATTCCTCATGGAAGAAGTCAGGTGCAAAAGGTCTTAAGGAAATGTACAAATTGTATTAAACATGGTGGTGGACCTTTCAAATTACCGTCTACACCTGCACTACCACAGGAGAGAGTGAACTACAGTTCACCTTTCACCTACACAGGTATTGATTACCTAGGACCAGTATATGTAAACAATGACAATAAGAAAGAGAAAAGATGGATATGTTTATATACTTGTTTAGCAGTTCGTGCTATACTTTTAGAGATAGTCAACGATTTATCAGCAGAAGAGTGCCTCCTCGCAATGAGGAGATTTATCGCCTTGAGAGGTGTACCCGATACCATCGTTTCAGATAATGCGACACAATTCAAGCTAACTGCTGAAGTCATGTCTAATAACTATTGCATTAATAACAAGATCAAGTGGAGGTTCATACCCCAGTTGGCCCCATGGCACGGGGGTTTTTATGAACGTTTAGTAGCATTAGTGAAACATTGTATGAAAAGAACTCTTACCAAACAAATGTTGAATGGTAATCAACTTAATACTGTCATGAAGGAAATCGAAGCTGTTCTGAATACGAGACCATTGACAAGCGTCAATTCTGACCTGGAAGATGTTCTGACACCTTCAGACTTCTTAACTCTAGGTAAATGTTTGGTCATAGAACCAATAGATAAAGAGATATGTACAGATGGTACAACTACTAAACAAATTCTTATAGATGGATGGAAACGTGGCCAAAGAATATTGAAAGACTTCAAAAACATGTTTGTAGACCAGTACTTACCAAGTTTAAGAGAAAGATATCGACACTCACATAAAGAGCCAAGAATAGTGAAGTTAGAAGAACCTAAAGTAGGAGATATTGTTCAGATTAAGAGTGATAATAAAAACCGAGAGACCTGGAAGGTTGGTAAAATTACATCCATACTTAAAGGAGCTGACGGTCAGTGTAGAGTGGCGAGAGTCAATGTCAACGGTACCGAGTTTACTCGTTCCATAAGTCATCTTTACCCATTAGAAATAGATGACGTACCTGAAGTTAATGCTAAAAGTGATAATAATCAAATATTAATGGACTTACCTATTGATGACTCTTCTAATGAATCTAATCGCTCACTACCTATGGAAGTCTCTGCGAAGAACAATCATTCCGTGGTTATGGCAGAACCTGGAAATGCTTCTGAGATAATAATACCTGAGCATACAGAAGCTGTAGAACATATAGAACTCCTCGAAGATCCTCTAGCAGAAACGTTGCAAGTTGAAATGACACCTGAGAGCACCAGAAATAGAAAGGAAGTTTTAAGTCCTGAAAAGAGGAAAGTAAGAGACGCGTCCATGAGAGCCCGAGAGCAGATTAAAGAGTGGACGCGTGATTTGATGGATCGACTGTAACTTTGTCGTCGTCGGGAGTGTCGCGACGGACAGTCGCGAGATTCCATAAATGTAAATATATTAATTATAACTAGCAACACTGAAAGGACGCTTGGCGCCATTTTATCTGTCACAAAGAAAAGTTTACTTCTGAATTTGCTATGCACTTTAATCTTAACTAAACCTGAACTAGCAAGAAATAATGTGCAGTCCTTCCTGCAGTCAGCTACGTGGCTGTTGCCACAGCGAGCGAGTTCTAGGACTGATAAGTATTCAAAGCTAAGTATTCAAGGATAAGTATTCTAGACAATGTATTGTAGATTGTAGCTAATCAATCTTGTAGACTTGTAGTCTAATTCAGTAACTAGAATGATCACATATTATCTTAGATTTGTTGGTACCAACTAGGCCCTGGCCTGCGCTGACGTAGCGGGCCGGGTCTATAATTTGGACAAGGTCTCTGTGCTTAGATTTCGCTGTCTCGACTGGACAGGGTCTTTGTACTTATGACTTTGTCGTCAGGAATTAGGCTTCGGCTATGGGCAAGGTCTCTGTGCTTAGATTTCGCTGTCTCGACTGGACAGGGTCTTTGTACTTATGACTTTGTCGTCAGGAATTAGGCTTCGGCTATGGACAAGGTCTCTGTGCTTAGATTTCGCTGTCTCGACTGGACAGGGTCTTTGTACTTATGACTTTGTCGTCAGGAATAAGGCTTCGGCTATGGACAAGGTCTCTGTGCTTAGATCTCGCTGTCTCGACTGGACAGGGTCTTTGTACTTATGACTTTGTCGTCAGGAATAAGGCTTCGGCTATGGACAGGGTCTTTACACTTAGGACTTTGCTGTCATATAAATAGTTCCCTGAGAACTTTACAAGTATCTACATAATAGCGTCATTAGACAGAAACTAGTACGTTATCAAAGTCACAAAGTAATGAGTATAATCAATAGTTTAATATCTTGCTGAATATATAAGTTCATATAAAATATGATGAGTGTCTAGAATACCTACTTAGTGGCATAAGGCTAATGAGTACTTAATATTACAGGAAGGAGCAGAGATAAGGCAACTCGGATAGAGAGAGACTAGATACAAGTAACTACAACATACAGAGAAGAGGATCAGGGATAGAGGAGCACTCAGGTAGTGTTCCATTTGTATTTCGTCCTGTCGTGGTGTTCAGTTGCGAAGCAGATTAATTTAATTCAGACACTAAGGTTGAGTCACAAGAGAATAAGTTTCTTAAAAGATCTCCATAGTAATTGTTATCTGGTAATCTATACTACATAGAATACATTATATACACTACACGGCGACAGCGGCGACATATCTACCTACATTCTGAAAAGATAGATTTGGTACACACGGCCACAGATCAAGTTATGCGGTTGTAATAGGAGCTATTTCGCAACAAAAATGTGTAGCTTGATCTGTGGCCGTGTGTACGTACACTGAGATCGTAATGGAACAAACCCTGTAACTTTATTATCGCACAAATAATTCCAAAACAATATAATTGAATTAGCACTCTCAAGTTTATACCCAATTACGCACACGAACCCTAATCCCAAAAATCATAACTCCCCGAGAGTAAAAACAATAATATTCCGCTTATAACAACACCTAATGCAATAACAAGATTTTCTACTCATTTATTATTAAAATTTTCGTCAGACGCAACCCTCTGACGCGTGCGTCGTCCCACGGCAGTCATGAAAATAAAATCATGGCCCGAACCCGCGCAGATTGAATTCAAAATTGGAATCAAAAGACAATCCTTTTTTTTCTTCTTTGTTTTTATTGCGACAAATGGGGATCGCGCGATGTGACGGCCCAGGTCGCCAGTGTTAAATTTTATATGGATAGTGAGGAGTATTGGGGGTCCGCAGGACTGTGGATTTATCCTGGTTCATAAAGAATGAAATATTTTCTTTCGCCTGTGTTTTCATTAAAAGAAAAAAAAAATTAATATGCGCTCACTGAGTTATTGCGTTTCTGACATAATGGGATTTTCTGGGAAGTCGTTTATCTGCTTGCGATAGGATTTTCACGGAAAGATTCGGTGTTTTCATTAGCATTGTTTAATGAAAATCTCGTTAATATAGGATTAGCCGTTTCAGGTTTTAGTCATACGCAACGCAGTCCCTCAGTCAGTAGCCACAATATACGCAACGTAAACTTTCGTAGCTGATGTTCAGAAAGTTAACAAGTTATAGGTACCTCTTATGTGCTGAATGGATGAGGAAGATGGAGGACCAAAAGGAATGGCGCGCCTTGGAAGAGGCTTATTTTCAGTAGTGGAGAGATGTTTTATACCAATGTATGTTATATTGAGATTTAGACCAATCTATTCTATCCAATATAGATAAATCTATCTCTTGGAAGTTTTAGCTCTTGTTCTCCAAACCACCGTAGTAAGTTTTCCATTCGTTCCCAAAGTTTTATGAACAAATTATAGGCATAGATAATAATTTTTACAGCCTCCCCATAAAATTTTGTAATGAATTATGGCGTTCAGCCGACAAAGTTGCCGACATTCAAAACAAAAGTACAAAAATATAAGAAAAATTCCATTTAAATGTCCCCAATTGCGGTAGTATCTTAATTACGTTACGGTCACCATATAACAATTAGGCACTACCGTAAAGTGGTTGAAAATAAAGTAATAAAACAATTTCTCTATGCCCTTGGCTGTATGGCGGCGACCGACCATGGACGACACTGTCCGCACAATAAAATCCAGCGTATTGTTTTTGTAACAACAAAAACATGTTTTGTCATCTTCCTATTTTGAAAGTGTCCTTGAATGATTAGAGAAAAGGCGAAAAGACTATTTTTTTTAAATGGAGGGTTTGGTTTTTCTTTTTAAGAAATTAGAAATGTCATAACATTTTTTTTTATAATTCTTGTGGTAAACTTTTGGGTAAAATATGCAATAAAATAATTTAAAAGGTGATGGAAATATAGGGGTAGTAAAGCTATGACTGTGTCATAATAAGTTTATTGGTATAAGTTAACTTGTCAGTTATTTGCAGTGTAAAATATAATATGATTATTATTTGTCAGCTTTGGGTTGTCGCCTATCAGCGTTACCTAACAGTCTTAATTCATTATTATTTTAAAATAAACGTGGACGAACGTAGCTCAATATGACCGACTTCTACTATCAGACTATGTATTAGAAATCGCATTTCTTTTTTTAAATTTAGATCATAAAGATATTTTTGTTTAAAAAAAAAAGTGGCTTCATCTTAAATATTTCATTATAACACCAACATGCACAGTTAAACTACTTTGTACCGGATAAATCCACCCCTAATCCAGTTAAAACCTGCTAAATCCGGATTAATAGTCTGTCAAATTGGCGCGGGGCCGCTTCCAGTGGCACCTGTGCCTCGGACCCTTGTGTTTTGGCACCCTTCTGTGTTTTTTTATCAATTTAACTCATCAACACTTGGATTGTGGAATTAATGAAGTAGGATTTAAATAGTCCGTGTTTTTAGTACCGTATAGATATATAATACGACATTTATCAAGTTCAAATGAAAAAAATACAATAAACAATATGTAAATAATTAAACTGATATTCATCTGATATTTCATTAATGATTTTTACGAAAAAATAATAACAGAAAAAGATAATAAATATTTTGCAATCTGATTAAGATTGAAACTGTCTTACTAGTATTTATTTTATCGTTAACTAAATTAATATTAAAATAAGGTGCATAATAAAATATAATTATTAACTGTATTGTTTATTAACTTAAACAAATTAAAATTGAAGATGTTATACTATGTTAAATTATTTTTAAAACATACAAGGATATCACATTTACGCGTCCCCTCAGTTCTATTTACGAATAAAAAACCGCTTCCAGCGCTAATTGCCGCTTTATTAGTCGATACTTTTAAATGTGACATATTAGAAGCGCTTACGGGGTGCGCTTTAAATATTTTAAGTGGTATTCACTTAAAAGGTTTTGATGTCGTATGATGTTGGAAGTTTAAAAAAATGAATGCATTCTATTTTTATTTTTTAAGTGGCTTTTTATAGGTCGTTGATTTGTTAGATTTGTTGGTCATACCTTATTATTTGTCTTTGGAGTTGTTAACGCAATGTTAATAAGGTTTTAATTGAATTAGGAATTTGCTACGTTTAGTACTTGGCGGGATTCACTACTACTTATGCCCCTAAATAGTGTAGGTAACTACCTAAGTAGTTTAAGACAACGAGTCCTGCAAAATATATAAAAAAAGAACGTTCATAGCTCTAATTTTTTTTTTCTCATTTTTAAAGCCATGATAGATGTGGTAGAGATCGAATGTCGTGAGCCCCTTCTTTTTTGGCTTCGCCGCCATCGGGTAAAAATGCCGTGTCATTGCTCCCCTGAAAAGTCCTAGGCAAGGGACTGAGTTATCCGGTCGCTTACTCTCAGTTTAACCGTTTAACTGTATTCCGAATCCGAGCCGGTGTTAGAGTCTATTGTAATAATTGTAGGCATAAACTATCGATTGACATTCATATGTAGGTACCTACTTTTACTTTTTTCACATATCCAAAAACAATAATTTAGCTGACCGGGTGGGGGGGGGGGGACACTAAAACTTGCTCAGGGCGCTGGTAGCTGAAACCGGATGCCTTTTAACATTACTTTTGTATAAGTATAAAAGAGAAGAGAATTCCCGTAAATTGAAGCTGTATCTACCCCCTCCTTTATACCACCTAGCGGCCCCCATTTAGCTTCAATTTCACCTCCATCGTTGGGGGGGGGGGGCGTCGGGAGCCAGATTATATTTTAATGCAATAATTCTACGTGATCATACGCCGTTTACGAGTGCCAGCCGAGGTTACATGAGATTGCGTATCTTAGAGATATGTGTGGAGATATCTCAAGGATGAAGTAATTAAATTAAAGAAATAAATTACAGGGCATCATTGCTGGATCGCTCGATCGATCGATCGATTGTAAGAACCAGCCGAAACCAATCAAAAATACGAATAAGAATGTTATCGTGCCGAGTTTCTTGCCGGCAGCCGCCGCGCCGCCCCTATGTGCCACACCTCGCAGCGCACACAGGCGCCAAGTTAGTAGGGGCGCCGGATGAAATACCAGCGCAATTAACTATTCAAATAATTTTTAAGATTGTAGAACAGCTTGGCCGTAAAACCTGTGTGACAGACGACCGACAGACACTTGAGCGATAGAAATAGGGCTCCGTTTAGCCCTTCGGGTAAGTAAGTGTCTACTATAACCCCCGGTCTTCTCTAAACCCTATGCAAATTCCATGAGGCACTCCACGACCTCAAAGACAGGCATAGATGGCGCAATATTGTTAGAGGAAAGCTGAAGCCGAACGGAATCACGACCCTCAGTAATAAAATAATTGTTATGTATTTTTTGTATGATATTTTATCTCCGAATACATAATATCATGTGTAGCGCTATCCTCCACCGCTGCAAAGATTAAATTTGCCCAAATCTCGTAGTAGTTTACCTATTGTACAGTGCAGCCAACAGATTTGGATCTTTCAAAATATATGGTAAAAATTATCATTTTATGCATTGTAGTAGGTAACGTGTTCATTTGTGAATTTAGGAAAATTCATATTAATATTTTTTTAACTATCATTTGAATTGAACTTGGTTCTCATATCCATCTGTACCTAGATTGTGAGTGGACCAAAGGTTGAAAATTAAAAAAAAAACCTTGTTCACCTTCGTAGGTAACCCCTTAATTACATCCCTAGTGCACATAGATAATGTTTTGTGGCACGAAAAAACTATGACGGCTACGCTACAAAAGGTAAATTCAGCTAATATTGTTTCTGCGTAAGCTAGAGGGGAGCTGGATAATTCTTACTTTGTTACTGTAGGTACCGGTCACAGAAAAAAAAAATACTTACAATAAATCTATAGGTACTTAGGAATAATAAAGCTGAAGAGTTTGTTTGAACGCTCTAATTTCCGGAGTTACTGGTCCGATCCGAAAAATTATTTCACTAATAGGAAACTACATCCTACATCCCCGAAAGTTAGACTACTTTTTATCCCGAGAACGCTAGTGAAACCTTGGGAAACAGCTAGTGTTATAATAAAAACAAAAGAAAACGAAGGGACAAAACCTAAGTCCGCGACTGTACCGTTACCATAGAATAATATTCAATTATTAAAACATAATCCGCCCTCACGCGACTCCGGGGACCGAGCGCCATCTACACGTAGGCAGGCGCTAAGCTGATTTAACCTTACTAAATTAATTTATGTTTTTCAGTCAGTAAAGTGTAAAAGTAAAACAAACCTTCATATTTTCAGTGACGCTAATATATCGTTACAATGGAAAAAGTTATTATGAATAACATTGATTTTTCGCTTTACAATCAAAATATTAAACTATTTTTGTACTGTTCAAAAATAAAGGCAGCAAAAACGTGTTAGTGCCATCTATTGGAGAATAGCATCTTAAAACAAAATTGAACTTTCATAGAACCTGCCTAGCATATCTTTTCGACACTAGATGGCAGTTACATAGCATTATTATAATATTGTCAATAGATGTCACTGTTAATAACAATTATAATAGTGTTATTATTTTATCATTTTATATATATATTTCTATAAATCAACATTGTTAATACTAATTTAAAGAAACAAATTATTCTATTAATAAAGTTTATGTTTTCTGAAACTATTTAAATTATATCGATTAGCATAGTCTGTGGCCTTTTATTTGACATTGACATTTTAATCATGTCATTATTTTGATAACAAATCAATTTTTATTTTGATTGAGTTTTACAGAAAATTTCCGTGATTTCTTCACTAAAACACTTTTAATTGAATCTTTATCGTTATGATTATATAACCGTGATGATATACAAACGATAATTTAATCCACGATGGATCGCCTATACGCGCTCGGTGTCTCTTGTATTGAAATAATTCAAGAATGGTAAGGTATTGATTTTTATTGTATCTGCATAAGAAAATAATATTAATTAATTCGAATGTGAGTTTGTTTGTTACATAGTTCAATAGCTTTTTACCCTATTCTGTCTTTGATCTTAAATCAGCTGTTCGCAATAGGCTATGTAAGAAAATCAGGTTGGTTTTATTACATAAGTATTATTGCTATTTTGCGATGAAGAAATAACAAATAAACACACTTTTTTAATAATATTTTTTTTATAAAATTAACAAAATATATTATATTTTTTTACTAAGGTAGCATGCAAGCATACGGCCCACCTGATGGTAAGTGGTTACCGTCGCCTATCGCCATTTGTAATACCAGAGATATTTCCAATGTGTTGCTGACCTGTTACAATACCGAGAAGGCAAACTGGCTCTCAAGTGCATTTGCCGGAAAACACCGGTAGGTGCTTGGCGACAAATTTTCAACTTGAGGGTGGTAGCCAGCCAGACGGGTACGGGTACCACAAAGTACCACTGTGCAAATTTTTTTCATTACCATACATACCTTTCCATTTTTCAGTTTCTACGACTACCAAAGCTTCTTTGAGCTAGTAAATGATGTGTCAAACCCCCATAATGTAATAGAGATATTGTTCCCGCTGGTGTCGGTGGTGGACTCAGTGTTCGGTGCTCAACTCCTACTGTGCATTGCTTTTGGCGGCTGGCTGAATGCTGTTATGAAATGGTAAGTGACAGTGATACTGATGGTGAAAATCGTCTGATCAGCGAGGTCACTCCGCGAAGCCTGTGGACATCACAGGAGTGTCCTGAGCTTCAAGAGGAGCTGGGTTTTGCTGGACACATAGCTGGCCTTTATGCTAAAAGAGCCCACCCAAGCGGCCTGATACCAGTTTCAGAGGCCTTTTTGTGTACTTGAACCTATCAGAATTTTTTTCAATTATACATTGTTGTTATTGGAAATGTATTAGCTACTTATAGAGCCCCATAATTGTTTTTTTTCTTGTTCTATTATAGAGTACACAAGAATCAGAATAAGTTTAATGCTTTTATTATTAACTAGTTGTTCCCCACGGCTTCACTCACATTCCCGGGATAAAAAGTAGCCTATTACCTTCGGGGATAATGTAGCTTCCTATTAGTGAAAGAATTTTTCGAATCATACCATTAACTCTGGTATTGCAAATGGTGATAGGCGATGGTAACCACTTACTCAGATGGACAGCCTGCTTGTCACCATAACCACAAAAAAATATATATTGAAATATGTCACCAAAACAAATCATCCAGTATTTTTATATCTGCACTTGAGAGCCAGTTCCCTAATTTTTTGGTTGAAAATCCATAAAAACAAAAATAAATTTCAACCAGGTGGCTTCTCGAAGACCGTCCCTACTGGTGGGTGCGTGAAACTAATTTTTACGTGGAATCTCACCGGCCACAGCTTCGTCAATTCCGGCAGACATGTGAGACAGGACCTGGTAGTCCCTCAGGGCATAGTGCCACCACGGCCATGCTGCTCATGCTGGCCGTCATGTGGCTGTCACACGTTATGAATGATAGGTATGTGGCCAGTAACCCTGTTTGTATAGATGATTACACCCAGACTTAGGACGAGCAAATATTTTCATTAATAGCTGTTCCCCGCGGTTTCACCCGCGTTCCCGAGGTATCTCATGTTTTCCCGGGATAAAAAGTAGCCTATATTCCAGGTGATCTATCTATGTGCCAAGTTTCATCCAAATCCGTCCAGTAGTTTTTACGTGAAAGAGCAACAAAGATACATACATAAATACTTAAATGACTTATTGGAAACTACCTTTCTTCCCACGGTTTCATGATAAAATATAGAGGGGTATAGAGTAGGTTATAGTGGGGATAAAAAAGGGGGTTTAACCCCCGACGCAAAAACAACAGGGTGTTATAAGTTTGAGGTGTTTGTCAGTGTCTGTCTGTGTCCTCATAGCTCCTGAACGGATGGACCGATTTTGATTTACTTTATTTTGTTTGAAAGGTGACTTAAACGAGGTTCTTAGCTATGTTTCAAGAAAATCCGCTTTCCGTTTGAAAATTATCACCAATTTTCTAGTGAGTTTCGGGGGTTTCTTATTTTAGTTATTAGTATATGCCTTTATAAGGAACACATCCTACAAATTTGTGTTTATGGTTGTATTTTTTGTAATAATTGACGGTACTTGTAGAAAGTTGTACATATGGTGGTGGAAGTACCTGGTGTACCCGCTGTGGGTGGCGGCGCTGCTGTCGGTGATGGTGGCGAGGATGTTCACGGCCTCGCACTTCCCACACCAGTGCTTTCTTGGTGCTTTAGTCGGTGAGTGGTTCTTTTAATAACCCTCGACGAGAAAGAGGGATGTTAAAAAAAAGGAAAAAATGGAACCCTTATAGGATCACTTTATTGTCCGTCTGTCTGTCTGTCAAGACTCTTTTTCTCAGGAACGCGTGGAGATATCAAACTGAAATTCATATCAAATACTACACAGGTCTACTGTCCCTTGGAGCTGTGAAAAAATTGAACTTCTAAGCTAACGCAATCAAAAGATACAGCCGTGTATGCTGCAAATTTTCGACACTCACGAGGGAATCAAAACCTACAGGTTTCTTCCCGTGAACTCAGAATCTTGAAATTTGGTACACACGGCCACAGATCAAGCTACACACTGCGGCACATTATGCGGTTGTAATAGGCGCTATTTTGCAACAAAAATGTGTAGCTTGATCTGTGGCCGTGTGTACGAAGCAACGTCTTATAGAACGGATAAAGGAAAAATTGCGAAAAGCATAGTTTTTTATTTGCATCAATATAATAAAAATATTTTTAATAGATAATGGTACGGAACCCTTCCTGCGCGAGTCCGACTCGCACTTGGCCGGTTTTTTTAAGGACTAAAAGGTGTTAGTCTGATGGGATTTAATACCCTTACACGGATAATATGGTGAGCGCAGATGGCTCTCAACCGGGCAGAAAGATTTTGTGTGTCTGTCTGTGGCATCATAACCGAATGTGATTAAGTATTTTTCATTTCAAGAAAATCAGCTCAACAGTTTGATGATAATCACCTCTTTTCTAGTGCGTCGGGGATTTCTTTGAATTTTTTAATTTAAATATTATATTTTGTGTTATTTTTATTGTTAATTAATTAATAGTAGTTTATGATACTGTTGCATAATAGGGGTTATTAACTACGAGTGTGAGTTTAAGTACCGAGCCGTAGGCGAGGTTCTTAATAGTATCACACGAGTTTTTAATACCTAATTATGTGCAGTATCATACAGTACTTTATCTAAACTCATATAAATAATATCATTTAAAAAAATTGAATTTCTACCAACTTTGCAAAAAAAAAAAAAAAAAAAAAAAAAAAAAAAAAAAAAAAAAAAAAAAAAAAAAAAAAAAAAAAAAAAAAAAAAAAAATTGCTATTTTTGTGACATTTTTGGTCAAAATGATATCGGCAGGCAAAAACAATAAAATATAATCATATACTTAATCAAATCCGTGTTGCCAACTCCCAAAAATTCTTACCTCTAAAGTTCAAGTTACAAAATTTGTGACATTGTCATCGTCAAATTTAATTGATACTGATTGATTATACTATTGATAGGTCCAAAGTGTACTTTAATAGAAAAAAAGTTATTTTATAGCATTATCTTGGGAACACAACTGTACTTTAATGAATCATTATACACTGGTGTGCCTAAAGTGGGTCATTAAAGTACTGATTTTGATTTCATAATAAGAACATTACGATATGAGATTAGATAAAATATTTTATCTACTCTCATATCGTAATGTTCTTATTATGAAATCAAAATCAGTACTTTAATGAGCCACTTTAGGCACACCCGTGTATAATGATTCATTATAGTACAGTTGTTGTTCCCAAGATAATGCTATAAAATAACTTTTTTTCTATTAAAGTACACTTTGGACCTATCAATAGTATAATCAATCAGTATCAATTCAATTTGACGATGACAATGTGACCAATTTTTAACTTGAACTTTAGAGGTAAGAATTTTTGGGAGTTGGCAACACGGATTTGATTAGGTATATGATTATTGTGTCTGTTTATTTTATTGTTTTTGCCTACATCATATATCATTTTGACCAAAAATGTCACAAAAATAGCAATTTCTTTTTTTTTTTGAAAAGTTGGTAGAAAAATACTATAGATATTTCTATTTTTTTTAAATTACATTATTTATATGAGTTTAGATAAAGTACTGTATGATACTGCACATATTAGGTATTAAAAACTCGTGTGATACTATTAAGAACCTCGCCTACGGCTCGGTACTTAAACTCACACTCGTATTTAATAACCCCTATTATGCAACAGTATCATAAACTTCTATTTTATAGGGATACTATGTATGTAGTATTGTAAAAAAATTATGAAAGATGTTATTATGAAACTTTTATTATAATTTGAATTAAATAATAATTTAATTTAATTAAATATTTGATTCACAAGGTTCGTTCCTAGCACCAGCACTGTGCATATACGTGTCAGATCCATACATCTGGCGGTACGGGTTCCACGCGCGGTACCCGCAGCGGAAGGCGTTTGCTTGGCACATTGTATCTTCTATTGCCACTATAGCTATCGGCGGTATCACGTACCTTAGCCTGGTACTTTGCGGCTGGGATCCACATTGGACCGTTAAATTGGTGAGTCACGTAGTTTTTTTTTACAATGAGGTTCAATACGCGATTAAAAAAAAATATAAACATTTTAATATAAATGTGAATATAACGAATCCATTTTGGGTTTTCTTTCCTAACTATAATTTTATGTATCTTAAAAAAATAAATCGTGTAATTATGATTTGCAGGCGTTCCGTTGGTGTGAGAATCCCGAATACATCCACGTGTCGACGACGCCGATGTTCGCGTTGGTGCAGTCCACTAGTCACTTGCTGGGATGGGCGTTATGTGTCACACCTGCTGTTGCTCAGTGAGTATAGAACACAATACATCCACGTGTCGACGACGCCGATGTTCGCGTTGGTGCAGTCCACTAGTCACTTGCTGGGATGGGCGTTATGTGTCACACCTGCTGTTGCTCAGGGAGTATAGAACACAATACATCCACGTGTCGACGACGCCGATGTTCGCGTTGGTGCAGTCCACTAGTCACTTGCTGGGATGGGCGTTATGTGTCACACCTGCTGTTGCTCAGTGAGTATAGAACACAATACATCCACGTGTCGACGACGCCGATGTTCGCGTTGGTGCAGTCCACTAGTCACTTGCTGGGATGGGCGTTATGTGTCACACCTGCTGTTGCTCAGTGAGTATAGAACACAATACATCCACGTGTCGACGACGCCGATGTTCGCGTTGGTGCAGTCCACTAGTCACTTGCTGGGATGGGCGTTATGTGTCACACCTGCTGTTGCTCAGTGAGTATAGAACACAATACATCCACGTGTCGACGACGCCGATGTTCGCGTTGGTGCAGTCCACTAGTCACTTGCTGGGATGGGCGTTATGTGTCACACCTGCTGTTGCTCAGTGAGTATAGAACACAATACATCCACGTGTCGACGACGCCGATGTTCGCGTTGGTGCAGTCCACTAGTCACTTGCTGGGATGGGCGTTATGTGTCACACCTGCTGTTGCTCAGTGAGTATAGAACACAATACATCCACGTGTCGACGACGCCGATGTTCGCGTTGGTGCAGTCCACTAGTCACTTGCTGGGATGGGCGTTATGTGTCACACCTGCTGTTGCTCAGTGAGTATAGAACACAATACATCCACGTGTCGACGACGCCGATGTTCGCGTTGGTGCAGTCCACTAGTCACTTGCTGGGATGGGCGTTATGTGTCACACCTGCTGTTGCTCAGTGAGTATAGAACACAATACATCCACGTGTCGACGACGCCGATGTTCGCGTTGGTGCAGTCCACTAGTCACTTGCTGGGATGGGCGTTATGTGTCACACCTGCTGTTGCTCAGTGAGTATAGAACACAATACATCCACGTGTCGACGACGCCGATGTTCGCGTTGGTGCAGTCCACTAGTCACTTGCTGGGATGGGCGTTATGTGTCACACCTGCTGTTGCTCAGTGAGTATAGAACACAATACATCCACGTGTCGACGACGCCGATGTTCGCGTTGGTGCAGTCCACTAGTCACTTGCTGGGATGGGCGTTATGTGTCACACCTGCTGTTGCTCAGTGAGTATAGAACACAATACATCCACGTGTCGACGACGCCGATGTTCGCGTTGGTGCAGTCCACTAGTCACTTGCTGGGATGGGCGTTATGTGTCACACCTGCTGTTGCTCAGTGAGTATAGAACACAATACATCCTCGTGTCGACGACGCCGATGTTCGCGTTGGTGCAGTCCACTAGTCACTTGCTGGGATGGGCGTTATGTGTCACACCTGCTGTTGCTCAGTGAGTATAGAACACAATACATCCACGTGTCGACGACGCCGATGTTCGCGTTGGTGCAGTCCACTAGTCACTTGCTGGGATGGGCGTTATGTGTCACACCTGCTGTTGCTCAGTGAGTATAGAACACAATACATCCACGTGTCGACGACGCCGATGTTCGCGTTGGTGCAGTCCACTAGTCGCTTGCTGGGATGGGCGTTATGTGTCACACCTGCTGTTGCTCAGTGAGTATAGAACACAATACATCCACGTGTCGACGACGCCGATGTTCGCGTTGGTGCAGTCCACTAGTCACTTGCTGGGATGGGCGTTATGTGTCACACCTGCTGTTGCTCAGTGAGTATAGAACACAATACATCCACGTGTCGACGACGCCGATGTTCGCGTTGGTGCAGTCCACTAGTCACTTGCTGGGATGGGCGTTATGTGTCACACCTGCTGTTGCTCAGTGAGTATAGAACACAATACATCCACGTGTCGACGACGCCGATGTTCGCGTTGGTGCAGTCCACTAGTCACTTGCTGGGATGGGCGTTATGTGTCACACCTGCTGTTGCTCAGTGAGTATAGAACACAATACATCCACGTGTCGACGACGCCGATGTTCGCGTTGGTGCAGTCCACTAGTCACTTGCTGGGATGGGCGTTATGTGTCACACCTGCTGTTGCTCAGGGAGTATAGAACCCAATACATCCACGTGTCGACAACGCCGATGTTCGCGTTGGTGCAGTCCACTGGTCACTTGCTGGGATGGGCGTTATGTGTCACACCTGCTGTTGCTCAGTAAGTATAGAACACAATACATCCACGTGTCGACAACGCCGATGTTCGCGTTGGTGCAGTCCACTAGTCACTTGCTGGGATGGGCGTTATGTGTCACACCTGCTGTTGCTCAGTGAGTATAGAACCCAATACATCCACGTGTCGACAACGCCGATGTTCGCGTTGGTGCAGTCCACTAGTCACTTGCTGGGATGGGCGTTATGTGTCACACCTATGAAAAACTAAATTGCCATTTTTCTTTACAGATACCGGCATTACACGAAAAATAGATCAATAATTATTTCAGTGTTTGCTACAGGCCTACTATTATATGGATACAAACACATACAAGATACAATTTGCAAAAATAATGCATTGCGATACTATGCTATACAGTTTGCGTTGGGCGTTTTAAAACCTATGCTTTTGCTGCGTTTAACGCCTACGCTCGCCATGTGGCCTTATTCGAACGCCATAAAAAATAAAAATGATTAAACATGAGCTAGACTTTTTAGGTAGGAAAGCGATTGACAGATACAGTTAGAGCTTAACTATGATAACTTGGCGCGCCCTTCCAAAATTCAAAACGTGTATTTACAGAATCACAACGCATGTGTGGCGTACTGATACGGCCGTCAAACAAAAATAAATCCAAGGATTTGTTGGTCGACTAGCGGCGTTATTAATCGCTCATTATTACTAGTATGTCGCTGCACTGACATACTCTATGACAATGACACGTGCGTTGTGTCGCGCGGTCGGCTAGTTATGATTATTTGACCAACAAATCTGGTAATAAGTGAGATACTGAAGACGGCCTGCTACTGGACGAATACTTACAACTACATACAAATTCTTTCGTAAGGATGTGACTACATACATTGAAACAGTAATTTGGAGGGGCGCGCCATGTTATCGTAGTTTATCTCTACACTTGGACGTTAGCCGGAATTCATCAAATACACATTATTTTGGTACAGTTAGGAATAATATGTAACGGAAATAATTATTTACAAAATACTTGTACTCTCCCACTAGCTTTCTGCTAAAACGGCTGCACCTTATTTGGCTGTATTTTTTGTTGTTTATAATTGTCACTTTCCAAAAAATATTTTTCATGCTATGTTAGCATGGGAGAGTCGGAAATTTTAATGGCCTTTTTGTAAGAAAATCTCAATTAAAATCCCCCGGGAGGTTAAAAGTCATGTTTGGTGAAATGTCACGTTTTTCATGAAATTTTAGGCCTATATCCCTCAAATATCTTACGTACCTGAATTCGGGCTAACGGCCAATTGCTTTAGGGTACGTTTCCAATGAAGTGAAGACGATTAAATAAAATTCTTAAGTACATGACAATATTTAGCATCATTTGTAAATCATGTGTCATTGCAGTTACCATCGTCTCCGCGTCAGAGGAAAGTGACCCTAACTTCATTATTTTTATATGGACTCGTTTTGGTAAGAGATTCTGTTACGCAGGTGTGGCACCCGCGGAAGTTTCGGCGCGGTAAATTATAATCAACTTATTATGTAACTCCAATACATATCGACATTGCACCTATCGACTTTTAATTCAATTCTGTTGATCAAATATACTTATAATTGATAATGATACTTCGCGCATTATGATTCGAATGGAGATTTAAATCTCGTGTCACTCATTTTTAACCGACTTAAAAAAACAAGGAGGTTCTTAATTCGGTTGCATTTTTTTTTGTGATCACTTTTTTGTTTAATATGAACCGATTTTTAAAAAGGCTTTCTTAGCGGATGCAAGCTATCTGTATGCTAAATTTCAGCTCGATCCGTCCAGTGGTTTGAGCTATGCGTTGTTAGATCAGTTAGTCAGTCACATCGTCACGCTTTCCTATTTTTTATTTATTTTATTTCGGATTGCGATATGTATTGGAGTTAGAAAATAAGCCCACTCTTTTAGCAAAATGTGTCCAATTAAAATAATTAACAGCACTATTCGAATTAAATTAAATTATGCACATTATCCTAAACTATTTATTTAGTTAAATTGAATTTTATAGTTTAATTATTTAAAGAGCATTTTTGTTTCACAAGTGCCTTCGAGGAATTTGATGTTCTCAATTTAATTTTGCTTTAGCATGTAACTTTGTTGGTTTTTTTTATATATGGTATTACTTACTACGGGTTCTGTGTTACTATTGTACAAAATTCTGTGATAGTTTATTTTTGTTTTGTTTTCTCATTTTACTTTACACCAGTGCACATTGATATGATTTATACCAAAAATATTGTTTTATATTTATTATGTGAATTAAAAAACTTTTAATCGATGGTATTTTTCTTTTTATTACCTCAAAGCTTTTTGCTGTTTTTGTAAACATTTTTAACAACTTTTGCTCTCATGCAGGGCGATTGTGTAACTTGATTCCGATAGCGATGGCTCTCGTAATCAACTCATAATTTTGGTATTGTCTATCTTAGGTGAGCAATTGACATTAGCCAAAAATAAAGACGATTACGAAAGCTATCGCTATCGGAATCCCATTACGAGACAGTTACACAATCGTCCTGCTGGTCTAAGTGGGTATTTAATCCCAAACCACGCAGAGCTTGTCCTATGGAAACCAGATAACTGATATTTTGTACATACTTATATTGTACTAGCTTCCGCCCCGTGGTTTCACCCGCGTTCCCGGGATAAAAAGTAGCCTACGTGTTAATCCCAGATGTCCGCTACATACCGCTCCATACCAAATTCACCAAAATTGGTCCAGCCTTTAAGGCGATGATAGCTCAGTGGTAGTGACGTCGGATGCCGAGACGAAGGTCCCGGGTTCGAATTCTACAATGAGCTTGAGCTTTCGGTGAAGGAAAACATCGTAAGGACATATCACGGTGGTAGGGTACTTTGTAATACCCGCCTGGCTGGCTACCACCCTCAAGTTCTGTCGAGAGAAAATCTGTCGCCAAGCACCTTTCGGTGTGTTCCGACAGCTGCACTTGAGAGCCAGTTCCTTTCTAGGCTTTGTGTGCTTAGCACCATCGGCCACATCATCACTGACCATGGTGAAATTGTGGTCAAACACAGGCCTATGCATACTAAAAAAAAAAAAAAAAGCATTTATAATAATGATTAGTAGGATACTCTGATAAGTACCTACCTAGTATATACCTAGGCTCGGACATATTCTAGCACACGTTTGTTGCGTAGGAATCGAATCCACGACCTGCGGACCACGCCAACTGACCCGTCTTATAAAAACAAGGTATAATTATTTTTCTATATTTTATTTATTTATTACAAATGAAACTGTAGGTTGTCTGCCAGGCGGCAACAACACTGGGTGTACTTTATTAAAAGAGTCGAGTTTCTTCATAAAGCTACCCCTCTCTTTCACATATTTAACTTTAGAGGAGATCAGCTGTATGTTCTGCTGTTCTTCTAGAAGTTTCTTGAGTGTGGCTATTATGAGGTTTGAGCTCACATCTTCTAAACTGTCGAGTTTAACTGCTATCACGGCGCAGCTTTCTGACGTCATCTGTCAATAATGAGCAGGATCGAATTTAGGTTGGGGCTGAATGGGCAAACCCATTTGTTCAATTTTACGTGTATTTGAGTATATGAGTGCTACGTACCTTCCTTATCATTGGTTTTAATTCTTCAAGATCTTTTATATCAGTCGATAATTGTATATCTCTTGATTTGAGCCAACTATAGTTCGTGTGTAATAGCCTACTTTCCTGTATCCTTGATTCTTTTATTAACGATTCAGCCTGAAAAAAAAACATGTTAAAAGCTGGGTAAAGCCAAGAATACACAGTGGTTCGCATCGAGATTGTCCTTTTATAATTCTGACGTTTTTTGATTTTAATGTTTTGACGTCAAAATATGTAGTCATTTATAAGTCATAATAACTTGACTAGCAGTTCCTGAGTAGCGGATTCAGGACATATTTTGGGAGGGCCTTTTTCCGCTGAAGGTAATAAAATATTTATCAAGTTTAATTTAAGATTTGTCACATTTACAGGGGACTATTGGTGGGCTCGAGCCCCTTAGCCCCTGGATTCACTACTGGTTCCTAAAGTTCTATTTTTAAACATTTTATGCAGTTATAGGACGGGCGTCCTATTCGCATGCCAACAACGGCTATTTATTCGCATTATCAAGTTTTGCATTAGATAACCTTTAATAGAAGGTAATAATTTAAATTTAATAACAAAATAAATCATCAACACATTCCTCCAAGGTATATTAGTAACATTTTCGTATATGTTTTGTTATTAATCAGTAAATATACTACCATTCTTGTCGCAAATAACATGTTGATAACTTACGACCTATAACTAAGCTGCAATTAGCAAAAAACGTGATAAAATTTGAATTTAACGCTCCAACCAAACGTTTACCATTAACCAATGCCCGTCGGCTAAATAATATAATTTTATTATATTTAATTTTAATTGAGTACCGTCATCAGGTAACAAATTGTAATTGAAAATCTACTCACATATTCCAATAATTCTCGGTGAGAGTAATAATTATAATATCCCCCGACCATATTTGGCAAAGATCCTTTCTCAACTAAACCGTATAAAATTAATGATACCTAAAACGTAGGCAACAAAATAACTTAATTAATTTAGATAAGTTATTAAGTATACTTTATTACTTTTTTGGTTTATCTACTGATTAGTTTCAAGTATTTCGGCATTAATAACTTATTAGTCAGTTTTGGTAGATACAGTCGGCGTCAAAAGTAGCTGGTCAGTTCAGTTCCGTAACACTACGCTAATCTCAGTTTTCATACAAAATGTCAATAAAATTTTGAAGAGGTATACAAGTGAAAATCAACTTTTGACGCTGATTGTACATAATTTTACGTGTTGTCTGCATCAATTAAGCAAGAATCAGTTTATTTGTTCTTAATTATGAAATTGTAACCTAATTTGTTACTTTTAAAAAACTCGCGTGCCAATCAGCTGTTAAAAGTTAATTGGATTGATTAATTAAGGTTGGTTACCTATTGTCTCATATCCGATAAAAGCGTGATCTTTGCCAAATACATACCTGGATTTTTTGGCGAGAACTTGCATTGACGTTGCGTATAATTGCCTATTCGTTTAGTTTTTTCATAAAATCATATTTTTTGAGTAGGTGTTTAGAATTGAGGATCAAGGGTTCCGCCCTTATAAGTTCAATTGATTGTCCGTGTGACCCTTACGGAATACTCAATTAAAAAATAAATACGGCAATTTATGTCGCATATTTGTATACTTTGCGAGTAACTAAGTAACAATGAGGAATACCAACAAAAAAATCTAATTAGTCCGTCAGTTAGATTATCAAAAAATATTGGATACGTATTTTTTATTTTATCAAATCCATAAGGAATTACAAAGATAAGTCCCATCAAAGTGCAGGATTGGGGCTTGTGACGTCATTGTACAACTACTTTTTAGTACACTTTTTGCAGACCGGAAAATTTTAACGCACTATATCTTCGTTATTTTTTGTTTTCGGATCAAAATAAAAAATACGTATCCAATATTTTTTGATAATCTAACTGACAGACTAATTAATTTTTTTTGTTGTTATTCCTCATTGCAAACAAATGAGAAATACTTACTTTTGCAGTTGATGATCCTCAATCGTATCCCCAGGGGCGTAGCTACCGCCGTATCATTGATACGGGGCCCCCGGGTTACAGGGGCCCGGACACTTAAACTCTTCGCTACTTCCCGGGAAAAAAAACATACTTTACCATACAATCTCAATCTTTAATGGATACATTATGATTAATAATCTAGGTATATGAATATGACCGATCATACACGAGTTTAGGCTATGTCTGCGCAATAAGTGTTACAATACAGTTATACACTTACCTAACTCAGATATTATTTAAAAAAAATACAAAAGTAAATTATGGAATCCTTTTTTCCCGCTTCAAACCGGCGCCCAAAAGTTAGCAGCTTCTCAGATTATATATAAAATATAAAAAATCTTACCCTTCGTTTGGGCCCCCCAACAATTTTTGATACAGGGCCCGTCTAAGGCTAGCTACGCCACTGTCAATTATATATTGACCTTCAATTCGATTTATCTGTTCGGAAGGAAACCCTCGGTTCGCGAGTCAGACTTGCACTTGTCTGGTTTTTTTATTCGTGTGCGTATAATCGCGTGGCGTATGTTATTAAATGATTTCGCGATGTGAAGTTTTTAGCATTTAGATACCTACATACGTTCCGCTTGGGGTGTCCCACGATTCTACACTAGTTTTTTTGAAAGTACAAAAGTTGGTAGCCTCTGATGGCTGCAGCAACCTTACCGGACAAATCGGCGAGCGCAGAGGGCTCTCAGCCGGGTAACATTTAGGTAACCCCTGAGGGCACCCCCGAATGAGGTACGAACCTCGGCTCAGGGCGTTACCGGGGGACCTGGAGGACTTAGGCTCTACACTAGTTTATATGGTGCTTGTTTGTACGTGGTATGCATAAAGCCTTCAAATGAGCTGGGCTTCAAGTTCATGGAACATACCTACCTACTGACATTTCCAGATAAATGGTCGGGCACTTAATTGGCAAAATATGAAAGAAGATATAAATAAATTGTCGATTTGAGATACCTTTCGTTGTCATCTTTTTAATACCTATTGACCTTTATGTCGACCGAATTATGACGTTTAGTGTTGTGGTAGTTTTAATAGTTTTTATCGATAATAAAATAAAATAATTCTCTCTCATATTTTTCTTATTCGTTGTATATTAACAGTAAGTTATTGATAAAAAAATAAATATCCTGGTACATTCACACATTTGTGTAACTTCCTATTAGCGAAAGATTGTTTTCGATCTCGGACAGTACTTCTGTAGACTACCTTCTAAGACAAACCTTTACCTTTTTATAATATTTATTTCATGTCTTCATATGTAGTTATTATAATTAAGTAGGTACTTAGTAGTATTTTCTGAGATAATTTACACGATTTTAGGTATTTATCGATAACGCTACAACAAACATCACTAGCATCCACTGTCAAGTTTATTGTCATCCGCGTATTGTACGTAATATATTAAAGTATTCACAATAAAACACTATTCTTTTTGCTCGGCGATGGTTGTAAAAAGTTAATAATGCAGGAAGCACCGACCGCTCGCAGTTCGTTCAGTTTTGACGTGAAATGGATCGACGACATTTTTTCTTGAATGATTTTTTGAAAAAGGAACCAAGTATGTTTTTGCTGTCGTTTTTTTTAATATCACATAGCTTTCTCGATGGACTCTAACATAACGAGCTTTTTTGAATGGCGGTGTTTGTAGGTCAAAGCATAAAGTTAGTTTTATAATTCTTTTAAGCTATTTAAGTTTAGGTGGAAAGTCCTAGTAACAGAAACACCATAAAACCTAGTCTAAATAAAGACAACAATACTGAAGCTAAAATTATCATTTAAGATGAGAATATGATTTCCTAGCAAACCTTTTTATTCATTGGTTACATTCAGCATAAGATTATTGGCAAAAACCTGATAATGTTAAAACATCATATCGTGGGCAAGGTCAAGACGGCACTCGTCTGATGAGCCAATTATTGCCTAAAATGGAACGTAAAAATACACACAGAACTGGCTGACAGCTTATCACTCCCGCCAAAAATATTGTGGCAGGACCGGCAGGTTGAAAAGAAATAAAATTGGTACGTGCAAAGAATCTTATTCGAAAATCAAAATAATTTTATTCGAAAATGGCATATAGGTAATGCACTTATGAATGGTTACATTCACTGAGAAAAGCCGGAAATAAACTAAGCTATTACTTAGGTACCTACTATTTTCAAAACAAGCTTAGATCATTTACGTTCTACTTTCAGTGTTTTTTTTTACTTTGTAGGTACTATGTCCGATGGTGGTAAGCACACAAAGCCTAGAAGGCTCAGTACCTAGTAGTGACGTCAAATACCGTGATGAAGGTTGTGGGTTCGAATCCTGCAATGAGCTGCCTGAGGAAACCATATCAAGATGCCAGCCAGACTGGCACTATAGAGTACTCTGTAATGCCTGTCTAGCTGGCTACCACACTCCACTTGAAAATCTGTCGCCAAGCACTTACCAATTGCACTTGGGACTACTTGGCATTTTAATAGGTTGGCAACACATTGGCAATATTTCTAGTATTGCTAATGGTGATAGGCGACGGTAACCATTTACCATCAGGTGAACCGTTTTACAATCTTCTGACATAAACAAAAAATACAAGATCCATAGCTTATTTACATAAATTAATTTACTGTAAGTACACAATTGTTATGCAAATTGGTAATTAATAACTTTTAAGTGCCCATTTCATTATGAAGCCGTCATTATGCTGCCAAATTTGTTCCGCTCAAGATTGATGCTTCAAAATTAAACGAGTGCTTAAAATAAAATTTGTGTGTAAAAATCGAATATATCGGCTTCCTTAATTTTTTTATAATAGCCAGTTTTTGTTTCGAAAGCAGTAACAAGCACAACCCTACACAATGATTGCAATCACAGGAAATAGTAAAATGTTTTATGTTCCTCTTCATCTTACAGCAAGCAGTTCAACCATTTCGGGAATGGATACCCACCATTTTTATATGTAGGTATACCTAATATATTTTTTCTCACTTTTATATTTTATTGAAGCATGTAGATACTAGTTTATCGATACCTTAACATCACTAAATTACGTAACTGTCATGTTGACATCACGGGAATTAGTAATAGTGTGATAGGGTAGTTTACTGACATATCAAATCAGCAACTTTTTAATAAATGTCAAAACGATGACATAATGACTTCATAGTTTCACAGCATCAAATGATCTACTCTTAGTGGTTCCACTGGTAAAAAGCATTATATGTACAACATATTTGATGTTTCCACGTGTTTTTAGATGTTTTATGCATTGGTTAGTGTTTGGTCATTTATTTTTGACACTGTCAACTAGTCTATTATAGATTATTTAAAATAATGTTAAATACATATTTTTGTTTAATTTTAGATACTTACAATGGTGTTATAAGATAAATTACCTACACGTGTCAAATCTTTGTCGTTTGATCCGTCTACGCACAAGTATTTATGTAATAAATAGATCCACAAAAAAAATGAAGCCTTGCTGAGTTTCTTGCCGGAGTGTTCTCAGTTCAAGTGTATTCCGAACCGGTAGTAGAGTCTATTGTAATTATCGACGTTTATAAGTGCCTTATTAGGGCCTAAACTGAATAAATGAGTTTTTGATTTGATTTGATTGAATAATATTGTCATTTTAAATGGTCTAGGCTACATTTACGTTGTAGCTTGGTTCTACTTCCAGTTTTTCGTAAGGTGGATTGGCCGCATTTTGAACTTTTTTATTATTATCATGTTTACAATCATATTTCAATTCCAGTTGGCGCACTTGGTTAAGATACCACTTATCGCGCCACAGCTCGTAGGTTCGATTCCCATCCAGGACAAACATTACATGAACATGTCTGTTTCATCTGTTTGTCCTGAGTTTGGGTATAATATCTATATTAGTATGTAGGTATTTACAAAAAAAACCGGACAAGTGCGAGTCTGACTCGCGCACCAAGGGTTCCGTAATTTTCTATTTTACTCTAAATACCATAAACGTTTTCCTGTAATCTATAGGTAAAGAACTATTTTCTGTTTTTTCAAAAATTTTGGTCCAGTTGTAAAGGAGATTAGGAGAGGGGATGGTAGGTTTTCGCCTATTTTCTTAAATAACTTTAAAACTTTTTTAAAAATTATAAAAACAATATATTTGAAATCCTTACAATGAGATCTTTCATTTGATATGTCACACAGTATAGTTTGCAAAACATTTTTTAAATTTTCTATTTTACCCCCCAAAAGTGGCCCCCCATGTTTGAAATTCATTTATTTACGTTACACGTCCGAGTTTGGGTCACCAACTTACAAATGTGTACCAAATTTCAACAGACAGACACATGAGTGAGAGTATAAGAGTTCCGTTTTTATTTCTTTTGAGTTCCGGAACTCTAAAAATATTGTATTCTAGAGAGAAATATTCAAGTTTCTACGTCAACTGGAAGTAGCCTTTAGGTTTTGATTCCCTTACGAGTAGTTGCGAGTTTCAAAATATGCGGTATAAATGGTTACCATTACGTTTTTGCGTTTACTTAGTTTTTTTTTTCACAGCTGAAAGGCAATTAGACCTAACTATTTGATATGTATTTCAACTTGATACTTCTACGCATTCATGAGGTAAAGGGTAATAAAAGTTTATAATAATTTAAAAAAAATATTATGTGATGTAACTAAAAATTTAAGGTTTTCGCAATTTTTCCTTTATGTGTGCTATAAAACGTTGCTTCATGCCAAATTTCAAGATTCTAGGTCTACTGGAAGTATCCTTTAGGTTTTGATTCCCTTGGGAGCAGTTGCGAGTTTCAAAATATGCGGTTTAAATTGCTGTTTCTTTTGATTGCGTTGACATAGAAGTTTGATTTTGTTACAGCTTAAAGTTATTATAGACTTGAGTATTTGATATGAATTTCAATTTAATACCTCTACGCGTTCATGAGGAAAGGGGTAGTAAATTTGAAATTATTAAAAATATTTTTATTAAATGATGTAACTAAAAATGAAAACTTTTCGCAATTTTTCCTTTATCTGTGCTATAAGACGTTGCTTCGTACCAAATTTCAAGATTCTGAGTTCACGGGAAGTACCCTGTAGGTTGATTCCCTTGCGAGTGTCGAAATTTACAGCAAAACGGCTGTATCTTTTGATTGCATTGGTTTAGAAGTTTGATTTTTTCACAGCTCCAAGGGACAGTATACTTAATTATTTAATATGAGTTTCAGCTTGATACCTCCACGCGTTCTTGAGAAATAGGGTCTTGACAGACCGACAGACAGACAGACGGACAACAAAGTGATCCTATAAGGGTTCCGTTTTTTTCGTTTGAGGTACGGAACCCTAAAAAAGTAAGTAGTATATTAGTTGTCTGGTTTCCATAGTTCTGCTTAGTTTGGCATCAGATAACAGTGTGTGTAGAATATACAGGATATTGGAAAATTTGAAACAATCGCATGAAAAGACGTATATATAACTAATATTTGTTGTAGTTGATATTTCACAAAATATTTAATTTAACATTTTTTTTTAAATATTTCCATGTACTATAAAAGGTATGTAAATACATAATATAAAACTTAGACCTCTACATTAGGTAAGGAGACGATATCTGAGAAATGATTATGGTAGATAAACGTAGTGGTAATAAGCTCTTTGATTGTAGGCAGTCTTTGCTGCAAGAGATTAAAAAAAATATATATGTCAAATTAGAAATAGGGTTGTTGACTGACATATCAAATCAGATACTTTTTAATAAATGTCAAAACGATAGTTTATATGAAATTTTGTATGAAATATTACACTATGACGTCATAGTTTCATAGCATCAAATCATATACTCTTAGTGGTTCCACTGGTAATTAAAAATCATAAAAAGCATTAAATGTACCACATATTTGATATTTCCACGTGTTTTTAGATGTTTTATGCATTGGTTAGTGTTTGGTCATTTATTTTTGATAGTGTCAACTACCCTATTCAGGCTAAGATCTATAGAGCGTACTTTACTCAAACTTTACCGTACTAAATCGGTATTTTCGAATGGCAATTTTCGAATCTCTCTGAGTGTGTACTAAGCAAAGCCTAACTGCACCTAATCGACGAATTACCATAAACTTGGCTACAAATTAAAACACACAAATAGGTATTTACATTATTATGTAGGTTTATACCTTAAGTAAAGTCTGAGCAAAGTCTAAGCACGCTCTATAGATCTCAGCCTCATATGTGACGAGGAATAGTTTTTTTTTAATTTGAATTTTTCATTGGTAACGTCAGAATAAAAACGTGAATATGCCCCTTTTTAAAATTAAGAATGATTTTTACTCTTATTTGGGCCATCCAAATAACTTGATAATATGAACATACATTCTGAGAAATATAGAAAGGGAATAGTTTACATAAACAAAAAAAACTTGTAAAAAAATATTTTTTTTTAAATAAAAACCGTCTTTTTTACTAAAAGTGAGCCTCGCCTGTGGTTTAAAAGAATTAAGCGGAGAAATTTAAGCGGAGAAATAGACAGGGCAGACAACGACTTTGTATTTTTTATACTATTTCAAGAAGTCTAAGCGTAGATTTTATACCTAATATGGCGTAACGATCACAGATTAATAAATAAGTACTTAACTATCGCTAGTAATAAGAAATAATGGAGGTATCACGTCCCTATTTTTAAATTTAGTGACGTGCAATTTTCATATACCAACCTATCAATTCTTAAGAGGGTAAAATAAGGCATCGCTGGTAACAGTTACTAAAACAATAGGAGTATAAAAAAATATTTTTATTTACAATTTTTACAGGTTTTTTTACAAAAATAAAATGCAAATGAATATTCGCATTTTTCCCGGTAGATGGAAGCACATGTGTTTACATTTTTTTACAAACAAATATGGCAGTGATTCAGTACGCAATAAAACATAGCTAATAACAACCAGATTTTCAACGAAGGCGTTTCTACGCTATTTATGCATTTACGTGAATAAAAAAAAATACCATAAACGTTACGTTCGAAATTCTGGCATTAGCGAATGTTTAAAAAGAAAGTCCGTGACAAGGCGCGAAAGGTTGTTCATTTTTTAAATGATCACCAACAGTAAGGGTAGTTGGGGCACAGGGCCGGGTTGAAGTCAGCGGGGTACTTGGGCGCGGCAGGGGCTGGTCTGAAAATTAATATTTTTTGTTATAATATTAATAATTAATGTTTATTAGTGTAATAATAACCGTTTTGGGTAGTTTTTTAATTTGTGTCTATAAACTAAAAAAAATGTTTTTTATACAGTTTTCAAAATTACTGCCATTTTGGACTTAAGTTATTTTTTAAACTCACTCGGGCACGGAGGGCGCAACAGGCAGTATGGAGGGGTTCAGTACCCACTCAGGTATGGGCATGCCGTCGGGCGTGAATCTCGCGAGGGTAGAGCTGTCACAGAACGGGTAGTTGGGGCAAATTGCGGGGTGGACGCCAGCTGGGTACTCGCGGGCGAGCGCTACCACGGCTACGGCGCAGATGATGAACTAAGACACAAATTGGGAAAATGTTAGAGTTAATGAAATAATAATGTTGTTATTATATAGTACTAGCATCCGTCCCGCGGTTTCACCCGCGTTCCCGAGGGATCTTATGTTTTCCCGGGATAAAAAGTATCCTATGTTCCAAATTTCATCCAAATCCGTTCAGTAGTTTTTGCGTGAAAGAGTAACAAACATCCATACATCCATACTCACAAACTTTCGCATTTATAATTAAGTAGGATTTATACACAAAAAAAAGATTTTTGTTTTGAATATTTTTTAGTTTTTTTTACTTCATAAAATATTAAAAATAGAATTTAATGTATTTAAAGGATTTAAAACTTAAAAAAAAAACATATTTTTTTATAGTTTGTTGTAAAAGTGAATTTCCAGAATCATCCAATATTATGGTCCTTTAACTACTGTATTTAGAAACCATAATTTTCATGTAGGCAACAATGATGTAAGAGGCGTTAACCAACTATTAATACCGTTTAAATCCCCCAAATAAAATCAAATACCCGTGACCAATCAATCTTTCAATTAAAATTAATGGACGTTGAATTTGCAACAATATGTCATGCAACCGCTAAGCAATGCAATGCAATGCAAAATTGCAAGCGAATTGCTCATATCAAATGGTTATGCACTATTTATTAAATCAGACTATGAAATGTCTACTTATAAATTATAATAATTCAGCGATAAGGGCTGACAATTTTGATCGTTTGTAAGTTTATTAGATATTTTAGGGTTGTACTAACTAGTTTTTATATTTTTGCGAGTATGCGGATAAGAAAATAAGTTATGAGTTAAACCATGTTTACTTACTCTTACTCTACCATAAGATAACTTTACGCCATTTTAAAATTAACATACATAAAAAAGGAAAATAAATATGAAAAAAAAAATATTTGTAAATAAAAGTTTTTTTTAAATACAACACATGTATTTATAAAAAGTGATCCTAGATGCTGCCCTGGTTAAACCGGTTACTACGTAAAAAAATCATTAGCACCTACTTTAGCAAAAAATATAATATCCACAATGCATAAGGGTAATAAATAATCTAGATCTAGATAATCTAGGTAAATAAGCGTTTTTGGGCAACTATAAACCTGATGACATCTCCAGCCAACCGGGTGAATTAAATTTCTAATTTTGTACAACACAATTCACTAACTTAGCGTGACAAACGAATATGTCACAGTTTTTGTTAAACTCAATTATATAATGTTTATTTTATACACTGTTTCCCGCGGTTTCACTCGCGTTCTCGGGATAAAAAGTAGCGTATAACCTTCAGGGATAATGTGAAAGAATTTTACTAGTAACAAATACAAATCATACTAGTAACTCCGGAGATTAGCGCGTTCAAACAAACAAACTCTTCAGCTTTATTATTCGTTTTATCATAGAGTAAATAATACCTACTACGTACATACAACGTTTTATATTAAATTTCTTTGATCTCAAATAGGTATATTAATTTTGATTTTCTAAAGTAATTTAGGAATGTTACAAAAAAATATCACGAATATGGCATTTGTTTTTTTCAATATATTTTTTTTTTAATTGTAAAAAATGTTATAAACTTTTTATTATTCCGAGCATTAGAAAAAAAAATGTACGTGTTTAAAATGAAATACCGCTCAATTAGAGTAACATAATTTATGAATTTCATTTCGACTAACCAAAGGCAAGTTCCTACATCAAACAAACATTAATTTTGATTGATCTATGAATAAATACATAATGTATTAATTATTTATACGTTACGCATTCCTAGTACCTGTCAGTCTGTGTGTCTGTTATTATATGCAGCCTTGCGTCCACCCACTTTGTATCCAAGGCATATCTTAATGGGAAAATTTGGACTAGTTACCTATGGCGACTAATGGTGCCGATTCTGTTGTTTACGAACTAAAATAAATTTAATCTCACTATATCTCTTTCTAATAGTAAATATAAGAAAGGGATGCAAGATATTTTAGTCCTGTCAGTTTAATCCGATCACACATTTCAACGTGAATTTAAGCGCGATCTTTATTGGTCACGACTATTTACCCGTACATTACGACGGTATGGATTAAACTGACAGCATTAAAAATGTTCTATATTTTTTCAATAAGGTTAAAATGAAAGAGAGGTGACTTGTCTAATATTAGTTAAGTTCGTAAACAACGGAATCGGCACCAATATACGGTCAAATTACAATTGTCATTGAGATGAGTGTATTGATACTCTACTAATATTATAAATGCGAAAGTTTGTGTGTATGTATGTTTGTTACTCTTTCACGCAAAAACTGATTTGGATGAAACTTGGTAACAGATAGTTAAAGTCTAGATTAATATAAGGGAAAACATAAGATCCCTCGGGAACGCGTGTGGAACCGCGGGGGACAGCTAATTGTAATCAAAAACAAAACACATTTATTTTAATGTAAACGCACATTATTTTAGCAAATCTGTATTAAAAAAAAAGGATTATTAAGAAGGTAATTTTGATATTTAGTTTTGTATCTTCTACCGACTCTACTTTCTCGAGTAAAGCCCTTTTAACCACTGTATTATCGAGACTATAAAATTAAATCGCATATTATTATAGTTATGATATTTTATATAATTTCTTAATTCCAAGACGTAGATACATGTTAATATGATGTGGCATTTAAAATGTTTAGTGATCTTTAAGTTTTTTTTTGAAAAATAAAAGTA
This sequence comes from Tethea ocularis, assembly GCA_963555595.1. NCBI lineage: Eukaryota > Metazoa > Arthropoda > Insecta > Lepidoptera > Drepanidae > Tethea > Tethea ocularis. The sequence continues at coordinate 2,128,355 of OY741983.1, read as the reverse complement.
TTTTCCTGTTATGGCAGACACTGACTGACAGTAACAATGTAGAATATTGATTTTTTGTAAGAGTGAAAAAATATAAATAGTTTATATAGTTTAATAGTTTATATTGGCAGCAGCGGCCGCCTCGAGCAAATTTTTTATATATAGTTTGTATATTTGTTGTAAATAATTGTAAATATTGTATATTTATAGAATAAAAGACCTTAGTTAATAGTTTATATATTTCATGAAATCATTTACAATTTAGGATAGATTATGATTATTATTAATTTATAGAAAATAATTTTTCGGTAAAAAAAGCTCCACATAAAAATTTTTAAACACTTTTCAAAATATCTACACCTAAGTAATTCCTTATATTTTTATTAATAAAATTGTTATTTTCAAAACTCACCAACTTGGCGTACATTTTCACAAGTGTAATCCTCTCGACTGAACAGTGAGACTGATACTGCTTGCTGATATTCGCATGGCTTATATACTGAGTTACATCGGCGCAGGCGTCAATTGTTTTGTTATTGATTTGATAGCGACGCCCGCCGCGCCCTGCCAGCGCGCGCGCCGTCCCTGTGCTCTGCAGGGTTGTAAGGCTGTATGCAACGTATACCAAAAATGCGCAGTCGTAATGATTTATGGGTGATCTTCTATACCCTGTCGATAGTCTATAGTATATGGCTCTATACACAAACTGAGAGTAGCGGTCGCTCTAAGCGCCAAGGGGTGCCAAACGTGAAAAGCAATGTAGAACGAAAAATTTAATTTAATCTAAATTCAATAAGTAATGTTTGAAAAAGTTGAAAATTATTATTCATGTAGGTATACTAAAAAGGAAAGCTGAAGATCTTTTTTTGTTTGTTTGATTGAACGCGCTAATCTCTAGATTAGGTACCTGTCGGAATCTAAAAATTCTTTCACTAATAGGAAGCTACATTATCCAAGTGCTATAGGCTACTTTTTATCCCGAGAACGCGAGTGAAACCGCGGGGGACAGCTAGTATAACATATATCGCGTTCCCGGGACAAAATTTAGCCTGTTACTCTTTGGCAAATAATCTTTATGTCAAAAACTGATTATCTACGAACAGCTCAAACCACTGGACAGATATGCTAAGTATGTATGTATAGGCCTGTATTTGACCACAATCTCATCATGGTCAGTGATGATGTGGCCTATGGTAAGCACACTAAGCCAAGAGTGCATCTGTTGGAACACACGTGGTGCTTGGCGACATATTTTCAACTTGAGGGTGGTAGCCAGCCAGTACAAAGTACCCTATCACCATGCTATGGTTTCTTCACATGTTTTCCTTCACCAAAAGCTCGAGCTCATTGGCTTATGGTAGAACAAGGTGGATGATATCCCCATCGAAAAGGGATGATCTTCCACCAGACTGGGTCATCGTGGCTGGGGACCGCGGTCCAACTGTTGATGTTGGAATCCTGTATATATGCGAATGCGCGAACAAACTCCAAAAGCGCGATGTAGGTTGTATGTCGATAGTGTTGATATATTGCAGCGCCATCTATACATTGGTGTCTGAACTATGTAGCTAACAGGGGTCGCTACAGGATCATAAAATTAAGGGGTAAAATATGAGATCGCGGGTGAAACCACTAGTCTTACAGTCCTTTGCCCTTCATGGCTGAGTGAGTGAGTATCTCAATGAATATGCTCTATTTACTTATTAGAACTTGACCATCTTAGGTGTCACATACTTGTATAATAGGTACAGCCAGCAACAAAACACATGAACAATGTAACTATTCCCTAATACTTAATGATAAAGTAAAGTTACCTAAATGTTGCCCAGTTGAGAGCCTTCTGCGCTTACTGATATGTCCAGTAAGGTTGATGAAGCCATCAGAAGATGTGAGAAATTTTAGTCCATTAAAAAAACGAGCATCAGAAGCCTCAGCATTACTGCAACATTGCAGCCTGTGATGTTGAGGGGTACCGCTCTGGACAGAGTATCGGATTTCAAGTAGATGATGGGGACATAGAGAGGGGATGTAAGGCGTTGGCTGTTCGCATCACCCTTATGGAGGAACAAGGTGGATGAGACTTCCTTCCGCCAGGGAGTGTCATCGTGCCTGGCGACCGCGGTTCAGCTGTTGATGTTGGAATCCTGTATATATGCGAATGAGCGAACAAACTTTACAAGTGCGATGTAGGTTGTATGTAGATATTGAAGCGCCATCTATCTATTGTTGTCTGAACTATGTAGCTGACGGGGGTCGCTACAACCACTGAGGTATAATACTACGTATAGAGAAGACGCCATATATAACCACTAGTTGCTTAAACACGAAACGCGTAAGACTTTTTAGTCGCCAAAAACCTACACCTTAAAGGCGTTGTACGTGTTTAAACTGTCTGGTTAGATGACTAATTATTGATTTCAGTGCTGCAGTGAATATTTAAAATGGAACATGAACTTTGTTTAGGATAGCTTCTCTATACTTAGTATACCTCAGTGGCTACAACCCTGTTTAAGGTATTCTTTCAATCACTGCACTCGCACGTTGTGGGTCAGATATACGCAGAGAGCATACAGTCATGCAACCCTCTTAGAGTTCAATATAATAATGCCTTCAGGAATGCAGCCGGATTTATACAGGCCTGCGTAAAAGAATCGCATCATTGATGCATAGGTGCGTGGGAGCGCCAACGGCATTCTGAAGGTACCCAAAAAAACAAATGCTGTAAAGGCATAAAATCTTAGGCTCCTGTCCCACCGCTGGCGATAATCGAGAAACGAGTTGAGCTAGTTAGGCGACCTACGAGTAGGGTTGCCATCTTTAAAATCAGCTAACCAGGACAACTACTGTGAAAACCCCGGATTTTTGAGCTTTATACCCGGACATTTAAGGCGATGATAGCTCAGTGGTAGTGACGTCGGATACCGAGACGAAGGTCCCGGGTTCGAATCCTACAATGAGCTTGAGCTTTCGGTGAAGGAAAACATCGTGAGGAAACCATAGCACGGTGGTAGGGTAGTATTGTAGTACCCGCCTGGCTGGCTACCACCCTCAAGTTGAAAATCTGTCGCCAAGCAACATTCGGTGTGTTCCGACAGCTGCACTTGAGAGCCAGTTCCTTTCTAGGCTTTGTGTGCTTACCATCATCGGCCACATCATCACTGACCAAGGTGAGATTGTGGTCAAACACAGGCCTATATATAGTAAAAAAAAAAAAACATGTATTTCTTTTTTTCAAAGTTACGTACTCAGTAACATAAAATATTGTTAAAATTGTTATAAATCAACATTTTATTTATTTTTGCGACCGGTAAACTATAAAACCCGGACTACAAATGAAACCCCGCCCGGACGCTCCCCGGACTCCCTCTAAACTAGGACAAATAAGGGAAACCCGGACCACCAAGCGAGCGTCTCTGAGAAAGATATTCCATTGATTGACTCTCTGAAAATCTTAATAAAAATCACACTGAACTAGTTTTGATATAAATGGAATTCACAAGTGCGTGTAGGTTGACACTTATTTCCACTCAGGTGTAAAAATAAACAATTACATTTTAAGTTACGATGACCGTAGCGGCCATTTTATTGTCATAATGTACTTAGTGCCCTTTAAAATATAAGGAACCCCTTATTTGGACTACATGATCTTGATATTTTTAATTAAGTACTTAACTATATATCACGAAATATGAACTTTAAGTTGTTTGTTGTAAAGTATATTTTCAATTGAATAACAAAGTAACCAGCATGGCATGATGATTTCTTTCAGCAAAAGTTTCGAGGAGAATATCGATAGAGCCTTATATGTATAATAAACCTGACAAGATAGAGAGTTCACGCGTCTAAACGCCAAAAAAATACCAGCCAACTGTTGGTTTGTTGAAAAACCTTCGTCGCGGCGCTATTGGTATTCCAGCAGTTGCACTTGAGACCTTCCCCCTAAGCTTTATAGGTCGGTAATACATTGGCAGGTAATTCCTCTGATATTGCTAATGTCTATACGCGACGGTCACCATTTACCACCAGGTAGATCGCCTGCCAGCTTGTCAATCTAATATAAAAAAATAAATAATTCATAGGCATCAAGGATCAAATGTAATTAATCATACTACTTTTTTACAACTGTCATGACTTGAATATTTAACAAAATGTACCAAATCAATGTCACAGATAATTAAATTATATACGTTTCACAAATTAGACCAGTTTCTGTGTACATAAAGTGTACGTATGAATATATTACAATATATTGTTAATAAAATTGCATCGCAACGAGCAATCTTTATTATTATGCTGACGTAAGAAATGAAGTAAGCTCAACTGGATGCGGTATTTTTATTTGGCAAAATAGCTATTAAATTTGTTAAGTTGGATAACACACTATACACACACTTAGTTATAGTGCCAATTCGAAAATTGAGAAAAAAGAGATTTTCTAAAAACTCGTGATATTCCTAGAGCATTTGTGTGTATTGTTATATTTATTTTGAGATATAGCTGTTCTCCACGGTTTCACTTACTTTCCCGGAATAAAAAGTAGCCTATAACCTTCGGGGATAATGTAGCTTCCTTTTAATGATGTGTATATATCAGTCGATAAGGGTCAAATTATGGCGAGGGTAAGCCGATCAAAAAACACCTGTAATTTTAGAATTACAGTGTATTTTAAGCATGAGCCACTTTTGGCTTTGAAATCATGAAATGTGGAACTTTACTGGGATCCCTAAAAGGTAAGCCGATGGGAATCGGCTTGTATGAACCCTTCGCCACTGGTATATATACACTCATCATTAAAGCATGGGACGAAAACTCCACCCACAGATTAAAGATGATGAAAAGTGATGAGATGTGATGAGATTATGCCACATCCAATATGATAACATTCGTAGCACACATCACAAGGTATGAGCCATTACCATAAGTAATCCGTCCGGTATATATTACTTCGGTAAGTCGAAGGCATCGCTTCCGCGTGCCGAGAGCAGGCGTGGTTGGGGGGGCAATTCTCGCATCGTCGATATTTATATCGTAACCGATATTTTATCAAAAACAACTGTCAAATTCTGATTAATTCCGAAATAAACGTTGGGTTGGTTCAGTATTTTATTAAATATCGATTACCATGGTGAAGGCTGAGGGTTCAAATTCTAGAATGAATTTGAGTTTTCGGTAAAGGAAACCATAATGATAGGTACTTTGTAAAACCGCCCGACTGGCTACACCACCCACCCTCTAGTTGAAAATCTGCCGCTAAACACATTCCAGTATGATCCGACAGCTAATCTTGAGAAACAGTTCCCTTCTAGGCTTTGTGTGCTCCATCTTCGGTCACATCATCACTGACCATGGTGAGATTGTGGTTAAACAGGTCTATAATAGTAAAAAGAAGCCTATGAAGAAAGATATGAAAATCATCGTTCGCCGTTACTTTAAGGAGCCAGGATGGCTTGGGTAAAGCTGGCAGGGGGAATGCACAATACACCCCAAGCGGGACGTCAGTGCAGGCATTATCGCCCGCATACAGAATAAGAATATCCTCGTTCTGAAATGTTTTTTGACAGTTAAGGATATTCATATCGAGAATAGGACCCCGAATATTTTAATGTTATCCTATATATTTTTATTGACGTATAGCTCGTATGGGCGGCTGTTTGGGATAAAGATAAGCACATGAATATGCATGTACAATAGATTTTTTAAGGCGTTGATAGCTCATTCTTAGTATCTTCAAAATGAAAATATATCTTCTAGCTAGGCTTTGCTTACCCCTTCGGGGTCATCATCAGTTACATGTTCGGCTGAGAGCCCTCTGCGCTCGCCGATTTGTCCGGTACGGTTGATGCAGCCTACCTACCCTACCTACCCTACCTACCCTACCTACCCTACCTACCCTACCTACCCTACCTACCCTACCTACCCTACCTACCCTACCTACCCTACCTACCCTACCTACCCTACCTACCCTACCTACCCTACCTACCCTACCTACCCTACCTACCCTACCTACCCTACCTACCCTACCTACCCTACCTACCCTACCTACCCTACCTACCCTACCTACCCTACCTACCCTACCTACCCTACCTACCCTACCTACCCTACCTACCCTACCTACCCTACCTACCCTACCTACCCTACCTACCCTACCTACCCTACCTACCCTACCTACCCTACCTACCCTACCTACCCTACCTACCCTACCTACCCTACCTACCTACCTAAAACCTTCTCCTGGTTCTACCTCCCCAACAATTTTCAGCCGTTCTTGAGTTATGCGCTTACCAACACATTTTGCGATTCATTTTTATTCAAGATCACCTAAGACATACTCTTGGTTTCAACAAAATCTTAGCTATGCCCTTGATGAGAGATGAATTCAATGAAGTTCATCGCAATTTTGTTACGTGGTAGCCGGATTGGTGACCCCAGATTTACAGACCCGACCGGTTGTACAGATCCAACCTTTCTCCTTTCAGGGCTAGCACGATCATAATAGAGATCGTTTAGTTATAGATTATTTATGCAGTAGGGTTGTCAACTTCATATAACTTTTTTATTTAAAAAAATATAATAAACATGAAAGTGTGTGTGTGGGCCCCTGTCATCGGTGTATAATATATCAGAATATATAATATTAAAAAATATACAACAAATTAATAAATAAAAAGTGATTTTGATTGTTTCCTCTTGATATTCCCACAGTACAGTCAATAGTGTTTGACCACAATCTCACCATGGTCAGTGATGATGTGGCTGATGGTGGTAAGCACACAAAGCTTAGAAGGAAAAGCTCTCAAGTGTAGCTGTCGGAACACATCGGAAAATACTTGGCGAAAGATTCAACTTGAGGGTGGTAGCCAGCCAGATTTGTTTTCCAGAAATAGACTAGAATAACATACTTATACATAAGATTCCTTGTGAACGTGGCTAGCACCGCGAGGCTAAAAAATAAACTGGGTTTAGACATGAAAAGGTATAACAAGATGCTATACGTAAAATGATGATTCTAAAATGCATTTTTCTCTGTATTCTTAGTTCCAAGAGATTTGGAAAATATATATGTTAAACTAGAGAATACGTGCAAGGGAATAGTTTTTTTTAAAATTGGGATTTTTCATTGGTAACGTCAGAAAAAAATCATAAATATGCCCCTTTTAAAACTAAGAATGCATTCTTCTCTAAAATACAATATTTACAACAAATATACAAACTATATATAAAAAATTTCCTCGAGGCGGCCGCTGCTGCCAATCAACGGCAAGGTTCCCAGAAGGCTGGCAGCGTTCCCTCTTTGTATGGCCAAGCTAACGCGTTGGCGGAAAAAGCTCCCCGCCCGCCGGTCCCCTGTGACCTCAAATAATTTTGAAGATAATGTTCGAGAAAATCGGCGAGCCTCGGACCCCCAAGGCCCCCTGGTCTCGACCGCAAAAGGCAAAAATAAATAATTTGGGCCAATAGAAGCGTATTTTTTGGATTTAGAATCTCTTATTTGGGCATTCCAAATAACTTGAAAAATATTAACATACATTCTGAAATCCATTAGAAAGGGAATAGTTTTCTTACTTTAAAAAAAAGGCTTAGTTTCTTTTTAAATAACATAAAACCATCATTTTTACTAAAATTACGTCTCGCTTATCTCCGTCAGTTTGGTAAGGGACGGAGACATACGCAGGCAGCCTCCTCTTAATTCACGTAAAAATCAAGGTGGCAACCCTGTACAAACGCTACCAACAATTTTATTGGGTAATTCAAATAATAAATATTATAACATTGTCACATAAATGAATATATAATTGTATTTTTTAGTAATACGTATGGAAATGAATAAAAACTGTATCAATATTTAATTATTTCATGTTTGTTATTCATATAACTTATTGACAAGAAAACCCTGCAACAGTAGGTATGCAAATAACAGATTATGATATTAAAATTCCTCTGCAATGTATACAGTATGTTTTTTTTTTTACTATGTATAGGCCTATGTTTGACCACAATCTCACCGTGGTCAGTGATGATGTGGCCGATGATGGTAAGCACACAAAGGAACTGGCTCTCAAGTGCAGCTGTCGGAATACACCGAAAGGTGCTTGGTGACCGATTTTCAACTTGAGGGTGGTAGCCAACCAGCGGGTACTACAAAGTACTGTGCTATGGTTTCCTCACGATGTTTTCCTTCACCGAAAGCTCAAACTCATTGTAGGATTCGAACCCTGGACCTTCGTCTTGGCATCCGACGTCACTACCACTGAGCTATCATCACCTTTAAAACGATACGGTATTGTAGGCCGTAAGGGCATTAATTTTTATCTGTACTATACTAATAATAAATCGGACAAATGCGAGTTAAACTCGCGTGGAGAGGGTTCCGTACATGTTTAACTAAGTTCCATAAATATTTTTAAATCTGTCCCAAATTTGTTGATGGTAAAAGTTTTTTTTTTGGAAATCGTGTTTTCTAATAATGAAACCTAGCTACATCGATTTATCGCCACCGAAACCCCCTGCATACCAAATTTCATGAAAATCGTTGGAGCCGTTTCCGAGATTCAGATTACATACATATATCAATAAATTGCAGGTTTAAAGATATTAGATACACTTCTTATAGGTTTTCCTGTAATCTTTAGATAAAGAACTATTATCTGTTTTTTTTTCAAAATTTTTGGCCCAGTAGTTAAGGAAATAAGGGGGGTGGGGGGGAATGGTCAATTATCGCCAATTTTTCGCCTATTTTCATAAATAACTTCAAAACTATTTATATTAAAATTAAAAAAATATATATTTGAGATCCTCATAACATGTTACACAATATTGTCTGCAAAACATTTTTTTTCAATTTTCTAATATACCCCCAAAATTAGCCCCCATGTTTGAAATTCATTTATTTACGTAACACGTCCATGTTTGGGTCACCGACTTACATATGTGTACCAACTTTCAACTCAATCCAGACCAATATTTTCGGAAATTTAAAGCTGAAGAGTTTATTTGAACGCTCTAATCTCTGTTGTTACTGGTCCGATTCGAAAAATTCTTTCACTGATAGGAAGCTACATTATCGCCAAAGGTTATTGGCTACTTTCTATCCCTGAAACGTGAGTGAAGCCGCGGGGAACAGCGCGTATCTTTGGTGGTAAGCGTAATGAACATCATTAATGAGCGGGGGGCAGTCAGTCATATTAACTATGTATATAAGTATGTAGGTAGTTAAAAAGTATGTATTAGGTACCTATATCAGTTATCTGGTTTCCATGGTACAAGTTATGCTTAGTTTGGGATCAAATAACCGTGTGAATAGTATCCCAGGAGGAGTTAATCATTAATTCTCATGTTTCATCATTAATTCCAGGGAGATTCGCATGCAGAAGATAGTCAGGAAATATAATAAAATAACCTGATTATATTCATAAAAAAAAAACAAAAACGTTACAAAAACGCAGTGTGTCATTGAGCAAAGAGTAACAAAAAATAAGCGATAAAGATATTATTATTATTATATGAAATAATTGAAAATGGCGGCGATGGCCGATACAGGAAGAGTTGGGCACTGGTCATCGTTGTAGTCTAGGAGCTAGGATGAACAATTTATATTTTCTTTTACTAAAACAGGGTTATTATGGAAAACTTTTATTCAAAATCTAATTTATTCAGTTTAGGCCCTACTACGGCACTTATGAACGTCAACAGTTACAGTTTTACAATAGACTCTACTACCGGTTCAGAATACACTTGAACTGAGAAGACTCCGGCAAGAAACTCAGCAAAGCGTTTTTTTTTTATTTATTTTTTTATTTAACTTGCCGTGTTAACTAGACATGACAATTTTGAGTCGGTACTATATATCGCATATTATTATATTGTACGATGACATTGTGCTGGTCTGATGATGAAGCTGAAAAAAAAACTTGTCCCTAATTTTATTTATTTTTAATTCACATTCTGGGAACCTTGCCGTTGATCGGCAGCAGTGGCCGCCTTGAGGATGTTTTTTATGTAGTTTGTATAATTCTTGTAAATATTGTATAGTGTCCTGACTATCCGTACCCGTCAGTGGTTGAATTTTAATTTAAGGCCGCCCGTAAAATAGGGATTGCTGTTGATACCGTGGGGCTGAAAGTTAATATTCTTGCCGGTAGTTTGATAAAATAAGAAGGTAGTTTTGTCAATTTTAAAATTATGCATTTATTTAGCGTTATAAAAAAAAATGTTTACAGCGCAGAAATTTTCCAAACTGACAATTTCAATACAAGAAAAGTAGTGTAAATAATATTTACATCAAATTTAAGAAAACTTAAAAATACCAGAAGTTCAAGGAAAGAAATTAATAGTAATTACTTATAAAAATAAACCTTGAATTATACGAAGCTATTTAAGTACTAGTGATTTTAATTTATTATTCATCTCCTAGACTATTGAGAAGTATTTTTAATTGCAAGTGTTGATGTGTTATTGAACGGGTTTATTCAGAACAAAACAATTCAATCAATATCATTTATTTATTTGTTATCTAGCCAGTTTTTTCAGCGTTCATAAAATAATTAGTTGAATCAAGCTTCGAGGCTTGTTATGGGTAAAGGATACCTCGAGTACATTTTTTTTCAGGTTTTAGTATTTGAGTATCAAGTCTGATATCTCTTTTTTAGCCTTCGTATACAATAAAATACAAAAATTACTTACCTATTCTTTCGTAATCTATTCTGCTAGACTACCCAGTAATTCTTTATGATAATTAGGAAAAGCAATTTTGGAATCTAGTACGTGGATATAGAATACATAATACATTTTTCATTTCATTTCATTTCATTTCATTTCATTTCATATCAAGAGAACACCTTGAATTCAACCGCGTTCTCAAAATAAAATTCATCGCGTAAAAAGATAACAGACAAACAAACAGCCAGACGAGGTATATTAGTATAGAGCAGGCGAATATTTCGTTTCATACATAATTGCATTACATACATAAACCCTACTAATATAAATGCGAATATTTGTGAGGATGTATGAATGTTTGATACTCTTTCACGTAAAAACTATTTAACAGATGGATTAAACTTGGCACATCGATAGATCATACCCTAGAATAGCATAATAAGCAATATCCTGGGAAAAGAAAAGATTGGGAACGCGGGTGAAACCGCCTGGCGGCCAACGTTAAATAAGGCACTGACGAAAAGGTAGTACTGTAAAACCTTTACTAATACCTAAGTATTAGATTATTTTATTTTATTTATTCTACTTTACATACATTATAATTATTTTAATTATAATTTTAAATGTATCGCTGTACCCTAGGTTGCCTGGAAGAAATCCCTGTAGCGATAAGGCCGCCTAAATTGTTTATACTTTTATTTTTCTTTTCTTTTTCTTTGTTTTTATTGATGTACTATCGACAAAGTTGAAGCATGATCACCTTAAGGGTGTATTTTGTGTGCAGTGACTGGCCGCTACCTGTGTCTCACACAATATAACCAGACAATGCACTTGTCATAAAATAGTAGATTGTCATTGTCAGTAAATAATCTAGACAAAAGATTTTACAAGAGACCGTTTTATTGTCAACAATGGACAGGGCGAACTATGATTACTGGCTGCAAGCGAAAAGGTCTCAAAACTGATCATGCTTCAACTTTGTTGATGGTACCTATTTTTGTGTAAACAATAAAGAATTTTTGTTTTGTATTGTATTTAATGTGGGTTTTTTGCCTGAATAAACAACTTTATTATTAATATTATAAAATTACATTACTTCCTCCATATCACATCACGCATACAGCCGTCGGATGTCACAAAAAAACCGGACGAGTACCCCACATACAGTTTCTTGCGACAACATATTTTACATTACATTAATAAATAAATAGTACAAGTACGTAGCGTAGGTACCTTAATGTCACGGTCACCGACATCGCACTTATTTCTTTTTAGGCGTCTCGTTTTTACTTAAGTGGACCTTATCGCTAACAGCCAACATGCCAAAAGAAGATAGGTACCTATATTTTTTTTAAATGTATTTATGTCACTGATGTATATTACTTCGTATAGAGACGACGCCACACATAACCACTATGTTCCGTTCAAGTGCAGCCATCCGGCCGCACTTCAATTAGCTGCTTAAACGAGGAACGCGTAAGCGCCATGAAAATCACAGCGCTTACGACTTTTTGGTCGCGAAAAACTACACCTTAAAAGCGTTCTAGCGCTACGTATTTAAGGTGGAGGCTTCGGTTGGAGCGCGAAATTCAAATTTTATCACGCTTTTTGCAAATTACAGCTCAGTTATAGGTGAAAACGTGATAAAATTTGAATTTCGCGCTCCAACCGAAGGTATACCCTTAAACATGACATGATACTAAATATATATATGTCATTAAATATTAATATAGGTACAATTTAACAATTATAGAATGACTGTAGACCATTTATATCTCCTCTCTCCTATACCTCTCTAGAGATGTTGCTGTGCCCGACAGGGTCCACAATGTATGTATTACATAATTACCACCTAAGGTGTACACATTGTGGAACGCAATTAAATAAATAAATAAAAAAATAATAAATAAATAAACTGTCTGGTTAGATGACTAATTATTGTTTGAGCGCTGCAGCGAATATTAACAAAATGGAGCATGACCTTTGCTTAGGATAGCTTCTCTATACTTAGTAATACCTCATTGATTTATGTACATATACACGTAAAAATAAAATATAGGTATATAATACATACAAAAGTACAAAGGGACTGCTTATTTTTAATTGAAATAAACACAGTGTGTAAAAAAATATAATGACTCGTGTGAAACAAATAGAATGATTTAATCAAAAGTAAATAAGATGGGGAACATATTTTTTTTTTATGCCCTAGGTATACCCTCTCAAAATCACCCAGTATATAAAAGATTACAAGTGCTATTTTATTTTTTGTGGGTGATATAAATTATAAAAATTTGATAAAAAAAAAAAACAAAAAAATTATTGAAAAAAAATAGTGGAGCGCGAATGAAACCGCGGGGGTTAACTTGGACGGGCTTACGATGTACTCTTAAATCAAAAAGAACATCAGACTTTTGTAACATGAATCGATAAGGTCAAGTTTAACACGAAAATATGCAGTTTAATTGAACTTCTTATTTATTATTCCGATAAGTTGTCAGTTTATAAAAGTATTTTATGCGCCAATAAAATTACAGGGTGGTAGAGATAGTTGGCCGAAAAGGAATTGGTATGCCTCGTACAGCAGGCGATTAAGTAACTGTCTCGTAATGGGATTCCGATAGCGATAGCTCTCGTAATCGTCTTTTAATTTTGGTATTGTCTATCTTTTTTGATTCCGATGGCTAATGTCAAATTATTAATGGGCAGATGACATAGACCCGAGTCTTGTGTTTAATCTAGAGCACGACAAACTTTTCACCTTCGACTAGTACGAGCTTCCACACATAACCTCAATGCAATAAACCGCAAAGGTAGCCGATCTTGTGGGAGGCCATAGCCCCCTAAATCCGTCACTGGAAGACGTCAACTAAGAAAACTGTCGTTGAAGGAAAACATAGCACAAATAAAAGTCTAGAAAATAAACTTTCAACGCAATTTAATTGATCAATTAACTTGAAACAAATGAATCATTTTCATGAAGAATGTACCTACGTTGGTTAATTTCGTTGATGAACCAATATTTGTTTCGGCAATTTATGCCAATTACGCTACCAATTAAAAATGCAATTTTTCTGACAAAACTAACTGAGCTGTTGTACCTAACTAAAATTTACTATATATATTTAAATAGCGACTCGCCCCGGCTTCGCACGGTTTTTCTCGGCTTTTCTGTACTATAATATGCATGTATACATATAAACCTTCCTCTATCTATTGAAAACTGCATTAAAATCCGTTGAGTAGTTATTTTTTTTTAAATATATCGGGACATTTCTTCACACACTGTTATCTGATCCCAAACTAAGCAGAGCTTGTACTATGGAAACCAGATAACTGATATACTACATATACTACTTTTTTTTTTGTAAATACATAATTATATAGATAATTACACCCAGTGTAAAAGATCTATAGCGAACAGACAGCGGAAGCGACTTTATTTTATACTATGTAAAGAAGACTAGCTTTCTGCCCGAGTCTTCACTCGCGATCCTTTATTTTTACCCGTTTAGAATAGGCTCGTTGACAGTGTCAAAAATAAATGATCAAACACTAACTAATGTATAAAACATACAAAAACATAAAATCATCAAATATTTGTACTTTTTATGATTTTTATCTACTCTCATATCGTAAAGTTCTAATTATGAAATCAAAAACAGTACTTTAATGACCCACTTTATGCACACCCGTCTATAATGAAATTAAAAAATTATATTATAGTACAGTTTTCTTCCCAAGATAATGCTATAAAATAACTTCTTTTCATTAAAGTACAAGTATTTGGACAAGACATCAGGACTAAACAATTATAATTTTAGATGCAAATTTACTTTGTCTGTGGTCGCGTATGCGGTAGAGATCTCAACTTAGGAGTTTTTCCCCACACGGAGTTGGGCGCCATGATGTTTGTTTATTTTATTGATTTTTTTGCATTCATATTTTATTTTGGCCCAAAATTTTAGAAAAATAGCAGTGATACTAAGGTGAAATAAACTTGGATCTTAAATAGTGGAGGCGGCAATGGAAATGACGAATAATCGATACCCGTAAGTCATGAAAACCTATGACAAAATATTATCGATTTTTTACCTTTAAATGACATTACTTATATGAGTTTAATTACCAGTTAGGACCACTAACGGTAAATGACTGGATCCTGTGAAACTATGACGTCATTACTGAAATCACGAAAACAATTGCAATCTTTTCCAAACAAGATTGATGTATGTATGAAAAGTTTCAAGGTTGGCCCCGTAGAAAAAGTTGTTCATAATGACGAGAAAATTTTAGACGGTGATCAAAAAATCACCAGTATATACTATCGTTTTGACATTTAATAAAAACGAACTGATTTGATACGGAACCCTAAATAGATAATTATAGAGATAATACTTGAACTTCTCCAGAGGTTATCATTAATTATTTATGTAAATTATTTTAGGTATAACTCGGCAATATATAGGTAAATAATACGTAAATTCGCCATTTTCATTAGTTATTGTATAGCTACGTTATGTGATGGTAAGTAGATTTTATTACCGTGTTCTGAATTTGATTCATTTTTCAAGTTTTACTATTCTGTTGTTTACAAATTAAACTACGAGTCGGTAGAGGTGACCAATATCGATTGTGCTCTTTTATTTAATATTTATTTATTGTATTTATCAGAATTTAATTTATTACTTTGCCTATCTACCTTGATAATAGGGGTGATGACTAAAAAAAAAAAATTTGACCGTCAGTTAAATTACCAAAAAATATTGGACACATGTTTTTTCTTTAGTTCTGAAAACAAAAAATAACGAAGATACAGTGCGTATAAATATCGCGTGACGTCACGTTTTAGTACACTTTTTACACAGAAGTGACGTCACAAACCCCCACTCCTGAACTTTGATGCGACCTATCTTTGTAAGTATTTATTGATTTGATAAAATAAAAAATACGTATCCAATATTTTTTGATAACCTAACTGACGGACTAAATAGAATTAATTATTTTGTACCCAGTCATCATCCCTGGAGGTATTGGCACAGAGAAGATAATATACCTACTACGGTATTGGTGAAATTGGGCAATATGTATAAAGTTTAGAGTGTGGTTTCAGGCATCCACTCCCACTCAGTCTCGTCCCGTTCAATCGGCCCGAGCTGCCTACAGTAATCCGACCGCCCCCAATTAGTCGTAACTCGTACAAAGTCCTCCCCCTCCCCCGGTAACGCCCTGAGCCGAGGTTCGTACCCCATTCGGGGGTGCCCTCAGGCGTTGTTACCTAAATATTACCCGGCTGAGAGCCCTCTGCGCTCGCCGATTTGTCCGGTAAGGTTGTTGCAGCCACCTGAGGCTACCAACTTAGTCCTTTCAAAAAAAAAAAAAAAAATCAGGCTTCCAGCTAGATAATGTTACTAGATGAAAATTCGCGGGATGAGTGATAAAAGATATATTTTCAATCCTCTTCATATTGATATTATATCCTCTAAAAACAAGTAAGTATATATTAGCGTTATATCTAAACTAGATTCCGCGGTTTCACCCGCGTTTCCGAGGGATCTTATATTTTCCCGGGATAAAAAGTATCCTATGTGTTAATCTAGGTTATAAACTATCTGTGTTTCAAATTTCATCCATATCCGTTCAGTAGTTTTTGCGTGAAATAGTAACAAACATCCATACAGACAAACTTTGCAAAAGTTTTTAATATTAGTAGCATATTTAACTTTATTTATATTTCTAAGAAAGATTTACAGTCAAATATTAATGAATTGTTTATAATTGAAAATTGTTTAGAACCTAAATTGAACTGTTCTATTTTACCGATCGGCATTTTAATAGCCACAATGCGTATTTTGAGTGGAAAAAAAAATATTAAAATCCCGTCCTCAGCGCCAGTGAAACGTTAATAAAAGGCGAGGGTTAACGACAGACTGGTTTATTGAAAAGTTTCTAAATACTACCCGCCACCTAATGATTCTAATAACAACATACCCGATCGTTACAGTGTCGTTGACGTGTAATTAAGTCGCAAAACATGCAATACCCTGCGGTTTCACACGAGATCCTCCGCGATGACCCACATGTGGGTGCGAGATAAAAGCTATCTTTCTTTCTTTCTATCTATATCTGTATGCCAAAATTGCCAAACGGCCCGATCGCGATGATAGATCAGTGCAATTCTGCTAAATTACAACGGTTGTCATCCAATATCGATTCAGAAGTTCGTTTCCAATCCAATTCTAATTTTGACAAGCCAGTTGGCGCAGTTGGTTAAGACACCACCTATCACGCCGCTGGTCATGGGTTCGATTCCCATCGAGGACAAACATTTGTGTGCATGAACATGTCTGTTTGTCCTGTGTCTGGGTGTAATTATCTATATAAGTATGTATTTACAAAAAAAAAATATTATATGTAGTATATCAGTTATCTGGTTTCCATAGTACAAGCTCTGCTTAGTTTGGGATCAGATAACCGTGTGTGAAGAATGTCCGAGGATATTTATTTTTATTTATTTTAATTTTACTAATAAACGGTATTCCACTAAATAAACGTAACCGAACCACGATTGGAACAAATCCAATCAAATGTGTCAAATGTTTAGTGGAATACCACTTGATCGAACGTCAACTTTAACTCAACCATGATTGCATCTCGATCGTTGTCAGATTATTAGTGGAATACGAAAACGTACAAAAATCATCGTTCAGCCGAATCAGTACGATCCAATTGTAATGTAATCAAAATTAATATGGTAATTTACCCCCAGTCAGTTGTCACGTTTTCCATTTATATTATTTAGATAGATTTAACCATAATATCTTTGGATTTAACATCTAAATAGTTTAGCACTGTGTAAGAACTTTTTTTATTTTGTTTCAGATCAATATGAACATCATCGTGCTTATGTCCATTCTTGTCTTCGTTCAAGCTGATATACAGTACAAAGTTTCCATAAACGGCATTAACCACCAAAGAGAAATACTGTATGAAAATGTCAAAGCACATCTACTTGCCTTTGACTACGGCACAAACACTTTATACTTATGTGATAAACACAAACCAGCTAGATTAGATTTGAACACAAGACAGATGACACATATTTATGGTGTAAATTCTGAAGTAACGTCCTTAACTGTTGATCAGGAGACCCATGTTGTATACATAGGGACCACTAAAGGCATTTACAAATATAATATAAGCACTAATAATACTAAACTGATTGGTGAAGATCATAGTATACAGGATATATATTTTAAAGATGTACTATATTATATTAAATCTCAATCAAATGTAGTACACAAGTTAGATGATAAGCGATCGAATGTATTCTTAGAGATGAATAATCGACCATATTATTTTGTAATTGATAAAGAAAATAATATATTTTTTACTAATGATGTTGGGTTGCTTAAGATAAACGAGACGAAAGATGTTTTATATGGAAAATCACATCGTGTGATAGATCATTCTCTGACCATAGATAATAATGATAGAGTTTACTATTGTGCTTATAATGGGATATATGAGGTCTCTAAAAATACGTCTATGGTAAAAAAGGTAGTTCCTATTGATGAGCCCACAGGTGTTGCGTTTGATGATGAAAATAATATCATATATTCAGATGGTGAGAATATTTACAGATTTAAACCTGTAGTAGACATTAATAATACCACGAGTAATGTAACCAATAGTTGTTCAAAGGATTATGGCCAAAATCCTGATGATTACATAAAAATGCAAGTACTAGAGAGTATTGTGAAAAAAATTGACGATTTAACTCAAAAAGTTGAAAGACTGCAAACTGTAAATAATATTACTATTTTGAATATAAGATAAATAGATAGTCATAATCCTACTTGGCATTTTTTGTATAATAATTATGGGAGCATGAGCCGGAGTCTTTGCCCATTGTTTTTTAAAGTCTGAGTAATTTATTTATTATAATAATTATTAATAATGTAATAGTAGATACAAAGCTATTATTAATTAAATCCAAACTAAGAATTGCATATATTTTTTTTTTGTAATTCACGAATTTTTGTAGTAAAATGTTATCGTGAACGCCCGATTATAACTTATCAGACCGTTTTGTTAGGGTCGCGGGAAACCGCTGGATGCGGGTAGCGCAAGACCGGCCATCGTGGAGATCCTTGGGGGAGGCCTTTGTCCAGCAGTGGACGTCTATCGGCTGATATGATGAGACCGTTTTCTAGTCGGTGAACATCGACCTTAGACATCTCCAAGGTTCCTCTCACACAAAGACATTTAAAATAGCTGTCACATAGTATGGATATTCGCATGTCATGTCGAAATAAATTGGCAGCCCTTTCTTAGAGCTGTCAACTCGTTTTGATTGTCTGACACTGGATATATTATCTATACTCATATATTAAAGCGAAATACCAATCGCTCACTCACTCTTATCAGGTAATATACCAATGCTTTTATGCTATAAAGCCGAGAAACTTGAAATGCTATGCCTTAAAATGCCCTTTTTTCACGCGGCCCTCCGTTAGCCTAGTATATATTTCTATAATTTAACAATAACAGCGAAAATAATAGTTTGATATTTTCCTAATATTTTGCATAAATATAATAATGAAATTGTCTCAACATTGGAATAAGTTCAGAATTACGTGAACGTATAACAAAAAAATATGTATAAAAAAAATTGGACGCGGGGTAGTTGTTTTGGTTGTATAGGGACAGTTAAGTTGTTAAGGTTTAAGGGCCAGATTTAGAATTTTGACAGCTCTCATACAAAAATGGGCAATGACTTTTAACCTACGAATAAATAATAAGTCTTAACATATTCCGAAATTCAATCCCTAATGGCGGGCGCTCACTGGAGGATGGCATGGCAGAAGATTTAAAATTCGATTCGATAACTATTAAATGAGCGCCAGCCATAAGGCTACGAATCCCTAAGGGCAGAAATAATACTATAAATTCCGAACCGGTTTTCTGACATTACTACAAGTGCATAACTAAATAAATAAATGAGTTTTTTTAACACATGACTGTAACACGAGTCGAGATTAAAAGGTCGTGGCAGAGAGATTAACTTGGACGTCGTTTATCAAGAAAGACTTCGCAAAAGATAACCTGACGATAGCCCAGCGATGTCTCTGGAGAAGGACGATTAGGAAAGTCCAAAACCAAAAACTGTAATTACATAAATTATAAATAAAGAACCTTTGCTGTAATTCTTTTTTCTTTTCGTCTTTCGTTCATAACGTGTGACGTCATTTATGGATGGCGCTTATTAGTAACTAGCTGTTCCCCGCAGTTTCACTCGCGTTCCCGGGATAAAAAGTAGCCTATAACCTCCGGGGATAATATAGATTCCTATTAGTGAAAGCATTTTTCGAATCGGACCAGTAACGAGAGATTAGCGCGTTCAAACAAACATACTCTTCAGCTTTATTATTTCCAAGAATTCAGGCTACTTATATGCTATTTTTATAAAGAGCGAGTCGACTCCTAGACTACGATCGGTATGCTGCCTCATTAGAATACAATAGTGTTGTACAAATTGACGATTCGTTACGATACGATTACATTCCATATTAATTGTTTCCGACAGGTTCACGCCTCGCATTTTAGCTGGCGTCTGACTCCACCCGGATTGCTTTGCAACGAGTAATTTTTGTATATTTGGTTAACACCAGTTTAAATGTCAAATTGTTAGTCTATGGAATACTTGACATGGTTGGTTTGTAAGGCTTTAATACTTTCGATTTTTTTTTTTTCAATATAAGACCAAATCTGCTGGGCGATTGTCTATCCATCTCGTAATCGGATTCCGATAACGATGGCTCTCGTAATCATCTTTTATTTTTGGCATTGTCTATCTTTTTTGATTCCGATAACTAATTTCAAACGATTAATGATTATGAGAAGTAATTGCAATCGCAGTTAAGTTGTTGTTCACCTAAGATAGACAATACCAAAATCGTAAGATGATTCCGAGAGCCATCGTAATCGGAATCAAGTTACACAATCCCCCTGCTGAATTCGAATCAAGAAAAAGTTTAAGCTTTTTTAAGTTGTCAGGTTAAGGTTATTTCCTCGACCGAAATTACGCTAGGAAAATAATTATTTTTATTCACTATTTCACAGTAAAAATTGATCAGTATAACCAACCCAGCATAGACGTTTGAGTTTCAAAAAAGTAGGTTAGGTATTCCATAAAATAAATTACAAAAATATAATTTTCAAATGCACATATATTCGTTACAATAATATTATATAATAATAATAATTTATTATAATCTCTTAGGACACTATTAAAGCTGGTACAGATTTATAATTGGTTTCACCGCAACAACGCAATTCATATTATAATTAAATAAATTAAGTAAATTTATTAAGTAACATTTTTATTTAACAACGTAATAAAATCTATTCGATTGTCGATGGCAATTAAAAGGGAAACTGCAAAAAAAATTGATTCTATATTTAAAAATTATAAGCTAAATAACAACATAACATTGTGTCACAGTATAAATTATGTACAGTAGGGAAGATGTGTACTGAACACAAAACAATGTTAACAAGATAATGAAATGGGTTTTCAGGTGATCGTTTTTTTTATTGCAAATTTAACAAAAAGCAAAGTATTGCTTCGAAAAAGTTTTACAATTTTTGAAATAAAATAGATAAAAAGCTAAGAATCATTGTTTTTATTGATTGTAAATTAATTTTTGATCCAAATATAATAAATTTTGTATACGACATGTCACAGAAAAAGTTTGAGGTTTTGAAAATAATAGATAATATTAATAATCAAAACATAAAAAACCATCTTTGGTAAAATTGTAGCAAATAATACAGAGATTAAAAATATTTTTACAATGTACATATTGTAACTGTAACACTTAAAAAAAAGTTTGAAAATAACTATCAACAATTCAACATTATAGTATACCTAACTCAGATCAATAACAAAATGTCTATGAAGTAAAACAGAAAATCTATCTATTTTGTTGTATATTTGAACTATGCGTTAAGCTCCGCTTACCTAATCCGATATAATAATTCGATAACTTTCATATCTAATACGAATATTATTGTAAATGAAGACAGAAATATAATGCAAAAAGAGGTCGATGTCTCACTGAGCGAACGAACGAAATAAATAACTTTAAATTATTTACAATAATGGCATATCATGAAAATACTCCACATAAAAGATGAATAATTTTATAAGTTATATATATATATTATACATATACTAGCTTGATATAACAACGTATAGCTTCGCATCGCATTGTGAGAAGTCAATAACCTAACAGACACCACTAAAATTATAGAAGTAGATAGCCATATGAAGTATACAACATAATGATATTATATATCTGAACAATCATTTAATTTTTATGATGAAAGATGTTACTGTATTCTTTTACGACTATTTAATTTCTGAGAAAACAAGATATGCTAGACATCTAGTTTTAGCGATATTTATTGCAATTTTCTTGTTCTTGATATTTACCATTTGAGATTAGCAAATATTACACCGCGAAGTCCGCTGGATCAATGAAATTGGTGAAGTGACGGTTATATTTGGAGGATGGGGGACCAGAAAAGTAACGTGCCTTAGGAAATGTTTGTTTACTATGTATTATTCTTTAGTTAAGTCATGAGAAGACCAGTCCAGACCAGCCATGGGGCTCGGCTGCGGATTTGGAATCTATCTTTATCTTGCAGAAAAGGGTCATTCGTGCAATCTATTGCTTGGGTCCTCGCGAATCCTTACGAAATCGGTTTAAAGAATTTGAAATATTAACCTTACCTTCACTATACGTTTATGAAAATATTATGTTTGTTCGTAAAAATTTAAATCTATTTGACACAATCAGTAGCCGCCATAACCTACATAAACAAAATTGTTACTACCTAGATTCAGGCTAGCGAAAGTCAATAAGTCTTTTCTCAGGAATTGCATTCGCTTTTCAAAGAGTATGTTAAACATAATTAAGTTGATCGACAAGGCCTATTATAAGGTGGCTCATTACATAGAAGACAAGAATACATGGTTGTAGTAACTTCTCTCTGCACTTGCAGCCCCCTGGCCAAGTGATAATTGTATGAAGTTTATGTATATTTAAAACTGTAATTACATAAATTAAAAAAAAAAAAAACCACCAAAAAGAGAAGCCTTGCTGAGTTTCTGTTTCTTGCCGGAGTCTTCTCAGTTCAAGTGTATTCCGAACCGGTAGTAGAGTCTATTGTATACTGTAACTTTTGACATTCATAAGTGCCTTATTAGGGCCTAAACTGAATAAATGAGTTTTGATTTTTTGAGTCAATGCAATTAGTGAGCGAATAGATTTGGTAGAGCTAAAAACAAGAAAATTGCAATATCACACCCAACGGATAAGCACCGACACATACACATACAATTACATACATAAACATCAGGTTAAATGGAAATTACATTTATTTACATATATCTATAAATTAATGCGCGGCGCTATATATCTGTACAATCTAATAAAATCTATACACTTTTATAATATTTACCTATAAATGGATCATCAAAATCGCATAGAAAATATTATTTACATATAAATGGCTGGCATATTTAGGATTTCTAGGACGTTTCGAATTTTGGTTTATTCTTGGCACGTTCATGATATTATTTTTTAAATTTAGATTTCAATACCAATAAAGTCTAATTTTATTCCCAAAATTAATGCTTAGCCTTGTTATAGTTGTTTCAATTGGACAGTTTTAAAAATAATACTTAATTCTGTAGTTTTAATTCTTTAATTCTTTTAGGCTGTACCTAATACCTATATTATGCTATTTGACATAATTGAATAAATTTACATTTTGTTAAAAGTTTTATTGATTTCAAACATAATCTTTGAAAATAGAATGTATTATACAAGTAAAGGTAAATAAATGTCATTAGTAATTATAGAAAATTTTGGCAAGTTTGGCAAACCATTAAAAGGTGTTACATCTTTAAATTGGAAAGAAAGCGGACGGATGACAGCTTTAAATAAAATATAATTAAAATAATCTGTATGTACTGTCTTGTACATAAAAAGTTTAAAAGTTCAATACTTATTATATAACATATTAAAACACATTAAAGAATGTCTTATGATTGCACAATAATAATATTAACAATAATTTATGCTTACTAAATAATTGTAAGTTAAATCTAATCATCAAAATTATGTTATTTCACAAGTGCCGACTAGATTCTATGACTTCATTAAAGGATTGATTGAAGTTTTTGACAGGATTTTTGAACCCACAAAAAATACAGTTATTAAAAACTAATAACATTCCCAAATTCTAGCACTGAAATCTAATTTAATTGGTGAAATAGGAATTATACAATTTTAACAGTTTAGGTAAAAACATTTTTTTTTAAATTGTACTTTTAGGCATGCATGTCAATACAATAGGGATGATGACTGGGTAAAAAATAATTAATTCTGTTTAGTCCGTCAGTTAGGTTATCAAAAAATATTGGACACGTATTTTTTATTTTATCAAATCAATAAAAATTTACAAAGATAAGTCGCATTAAAGTTCAGGAGTGGGGGCTTGTGACGTCACGACTTTGTAAAAAGTGTACTAAAACGTGACGTCACGCGAAATTTTAATGCACTGTATCTTCGTTAAATTTGTTTTAGGAAATAAAGAAAAAACATGTGTCCAATATTTTTTGGTAATCTAACTGTCGGACTAATTAGATTTTTTTAGTCATCACCCCTATTATGGAAAACAATAAACTATTTTTATAGCATACTTAATAAGTTTCTATGAAATGATTGCGGTAAAATAGTGAGAGGAAATTGTAACGATTTTGGTCCTTTTTAAATGCTTCAAAATAAGAAATTATTATTTTCATATAATACACTTCCAATTTAAATACATAAAAGCACAAATGATTTAAAATGTATTGAAAATGCCTATCAGACTTTGTAATATTAGCAAAAATATTGATAAAATTGGTTTATTAGTATCCACTAGGCACATATAATATTTTAATAAAAAACTACGTGCAATGTAAATTACTTTAATTTTTCTAAAAATTGTTTTATGTGTCTATTCTATTGTTATCACTAAGCACATTGCAAAATGGACGTCAGGTTTTTGGTTTAAGCTTTATCAAACATTTTTATCTAATTTCCAGGCAGATATTATTTTTCTTTGTAGAAGTAGTGATATTCAAATTTGCAATTGTTTAGTAAGTTTGTTTTTAAAAAATATTTTATTACACAATTTTATTAAAACAAAATTTCAGTTAACATATTTATTAAAATACGTAAATAGCTACGGAAATTTATAATAAACAGTCGGATACCGCTTACAACTTTACTATGTTACCTACTGTTTATGTTATTTATTTACTGTGGCCATTAATTATGTCTGTCAGCGTCAGCGACAAAAAGGCGGCAAAAGATTAAATTAGAAATGGAATTTTCTCAATACCTTCGGCGATAATGCGATACGGAATTCCTCAACAGGTATAAGTAGATATAATTTTGAATTAAAATAAATAAATATACTGGAAGATCTACAAATATATAAGTAGAAATATACTTTTTTCATTGATTTTAAAACGGTAAGTACCAAATTTAAGTCAAAATAGGTCTATGTTTCTAATGTAGTTAAAATCCATAGATTTCCAGAGCCATATACTTACCTAATCACTTCATCTAGGTACATTTATATAGTACCTACGAATTATTTTGCATTACTTGCCTATTTTAATTTTAGAAACAAAAAACAATAACTTATGGTAGGTACTCGTACACTTATCATAAACATTTATTATTATTTAACAATGATATAGTTGGGAACACCCCGTTGACACGGCGACAGGATCGTGAATGGTAAGTTTTTTTAGTAAGTTCCTATGCCATACAGCCTTGATAAATGTCAAAATCGGATTCCCATGTTAACGGGGTAGTAAATATTGTTTTTAAGCATAAACATCTATTGATTTTTAACATCAATCCATTGATCTAAAATAATGTATTTTTATTATAGTTTATTTTTAAAATTAGGCGCTCGGTAGTGCCAACGCAAAGTTACTATCGACAGTTAAACTGATCGCAGTTTTTAAATCAGCAACAATAATAAATTAAACTCACAGTCATATAACTTATAATAATCATAAATAAAATTAGCAGTGAGTGAAGAGCTTGAAGAATCCTCTTCCCTTTTCAGGAGCTGGTCCCATTAGCATTGGTACTTGGTTTTTATGTGTTATTGTAATCTAGAAGAAAATAAATGTTATATACACGACCAAATTAATATTTACGTTTTTATTAATCATAAATTCAGATTATTTTGAACTATTTAATTTATTTTCGCTATAGCTTATTTATTAATATAGATTTATAATTCAAGTTTCCTATTTAAGATTGCTTGTTTTATCATTTGATGTGTCTTCAAAATGGTATAATTTTTTTTTAGGAAAGATGCCACTTATTTTGATGTAAAATCGTTTGTTCAAAACTTAGAATTACTTTGAGTTTTCCGTGAAGAAAACCATAGTGGAGAAATCATAGCACAGTGGTAGTTGGTTGGATGGTTGCTAAGACGACAGCTGCATCTGAGATCCACGCTATTCGACAGCATCAGAAGCAGTATAGTGCTCTTGTAGTAAGTATATAAAGTTAAAGTATTATACCTTAGAAGGAGGCTGCATCCACGGCTCGCCGTCTATTTGCATTGGAAATGTCCGCCTCGTGGTGATGGTAACTGAACTGCACTGAGCTAAACGACGCCCTGATGCACGGAGACCTTAGTGAAACGAAACTATATGTGAGTTACCGTCAAATGTGTTTAAGGTCATGTTTTTGACTTTAGGCAAGCTATTCTTTGGAAAATACTATACAAAAAGAAATGAGGTGTCTTGTGGACACCCGGTAGGAACGGAGTTATTTATATTAATATAAAAAATACAAAAAAATTGGTATCGTAAGAACGAAATTATAGCTCGTTTTAAGAAAGGCACAACGCCATCTATTGACATTAGTTTATACTACTGAAACGTGTAAATGTTTTCATTTGCTTTGTAAGTACCTGTTCGAACTTGTCCCATATGCAAACAATTTTCGAGTCCTATTACTTCTATAAGTTTGTCGCCAATATCTGAAAATGTGAAAAAAAAAATTACAATTCAACAGTTCAACCATATAATTAAAAAATGTGCAAAATATTATTGCTGCAACATAAATCTAAAATCTCCACAAAAAAATGAGAGATTTGGGCAAGTTCAACGCCTTAAAAAGATTTGAGATAAATTTTATACTCAAAACAAACACACACGATTATGGAACCTACGACGGTATGTAGTGTGTATCTTAACCTACCTCGTCAATAGGCTAGTTGACACTGTCAAAAATAAATGACCAAACACAAACCAATGCATATACCATCTAAAAACACGTAGATACATCAAATATGTTGTACATTTAATGATTTTTAATTACCAGTAGAACCACAAAGAGTAGATCATTTGATGCTGTGAAACTATGACGTCATAGTGTAATATTTCATACAAAATTCCATATAAACCAAATATAAACTATCGTTTTGACATATTAAAAAGTTACTGATTTGATAAGTCAGTCAACTACCCTATTGGCCCTTTTAAGAATGTTCTAACTATGATATGCAGGATTTTACATAGAAACGTATCCATTTCGTCAAGTTGTTTGGTGTTATTTTTTTTGGAAAATCGTGGCTTTTCGGAGATTTTTTTTTTGTGTATTCTGCCAGTGTAAGTGGAGTGCGTCATTGTATGGTATAATCTCATGGTGTAGGGTGTAGGTTTTACCTTGTTGTGCATTAGGGAAGCGTCCCCTGCGGTGCGGGTGCGAGGCGTGCGCGCCCCACAGGTTGGAGCCGCCGTGCGCGTACGGGATGTTCAGCAGCGCCACGCCCTGCAGCGCCGGGCCCTTGTTCAGCTCCAGGGACGACCCGTCACACTACAACACAACAATACTCTTAACCTTCCTTACAATCTTCTAAACAGCTTTATTCTGTTTTTTTAAGTATTTGTTGTTATAGCGGCAACAGAAATACATCATCTGTGAAAATTTCAACTGTCTAACTATCACAGTTCATGAGATACAGCCTGGTTACAGACGGACAAACAGACAGCGGAGTCTTAGTAATAGGGTCTCGTTTTACCATTTAGGTACGGAACCCTAAAAAAGTCAATTGAAATCAAAATTGAGATTTATGAAAAATATAAAATAGTTACGCGTTATCAACGATGTCTTATCGTTCTTTTCTTTTCTTTCCTTTCTTTCATGTCTTTCCTTTTCTTTCCTTTCTTTTCTCTCTTTTCTATACTTTCTATTCTGTTTTTTCTTTCTTTCTTCTCTTTCCTCAAAGTGAAAAGTATCCTAGTTTTATCTTAGACTAGTAAACTAGTAAATACTCACAACTATATCAATATTCTCGTGCAGGTTCTTACAGCTGGCGGCGAACTGCTCAGAGGTGGCGAACTCGAAGTACCACAGCTTGTTTTTCATACGAGAGCTGAACTTGTCTGGGTTCCGTTCGCGCTCCGTGTGGAACTTCACGCATATTGCTGCGTCCTGGATTGATGAAAATATATTTTGTTAAGGCGCTAATTCTTAGCTTGCGGCCAGTTAAATTATTAAGGGGGATGTTTCAAGGTAGCCCGCGAAATTCAAAAACGTTTTTTGCTAATTGCAGGTAAATTTTCATGAAATAGTAGTATTTGCCACAAAATATACCTTATCATTCGATCTAATTGAGCTCCAATTAGCAGAAAACGTATACAGGTAAATAGTCGCGACCAATAAAGATCGCGCTTAAATAAATAAGTGTTCGGAATAATCTGTCAGGATTAAAATATCTTTCATCCCTTTCTTATCTTTGTTGTTAGAAAGACATACTCACAACGCCAATTGAGAAGTAGTTATTGATGATGTTGTATGGAACTGTGGTGGGGTGAGGCGCCGAGTCTGGCATTTGTAGTAGTTCACACTGAAAATATACCAATAAAAAATAATATTAAGTTAATTATAATAGTTTTAAGGGTAAAATCGCGGAAATACGCTGTTTTTAAACAGTTTTTTTGACTAATCCTTACGTCTATTAGTCCTACGAAAAATATATGTTATATTTTAGTTCATCATGTTTCAATTGTATTGATTGAAATTGAAGTAGACATTCCTGAATTTGGAAAAATAAATGAATACGATAGAATTATCACAATTAAAAGCTAAATGGGATTTTTTTGCCAAAACGGCTTATCCGATGTAAATGAATCTTACACCAAAAAAGGAGACATATTTTTTTACAATTTGTATTAGTTAAATTATTTTTATATCAATAATTTTAAAGTAATATATTAAAATCAAGCATAAAGCCAAGGCTCCCCTCTAGATACCACTCCCGGACGCCTAAGCTTTGAGTACTTATTTGTATGCACAAATCGTCAAGGTCATTAGCGTTAGTGAACCCCTTAAGTTAAAAAACTTTATCATTTCTTGTCCTGACTGACTGATTCGTCAACGCACAGGTCTAATTGGATGGAATTTAGCATACAGATAGCTATTATGACGTGGGCATCTGCTAAGGAGATTGAAAATTCAATCGCTATGGGGGTGAAAAACGCGGGGTGAAAAGCTATGCAATAAAGATGTGATTATATAAGTCACCCAAGTAGGATCAATTAAGGGTAAACCTTCGGTTGGAGCGTTAAATTCAAATTTTATTACGTTTTTTGCTAATTGCAGCTCAGTTATAGGTCGTAAGTTATCAACATGTTATTTGCGACAAGAATGGTAGTATATTTACTGATTAATAACAAAAGAGCTTATAACCACTACGTTTATTAATAACAAAAGAAATCATCAACACATTCCTCCAAGGTATATTAGTAACATTTTCATGAAATAGTCGTATATGTCAGTAATATACCTTGGAGGAATGTGTTGATGATTAATTTGTTATTAATCAGTAAATATACTACCATTCTTGTCGCAAATAACATGTTGATAACTTACGACCTATAACTGAGCTGCAATTAGCAAAAAACGTGATAAAATTTGAATTTAACGCCACAACCGAAGCCTCCACCATTTACAATTATTTACAACAAATATACAAACTACCTACATATAAAAGAAATCCTCGAGGCGTGTGCTGCTGCCGATCAACGGCAAGGTTCCCAGAAGGCTGGCAGCGTTTCCTCTTTGGATGGCAAAACGCGTTGGCGGAAAAAGCTCCCCGCCCGCCGGTCCTCTGTGACCTTAGTTTTGAATATAATGTTCGAAACGAACAAGTAGGTAAATAACTTACATCAGTAGGTATGTTTTCAACTTGTATATGCCACCGGTCCATCATGACGGTGCTGGCGCGACCTATCTTGTCGAGGAGCTTGTGAATGGATTCACCCTCGTATCTGGTGAGAGAATATTGTTTGTAATCGTGAACATTACATCGAATAATCTGTAATTACCTACATAAATTTAAAAAAAAAGAAGCCTTGCTGAGTTTCTAGCCGGAGTCTTCTCAGTTCAAGTGTATTCCAAATCTGTAGTAGAGTCTATTGTAAAACTGTAACTGTTGACGTTCATAAGTGCCTTATTAGGGCCTAAATAGAATAAATGAGTTTTTGATTTGATTTGAATACATAATAAAAAAAATGTGAGTTAAGGAAGTACTCGTATAGTAACATACTGGTATAATCTTAAACTTAAAAAAATACCTGGTAAAGGTAGAAAGAAGAAAAGAAATAAAAAAAAGAAATAAAGCGAAAAGAAGGAAAATATTAAAGGTACATGAAATACTTTATAAAGCCCAGATAATTTCACGCAAAAAATTCCAGTTTAGTGTCTCTTTTTAACAGACGAAAAACGAAAAAAACGGAGGAGGTTTCAAGTCGACGCGTATTACGCTTAACTTTTTACAGAGTAGATCGATTTTGATTATTCTTTTTTTGTTTGCAAGGATATACTTTACAGGTGGTCCCATGGTCATCACGTCAGGATCTGAGAATGGAATCCTGGAGAAATCGAGGAAACTCATTATATTTTCAATCTTTTAATTTTCAATATTATAGGACCTTTTAGACTGTTAGTTATATCATTTGATGTAGTGATGGAAGGTACAACTATAGCTTATAATAGGTCAGCGCTAAAACATAAGAAACTAAAAATTGAAAAATAAAAAACTTTTAACAAAAAATAGAACCGACTTCAAAACACTAAAAAGCATAAAATAACCATGTAGCAACTCTTATCAACCTGACACTGTTTTGAAGTCGTAGAATTATTTTATGCTTTTTAGTGTTTTGAACTCGGTTCTATTTTTTGTTAAAAGTTTTTTTTTAAATATTAAATTCTTTATTATGAATTAAATATTTTTAAATGCTTCAAATTGTACCTTAGGCATCAAAGACCTCTAAATCTATTCCAAGCTATCACTATGCAAACGTTCATTAAAATTAAAAACACAAGGAATAAAAACAGATACACTAAAATACAATTATAAGCAGTTAGATAAATTTAGTTAAGGATTGCATATTTACCCTCCGCCCCACCGCAGACACCTGGCCAGGTCGTTACCAGTTCCCAGCGGGATAACGCCTACTGCTGGCTGAGCTTCCATTTGTACTTTATCTGAAACGAACAAGGTTCAATATTATATCTCGATAGTGCCTGGGGTTCTATTTTCTAAATAACATCTATAAAGTGACTTAGGTACATCAAGACTTTTGTTCTATGACTTTTGCGAAAATGTAATATATCTCAAGAAAAAAAAAAAGTTTTAGCTGAGATTTCTATCAATCGTTCTACAAATCGTCTTAATCTGTGATTGCGTCGTGCCGCGTGCTGCCTTAAAGAGTTTATGTGGAGTTAAGAAAATTCGATCTGATAGTTTTTTTTAAAGTGAAGTTTTCTTTATCCTATTCCGCAATTATGAATAATAATAAAAAGCATGTTATATTCTTACCCATGGTTTCCAGGACCCAGCCTACTGTGCCGTCTCCTCCACAACATATAACCCTGTAGCATTTCACGTCTTTAAACATTTGGAGACCTGCAAGAGTACCAACACAATATTAAAACAACGATAAAATTAATCAACTGAACTACTCGTCAAAGCACGCACATAAGCATGGAATATAAGTTCATCATGTCAGCCAAAAGACGTCCACTGCTGGTCAAAAGCCTACCCCAAGGATCGTCACGATGGCCGGTCTTGCGTCCAGCGGTTTCCCGCGACCCTCACAAGATCATTGGTCCACGTTGTGGGGGGCCTGCCCACGCTGCGTCTTCCGCGGTTCGTAGTCGAGAAAGTGACGTTTATCATTAATTAAAACAAACTGTTATTGACTTATTATTTATTCGTAGCTGTTATTACATAAAATCAAAAGAAAGATCCACGAAAGAAAGAAGCCTTGCTGATTTTCTAGCCGGAGTCTTCTCAGTTTAAGTGTATTACGAACCGGTGGTCATATCAGGGCATAAACTGAATAAATGATTTTTGAGTTTCAATTAGAGCATCTCACCTTGCATAGGACCTCCTTTTGCAATATCATGAACCTGTCGAGGGTTCAATATGTACTGCAGCTTCCTGAGAACTCTGGAGCCTTGTCGGCCCCCAGACTTTGGGTTAATGAACACTAGTAATGGACAGGTAGCATCTGGTGGCGTTATTTGGAATGATATAGGTAAAGCTCTTGGCTCTTTGCGCTCTTCTTTCTTTTCCTCTGGCGGAGCTGCTATTGAGATTGGAAGGGAGATTGAGGTGGGGAGGGTTTGCTGTGGAGAAAAAGGTGAGTGAATGAAGGAAAACCTCTTAAATCTCATCGCAAATTGACAGTTAGTGTAATGCCGTGTATTTATAACTCATGTTGGCGATATAATAATGTACTTTTCTCTTTGAAGTCGGCAAACAAGCATACGGTCCACCTGATAGTAAGCGGTTACTAGCCTTGCAACACCCGGGACACAGATCACTTATCACTTACTAACTACACATAGTAAGTAATCCGCGCGTATTACTCGCACGTCGCCAACCCTTCCCAATGAGGTCTGGCGACCTTAATCACGCGCAGAATAACAGCATACAGTTATTTCGGTGCGGTATTCTGTAAGGCTAAAAAATGCTATCACAAACCGACTGCTTTTATGAAAATGAAAGAACCGACTTAGGGGCCCAATATGCTTGCCTGACTACCGTCCTCAGGGATAAACAAGACATCAGGCAACTTTATGTTGAGTGGTTTTGATGGTTATATGGAGGATAACAAGGTGGATGATTCCTCCAATGAAAAGGGAAGATCTTCCGCTAGGCTGAGTCATCGTGCCTGGGGACCGCGGTCCAACTGTTGATGTTGGAATCTTGTATATATCCGAATGCGCAAACAAACTCCACTAGCGCGATGTAGATAGTGTTGATATATTGCAGCGCCATCTATCCATTGATATCTGAACTATGTATATGACAGGGTCGCTACAGTTAGTTAGTGGTACCTGGTCAGGATGCGGGCGGTGCGGCAGCGAGCGCTGGCGGTCGAGCACGAGCGGGCGGATGGCGGTGGGCGGCAGGATGTGGCGCGCGTGCCGGCCCAGCGAGCACGCGCCGCCCGCGCTGCCCACGCATCTGTTGTGCAGCTGGACAACACAACACAATATTAATGAAAGAAAAGAAAAGAAAAGAAAAGAAAAGAAAAGAAAAGAAAAGAAAAGAAAAGAAAAGAAAAGAAAAGAAAAGAAAAGACAAGAAAAGAAAAGACAAGAAAATAAGAATAAATAAATTTGACCAACAAAATGTCTAAAATTATTTGAAAAATGATTTGCCACGATTCCAAAATACATAATAACTATCTATTAATTTATTGGAAACTATAATTATGCTTATAATTTCAAAACATGAAGATCTTGACAGTAACACCGAGTCATCAAGAATTAGACTTTATACTCACAGTGATATGACACCATCTGCAGTGTAAGCCGGTGATTCCGTTGTACCCTTTGATCTTTTTCCGACACCTTGCACATTTCCCGTGACAATTACCTGAAAATAACAATTATTTGTGTTTATTAAGCAACTCTTGTTCATAGGAAAATTCAAAGAAAAACTTGTAGCAGTAGAAAAATTCAAATTAAAAAAAAACTATTCCTCGTCACATAGGTATTTTCTAGTTTTAAAATATATATTTTTTACAATAGGTATGATACTGGGTACGAAATAATTAATTCTGTTTAGTCCGTCAGTTAGGTTACCAAAAAATATCGTATACATATTTTTTATTTTATGAAATCAATAAAAAATTACAAAGATAAGGAAGGCGCATCAAAGTTCAGGAGTGGGCTTGTGACGTCACGTCTCTGAAAAAGTGTACTAAGACGTGACGTCCCGTACCTATCTCCATGATTTTTTGGTTTCGGAACTAAAGAAAAAATATGTGTCCAATATTTTTGGTAATCTAACTGACGGACTAATTCGATATTTTTTGTCATCATCCCTATTCTCTTGCAACAAAGAATGCCGAGAAAAACTGAATGTAGAAACATAATTGACAGGCCAGTTGGCGCAGTTGGTTAAGACACCACCTATCGCGCCGCAGGTCAAATTAAAATTTTAAAGTGTCTTTATCAAGGGTAAACGTTCGGTTGGAGCGGGAAATTCAAATTTTATCAAGTCTTATGCAAATTGCAGCTGAGTTATAGGTCGTAAGTCATCAAAATGTTATTTGCGAGAAGAATCGTAGTATATTTACTGATTAATAACAAAAGAAATCATCAACATATTCCTCCAAGGTATATTACTGACATATACGACTATTTCATGAAAATGTTACTAATATACCTTGGATGAATATGTTGATGATTTCTTTTGTTATTAATCAGTAAATATACTACCATTCTTCTCGCAAATAACATGTTGATAACATACGTACGACCTATAACTGAGCTGCAATTTGCAAAAAACGTGATAAAATTTGAATTTCGCGCTCCAACCGACGCCTCCACCTTAAATGAACTCATTGCAAGTCGTGGTCGTGGGTTCGATTCCCATCCAACACAAACATTTGTGTGCATGAACATGTCTGTTAGTCCTGTGTCTGGGTGTAATTATCTAATTTACAAAAAAAAATTATAAAAATAAATTATATAGTACATCAGTTATCTGGTTGTCCATAGTACAAGCTCTGCTTAGTTTGGAATCAGATAACCGTGTGTGAATAATGTCCCAGGATATTATTATTAATATTAAGAGGTCAACTAGGAGGTAGATAGGTAGTAGGTACCTTCGACCCAGTGGTGCGCGAGCGCGGCGGAGGCGCGGCGCGACTTGGAGTAGGTGGCGATGCACGACGCCGGCGCGCGCTGCACGCACCGCTCGTGCACTGTGAACTTGCAGACTGTGGGACAAATATTTTTTTGCTTTAAGGGGGAACATTCGGTTGGAGCGCGAAATTTAAATTTTATCAAGTTTTTTGCTAATTGCAGCTCAGTTATATGTCGTAAGTTATCAACATGTTATTTGCGAGAAGAATGGTAGTATATTTACTGATTAATAACAAAAGAAATCATGAACATATTCCTACAAGGTATATTAGTAACATTTTCATGAAATAGTCGTATATGTCAGTAATATACCTTGGAGGAATATGTTGATGATTTATTTTGTTATTAATCAGTAAATATACTACCATTATTCTCGCAAATAACATGTTGATAACTTACGACCTATAACTGAGCTGCAATTAGCAAAAACTTGATAAAATTTGAATTTCGCGCTCCAACCGAAGGTATACCCTTAATGAAAACTCATTAAGATATAAGCCATCAAATATTTATTCTCTACTCACATATACAGCACAGGCCCTTCTTGCCAAGTCCAACGAGCATGTTCAGGCAGAGGTTACAATAGGCTGGTCTGCTGAAGTGTTTGAGGCGCCACGCGTGTTCGCCGTCCTCTTTCACGTTTGTATCCAGCCCCAGGAGTACTAGGAGGGGTATCGTCGTCATTCTGGTGGGGAGAGATAGCATCAGAAATTCGTAACATTTCCAGCTATAAATAATCTATATACTAACTAGTGTAAGGGAAATTCAACTGTTGTCGCTGGCAACACTATATTTAAAAACGAATACGCTCCGGCTTGTGCGCCGGGTCGCCATATTGCATTGATCTCTTGAGCACACAACTACCATTGTACCTTCTTCAATTTTATGAAATCTAAATTATTTAAATTAATTCAAACGTTTTGAGTTCCTCATACTAGCTGTTCCCCGCGGCTTCACTTGCGTTCCCAACTTAGAAAGTAGCATATAACCTTCGGGAATAATATAGCTTCCTATTAGTGAATGAATTTTACAATTCGGACCAGTAACATCAGAGATTAGCGCGTTCAAACAAACAACTCAATTCTTTGCAAAGTCAAGTGGGACATAAAAGGTACAAAACGTTAGCTATAACTTACCCGCCTCGTTTCCACTCATCTAAAGACACCGTACCATCTGCATCGTAGTCTATTTCCACCATCATGTCTTGCAGAATCTGAAACGAGATTATGAAATGATGAGAAATAGGAGGACTGAATATAGCCTATGTTTGACTCACATCACCGAAATAAACACACAATGCCTAAAAGTAAACTGAAGAACAACTACCCGAACACTATTACTACGTAGATGCTTGGTTCATCATCATCATGTGATCCGAAAGACGTCCACTGCTGGACAAAAGCCTCCCCTGCAGATCTCCACGATGGCCGGTCTTGCGCTACCCGCATCCAGCGGTTTCCCGCGACCCTCACAAGATCGTCGGTCCACCTTGTGGGGGGCACGCTGCCTGCCTACGCTGCGTCTTCCGGTTCGTGGTCGCCACTCGAGAACCAACCTGCCCCAGCGGCCCTCGATTGGTTAGTGACAGATTTTCAAGTTGATTTTGTAAGTACCACGTAGCTTTTTAAAAAAAAAATACTATCAGAATTTAACATGGTTTAAAAAATTAGCTAATCTCATTTGACGTCACTACCACAGGGCTATCAAAGCCTGCTCAGTAATGATTACTTACTACTTTTATGGGAAATATTCAAGAACTGGTATCACTCAGCATGTCTGACGCTTGCAGATTTATAATAAATTATACTCACAGGTTTCAGCTCTGAAGTCTCCCAGCCCAAGTACTCGGCCACAGTCATCATTTGATTGACGATGCAGTCCATCTCGTTTGTATCCAACACTCCGTTACCATCAGTGTCGTAAAGACGGAACATGACTGGAAAATGTTTTTTTTTTCGCTTTAATAAAAGCTCGTATAAGAAGCAGTAAGAAAAAACATATTTGAGATAACTATAAAAATAACATATAAGCCATCAAAGATTTATTCCTATCTCTTTCTAGCAAAACGGAATTTAGCATGGAGTTTATATGGCCCTCATAGTATTATGACTACCTACCTCTTCAGTGTAGACAAAATTAAGACCATGGTATATGATGCTAAGAGCAGAATTCCTCTGGCAGTTTAATAATAACTTACACTCCAACTTATCTTCAGGTCTTCCGGCTTCAAGCAGCGACAAATAACACACTATGTCTTTGAGAGATACTCTCGCTGTGTGCACTTCTACTGTTGACGACCGTCTCATTAAGTGCTTGAAGTCTGTCGAAAATATAAGTAATCTTAAGCTGGTAGTTTCCTGACATATCAAATCGGCTACTTTTTAATAAATGTCAAAACGTTATATGGAATTTTGTATGTAATACCTTGGTAATACTACACTATGACGTCATAGTTTCATAGCATCAAATGATCTACTATATGAGATCAATAGAGCGTACTTAGACTTTGCTCACACTTTACCGTACAAAGGCGGTATCTAAAATGCAATTTTCGAATCTCTCTGAGTGTGTGCTAAGCAAAGCCTAAGTGCACTTAATCGACGACTTTCCAAAAACTTGGCTACAAACATTTACTTTATTACGTAGGTTTATACCCTAAGTAAAGTCTGAGCATAGTCTAAGCACGCTCCATAGATCCCTTAGTGGTTCTACTGGTAGGTACTAATCCAAATTTTGAAATGTGGAATATCCAAAAAAAAAATTTCTTTGCTTCTTGGAAATGTACCTTCAATTTTAGTATTCTGGTTGACTCTGAGCGAGTTGCTGCTCTTCCGGCTACTGTTCCTTGACATCTGGCTGTGGCTGGGGCTGGTTTCATTGCGCCGGTCAAGGCACAGCTCGTGCGACGAGTACGATGGATGGGTGGTCACCGTGAACATCGGATGGACGCTCCCTGGTTCAAATAAAGATTCCTATTAGGCTTTTTGCTTAACTACAATTTTACGGTGATATGCTAATAGAAATTAGAAGGAAACTAGATCTTAAATGCAGCAGATGAGATCAAAAGACCAGAGTTAAGGCGACGATATCCGAGAAATGATGATTCTAGATTACGTTTATGCCTTTTTTTTCAGTAAGAAAACTAAGTTAATAAGAGAAAAATTCATCTTAGTTTTAAAAATGGGCATATTCACGATATTTACTGACGTTACTAATCAAAAATTCAAATTCTTAATAAACTATTTCTCGTGACATATTCTCTTCATATTCTTTACAAATGCCGAGAAAAACTTAATTTAGAATCATCATTTCTCGGATATCGTCCCCTCAAGTTGAAAATTTGTCGCCAAGCACCTACCAGTGTGTTCCGGCAATTGCACTTGAGAGCCAGTTTGCCTTCTCGGTATTTTAACAGGTCAGCAACACATTGGCAATATCTCTGGTATTGCAAATGGCAATAGGCGACGGTAACCACTTACCATCAGGTGAGCCGTATGCTTGCTTGCTACCTTAGTAGTATAAAAAATAAATAAAAATATTTAATTAATTGACAACTAAGAGGATAAAATAGGGGATCACGACTGAAACTGAAGGTAAAGTTGGTCGACTGGAGTGGAAACTAGCATTTCACGATATTTCCTCATTATTAGATTCTAGCTCAAAGCCCAATCAACACTACAATACAACTGAGCTGTAATCGCCAATCGTAGTCAGCAATGTGTTTTCCTCACCAGTTCTACTCCTGGAGCCTTTATCACTACCGTCAACCGAGTCGCCTGAACTCTTGCCTAACTGCTGGAGTCTCTCTGCTAAGCCGTGGATCTTGGATGCTAAACTAAGCTTGCCCTGAAATGAGAAGATGGATAGATTAAATAAAGTTTCCTATAAACAAGGGTATATCTAGTGTCAGACTGAAGATTCAGCTTTGAGTTCGGAGTTTCTTGCAGTCTTCTCTTGGAGTCTTCAAGTGTATGTGGAACCGGTGGTAGAGTCTATTGTAATGATTGTAACTATCGACCTTCTTAAGTGCCTAAACTGAATAAATGAATTTGATTTGATTTGCCACCTTCGGCTAAAATGGGTTGAAGTTTTGGCCGCTAAAGGTTTCTAGCAAGCGCCGAAATAGAACGAATTGTTACGAATGGTCAGTCGCAGCGACGAGCTCCAGGTCACCAATCTTGAACTGAATTACTGAGGGTTTTAAAACTAAAGCTCACTTTAAATCTTTGACATTAAGCATAGAATCCGCTTCACTCAAATGGTTCAAAATAGGGAATATGCATGTTTTTTTTTGGTTTAATATAAGCCCATTCATTTAAGAAGCAGTAAGAAAAAAAAATCGGATAACTATAAAATAACCAAGACATATACCATCAAAGATTTATTCCTATCTCTTTATAGCAAA
This sequence comes from Tethea ocularis, assembly GCA_963555595.1. Taxonomy (NCBI): domain Eukaryota; kingdom Metazoa; phylum Arthropoda; class Insecta; order Lepidoptera; family Drepanidae; genus Tethea; species Tethea ocularis. The sequence continues at coordinate 2,088,986 of OY741983.1, read as the reverse complement.
ACAGAATTTAGCATGTAGTTTATTGGGCTTTCATAGTATAATGACGTTACATACTATATCTGATCCCTCTGTCTAATCAATCAATAGTTCAAAATGCTTATATCTTCCGTGTTCATTTCACTTTTTGACATCTTTTTTACGGTATTTGAAATGCGATAAACAAAAACATGCATATTCCCTACTAGCTGTTCCCCGCGGTTTCTCTCGCGTTCCCGGGATAAAAAGTAGCCTATAACCTTTGGGAATAATGTAGCGTCTTATTAGTTAAATAATTTTTCAAATCGGACTAGTAACTACGGAGATTAGCGCGTTCAAACAAACAAACTCTCCAGCTTTATTATTAGTACTAGCTGTCCCCCGCGGTTCCACCCGCGTTGCCAAATAAAAAGTAGCCTATGCAACCTGATCTAGATAAGGCAACATAATAATTGTCCATGGGAAAAACAGTTTTCTCTTAAATATATGCCAACATGCTTAAAAGTTTGTCTTTGTGCTTTATTTATATTGACTTCAGACGATAGGTAGGTAATTTCACAGGAAATTGTACCTATTCGTTTAAATCTATATGGTAAATCTGTGGGTATCATCGGAATGCGAGGTATCAGTACTGTTTGCCCAACTGCTGGCTCAGTCAAAACCAATCGCTACTATGACAGAAATCTAGAAATTTTACTTGAAGTGTGGTACATAAATTTGGTGGTCTAATATCTATTTAACATGCATTGTCCTGAATGACTGTCTGACGGATCAACGCATAGCCTAAACCGCTGATCGTAGAGACCTGAAATTTAGAGGGTGTGTTCTTCGTATGAAGTAGGCATCCTATAAGAAAGGATCTTCCGAAATCCTTAGGGGTTGAAAAACTGGGACAAAGTTTGTATGGAACAACGTGATTCCTTGGTCCAATCTACTTCAAATTTTGCATAAACATTCTTTAAGATAATTGATGGAAGACGTGTTTTGTATTTTATTGAAACTCATCGCCTATCGGGGTTAAAAAAGGGTAGAAAGTTATTTTGGTGGTGATTTGCATCGAAGTTGATATCAATACTGCTTTTGAACTCACATAAAAGCTTGGTGCAATGCAATGCATATGACGAACAATTGGGATGAATTTGCTGTTATGTCTCATGACCGTCTTGGCAACAATCATGGGACAAAAGAAAAGTATAAATTAGATGTTACAACACTCTACATTTCTGCGAGTTAGTTGCAGCCGGTCAAATATACCCATTTGTATTTGAAGTATATCGAAATGGAAACCAGTATGCCAAATTTGGTACAGAAGACCAACCCATCAAAAGGTTACGTTTTTCCCAAGATCTTTCTTATGGTCACTTTGATGCCTACGCTGATGCCGATGGTGATAATAACACTGATCAGCGTCCAATAGCCAATCTAAATATCTAAAACTTTTAACAAAAATTAGAACCGATATCATGGTACCGCAGATTATTTTCGCTTACTTCAAAACTATCATATTAGAGTTCCTAAATAGTTATTTTCTGCTTTTTAGTGCCTTTGAAGGCGATTCTATTTTTAGTTAAAAGTTTTTTATTTTTCAATTTTGAATTTCTTATGTGTAATCAATGACTCTCAAGGTCACTGACCTAGGATACGCATATTAGCGTTGTAGTTTCCATCATCGTTCCTATAACATTTAAAGAATTATCCCCTAACTTCTAACCATTAAGGAGTTGTACCGTCCATCATCAGCTCAGCAACATAAGATGATGACTACCAGACGCAAATATCTGAATAGCTTTAGAAAGTATGATGAAAAACATTGTAAGTGCCTATAAAATTTAAAGAGTTCCCTCGATTTGTCCAAGATCCTATCATCAGATCCTGACTTGGTAACCATGGGACTACTTGTGAAGTATACCCTTTCAAACAAAAAATATTTTTCCACATCGGTCCAGGCGTTCCAGTATTCGGGGAACATACAAAAAAAAATGATTCCGACGAATTGATAACCTCCGCTTGAAGTTGGTTAATTGACTGACTGACTGACTGACTGATCGCGGGTGATATCGCGTGTGATATCGCGGGTGGAAAGCTATTTAGCATTCTATATTAAAGCTGAAAAGTTTATGAAAAACATTGTAAGTGCCTATAAAATTTGAAGAGTTCCCTCGATTTGTCTAGGATCCTATCATCAGATCCTGACCATGGGACTACTTGTGAAGTATATCCTTTCAAACAAAAAATAATTTTCCTAATCGGTCCAGGCGTTCGTGTATTCGGGGAACATACAAAAAAAAAAGATTTTAACGAATTAATAACCTCCGCTTGAAGTTGGTTAATTGACTGACTGATCGCGGGTGGCATCGCGGGTGGAAAGCTATTTAGCATTAAATAATAAAGCTGAAAAGTTTGTTTGTTTGTTTGAACGCGCGAATCTCCGGAGTTACTGGTCCGATTCGAAAACTACGCTGTCGGCTGGTAGTTTAGCCATTATTTTGTCGTTGATGGCGTCAACGCTTATATTTCTGGCAGCTAATTAAATTAAATTGCCCTCTCACACTTCCATTAATGTTTTTTTTGGTCGATATTGGCTATATCCGGATATACTCTACAGATCAGGTCTTCAATGTTGGTCACGATTTTACCAAGGTCTTTGTCAATAGCTATTTTTTTATCTGATTCAGGTACTTTCACATACATCCCCGATTAAATGGAGCTTTATTGGGAAATCTGTGCTTCCTCTACCCAAGTGACTCCTCATTTTGGTATACAGTTTCAATAATTCAACAGACTTTCATAATGAGGAAGATTTTAAGCAAGATTTAATAATATCTGCTCTAGTTTCCCTAACGGGCAACGTTTATCTGAAATCACCAGAAAACATCAAAGTTATTCCACCCATGGCTATTTGTGCATTTTATAATTCTGAGAGTTCTATCTAAAGCCTCTAGATGAGCTCTATGAGTCATGTGCACTCATCCCATATTATTAGGTTTGCATCTTGTAAAACCTTGCCCAATGGTCCATTTTTACGTATAGAGCGTACACTGTCTTTTTCAAGAAATACCGTAAGGGTCTGTTTAGAAGTGAAATGAGCCGTCCTTCTACCTGTCAATAGTGTATTTTACGTATAGAGCGTACACTGTCTTTTTCAAGAAATATCGTAAGGGTCTGTTTAGAAGTGAAATGAGCCGTCCTTCTACCTGTCAATAGTGTTGTAGTAATAAACATCTGATGATGCAACAGCAATGGCTAATTTCATTGACTTCAAAACTATCAGATTAGAGTTCTTACATAGTTATTTTATAATTATTAGTGCCTTTGTGGTTTTTTTTATTAAAAGTATTTAATTTTTAATTTTTTAGTTTCTTATGTGTAATCAATGACTCTCAAGGTCACTGACCTAGGATAAGCATATTAGCGTTGTACTTTCCATCATCGTTCCTATAATATTTAAAGATTTATCCCCTAACTCCTACCCGTTAAGGAGTTGTACCTTCCATCATCAGCTCAGCAACATGTGACGACTACCAGACGCAAATATCTGAATAGTTTTAGAAAATATATGAAAAACATTGTTAGTGCCTATAAAATTTGAAGAGTTCCCTCGATTTCTTCAAGATCCCATCATCAGACCCTGACTTGGTGACCATGTGAACACCTGTATGTATAGTTTCCAAATCGGGTCAGGCATTATTCGAGTAATCGAGGAACATACATAAAAAAAGATTCCGACGAATTGATAACCTCGTCTTGATGACAGTTCTAAATAACAAAAACTGTTACCTAGGCGACCGCTGTCATCCATTGACAACCGCGTCGCATCGCTCACTCATGCTATACATGCTCCCGCTTAACGTTCTTTTTATCATTGCTCAGCTCCTGAGGGTCGTAGCGTGATGTTCTATAGCCTATAACCTTCCTTAATAAATGGACTTTCAATTGCAAAAAGGTTTTTCCATATCCCACTGGCAGATCCAGAGATTAGCGCGTTCAAACAAACAAACAAACAAACAAACAAACAAACAAACTCTTCAGCTTTATTATTAGTATAGATAGATTAGTAATGTAGTAAGACTAGACTAGTACTGGGGCTAGTTGCAAGTGGATCAAGATCTGAAAGACTGACTGAAGATTGACAAGCCAGTTGGCGCAGTTGGTTAAGACACCACCTATCACGCCGCTGGTCATGGGTTCGATTCTCATCCAGGAAAAACATTTGTGTGCATGAACATGTCTGTTTGTCCTGTGTCTGGGTGTAATTATCTATATAAGTATTGTATTTACAAAAAAAAAGTAGTATATGTAGTATATCAGTTATCTGGTTGTCCATAGTACAAGCTCTGCTTAGTTTGGGATCAGATAACCGTGTGTGAGGAATGTCCCAGGATATTTATTTATTTATTTAAGATGCTGACGTCACCTGGTGGTCTCCATGCGCGGTGACGGCTGCGCAGGCGGCGGCGGAGCTGGCTGCAGCCATCTCCCGCAGCGCCGGCCGCCGGTCCCGTCGCACGAACGACAGGAATAAATGTCTGCAAGCAGAGATGTATAAAAATGATTTACAAAAATGCAAAATACGTTTTTTTTTTTGTATTTTTAATAATAAATGCAACATAGGTATTTTGAAAATACTTCATATTGAAATCAATTTTAATACAACAGCAAGCTGAACAACACACTGTTACTCGTCTTCCTCCTGGCTATTCACATACAATTATAATATCAACATATTATGAAAATATTATTTCTACCAGGGTGTGGAGTACCTAGTCACCTAGAAACTTACCTACCTAGTGTAAAAAATTAAAAATTTCAAGAAACCCCCGAGTACACTAGTAAAAGAGTTGATTATGACGGGCCAGTTGGCGCAGTTGGTTAAGACACCGCCTATTGCGCCGTAGGTCGTGGGTTCGATTCCCATCCAGGACAAACATTTGTGTGCATGAACATGTCTGTTTGTCTTGAGTCTGGGTGTAATTATCTATATAAGTATGTATTTACAAAAAAAAAGTAGTATATGTAGTATATCAGTTATCTGGTTGTCCATAGTACAAGCTCTGCTTAGTTTGGGATCAGAAAACCGTGTGTGATAAAATGTCCCAAGATATTTAATTTATTTAATTTAATCTTCAAACAGCCAAAAAAAAACAGAACCAAATCGCTTCAACCGGTGACGAGCTATGACGTCACAGACAGACACAGATACACACTACAAACTTATAACACCCCTTTTTTAGTCGGGGGTTAAAAAACTATCTTTGTATTTAAATGTAATATTTTTTTAATATATAAGTAGTTATTACCCATTTGCCTGCGGCGCGCAAAAAAAATCCCCTAGTGAAAGAAAAGCTATTTTAGCCACGCTCTGGTACGCTATATAATGACAACTTTTTCAGCAATTTTTTTTTTGAAAAAATTAAATAAGAAAAAATAGTTAAGTGTTTCAATAATTACCTAGAGAGTTCATCCGGAGTGGATACCTCGAGGAATGTGTCCAGAAACCAGCGGAACCCTTCATAGTCGATGTCCTGAAACAAACATATAATTTAATTATAAATTATATAGGTACGTATCCAATATTTTTAAATAATCTAACTGACGGACTAAACAGAATTAATTATTTATCTACTCTCATATCGTAATGTTCTTATTATGAAATCAAAATCAGTACTTTAATGACCCACTTTATGCACACCCGTGTATAATGAAATTAAAAAATTATATTATAGCACAGTTTTCTTCCCAAGATAATGCTATAAAATAACTTTTTTTCATTAAAGTACAAGTATTTGGACATGTCTGGCCACTTATAATGTTTTTTGGGTTTTAATACTTCAATTACTGTCAGTCAACTTGTCAAACGAAATAATAAAGAAAAAAACATTTTAAGTGGCCAGACATGACTAAACAATTAAACGTAGTATTATATTCTCTTTGTAAACAATTAGGAATCAATCAGTATCAATTCAATTTTAGATGCAAATTTACTCTGTGGTCGCGTATGCGGTAGGGAGTTTTTCCCAACACGGATTTGGGCGCCATGATGATTAATGTTTGTTTATTTTATTGATTTTTTTGCATACATATTTTATTTTGGCCAAAAATGATAGTAAAATAGCAGTGATACTAAGGTGAAATAAACTTGGATCTGAAATTGTGGAGGCGGCAATGGAAATGACGAATAATCGATACCCGTGAGTCATGAAACCCTATGACAAAGTATTATCGATTTTTTACCTTTAAATTACATTATTAAATGAGTTTAGATAAAGTACTGTATGATACTGCACATAATTAGGTATTAAAAACTCGTGTGATACTATTAAGAACCTCGCCTACGGCTCGGTACTTAAACTCACACTCGTGTTTAATAACCCCTATTATGCAACAGTATCATAAACTACTATTTTTACACAGTCATCATCCTTATTAAGCAATCCGGATATTCTATGATTTCGAGTATCTTTTACCCCCGATCACGCTACCGTCCTCGACGACGAGGACCGCCGCGACGTCCCACTCAGTCTCGTCCCGTTCAAGCGACCCGAGCTGCCTGCAGTAATCCGACCGCCCCCAATTAGTCGTAACTCGTACTAAGTCCTCCTTCCCGCGGTAACGCCCTGAGGTTCGTACCCCATTCGGGGGTGCCCTCAGGCGTGGTTACCTAAATGCTACCCGGCTGAGAGCCCTCTGCGCTCGCCGGATTTTCCGGTAAGGTTGGTGCAGCCATCAGAGGCTACCAACTTTCGTCCTTTCACAAAAAAAAGCCCCAGGTTACACGACACTAAAACTGACAACAAATATAATGATACCTGTCAGCGCAAAAACACATCACATCGATATGGTGAAAAGCGAGCAAATAAATACTAAATGGTACATTTATTTACAAAGCCCGTCAGCTTCCAGTTTATTTCTGTATCGAATCAATAAAGCCCACGGAAAGATTTAACAGGTTGATATGTACGAGAAATGTATATTTTCCATCCCTATTTTATTATTATGTTACCAAGGGTGGATCCAATCTTCGAGTACCTAATGGGATTCGCATATATATTTATTTAGCCTAGACGGGTTGTAAAACTATCCATACTAATATTTTCGAATGTAACTAACTCTGTTTGTTACCTTTTCACTCCTAAATCACAGAACCGATCGCGACAAAATTTGGCACACACATAGTCTATAATATGGAGAAGGATATGGGCTACTTTATATCCCGGGAACGCGGTTGGAACGCGGGGGACAGCTAGTTATATATTACTGGCTTTCACCCGCGTTCCCGGGATAAAAAGTAGCCTGTGTTGTTAATCCAGGGAGTCAGGATACCTCCGTACCAAATTTTTGCAGCTGCACTTGAGAGCCAGTTCACCTCTAGGCTTTGTGTGCTTACCACCATCGGCCACTTCATCAGTGACGTAGTACGTAGTAAAAAAAGCTCGCTTAGCAAGCAAAATACTCGCTACTAGTTGCTCTATTCGCTTCTCGCTAGTCGTCTGTAGTAGGACAGGTCCTTGTAGCAGAGTATAATATTTTACAAAATATTTTGCCTTCATTTAATAGCCTCGAGAAAATTCCATTGAATCCTCCTTTTGTACCTGGCGACGGTGGCTGGTATTACAGGTTGCTAAGCAATCGGTAGCGTCTGTTGCCAGCGGCCATATTGGATTTACGTCGTAGAAAGTGTTTACTTTGATATTATTTACTCAATAAATACTTTAGAATCAGATAAATAGATTTGGGTCGTTGTATTTTATGTTTTGGCTACGATAAAATCACTTTATAATACTGTTTACGTTTGGTTTTAATAATGGCAGAAATATAAAATGATTTTCGCTTTTATAGAATTCTCAAACCTCAAGTTGAAAATCTGTCGCTAAGCACCATCCGGTATGTTCCGGCACATGAGAGCCAGTTGCCTTCGTGGCATTGTAACAGGTCGGCAACACATTAGCAATAACTCTGGTATTGCAAATGGCGATAGTCGTCGGTAACCACTTACCATCAGGTGGATCGCCTGCCTGCTTGTCAATCTTCTGACATAAAAAATATATATATAACTGTAGGTTTCTACTAAAGTCAACAATAAACTCTGATGATGTTTACAGACCAGGACTTGTTGTACCAATGTTAGTTGGGGCTTGGCGTATCCACGGTAGTGATCCAACGGATCTCTTATGACGGAAATAGAAACGGAGACAGATGTCAAAAGTATTTTTTTGCGGAAACGGAAATTAATTCGGATGCGGAAGCGGAGGTGCAAATACTAGCTAGCTTAAGGTGGAGGCTTCGGTTGCGCTTCGTGTTTCGCGCTCCAACCGACGCCTCCACCTTAAAGATTTATCTACCGACTTTATACAGATAAAATAATTCAGTATCAGTAGAAGAACCTAAGTTTAGATATCTCATGTAGAGTTTTACCACGAAATAGGGACTACTTAGTAAACACGCTGAATCCTTTGCAAATAAATATATACCTATACATCGCTGTCTATCTGTCTATATAGGTCGAGTGGAAGCAAACAACCAATAAGCGTTCTAGAACTATAGGCCGCGTGTTACACCGACATGTGAAATAAGTGCCCCCGCGATTTCACCCACGTTCTCGGAATAAAAATTAGCATATACCTAAATTCAGGAATAATAATATTATTTACAACTATATAACTTTTTTGTAAGCTAGGTTTTTTTTTCTTATCCCAGCGTAGGTACACATTATGTGGTGTTCCCTATTGTTATTACAATCTAGCCTAGGATGGAAAAAAACATTTTTGTGTTTTTATTGTCAGATTGACCCTTTTTCATGTCAGTAGGTTGACAAGCAGACAGGCGGTCCATCTGATGGTAAGCTGGATGGTAAATCTATCGCCATCACCTACCTGTGTGTTCCTGCAATTGCACTTGAGAGCCAGTTGCCTTCTTGGCAAAATAACAGGTCGGCAACACATTAGAAATACCTCTGGTATTGCAAATGGCGATAGGCGACGGTAACCACATAGGTACCATCAGGTGGACCGCCTGCCAACCTTCTTACATAAAAAAAGAATAAAGATTATCTGCAATTTTTGTCCACTTATGCCCAAAATCACGCAGTACCTACAAAAATTTTGTTAAAAATAAACGCCGAAAAAATAAATTGGTCCTTTCGACACCCAGATTGGAGATGTTTAGAAACAGTCCCCAGTACCGATGCGTTCAAGTTTACAATAAATTACCAGATACCTTAAAAGATATAAGCAAGGATAGTATATTTAAGAACAAACTTAAGATATTTTTATTACATAAATGTTACTATACTATCAAAGAATTTATGGAGGATAAATGGTCCACTCATACCTAATGTAATTTAATTTTTTTATAATGGTTTTGTTTGTTTTTTACTGTATATGACATAGTAGATACATAGATATTATAAAAATACAATTGTCAATGTAAATACCAAATATATAATAAGCTCTCTCTACTCCTTTTTGCCATACCCTAACAGGGTCCTTGTACTCATATTAGTTCACTGTATGTGTAACATTGTGTGTACATTGTGCATTTTATAAATAAATAAATAAAAGCAAAAGTGTAAACTTCTAAGTGTGTTGCACGGATGTTACGCGTCCGTGTAACAGACGGCTGTTAAGGCTTATTAATGAAGATTGGTAGCCACCGTACCAAGGATGTAAGGGTAGCGAGCGAGCACGCCACGCATTTGTTTCTATTAGTTTAAAAATAAATCTTTGTTTTTTCAACCCTCGCCCACTCGGCGGTCGCTCGGGTACGTCTAATTTGTTGTTATCGCTTTTAGTTTTCTAAGTAAGATCTAACATAGACAAGCGTCGATATTTTAAAACTAAACTTACTGCAAACTAAATAAATTTTAACACGTCATGTATCTTTTAAACAACTTCAAAAAAAGGAGGTTCACGCATAACATTTTTTTAATCTCAGAAGGTTGACAAGCAGGCAGGCGGTCCACCTGATGGTAAGTCGTTACCGTCGCCTATCACCATTTGCAGTACCAGAAGTATTGCCAATGTGTTGTCGGCCTGTTACAATGCCACGAAGGCAACTGGCTCTCAAGTGCAATTGCCGGAACATACCGCAAGGTGCTTGGCGACAGATTTTCAACTTGAGGGTGGTAGCAAGCCAGGCGGGTACTACAAAGTACCCTACCACCGTGCTATGGTTTCCTCACGATGTTTTCCTTCACCGAATATAGTTTTCTTTTTTTTTAGTTTAGTCGGTAAACCGTTAATAGGGTAATTAGTAACATTTTCCGATTTCCATGAAAAGTGGTTACTTTTAACAATTAAAACCAACAGGTATAAAGCGTAGGAATTCTTCGACGTCATATTTAGTGTTATTAAGGCTGCTATTCGGGGAAATAAACTTTCAAGTGCCCATTCAATTTAAAAATAGTATATTCAATTTGGCATCATTACCTTTAAAGGCTTTACTGAAAGCATACTGAAGTGGGTTGTATTATTTTATTACCCTATTAATTAAATAGGTATTTTAGGCAGTGAGTAGGCTCCTAAAGTGACGAGGGGCGGTAGAAAAGGGTGGCCAGATACATTTTTAAGGCAGAAAGAAAGAAAGAAAAAACATTTATTCATGACAACACACAACATTACAAAATTGAAAAATAAAATAAATAGAGTACAAAAAAAAAAAAAAAAAAAAAAACTAACAATAATGTAATGCTGCGCGATGTCAAGAATAGGTCCTGACTCGGCATAATACTCAGGTCGATAAATAAATATCAACCCTCGCGCTGGTTTTCAGTCAGGGCCTATATCTATGACATCACGAACATACAGTGACACCGAGAATCAATCTAATATTAAAAAAAAAATACAAAAATTACATCAGGACAACTTTTTGTCTCTATCATCATGTCGGCCGAAAGACATCCACTGTTAGACAAAACTGGCCTTCTCAAGGATCTCCACGATGGCGGGTCTTGCGCTACCCGCATCCAGCGTTTTCCCGCGACCCTCACAAGATCGTCGGTCCACCTTGTGGGGGGCCTGCCCACGCTGCGTCTACCAGTCGCCACTCGATAACCTTTCTGCCCCAGCGGCCGTCGGTCCTACGCGCGATGTGCCCCGCCCACTGCCACTTGAGTTTGGCAATTCTTCGGGCTATGTCGGTTACTTTGGTTCGCCTGCGGATCTTATCATTTCTGATTTGATCTGGCAGGGAAAATCAGATCATAGCCCTCTCCATTGCTCTTTGGGTGACTTTGAGTCTTCTTATGAGAGTGACCACGTCTCTGCTCCATAGGTAAGTCATTATTGGCAACACACAGTGGTCGAAGACTTTCGTCTCTAGTACGAAGAAATTATCTTACTTCAGATTATATAATCTGAAGTAAGTTTATACTTACTTCAGATTCAGACAGATAATTTCTTTTGTCCATAATATTGTGTATATGTGTTTTGGTACTTATGTACCTACTACCTACTTACCAATAGTATGGACAATTTTAGTAGAAATTGCAGCATAAACTAATTAAATTAATACCTAAAATAAGCATTTACATACTAATAAGCAGTTAACGTTGTTAAATGTTACCTCAAATTGGAGGAATAGTAAGTAGATTGTTATACAAGGGTCGAAAGGTACAATATAGTCCGAGTAGGAATCGAAAGTGCGTCGACGCCACAAAGCCCTGAGTTGAAAGATGTTTTTATTATTTTAATCGTAAAAAATCTAATTAAATTCATTCCCGCCCTAGGGAGGAAAGCAATTACTATGAGACTTTCCTGTCTAAGGGTGGGAAGCGTTTTCCCGCTACTCAGATAAAAAAAACATTACTTTCCGAGTATGAGAAATGAAAAAATACATTCCGAGAATTTCCTCGAGGATTTTTCCTAATTTAAATGAATCAAATGTATCTTCACAAAATGATCGAACGAAATCTTATTTTTTAACAAAAACAAAAGATGAATGGCGTAACTCAATTTACGCCAGAGTTATGGAAGCGTCGAGTTTCTTAAAAAATCAAATCAAATCGTTTATGGGACGGAAGTCGGGAAATTTTGTCGTTTATACGCCAAAGAAGTTATAATTAGATTCTTTTCTTATGATATTGATGAATTATTTTAGAAGTGATGATGTGTTTTGAGACATCTCAAAGTTAAGAACTCTCTTACACTTTTAAATTAGCCTTTAGCCACCACTTAAATAAGATGGTTTAGAAACGAGATGGGAGAGGCGCACTTTTAGTAAAAAATACGGTTTAATGTTATTAAAAAAAAAGAAAATTATTCCCTTTCTATTAGAATTTATGTTAATATTTTTAAGTTATTTGGATGGCCCAAACATTCTTAGTTTTACAAAGGGTATTATAGTATATTCATGATTTTTTTCTGATGTTAGTACTAATGAAAAAATCAAATTAAAATGTCTCATATTCTCTACTTTAACATATATATTTTTTAAAAATCTTTTGGAACAAAGAATGCCGAAACTGAATCGAAAAATCATAATTTCTCTGAAAGAAAGTCTTTGTAAAAACTCTAGTGTTCCTTTTTTTTTCTTTTGAGATACTATGCCACCTAGGAGTATCCATGCAGTATTGCACTGATTTCTACGAGCCATATCAAGCTAACCAATCAAGAAGCTACCTATTCTTGCTTACTTGAATATACTTATGAATAAATATAATTCACATTGTACTTTCAGAATAACAAATTACTCTATCTACGCTGTTATCTCTCGCACTATGGCGTGGAAACCGTATATACCTATGTATAGTCAGTATAGTAATAGTAATACGGTGTATTCTCGTATAGCAAACCCAATGGGCGATCGACCTACAGATATTTACGTGACCCAGTTATAGGACCATCATTATTTTATGATTCCGCAGAGGCAGAGGCTTTATCTCTGTTCTGTGATAAACAGGATGTTTAAGGCGGCGATATATAAGAAAATTATGATTTTAAATAATTAAGGTTTTCTTTATTTCAAATGATTTGTCAAAAATAAATGTTAAACTAGATAATATAATGCCGAGAAACTGTTTTAACAAATTGTAATTTCTACTAGTACTGTCAGAGAAAAAGTCGTGAATATTTTTAAAATTGAAAATGATTTTTTCTCCAATTTTTAACTGACTTTAAAAAAGGACTACTTTAAAAACTGTCCGATTACAGTTCCTACGTCCTAGTAATTTTATGCTCTTTCGTGTTATTGTAGGCGGTTCTACCTATATTTTATTTTTATGTTCATCTAAATAACTTTATTTTTTTTACATACATTCTAAGGAAAAGGCTTTTTACAAAGAAGAAAGAGATCAGTATATTCGTGAAAAGGTAACGAGGAACAGCTATACGAACAAACTATAAATGGCGATATATCGGCTCTAAAATGTACCCGGCTGAGAGCCATCTATGGCTAGTACCTTCATGTCCTTTAAAAAAAAAAAACAAGCCTCTCATGTAATTTATAAGCGTCATTTTACGTACCAATAGGCAATGAAAATTGTAATTTACTTAGAATAGAAACTATTACTGGCAAATAGCAATTTGTATTCAAAACAACATCCATACAAGAAACTTACTTAAAAAAAAACCTATAATATATTTGGTGAGGGTTGATAGCCCGAATACTATCTAATACTACTGTCAATAAATCAATGGAGCCTGAGCATTACCATTAAATTATGACAATTAGAATTTAAATCTCTGCTTTACTCACACTAAGGCTGAGATCTATAGAGCGTGCTTAGACTTTACTCAGACTTTACTTAGGGTATAAGCCTACGTAATAATGTAAATATTTGTGTGTTTTAATTTGTAGCCAAGTTTTTGGTAAGTCATCGATTAGTTGCATTTAGGCTTTGCTTAGCACACACTCAGAGAGAATCGAAGATTGCATTTTAAATACCGACATTGTATGGTAAAGTCTGAGCAAAGTCTAAGTACGCCCTACAGATCTCAGTCGTAAGTGACAAGGCAAGTCAAGCTATAAAATAGCTAACTACTTGAGTAATCTGAAAGGTACTCGCAGAGCAACGGCGGGGCTCTTGCTGGGAAGCGGGCGGCGCGGACCGCTGCCTGCAAACACGCTTAGTTTGCAGGCTCTAACGTTGAGGGGCGACGCGAGCGTGTTTTACGAGACTCCGTAAAAAAACAACTTAGCATGGAGTGAATCTATGATATACTACCTTAATAACATAATAATAGTATGTAGTATAGATGTTTGTTACTGTTTCACGTAAAAACGAACGAATTTGGATGAAACTTGGCATATAAATGGTAAATAGATCATATTCTGGAATAACATATAGGCTACTTTTTATCCCATTATCCCAGGAAAACAAAATCCCTCGGGAAAGCAGCGGAAACCGTGGAGCGGAAGCTAATCCTCCTATTTTAAATGCGAAAGTTTGTGAGTATGTATGTTTTACTTCTTCACGCTCAAATGTCCGGAGCAATTATGATGTAATTTGGTATGGAGTTAGGTAACACCTCAGATTAACACATAGACTAAGTACTTTTTATACGTCAAGAACGCGGATGAAACCGCGGGGCGGAGGCTAATGGTACATAAATCACTCGTGTGGCCAGTAATTTAACCATTTGACCTGATTTATATTAAGTAGATCACGTATCAGAACAATACAATAATATTCGTCAACAATCGATCAAATAACACTTAATTTGACGCTTAATAACCTGAGTAACCTTAATTTCTGAGTAATACCCAATTGTATGATATGATATTTTTTCTACCGTTAAATCATTCTCGACGCGATGTTAAAATCAGCCAAGTGCGAATCGGACGACATGAAGGGTTCCGTACTATCTTACATTATTTTATTTAAATTATTTATTGTTATATGAGTTACAGCGATTGTTAAAGTCGAGTAAAAATTACGAAAATATTACGATTATTTACATACCTTACATTTTTTGTTTTTATTATTTTTTTGTTATAGCGACAACATATTACGGTTTCATGAGATATAGCCCACTGTGAGACGGACGGACGGATAAACGGACAGCGGAGGCTTATTAGTAATAGGATTCTATCGGCACCCTTTGCGTACGGTTTGAATCTTTATTAAGTTATTTATTTTTATTTGTAATTTTAATTTAGTTTAAACAATTTGAAAAAATATATCTATGGTAAAGTTCTAACTAAATGCTTTTTTTGCATTTATTTTAAAAAATAAGAAAAAAAAATGCAATTAATAAAATGTAATTTCCGAACGTATCTATTCTGTGGCAACACTGAACGGGATCGCGTGCCGACTTCGTCTCGTTAGCTGGTGATTACATCCTACCCACGTGAAATATTGCCGCCAATTTGCCGGGGTGACGCGCCGATGTCAAGATATGGCTCCTTAGGGCTTACGAGGCTTTTGCCTTTGGAGCTGTCTAACGAGCATGTTCGATTTTTGAAAATAATTTTATTTTCTTTTTATTAGACAAATATTGGCAAACTATCTATTGGCGGGAACCTGGCAGGTATGACATTGCATTTTAGTATTTAGGGTTCCGTGCCCAAAGGGTAAAACGGATAGGGTCCCGTTTTACCCTTGGCTTTGGTTACTAAGACTCCGCTGCCTGTCTGTCTGTTCGTCGGTCTGTCTCATGAACCGTGATTATTAATTAATTTTACAGGCCAGTTGGCACAGTTGGTTAATACGACCACATATCGCGCCGCCGGTCGTGGGTTCGATTCCCATCCAGGACAAATATTTGTGTGAATGAACATGTCTGTTTGAGTCTGGGTGTAATTATCTATATTTACAAAAAAAAAGTAGTATATGTAGTATATCAGTTATCTGGTTCAAATTTACTTTATCCTATAGCGGATAAAAACGTCTTTTGCACTCAGAATATATCGTAGAGCAAAAATACTCTTTCCAAGATTGGGGGATGAAAAGGTCAGTTATGTTGTCGTTATGTAACTAATCGAGAATAAATTGTTTTTTTTCCACCGATTTCAATCAATTTTGGGTCTAAATCACTTACAATATAACTTAATTTTCTGTAAAGAGAAAAAAACAGGCAATCATCAAAAAAATATTGGCTACGAAGTGCTACGAAAATAGTAGCTACGAGCATAGGGGTGCTACGTACATAGGGGTGCTACGAAAATAGCGGACTCCTTTGGTTTCAAAGGCTGTATGTGTTCAAAGCTCAATTTCCTTTTGGTATAATTACTATACTCTTTGCAGTACTACACATCGAATGCCGTGATGAATGTTGCGGGTTCGAATCCTACAATGAGCTTGAGCTTTCGGTTCCAAGGGTACCGATAATTTGGATTGAAAGATAATCTTCTCTAACTGCAAATATAAATTTGTAATAGCTTATTTTTTTATGTGATGTGTAATTTATTCCTTTACTTGTGTTAAACCTTGTTTCTACTTCGGAAATCTCCTTGGTAAATATCAATGCATTAGAATAACTTAATTTAAGATTTTTTGGCGGGAACTTGCGAAGTGACATTGCGTTTTCGTTTTATTTTTATATAAAATCGTATATTTTGAGTTTTATTGAATATTATCGGTGGTATTTTGTCCAATAAATATCAATACAAGTGCACCAGTGAAGTGAAATGAAATGATTACGTGTATAGTGGCTTTACAAGTTGTATCAAATAGTCCGTGAAAAGTTTTTTTTTTATTTTATACTACTAAGGTAGCAAGCAACCATACGGCCCACCTGATGGTAAGTGGCCTATTGCCATTTGCAATACCAGATATATTGCCAATGTGTTGCTGACCTGTTACAATGCCGAGAAGGCAAATTGGCTCTCAAGTGCAATTGCCGGAACACACCGGTAGGTGCTTGGCGACAAATTTTCAACTTGAGGGTGGTAGCCAGCCAGACGGGTACTACAAAGTACCCTACCACCGTGCTATGGTTTCCTCACGATGTTTTCCTTCACCGAAAGCTCAAGCTCATTGTAGGATTCGAACCCACGACCTTCGTCGCGGCATCCGACGTCACTACCACTGAGCTGTCATCGCCTTATCAAGTTTTAGTAGAACCATCGTACTAAAACCTAACATAAACTGACTGACTACATGACTGAATATGACTTGAAAATTATTATACATATTTTTTATTTTTACAAATTTGGCGATTAAAAATACTTGCAATGAGTTAATTTAATAAAGACACTTTTGAATTTGAATTTACTTAACAAGAAATAAAAAAAGAATATAAAACACAATGTTCAACTTGACACTGGCAAAATACACAACGTGTGATGCCAAAAAGAAAAGTTTCGTCTGAAACAAAGGACAATCAAGTGTCATACGCTGTAACACTAACCCTAAATAACCCTTAAAAGTAAGTGACACTGGGTTGAAATTACCGTGAGTCACGTGAACAGGTGCGGTCGGAAATAGATATTTCGATTATATATGGGTAGTGTGACCATGAAGTTGGAATCAGAGGGATAAGTCCTGAGTTGAGCTACATGAGTTGAGTTATATGAGTTGGGTATTGAAGCATAATTAACTAATAATGCCGATTCTGTCGTTTACGAACTTAACTAATACTATTTAAGTCACCTCTCTTTCATGTTCACCTTATTGAAAAAAGATAGAACATTTTTAATGCTGTCAGTTTAGTCTATGCCGTCGTAATATACGGGTAAATGGGCGAGACCAATAAAGATCGCGCTTAAATTCAAGTTGAAATAAGTGACCGGACTAATCTTTTGTTAGTCAGGCCAAATTGCAACGTCGTATAACATAACCTCGGGTTAAATATGTAAATTTGATAGGTTATTTATACACATTCTGTCACATAGCCATATTTAACCTGTGGGTTAGTGCTATAGGACGTTGAGTTGATGCAATTGGACCTAAGGGATATATTAAGATTAAATAAGTTTAATGTTTAAATTGTAGGTGAACCTTATGTAGATTTTATTCTGTATTCAATTATAACTGGCAAAATATTAAATTCCTTTGAAACAGCAGGTAAATCTGCAAAAAGTAGTTTATACATCTCTCTCACACACAGAGCTGTCTCGATTTGTCACTATGACACAAAAAAAAACATTTACAGCCCAACAAAAAATAATATAAATCACGTAAATATGGTAACCCTACCGACGCCACCGTGTCGGTATTGGCGCGTAATCAAAGTACACGCTACGCCGTAGGGGTGTCGACTCCCTTTTTTCAATTCCAATAGCTAAACTTTGACAATCTACCTTGTTATTGATAGACTTTTGTTTTTGTTTGCGTCGCAACCTCGGAAGTCATGGAAAAGCCTAAAATAGGGATTTCGATTGTCCTGTTTTTATTGGTATTCAGGAGAATTAGAGAAGTTCAGCTGAAAATAAGGTTAATAAATATTGGAATGTAAGAAACAATTAACGATTAATAATTAACTTTAAAAAAAAAACTAAAAACTCTTTCAAAGACATTAAAATTAATATGGTTCTTCGGAGCTATAGTGAACCCAAAGCAAAAAGAATTATTAAATTCATAAAAGTTATGCGTGACCAAACTTGAAAAAAAAAACTTACAACCGAACCTTCTCCGTTTTTTTATGTCTTTGACCCAAACAGGGACGTGTAACGTAAAAAAATTGTATAAATATGAATAACGTTGTAAGAATCTCGATTATTTAAGAAAATTTCGACTTTCCCCTTATCTCCGAAACGACGGGGCCTAATGATTTGAAAAAAAAAAATTTAGAAAGTAGTTCTTAACGTATAGATTACCTACAAGAAAACCAATAGGAAATCTATGGTATTTAAAGCAACATAGGAATTCTATATACCTTTATGGAACCCTCGGTGCGTGAGACTCGCACTTGTCAGTGTTATTTTATTTTATTCTACGTAAAATGACTAAAATAATATTTCTGTTACGATTTGACATAGCCCTACAGAGCTGGAGCAGAGTTTAACGGTTCAGTAATTATTAGGTAAATTAGAGCGAAGATTTTGCTCGAACGATGTGTGCTGTCTTATCTCATTATCTCGTTGCTAAATTAGGGTTGTCCCTCACAAGTTACCAGCTTCGATTTTGATTTTCCTGTTGTAGTGATAGTGAAGTAGTAACATTAATATATATTTAGGTCGATGTTCATCGACAAGAAAACGGTGCGATAAATTATAATCGGGCGTTTACCATGAATTTTCGTAGGAATTATATATAGTTGGCCTAAGCTGTATTGAGTTTGAGTTTGGTAAATATTGTAAATTAAACTATGGTCACACTACATATTAAACTGGGGGCCAATTCCACTAATTAATTTTGATTAGATTACAATTTGATCGCAGCTGAATGACGATTTTTGCACGTTTTCGTATTCCACTTATAATCTGACAACAATCGAGATCCAATCATGGTTGAGTTATGTTAACGTTCGATCAATTGGTATTCCACTAAACATTTGACACATTTGATTGGATTAGAAATGTTTCGTTTACCAAGGGCAACAACGATTACAATCTAATCGGTTTCGTTTATGTGGAATAACGTTTAAAAGTAAAATTAGAATTGGATTGGAAACGAATTTAAGTGACAATCGTTGTAATTCAGCGGAATTGCCTCCCTGAAAATAAAATACATGTTCTATTACTATTTATATTTTATTTTGTTCTGTATTTCGCCACAAAATTGAGCTGTGACCATTTTTTTCACTTAACTTTCTATTCGAATCATTTCACTTTGTGTGCTGGGAAATGTTCTTTGTTACCGCCCCTAGGCGTAATAAATTAAGCGAGGAGCCATTTTCTGTACTTTTGCCAAGTCATCATGTCCTAAGTGTTTGGATTCAAACGCCATTTTTATTATCTTTCTTTCATTTTTAGGCGATAATAGCTATTGTCGTGACCTCGAAAGGAGCAAATATTGAAATTTATTGTATTTAAAATATATTACAATAGCTTCTGCCCCGCGGTTTCACCCGCATTCCTGAGGGATCTTATGTTTTCCCGGGATAAAAAATATCCTATTGTTTAATCCAGTTTATAAACTATCTATGTTCCATATTCCAACCAAATCCGTTTAGTAGTTTTTGCGTGCATTTATAATACCTATTAGTAGGACTAGTTTGTGCGAACGTCTAAAACTCGGACTAAGATTCAACTTAACACAAGTTTAATCTTAGTCCGAGTTGAGTCTTAGTCGACTGGGAGTTACTCTCTAATTATTAGTCATAAATTAAAAATATACAATAGAGCATAGACTTCTTATAGATTTTCCTGTAATCTATAGGTGAAGAATAAAAAATTTGGAATACGATGGCTATATGACGTAGGCTTATAAAGGTTTTTTGAAACCGCGGGGCGGAAAACTATTTCTGTATATATGGTGGTACTTGTTTTTCTTTCAGCTGCTCAATGAGCGAAAAAACGCTAAAAAAATTGAGCAGAAACCGCGGGGCAAGAGCAGTATGTTAAAACTATTTTCATGCTCCAGTCGAAGGAAAAACAATCTCTCGAGACGCAATTCTTCAAACGACTTTTGTAGGATGTCAAAAATACCACATTCTATTTATAGAACACAACCCAAATATAACCTTATCCACTAAGTTATAAAGCAGATAATACACCACGTTATCGTTCCCGCTTTCCTTACACCCTTTCCCGTGACGTCATCGTTAAAGGCAAATAAAATTCAATCGTATTTGCGAAGAGTTAGAGTGCAATTCAGCTTGGATATGTGGAAGGTTACCATCGATTGTCATGTTGTAATGACGTCATACATGAGGAAGGGAGACGGCTGATATGACATCATGCAGCTGTGTCTCTCTCTAAGGTATTTTATGATCGGGTAATATTAGAATTAATTCTGGAGAGGTCGAAAGGCCCAGGAATAATTTAATGATGCTTACATGCCAAAGAACATTTCTGGTTCTGGGTTCAAAAATAGACATACATACGGTCAAATCAAATCAAATCAAAACTCATTTCTTCAGTTTAAGCCCTAATAAGGCATGTATGAATGTCAACAGTTACAGTTTTACAATAGACTCTACTACCGGTTCGGAATACACTTGAACTGAGAAGACTCCGGCAAGAAACTCAGCAAGGCTTCTTTTTTGTTGGTCCACCTGATGGTAAGTGGTTACAATCGCCATTTGGAATACGAGAGGTGTTGCCAATGTGCTGCTGACCTATCAAGGCTACTAAAATATCGAAATCGAAGCCACCCAAATATGCCGAGTCTTGTAAATACAAGCCTCAACACAACATTCTATTATTATTGTCAGTCGATTGATTCTGAAATTCAACCATAACTACCACAAATTCAACAAGGGATCGAGGGCGAAACCGCAGTTCGGAAAGCTAATTTTACATATGACATTAGTTCCCAGAAATTAATCTTTATAACCAGTCTGACGTCGCTGACAAATAAAAAAAAAGGAAAATCTAGGAAAGTCGTGAATAGCAACTCTTTTGTAGGCGAATCTTGTCCTTATTGACTTTAAAAACGTTATAATTATAATTCTTATATTTTCCTGTCAAGGTTGAAATTTAAATAAGATTTAACAATAATAAAAGCGTAACGGAAACTACTTGTTATAAACAAAATTGTTGGGCCAAATACGGACAGCGACGCCAGACTATGAAATGCAATAATACAAATGTGTTTTTTTCCTGGCCTAGTTTTTATCAAAATTAACTTCGGAACTCCTTTCAGCATTTTTCTCTATTTCCTAACTTTAGGATTTGGTCTATCACGCCTATTAGAAAAATTCATCCTGCTTATGTCAGGTTTGGACAATATATTATTTTGAAGTCTGATTGATAATTATCTGATAGAGGATTAATTTTCAAAAATCCTTTCTTAGCGGATTTCTATGCCAAATTTCAGCCCGATCCGTCCATCGGTTTGAGCTGTGCGTTGATAGGTCAGTCAGTAAGATTTTCCTCTTATAAAATCATTTTTAAAATTTATTCTCTGACGAAACGACTTTTTCTTACACTGGTACACTAAAGTACCTTTACCCAATACTCAAACACAAATAGCCGAGTAAAGTGCTGGCATTAGACAAAAAAAACTTGAAGTAAATATTCGAATGAGCCTATTTATTCTTTAAATTTACTCAGAGGATTTTTATTACATCTCCAAAAAAAGGCAATGTCCTCGTTTTTGTCACACAATTTATTGCTATGTCCTTGGGGAACTTTCTCGGACAAGCGAAACATTTTACTGCAGTACATTTTACGAGCCATAGTCGAAAAGTTCAGTTACACGGGCTTTTTAATTAAAATACGCTATAAAATGGGATATTTTAAAACAGTTAATTGTTTGAGTGACATTTAAAATTTTCACTCAGTTAGAGAGGCCTCTTTAGTGCGTTGCCTTGCGTTTCATCGTCGCTGCGTCGTTTTATCTTTTTTACCTAACAAGATTGATGTTTTGTATGAAAATTACGTGATTTCAGGGTTTCTCCCCTAGTAAAAGTTGTTCATAATTATGAGTACAATAATCCCTGAAAATTTGGACGGTAATTTAAAATCACCCAGTACTTATATTTTTTGTGGCATGCTACATAATGCGTTGCGTCGACGCACGCGACGTTTCTACGGATCGACAGAATGTGAGTTATGTGTGGTGTGGCATACAATACGTTGAACGTAGCAACGACGCAACGCAACGCACTAATGAGGCCTCTCCCTTACAGCGCATCACCCTGTCCCGCTTCATCTCTCGTCCATCGATCTGTAGAAGCATCGTGTCCGACGATGCAACGCATAATGTGGCATCACTAAAAAATATATAGGCGAGTGTCGCAGTCGGATTGTCATAATCCGACTGCGACACCCTCGTATGATCATCGTAATGTAATACGGCGATTTATACAATCCGACTGCGACATATATAAAACGACGCAGTGACGACGAAACGCAAGGCAAAGCACTAATGAGGCCTCCCTCTTATTCAGCCTTTATCAGTTATCTATTCAAAATGAGTCAAATAACCATAAAAGAAAAGTATTATAAATTTTATCTGTAATGCTTCATAAATCAACGTTGATTAATCTTGCCTATATAATCAATTCGATTTAGTAAACTAGGTTTTGCCTTGCGGTTTGACCCGCGTACACGGTAAAAAATAGACTATGTTACTCCTTGCCTGCTTGTCATCCTTCTGACGTAAAAAAAAGGATTCAGAAGAACAAATACTCAATATATTATTTTTTTATTTTGATAGGGTTTTCCAATCTCAGCTTTTATTAGCTAGACTCTAGGGCTGAGATCTATAAAACGTTTAGACTTTGCTCAGACTTTACTTAGGGTATAAACTTACGTAATAAAGTAAATATTTGTGTTTTAATTTGTAGCCAAGTTTTTGGTAAGTCGTCGATTTGATGCACTTAGGCTTTGCTTAGCACACACTCAGAGAGATTTGAAGATTGCATTTTAAATACCTTTGTACGGTAAAGTCTGAGCAAAGTCTGAGTACCATCGCTATAGATCTCAGCCTAGGAGCCTTCTAGTCTTGGATAAGCTTACCATCTTCGGCCACATGATCATTAACACCTTGTGACATTATAGTGAAACATAATCCTATATGTGTACCTACCTACTACCGGCTCTCGACCTGCTCTCTCCTAGGATTTTATATTTATTCGAGACCACCGCTGTTTCCCGTGTTATGTTTTATTCCTAGCGCTTTATGGTAAATTTAAAAATTTATTGAAGTAATTAAAAAAAAAAAGATCCACCAAAAAAGCCTTGCTGAGTTTCTTGCCGGAGTCTTCTCAGTTCAAGTGTATTCCGAACCGGTAGTAGAGTCTATTTTAGAACTGAAACTGTTGACATTCATGCCTTATTAGGGCCTAAACTGAATAATTGAGTTTTGATATGGATAGATTTTTGATTTTGGGATTTTGGTAAGTTTTATCGAAATCAGTTTATGCGTGGTAAAGTCACACTGATTTTAAAATTCACATTTATTATTACTATAGATTATATAGAATATATAGAAGATTATTAGTAAATACAAATGGATTAAACAAAACGCCACGGGCAAAATCTGGTAGCGAAATAATATTGTCAATATAAATAAATGTCACTGAAACCCGATAAACTGGAGTTAAAAGAAACACAGCCATTTATTACTATGTACGCAGTTAAATATCGTAAATTTAAAGCTGGTTTAATTGTTTATGGTTCCGTAGATTTGACAACGTATGACTCGGAATTTAAATTCAAGCAATTATGAAACACAGTTCAGACACCGATGGATAGATGGCGCTGCAATATATCAACACTATCTACATACAACCTACATCGCGCTTGTGGAGTTTGTACGCGCATATATAAAGGATTCCAACATCAACAGTTGGACCGCGGTCCCCAGGCACGATTACCCAGCCTGGCGGAAGATCTTCCCTTTTCAATGGGGGAATCATCCACCTTGTTTCTCTATAGGAGCATGGTGACAGATTATCAACTTGAGGGTGGTAGCCAACCAGGCGGGTACTACAAAGTTCCCTACCACCGTGCTATGGTTTCCTCATATGGAAAACTGTAATGAGGAGCTGTGCGACTTATAGAGAGTAATTTAATTACGTTTTTCGTATAAAATCTTGGGATTTTACATGTTTCGATTTGTTTTTTTTCCTTTTATATTAAACATCATGGACAAAAATATTTTGAAGAACCGAAAAAACGGTTACGCGTTTACAAATGGCTACCGCAACCGAAAAACCGGTTTTTGAAATAGAGGACCGGTTCTGAAGGCGCTAGTCACAACGGTACCCTAAAACAATATAAACAACGAAACTTCCCTGACCGAGTTGGAAACAAATGCAATGGAGTTATAATAACCCGTATACTGAACAAGAAAGTTTGCCGTTTGTTTATTGCTTTCCAATTCCATTATGTGAAATGAAATTCCGTTCCATCCATCCAATTTGTTTATGGAATTGGAAACATAGTTGGGACAGGTGGGCGTAATTGGGTTTATGAGAAACTGGGATAGGTAGGTAGTACTTATTATAAAATAAATATATACTGGTGCCGATTCTGTTGTTTACGAACTAAATAAATTTAATCTCACTATATCTCTTTCTAATAGTAAATATAAGAAAGGGATGCTACGCAACAAGAGTGCCTCAAGCGCCGCAAATACGCTGCTCTACAGGGGTCCAACGTATTTTCGGCGTTTGGGGTTGAAACTCTAGGGCCCTGGGGACCAGAGGCTCGTCGTCAAAGAGGTCTCCGCTCGTCTTGTTGAGGCCTCTCGTGACAAGAAGGCTGGCACATACTTTGCTCAAAGTATTGCCATTGCCATTCAGCGTGGCAATGCTGCCAGTCTTCTTGGCACACTTCCGCGGGGCAGCGATTTGGCACAAATTTTCTATTTATAGTCAGGTAATTTTGTTTTTATTTTTAATTTTGTTAAATATAAAGCACATAATGATATTGAATAATAAAAGAAAGGCATGCAAGATATTTTAGTCCTGTCAGTTTAATCTGATCACACATTTCAACGTGAATTTAAGCGCGATCTTTATTGGTCACGACTATTTACCCGTACATTACGACGGCATGGATTAAACTGACAGCATTAAAAATGTTCTATCTTTTTTCAATAAGGTTAACATGAAAGAGAGGTGACTTGTCTAATATTAGTTAAGTTCGTAAACAACAGAATCGGCACCAATGACTGGGAAATTTATCTCATCTGATCCTAATCTAATAATAATATGATACTTATACAACATACTTCATTCATATAACCTATAAAATTAGGTTAGTATTAATTTGTTATTTAAAAATGTTAATGGTCAGTTATTAAAATTAATACGGAATGTAAAAAAAAAATGTCACCTATGTGAAAGCAGAGGACCGGAAGATGTGGAAACTATTACGAAATGCCTATGTACCATCAACAAAGCATGATCAGTTTTGAAACCTTTTCACTTGCAGCCAGTTACCATAGTTCGCCCTGTCCATTGTGGACAATAAAACCATTTCTTTAGACTATTTTGATGAAAAGCGCATATATTTTGCGCACAAAATACACCCTTAAGGTGTTCATGTTTTAACTTTGTTGATAGTACAACAGCGGACGTCTACAGGCTGATAATGATGTAGATAAGGCCTTCAGAATAATGAAAATCAGATTAATAATATCGAGTGGCCATAATATCAGAACGGTTGATAACAGAACATAATCTTTTATCTGCTGACTATTTGCAGCAATATGACACGATGAATATTAACTTTATCGCTTATCTATATGATTATTTATTATAGCTTTTATGCAGGAGTAGCTCAGATCATAAAAATATATAGATATGTTTCATATTAAAGGTTTTAGTGTCCAAGAAAATGTGTTATGGAGGAGAAATTCCATTTTATGTATGTTCGCTCGCTTCAGTCGGGTGTCTCATGATTTTTTAAGGATTCCGTGTTCCTAAAACGGTACTTATAAAATCACTTCGTTGTCCATCTGTCTGTCTTTTTGTAGGTGTGTCAACTTAAATTTTAGAGATCCTTACGTTCTAAAATTGCAGAAAGCTTAAGTACGATGGATAGCCAAGCTAAGCAGCTGGCTGAAAGCCGCAGTGGTCTTTATGACTGGCTAGAGGCTTCTCAAAATATTTCAATAGGTACGTCTACTACTAAGGTTATTGCGTATCATTTGGTGCTAATCGTAATGAGGCGACGATATTCGAGAAATAATTATTCTAGATTAAGTTTTTCTCGGCATTCTTTGTTCCTCTAGAGAATATGTGACGGGGAATTGCTTTTTAAAAAATTGGGATTTTTCATTAGTAACGTCAGAAAAAAATCGTAAATATGCCCCTTCTTAAAACTAAGAATGCATTCTTCTCTTATTTGGGCCATCCAAATATCTTCAAAGGTTAATGTTAAGGTCTACTACTATGATTAAACCAAGAAGAATTTCCTAAAAACATCAAAATAGTGAGACTCCAAGATTGATGTTTTTTTGGCCACCTATAAACTTATTATCTATTTTTTTCAAGACAGACCTTTAAACGTACCCGAAAGGTGATAAAGAGGTAATGAACATTCTACACCATTTCTAAACGTCATACCATCATACCAAGTCTTTCGAAGTGTTACAAGCATTAAGCTCCTTAAGCATATCTCTATGTTTTTTATGATCCGAGTGGACCCTTAAAATCTCAGTGTCGTTTTAATGTTTCAGTGGGTGGTCTCATAAAATACCATCGTAAACAGCTACTTGATCCTTAATCGATACCTAAATCTGTGAAGTGCGTACTGGAGTGCTACCAGAGTAGAAACTCAAGGGTGTTATTTTTATTTTTAATATTTTACATCGAAGGAGTCGTAGGTAATTCAAAATTAAACTGAAAATTAATTTAGTCAGTTTAGGCCCTGATGAACGAATTGACTCCTTGCAGAAATCTATAACAATAAATAAATAAATAAATATCCTGGGACATTTTTTTCACACACGCTTATCTGATCCCAAACTAAGCAGAGCTTGTACTATGGAAACCAGATAACTGATATACTACATATACTACTTTTTTTTTTGTAAATACTTACTTATATAGATAATTACACCCAGACTCAGGATAAACAGACATGTTCATGCACACAAATGTTTGTCCTGGATGGGAATCGAACGACCTGCAGCGCAATAGGTGGTGTCTTAACCAACTGCGCCAACTGGCCCGTCAACAAGATTAATACAAGTAAGGAAACTAAACAGGAAATCCTCGTGTGGGACTCGATAGAGGAAATCCAGTGAAACTAGTTACTATATATTTGTACTTTTATTGTATCAGGTTGGTTGTCAAGTAGGCAGTCCTGATGGTATGTGGTTACCATCGCCTATCGCCATTTACAATACTAGAGGTATTTGCTAATGTGTTGCCGACCTGTTACAATGCCAAGAAGGTAACTGGTTCTCAACATTGAAACCTCCAGTTGATTCTACCAACTCCACATAGGTACACTTACACTGAGAACACTCCGGCAAAAACCCCCGAAACTCCGAAATGATAATTTTCAAACGGCTGAGCGTTTTTTTTTTTTAAACATAGCTAAGAACACTCTCGATTAAGTCACCTTTCAAACAAAAAAATCGAAATCGGTCCATCCGTTCAGGAGCTATGAGACAGACACTTTTTCACTCGTTTTTGTGTTGGTAGTTCAAAATACAAAACACTATAAACATTGTATACCTACTTAAAGTGAGAGTTTGAATTTTTTAAAATGAAAAATAACATTTTCGAGTAAATTAAGCTGTAACGAACGACCCAGAAGTCATTATAAAGCTGTTGCGTCGCGCAAAATAATTTCTCATAACGTCACTACCTCAATGGCGTCTGAAAAATTACAAAATGTCTCCGACGTCATTTATAAGATGGTATGGCTATTTTAATATCGGGTCTTAGTATCTCAAAATAACTATGGTTCACACGAAATTACTTAATCGATTCATCTGAATGGGAACTGCTACCGAGCAGCCAGGTTTTTTTTTTCAAAGGACTAAAGTTGGTAGCCTCTGATGGCTGCACCAACCTTACTGGACAATAGGCGAGCGCAGAGGGCTCTCAGCCGGGTAACATTTAGGTAACCACGCCTGAGGGCACACCCGATTGGGGTATGAGCCTCGGCTTAGGGCGTTACCAGGGGAGGGCAGCCGGGCTATTGCGTATCATTTGGTGCTAATCGTAATGAGGCGACGGCATTCTTTGTTCCACTAGAGAACATGTGACGGGGAATTGCTTTTTAAAAAATTGGGATTTTTCATTAGTAATGTCAGAAAAAAATCGTAAATATGCCAAAATCAAATCAAAAACTCATTTATTCAATTTAGGCCCTGGTAAGGCACTTATGAACCCCCCCTTATTACTTATGGCCCCTTTTTAAAACTAAGAATGCATTCTTCTCTTATTTGGGCCATCCAAATATCTTCAAAGGTTAATGTTAAGATGCGGAGCCTTAAAATTAAGAGGACTTACCCCATCAGGACTCTGCTTCTTGACTTCACAGAACTCATTGAGGACATCTTGCAGCTTCCTCGTTGAATCTGTAATATAGGTTAAAAATAAACATCCCGCATTTACATACATTTAACTAGCTGGCCCCGCAGATGTGGTTCTGCCCTAAGAATAAATGAAACTGGGACCTACCTACCTACCTACACCTACCTACCTATTTTTTTTCATAAGAACCTAGTCAAATTTAGGGAACGTTTAAAAGGTTTTTTAAAAACTAAAATTAAACTAAGAGACAACGTCTACACCGATGCGGAGGTGAATTTATTGTGTCTAAGAATACAAGAAGCAGTTGCCACCAGCCGTTGCAACGACTGCTGACCTGCATAACATTTATACAGAAATCGGCCCACGCAACAGGACCACACACAGCTGGCAATGCTGAGCCAGCGCTTAATCTAATACAGAAGGGCTGGAGGCATTCATAACTCCTCCCTCCCTAAGAGCGAAATTACCGGAATTATTGTTTTCAATATGATTCGGATAATTTCGTCCAAAAAGTAAACATTTTATAAGTTTATGATAAAAAAAGTAAATGATAAAAACAAGAATGGTTAAAACTAGCAAACTTAATGTTAAATAACCTAAAACACCGAATTTAGAGTCTTGCTCTTTATAAACACTTTCCACTATTTCACTATACTTCATCGCATGTGACATCGATTTTAATTCGTCTAAATTAACACCTTTGATGTTCAGTACACGTGTACTAAACAAACTCGTATTCGCCGGTAATTGCGGTAGGTCGATTAGCGGGATTGGCTCCACTACGTCTGCTTCAGTATAGACACGATGGTGTCGTATACGTATACCATGGATCTCCAGATCACATGGTTCGTTGATGGTCACGATGTAAGTCCCGAAGACAGGATGTTTGCTTATTTCATTGTCACACACCTTGGTTATGGTAGTATGTAATCTGCTATACAAAATCCAATTATCAGCATTAACTTGCTGTAACTTTACCTCCTCAATTAGAACTGAATGTTGTTCACAATAGGTAAGGTTAGTAGCGAATCTCATAAGAGTTTCGATACAAGTTGGCTCGGTTAAGAGAGCTCGATTGTCGTCAGCGCACAGGAAATGGTTGCCAGCAGCTAGCGGGCGGCATGGTTTAACGATCGGTAAGTATTTCATTCCTTTCGCCAAAAGGTAGGGGTATTTGGGGAAAATAGATAAGGTTTTATTTTCAGGTTGATGGAATATTGGTAAGGAATAGATTTTATAATAGTTGTAAGTACAATTATCAATAAGTGGAATTTCCATTATAAACGTGATCTGGTTTTTCTTAAGAAACGATTTTAAGTTTATAGTTTCCTCTAGTTTTACTAAGTTCAATTCATTAGGTGGATAAACTAGGTTTTCAGTATTCGATATGATCTTTAAATGATACAATAATTCTGTAGAGTTTACAATAGACTGGTGTAGTATAGACACCTTACTTAATGCTAGAGCTGTTTCAATTTCACTTAGTTTAATAAAGATAGTACGGAAGCTACTTATAAAAATGTTAAATAATCCTAATATGTATGTTGAAAATATCCAATTATTTTCTTTGGTTGCTAAATCATTGACCTTTGTTTCTACTCTTTTTAATCGAGTTTCTAAAATCACAGAGTTATTAGATATAGTTTCAGTTACATTTATAAAGCTGTCTAACATTTTAGAAACCAAGGTAAGTTTTTGAGACACTATAATTTGATTATTTCCCAATTCAGAAGTAATCCTATCATATTTCAAGGCGTCATCATGGTCAAGATTTCCCGTAACGAGTTTGATCAAAGATCCTAATGGATTGATAATACCTCTCTTAAAGCGTTGTGGTACAAGTTGTTGGTATTTTTGCACAGTTAAGTCGCGAATAAATTCAGTATGCACTTTAATACTATCAAACTCCTGTGAATATGGTTTATCACTTTTTACTAAATTACTAAAATCTTTAAACTGGATAATAATGGAATTAAGATCATCATGAATTCTATCTAAATTCAAAACCTTTACTATAGTCCAATGACCAGTTTGGACGTAGGCTTGACCTTCTTTTATAGGAATTATTCCTGGATTTCTTTCAAGGGATCGCAGATGAAGGGCCAGCATCGGCGTCACTACCGCCATGACGCACCACCTGCGAAGGGCGTTTTATATTTTTAATAGGGACCTTTGTTTTCCTTTCACCTACTTGTATGGGTACTATGTTTCTTTTAGCTTTACCTATAACCTTAGCTTTCACGTATCTTGCTTTATCTTTGGATTTACGCTTATTAACATCTTTCGCGAAGATGATATCACCAGATGGGAATTCTATTTCTTTTTCACCGCCTTTTCTTTCAATAATTCGTTCTTTATTCGCTACCATTTTATCTGCTAAATGTTCATACAAATATTTAGTTCTTTTTGCATGATCTTTCACAAGTTGCTGTAAATACTGTTTTTCTAATTCGACACCATAAGGGCTTCCTGTATCTGTGTGTCCGAAGACTACCTCAAAAGGAGTTAGGTTAGTAACTGAATGAATAGCGTGATTGTATGCCATGACTGAATATGTCATAACGCTTGCTGCGTCTGTACACTTTCTTTCGTACTTAGCTAGTCTATAGATCTCTATAATGGTTGAGTGAAAACGCTCAATAAGTCCTAGCGAGTTCGGATTGTTCGGTGTACCGATATGTAATTCAACTTTATGTAATTGTAAGAATTCCTTCATTAATTCGTTATTGAACTCAGTTCCTGAATCTGAGCTAATCTTTTTGGGGATACCGTAAAAAGAGAAATATTTCATTAAGGCGCGGACTACTTCAGGCGTTGATTTGTTGGGAATTTCTATAGCCTGACCTAATTTACTGAACGCGTCTATAAGTGTCAAATAATATTTACCTTCTATGTTGAATAGATCTATAAAAATTTCTTGAAACGGAGCATCTTGGGTCTGAGTTAATTGTATAACGGGCTTTATGGGTTTACGGTCATATTTCATTTTACGACAAGCTTCACAGGCGTTAATGATTGCTGAAACGGTTTCCTGCATTGCATCCCAGCAAAAGTTTCTGCGTAACCTTACTAATGTTTCCTTAATACCACGATGGCATGACTTTCCTTCATGATGTTTTAATACAATCGCTTTTTGTTCTTTTTCATCTTCAACAAACACTACTCGCTCTGTGCATTCATAAAAGTGAACCATATCTTTCTTGAATAGCTGTATGATAATATTACTGAACTGTCTACGATGTTGATTATCTTCGAAATAAATGAAATATTTTAATTTTGGCTTTATGTATGTCTTCAGAAATTGTTTTACCAATTCTGAATTATCTATTGGTAGAAAAACTTCTAGAACTTTTTGTTTCTCTCTGGAAATATCTTTAACAAGCAACGAATTTTTATGCCATTTGTAAACTAAAATTTGATTGGGCTTCATGTCAATAGCCTCATGTAAAATTGGTATTCCTGTTGATTCTAAATCTATGCCTGAATGAATAGTTTGAGATTTACTTGATTCTGATCTAATTGGGTAGTCTGATATTTTCTCAGAACTGGATACTGATAAGGTATCTGAAATGCTCATAGGGCTAATTGAAGCTGTACCACTTTGGTCTGATATAGTTATTGTTGATGAGTCATTACGAGTCTTTTTGTCTGTCATTAATTGTCCAATATTGTCAACTAAGTTTTTTAGATGTTTGTCAAGTTTTCGTTCCTTATCGTCAACGTTAACTATCATTGATTCATTTTCCTCATCAGAACTGAGAGCATTAACTTTAATTCTGGACAAAGCGTCGGCGTTAGTGTTTTGCTTCCCGTTTTTGTACACGATTTCAAAGTCATAATCTTGTAGGCGTAATCGCCACCGGGTGAGTTTGCTGTTAGGATCCTTTAGAGAGTTTAACCAAGCTAAAGGCCTATGGTCGGTGTATATTAAAAACTTGCGGCCGTACAAGTATGGTCGGAAGTGTTTTACTGCCCAAATAATCGCGAGTAATTCACGTTCGATAGTGCTATAACGTGATTCAGTGTCACTGAGAGTGCGGCTCGCGTATGCAATGGGTTTGTCACTGCCAATTTGACCTTGGGATAGTACTGCGCCAAGCGCTACGTTAGACGCGTCTGTCGTCAGTATAAATGTTTTATCGTAGTCTGGGTATTGTAAAAGTGGGGCATTTGTCAGTAGTTCTTTACATTTGTTAAAAGCGTTAGTGTAATTTTCGTCAATAATAATTTTGTTTCTCTTTTTCAGGCAAGCTGTCAACGGTTGTGTAATCTTTGCAAAATCTTTAATAAATCGTCGGTAATATCCTACAAGTCCAAGGAAGCTTTTAATTTCAGTAGTTGTCTTAGGTATTGGATAATTTAAAACAGCGTCAATCTTATCGTCATTAGGTTTTAGTCCGTCTGCAGTTACTGTATGTCCGAGGTAGATTACCTCTTTGCGTAAAAATTCCGACTTGTCTAACTGTACTTTCAAGTTGGTCGCCCTAAGTCTGTCAAAAATTTTCCTTAATTTCTGTATATGGTCATCTAAACTTGAAGAGAATATGATGACGTCATCAAGGTAGACCATGCAGTGTAGTCCTTGTAGCCCTCTTAGAACACTATCCATCGTCCTTTGGAACGTGGCGGGTGCTGTCTTTAGGCCGAACGGCATCCTAAGGAACTCAAAGTGACCGTTTTGTGTACTAAAAGCTGTCTTTTGTCTATCCTGCTCCTCTACTTCAACTTGATGGTAACCACTTGCCAAATCAAGCGTACTGAAGTAAACGCTTTTCCCTAACTTGTCAAATAAATCGGTTATGTTCGGTAAGGGGTATTTGTCGTCAATGGTTATGTCGTTAAGTCGTCGAAAGTCAATCACCATTCTATGTTTAATTTCTCCAGACGCATCTTTCTTTTTAGGCACCAGATGAACAGGTGCGTTCCAGGGGGAATGAGACTCTTGTATAACATTGTCATCAAGTAACTTTTCAACTTGTCGGTTTATTTCGTCAGTCTGAATCGGAGCTAGTCTGTATGGTTTAACATAAATTGGGTCTTCGTTCTTAGTTCTAATTTTATGTTTCACTTGATTTGTAAATGTTAAAGGTATTTGGTCACAGTAAAATATGTCCTTATATTCATTACAGAGCTTGGATATTTTGTTACGTTCCTCGTCGTTAGTGTGGTCGAGTCTTAATTTATTTAAATTTGATTCAAGTAATGCGTCAGTCTGTGGGTCTGTTTGGTTGTCAGTGAAATTTAGATAACAGTCATTACTCTCATATTTTATAACCTTAAGTGGTTGTCTTATAGTCAATGTCATTTGTTTGTCTAGGGTGTTCTGTATAACGGTGGAACAATATCCATTGGTGCAGTTCACCAATGCACTTGGCATTCGCACTCCGGAAGTAAACTCTTTAAAATCAAGTAAAGCTTCACCGGAATACTGGTCAGTAGGTAACTTAACGCGTTGCTCTGATCGCGCGGGTAATTCAATTGTATAATTTAAATTATTATTTGTAATGTGTATGTTTGTCGTTTTAGTTCTAAGTTGCTGGTCTTTCAAATCAATTATAGCGTCTAGTTGTAATAAAAGGTCATTCCCAATAAGTCCATCATACCGTGCATCAACGTCATACAAATAAAATTTGTGCCAGTCGTCACTCTCAAATGTTGGCAAAAGGGGGATTTCAACAACCTCATAATGTTTGCTAGACGCGTGGGTGCTAACTACTTGGAATGGTTCCTGCCGAATATAACCTGGGAAATATTCGTATGCTTTCTGGGGACTAATAAACGATCTAGTACTGCCCGTATCAATCATCATTTTTGCGTCTATTTCAGGAATGTAAATATACGGAAGTTTTAAATTGGGGTCACAGTTTAACTCTATGACTTCCTGTCTTGCATGGAGGCATCTATTTGAAAATCCTGAATTTGATGTAAGTCTGCTTGTTCTACGACACCGCTATCGTCAGTTACGTAATCGTAATTCTCATAATCATACATACCGTCGACGTCATTATGGTCGTACTCGTATTCATAGTACGGTTCATTATTTTCGTCTACGGCAAGCTCATTTAATTTAAAACCTGACTGTGGCTGATGCGCAAGAGGCGCTGTCCTCATGGTTACGTCACTAGACTGCAATTGGGGCTTTTGTATTTGTGGAGGTGTATACCCTATTTGAGGTGGCTTGTACCCGAATTGTAGAGGTGGCCTATAGCCGAAATTCTGAGGTGGTTTGTAGCCTAAATTTTGAGGTGGCTTATAGCCAAATGTTTGTGGCGGTTGAGCACCGAATTGTGGGCGATAACCGAATTGAGGTGGTCGATAACCGAACTGAGGTGGTCGATAACCTATTTGTTGGGGTTGCCCTTGAGTAGTTTGGGGTATCCTAAACTGTGCGGGGATCCCAAAATTGAATTTAGGTGTTACGTTCTGAGGTACGAAAGGTCTAAAACTGTTTGGTTGGGGTGCGTTACCGAATTTACCGACGGATGGGTTCGGCACATTCGATGGTAAGGACGGCCGCGATGATAACGTACTATGATTACCATGGATTCGATTCCGCATTGTATATTGGTCATGGAAATTAACCTCTTCTAATACGACACTTAAGGCGTCCTCTAATGTTGAAGGTGAACTCAATCTCACTACGCGTACCATATTCTCAGGCAGATTGTATAAAAATACGTTCAACGAAGTGTGATCATATATAGCCTTTTTGGCTCGCTTTAATTCGGCATCTTGACCCATGTTAACTTTTGACATAAGCAGTGAACGAATTCCTTGAATACGATTACAGAAATCTAAATAACTTTCACCGGATTTAATTTTGGTAGATTCTAACTCTATGCTTATACATTCTTCACTACGTGGATCTCCAAAATGTTGTTCTAATAACCCTTTTAATTCGGTCCACGTAACAACATCCTCTCGTTCCGATAACAACGAGGCGGCGCTATCAGTGAGCCTACTCGTAATCGAATGATACACATATAAATTCTGTTCCTCATTACCTCTGTATTTACTTATGATATACTCAGCTTTCCGAATGAATAAATTTAATTGTTTCTTGTCACCATTATATAAAGGGATTAATTTTAGCATCTCACTGGGTATAGATATAAGTTGAGCTTGAGCCATTTTAAACAGAGTAATGTAAGATCAGGGTTAACACAAACACAGAATAAACACAATCTATAAAATATAACACACAAAATATAACAGTAATAAAAGCAAACTTAAAGTTAGGTAAAGGGGGTTTGATTTAATACTAATGTAAAAATAAAAATTTTAATTAAAAAAAAAAAAACTGAATAAAATTGTATATTCTAGCTTTCCTAAAACTACACTATAATGATCAATGCAAAGATCAAATTACAGTTTAATTAATTAATTGAACAAAGGAAGAAGTGTATTCCCTATTCGATCATTAATCTAAGGTTGTTCTTATCAACATTCCAACTAAGGCACTAGCAGAATTTCATACTATGTAACCAGATACGTTATAATGAGAGATTTCCGATCTCAATAATAACTATTAATAGAATTGGAATATAGGAAGTTTGGGAACAAGGATTGGCGAAAAGTTTTACTCACCAACCGACCGCGACTCCCATATTCACTCACGTTTACCCGATTGACTAATTTATTTGGTTCGTGGATTCACTCTTGCAGCTACACGCGCGTTTCACTTATCCAGGCGGATTTGGACACCCGAAATATATAACGAAACTACGCAGCCTGAGCAAATCCTACCGGCTGCGCCAGTCAAATTTAGGGAACGTTTAAAAGGTTTTTTAAAAACTAAAATTAAACTAAGAGACAACGTCTACACCGATGCGGAGGTGAATTTATTGTGTCTAAGAATACAAGAAGCAGTTGCCACCAGCCGTTGCAACGACTGCTGACCTGCATAACATTTATACAGAAATCGGCCCACGCAACAGGACCACACACAGCTGGCAATGCTGAGCCAGCGCTTAATCTAATACAGAAGGGCTGGAGGCATTCATAACTACCTTTTCTTTACTACAACAAACACAACAAACAAGTTTCTGTCAAAAAATTCATTTTTGGTACAAGGTTTTATTGTCAATTTTACTTTTTTTTGCACACCCTTCAACTACTCGTTAAGAGATTCCAATGAGCCCAAACTCGATGGGGTTATGTGGTTTTATTATGGAGTTCCTATGGCCACTTTGCAGTTCCATCATCATATCAGCTCTACGTTATCATAATATTGCATTTTCACGCGATTTGCATATTCGTGGAAAATTTCAGCTCAATCGGAAACCGGAAAGTGGGTCAAATTTAACTTGTAAAATTCCATTACAGACAACGGGACAGGTGAAAATAAATAAAAGAAAATTGGCTAATTCGGTCCAGCCGTTCACGCGTGATCTCGTGACCAGGGGGAATAGGGATTCATTTCTATATATAAGATGGACTACTGACATATTAGAGCTATAAGCTACCAGGTAATCTAGCTAATTCCTATTCACCCAGTAATACTAAACAATATACCTATGTAATAGAAAGGCAATGTTTTACTGTAATTGCACTAAGCAATTACTTATGGATAGGGAGTGCAGGGGCGCAGAGGGGCGGCTTCTTGATGTATTAGCAAATTACTGGATTCCAGGCCATGTAATATTGTGTACTAGTTTATGTCGATAAAGTGAGGAAAACGTGTACTGTGCATTATGCTAAGTCGTCATAGGTATTTGTTGGCTCCACAATAGAGATGATGACAAAAATACAAATTTTTTCTTTAGTTCCGAAAACAAAAAATAACGAACGCACTGTTTGTTAAAATTTCGCGTGACGTCACGTCTTAGTACCTACACTATTTACAGAGAGATGACGTCACAAGCCTCCAATCCTGAAATTTGATGCGACTTATCTTGCATTTTTTGTTGATTTGACAAAATAAAATATTTCGTATAAAATGCGTAACTTTCACCCGAGTGAAACTACGAGTAAATTATATAACAGTCACATATGCAAAAATATGAATTAAAAAAAAATAGGCCCTGTTCAGATGCACGCGCGAGTTTGCTGCCGCGACAATTTGATCACTTGCATGGCTAAACAAAGTGGCATTGCATGTGAAATCACGCACAAAATTTGTCCCGTCTGGCTGGCTACCAGACTCAAGTTAAAAATCTGCTGCGGTGTGTTCCGGCAATTGCACTTGAGAGCCAGTTGCCTTCTCGGCACTGTAACAGGTCGGGAACGCAGATACCAGGGGTATTGCCAATGGCTATAGGCGACGGTAACCACTTACCATCAGGCCGCCTGCCTGTTTGTCAACTATCATATAAAAAAGAAATGCCAGGTAAGGCAGGTAAAAAATCTGTAGATATATAAACATACTTACATGACGCTAACTCCTGCAGCTGCTGGAACTCTGCCGGCGAGAGCTTGTCCCATTGGAACCCGCTGCCCGCCGCGTTAGGCATATCCACCTGCAACCAAAACAATAATATCTTTAGCCACACGGCTATCGTATCGGGCGAGGAGGTTTAAAATGGCTCATCATATCAGCCGAAAGACGTCCACCGCTGGACAAAGGCCTCCCCAAAGGATCTCCACGTCTTTCTCAAAGTTGGACCTATCTAGTTGGATTGCTACCTCCAACCTTTACTTGAGTGGGTGCAACATGGACTTTCAACATGATTTTCAACTTATCCATATTCATTTTTAGATCCACTTAATGAGTTGTAAATAAATACATACATAAGAATCATAAAATAAATAATAGAGACTTTGGTCATTGTTCACAGACTATAAAACAGGCCGATAAATTATAATCGGGCGTTTACCATGAATCGTAGGAAAATGTCATTGTAAACGCCCGATTATAATTTATCGGACTGTATTCTAGTCGGTGAATCGACCTTAGTAGGCTATATGTACATAATATATAGCCTGTGGAATATAGATCATTTTGTAGAGCAGGCGGCAGCTACTGACAGTTCATCGATCATCACGGATAGATGATACTGTGCTTTTAAAGCTCGCTTTGTACTCTCACACAATGAGAGGTGTCAGGTGTCCATTGTTTTTTGACTTGTTTAGAAAATGAAATGAAATTCTAAAAAGAAAATGTTTAGAAATTGTAACCAAATCTGACTTTATACAGGTAATTGGATGATGTTTACAAATTTTATTAAGGCGACGCTATACTCATTGTAAAAATGATATTCATATTTTATTTAAAAACAACGATTTTTTTTAAGTAGGAATACTATTCCCTTTCTATTAGATCTCAGAATGCATGTTAATATTTTCAAGTTATTTAGAAGAACTTATTACAGTTACAACAGTTATTCTGAAGACAGTAGCGGATCACAGTGGATCGCCGATTATGAGACACATTGTGCGCACGCACATGGGCTCTAATCGATTGGTGTGTGCATAATTTGTCCTGTCGTTTAAATGTAAAATTTATACTACTAACATTAGAAACTAAGTCTTTACTAACCAATGGATCTTTGATATCTGATTAAATAAATAAATTATTATTATTATTATATGAACCAATTAAGAGAAAAAAATGATTTTGAATTTTGATTTTTAATTTTATTTATTATTAAAATCTTTTTAACTATTGTTAAAAAACAGACTCTTTCACGTAGGTAAAAACTACTGAACGGATTTAAACGAAACTTAGCACATAGATAGATCATACCCTGAAAAACATAATATCTCTCGATAACGCGGGTGAAACTAGTAGATAATACGAGTGTATCAAACCTCCTAATCAAGGTTACGGCTGAATAATTTACTTGTTGTGTTACACATAAATTCGATTAGCGATTTATCTGTCTGCCGTGGCTGACTGTCTGCCAAATGTTGTCGCTATTAATTTATCAGCTAACGCCCGAATTCATTCAATATATCCCTGATTGTGGATTAATATTTGACGTTAATTTCTGACACGTCTGCGTCGTGACAAATCTATCAATTTCTTTAGTCGGAGTTTTTAACGGGAACTTGTGAAGTGACGTTGCGTTTTTGTTTTATTTGAATAAAATCTTGTATTTTGAGTTTTATTATTACTAGTCTCGTATACTTGGCCTGCCAGACTTTGTCCTACCCCGAGAATAAAGGAATATGGTACCCACCAGGGGCGTAGCTACCGCCGTATCTGCCGTATCAATTATACGGGGTCACAGAGGGCCCCGACGTGCGTCATAGAGGTAAAAGCATTAGAAAAATCAAATCATCATCAGCTATAAATGATTTAATAAATCAGTTTGCCGAAAAAAAGGCAAGGAGAGTGTATATTTAATTTGAATTGTTTGTAAAAAAAAAACTTTAATTTTATGCAAACTTTTTTTTTTTTCTTAATAATCTTTACCATTCATAAGGGCCCCCAAACATTTTTTTATACGGGGCCCCGCAGGGCCACGCTATGCCACTGGTACCCACCCCCACCCCTACCAGCACCTACCTACCTACCTACCTACTATTATCTATATTTTCATAGTTATTCTGCTATTCGAATTTAGACGAATCCAACAAATCAGTTCTCGAGTTATAAATGGTGTATAGGTTATTGATGGTATTTTGTCCAATAAAGATCAACATAAAATCTATCAGTAAGATGAAATAAAATGATTACATATATCTAGTGGCTTTTCAAGTTGACTCGAAAACTCGGCCATCATTAATCGGGCGGGGCGATACTATTAAGAGTACTGTTATATTATTACATTGCGGGCAATGGTGGGTGTAATAGTGAGTATTCTTTACCTTAACTCGGTTTTTTTTGTCAAAAATAAACGGACAAAGAATCAACCGATACGATTTAATTTGTTATTCAAGTATCAGCCTCACAAATTTCGAAATGGCAATCCAAGCTAAGGCTCTAATCTTTGCTATCGATAAAACGTATTATGGTTTTCATGAGAGAGATCCATTCAACCACTATAATCTGGGCTAAAGAGGCCTTTATCAAACATAAGAGCGTTGAAATCCCATCGCTTTCAATAGGGCTGTCACAATGCTTTGATAACAGAGGATTTACGGTTTTATTTTTTTTAAATATAAAACGATTTATTGCATACAAAGGCTCTGCTTCGTTTGTGATCAGATATCCGTTTAGAGATCCAAGGTTTATTCATTTTTACATGTGATGTTTTCTAAAGGTTTTTTCGTTCAAGTGAGCTGATTATCTGATAATAGTAATTAAAGTGACATATTTGAAAGTGTCTCTAAATCCATCATTGGACCAGCTATTTAAGCTGATTTCAGACGACGCTATATTATTGTGCTATAAAGTATATTAAGCGTATAGTAAGCCAATAATATATAGTACAGTACACACGGCCACAGATCAAGCTACACACTGTGGCACCTTATGTGGTTGTAATAGTGTAGCCAAAAATGTGTAGCCTGATCTGTGGCCGTGTGTACAATGTGAACGTGTCCATAACAATGTATGGAGCGCGATATTGTTGTGCTATGAGCAAAATTATATGCTATTCTATATATTATAGCGTCATCTGAAATCAGCTTTAATATAAAAAAATAAAGTTTCGTTGGCACCCTAAGGGTACGGAACCTTATAAATGTGGCAGCCCTATCATTAAAGATAGGGCTGTATCATACAAGATAGACGAAGGATTACTTTCAATCCATAATAAAACTATAGACTCAATTGATGATCATGATGAATTTCAGTGTTGGTTCCTTAATAAAAGTTGTTCATATTGAAGAGTACTTCCAACCCTTAAGGGGGATGTTCCAAAAAACCCGCGAAATTCAGATTTTATTAGGTTTTTTTCAAATTGCAGTAATAGGTCATTTATTTGTCAATTTATTTGTGTGATTCGCGACACTAAGATATGGCTATATTTTGCATTCAAAATATTATAGAATTGTACACTGTAACTGTTCCTGCGCGTTATTTATCGAAAAGGAATCAATGTATGGATTTAAAAAGTTTAAATCAAATCAAATCAAATCAATCAAATCAAAAATCATTTATTCAGTTTAGGCCCTAATAAGGCACTTATGAATGTCAAAAGTTACAGTTTTACAATAGACTCTACTACCGGTTCGGAATACACTTGAACTGAGAAGACTCCGGCAAGAAACTCAGCAAGGCTTCTTTTTTTGGTGGATCTTTTCTTTTTTAATTTATGTAATTACAGTTTTAAATATACATAAACTTCATACAATTATCACTTGGCCAGGGGGCTGCAAGTGCAGAGAGAAGCTACTACAACCATGTATTCTTGTCAAAAGCATAATGTACAGTTTAAAGGTACATACAGTAATTAATTGGCATATTTATGAGGCGCAAATCACATTTTGACAAATATACGACCTATTACTGAGCTGCAATTTGAAAAAAACCTAATTAAATTTTGAATTTCGCAGGCTTTTCGGCCGATTCACCATATGCAGAAGTAAAAATAACCCTCTTTGAATATAAAAGCCATAAAGTTAAATATAACCCACTCGAAACAAAATTTAAATTTAAGTTAAACACTTTGCTGAGATATCCTAATGGATATCAGACAGCCCTGCTCAATTATGTATTAAAAAAACCCTCAATACGAAGGTGTGCTACCTGTACCGACCTTTTTCACGGCTCTTTAGGCCGCAGTGACACGCTGGCTCGCATTTTATTTGAGCAATGGAAGGTTAAAAGATCACGCCTTTTCAAACTTTGCCATCACGATTTTGGTCTAAAGGGCTGCTACACGGTTGTCACAGTCACCAACCAAGGGCAAATAGGTCGTTGAGTTGATATTAATCGGAATTAGTTGTTTTTTAAGTAAAATGAATAATATTCTTGCCACACCTTAATTATAATAACAATAACAAGATACAACTAGATAAGGGTTTGTAGGGGTAGATAGGCGTAGGTATAGTTAGGGGTTGGTAGGGGTAGGTAAGAGTAGGTAGCTAGGACCCAGTTTTTTTTAATTCTCAGGGCAGGACAACGTCTGCCGGGCCAACTAGATAAAGAATAAAATTCAATATAAAAACACCGAATTGAGGTCTTGGAAAAAATAAATAAATAACAAATTTTATTAATGTAACTGAGGTCGATATTCACCGACAAGAAAACGGATTATAATCGGGCGTTTAAGATTACTTTTTCCTACAAATGCATGGTAAACACCCGATTATATTTTTTTTCTAGTCTGAGAACATCTATCTGAGACGAATGAGTGATTACCTAAGTATTTTTTTCATAGAAAGATAGATATTACTTTCATCAACTGTCGGTCTTAAGTCGAAAGTCTTCGACCAGTGTGTGTTGCCAGTGAT
This sequence comes from Tethea ocularis, assembly GCA_963555595.1. Lineage (NCBI taxonomy): Eukaryota > Metazoa > Arthropoda > Insecta > Lepidoptera > Drepanidae > Tethea > Tethea ocularis. The sequence continues at coordinate 2,045,796 of OY741983.1, read as the reverse complement.
GACTTACGGAGCAGAGACTTGGTCGCTTACGATGGGCCTCATAAGAAGGCTCAAGGTCACCCAAAGAGCGATGGAGAGGGCTATGCTCGGAGTTTCCCTGCGAGATCGAATCAGAAATGATGAGATCCGCAGGCGAACCAAAATTACCGACATAGCCCGAAGAATTGCCAAACTGAAGTGGCAGTGGGCGGGTCACATCGCTCGTAGAACCGACGGCCGCTGGAGCAGAAGGGTTCTCGAGTGGCGACCATCTTGTGAGGGTCGCGGGAAACCGCTGGATGCGGGTAGCGCAAGACCGGCCATCGTGGAGATCCTTGGGGGAGGCTTTTGTCCAGCAGTGGACGTCTTTCGGCTGATATGATGAACTGTCGGTCTTTTAAATTAGATGGTGAAAATCTAACCGTGAAAAGCTAAAACCTTGTCAGCTCCATCGTAACCCTTTATTTACCCTTGTATGTGGTTGACAACCGTGTAGTAGCCTCTTCAGATACTTTTCCTGCCTGTGACGAAATGAAAAATGTCAACATGACTTTTTACTTCAAGTTAGAATAATAAAATAAAAAAATTCAATAAACCCCCGAAACTCACTAGAAAATTGGTGATGGCTGAGTGGATTTTCTTAAAACAGAGCTAAACATCAAACGTCAAATATAATTTAAATGATTGATTACAGTATATTCATCTTTGTTTATTAAATATATATAGAAAGGGACAGAGAGATAATCCATCATCTATCATAATAATTGATGTTCTCCGAGTATAAAATAAGATAAAGGACCGCAGCGCAAAAGCCTATATTTTATCACCAGTCTCTACCCGGCGGTTTCACTTGCTTTCCAGAGGGATATTGTGTTTTCCCGGGATAAAAAGTGCCCTATATTATTCAAGGATGCTATCTAACCAAGTTTCATCCAAATCTGATCAGTAGATGACAAGTGATTGAGTAATAATTTTTGAGTAATAAATATCCAAACTTATATAATATAAATAATAGAGATTTTATTGAATTTTAGTCTCATTGATTTATACGCCTACTTTATCGGTGATGACTTTAAAAAAATATTCTTATAGGTATTACTCGTTAGATAAAAGGTTATCGATGGGTTATAACCACTGATAAATAAAATAAATAAATAATGATAGAATAAATTAAATATCCGTTTAAAAACTGTTTGTATTTATGGCAAAATGATTTCTGATGAAATTATTAATACTTAATATTTTTTTTGTATTTTTTTTAATGTTATATATCATAATCAAAGATAGACAATAAGGCCAAGGTTGTAGTAGCTTCTCTATATTCACATCCCCGCCAAGTGACAACTGTATAAAGTTTTTGTATATTTTTAAAACAGAAACTGTAATTTACAAAAGAGTTTCTTGCTGAGTTTCTTGCCGGAGTCTTCTCAGTTAAAGTGTATTCCTGGTAGAGACAATTGTAACTTTCGACGACGTTCAAATGCCATAACAGAGGGCGTACTCCAAGAAACGATACATGATAGTCCGATAATGTATGTCAAATTATTAAACAATAAATAAAAAAAAATAAGTAAAAATATACTTATTTGAAACATAACAACTATTATAACATAAATATTAAATTAAACTACAACTATCTATCCTATATACAGAGTAACTATAAATAATAAACCGCATTTAAATCGCCGCCTGCAGGCAGGGTTCCCAAAAAGCTGGCAACGTTACCTCGTTGGATTGCAAGGCTGATGCGCTGCCCGAGGTAAGTGCCAGCTCTTTGGTCACCTGTGGTATGAATAAGGCGTCTGGACAGTCCCTAACCAAACTGCGAGCATCTTGACCCCAACTACTCAAATAATAATAATAATTTTAATTTCTATTGGTTAATAATTTGATAACAGTAGTAAAAAATCATTTATTTTGTCATGTTTCATGTATTCAGTTTAATGAATAAATGATTTTTGACATACTACATAATTTTTACCATAAACAAAACACAAATAGCAAAAAGCCTTTTTAAAGGAAGAACATTAAGAGGCTAGTCTCCGAGCGTGGGAATTTATCATAGACTACACACATTGACATATTTTACTCACACATTTGCGTCATCATTTTAACAGAGAAATGGGTGGATTGCCACTGTTCGCGTACTACATGTTATTTAGATAATCACGGTAACCAGTACGTACCAGATCTTACATATAATAATTTTATATTAATTAGCCTACACACTTAATTTTGGTTATAGTAGGAGAGCTAACTGAACTATCCTACTAACTCGTATCCCGCAAAGCTAGTAACAATTTATATGATGTTTTATTTATCATCGGTTAATGAAGAATGTACCGTTCCGGGCATCTCGCGGTAGCGTATCATCCCTTCTGGAGCACCACCACTATCTAGTCTAAAATAAAATGGACGATGGTTTGATCAGAAAATCATTTTAGCCTAGCGATTTAACACATAGGCACAACATTTTGTGTGTTATTTGTTGAAATTGAAGTTTATGAATTTTACTATTGCCTTTTTAAGGACACGAAATAATATTTAAAATAAATAACTTAATATTTTTGTATAAAATTGTATAACAAATTTCAAATATTGACGTAATTGTTTTCTCGCTGGTAGAATTGAAAAAATGTGTTTCACACGAGATATTTTGTTTTCTCGTGGCTTTAAATCACTCACTGTGCTCAATAGTCTACATTAAAATCACTCGCTATGCCCGTGATTCAATTTTTGACTACTTCTTACAAAAATAACGCAAGTAAAGTTATTTTTCGCTACGAGTGCGGATTTCAAATCATGAACTAACGAAGTATGTAGTCTAGAATTGAATCACGAGCGTAGCAAGTGATTCTAATTTTAAAATTATTTAACTACTAACCACAGTGAGTGATTTAAAGGCACGAGATATAAAAAAAAATGCTCTCGTGTGAAACATGCAACTTTTCACCTCGACCAGCGAGAAAACAAGACAAAGAAACATTTAACAAAGAATAGAGACGACTTCAAAACACTACAAATCATAAAATAAACATGTTCGCTTTTTACAATTATATATAAAAATCCATTTGTGGTTAATATGTTATATGATATGGAAAGATGTTATTTTTTTTACTACACTATTTTTATGTTTATTAAACTTTACTTAATCCAATCTTTGAAATGATTCCCATTGTCTGAACTAGTCGGTGGCCAATCGTATAATTCACCAAATCATTATATTCCTAACCTAACCTATATCATGATTTGACGAATTATACAGGCTAATTTTTAAATGGTATAGTAGGCCGAAATGGCATTAATGTATACCTTATACAGATCATGAAAAAACAATTTTAAAAGAAGAGTATATATAATAAATAATAATAATAATGAATATCCTGGGACATTCTTCACACACGGTTAAGAGTGGAAAACAATATTACAATATTTCTATACAAACGAAAGATATCAATCAATCAATCAATACTGCAATGTGAGTCTAACTGAGTATCAATTAAATTACTCGAGGAGTATAATATAGCTATTTTGCCCTGTTAGTACTATTCTGATCTCGAGTAAAGGCTTTTACTAGAGATTTTCGATAAACTTGTAAATCTTGTCATCGTAATGGTAGTGCACAGGCACCTGAAATTATGTAGGATTACTGATAATAATGTACACTATCCTTAGAATTCGGGCTAAAATACCATTTCAAAACCATCCTGTATACATATAATAAGCTTGTAGAAAATTCGTCTGTAATTGCAAACTTTTTGAGAAAAAAAAGGAAGGAACTAATTGAGCTACACTGAAGACGAATTACTATTTGTAGTGTTGTTGTTTATCTGTATGCATTAGTTTGAGTTTAAAATATTTATTTCTTTCAATAATTTTGAAATATCACAGTTATGTAGGTAGTAACAATATTGACAGTTGTCGGTCATAATGTTTTATTGAGCAGTCGCGACCTAACTTATGCAAAAAACAAAATTCATCGTCGAGCTTCAAACTGGCGTGCTCTCACCTTTGATTCTAAAAAGGTACTGAAAATGTTTGATACACGCATTCGAAATAATTCAAATCAATTTCAAATAAATACGGTGACGTTCCGCCATACAAATTACTATGAAAAATGGCGGACGAATTTCATGAATATTTAAACGTAGATTATTGTTATGGTGTTAGTTTGTAAAAAAAACTGAGACGGTGAAGGTGGGTTTCATACTTTTAAGTTTTATTTTATACAAAAAGATTTATATAAAACCATTCGAAATAATGTAAATTTGGAAAACCGCAAAGGTCAATTTTAGGTTTTGAGATAATTTATTATGTTTTTTTTCTGGAAATGAGAAAATATTTCAAAAATATGGCTAGGTGAAGTTGTTGATATACCTATTTAGATTTTAAAATGTCTTTGAGATGTTATTAAATGTGGGTTTTATGCCGTTATTTTTGGGAAACCGTAACACATGTTTTAGCGTTTTTCAGGGAATGGGGTCTTAAAAAATAATGGCATTCAAATATGAAAAGAGCAAATTCCAAATGCAAAAGAGAGTATACTACTTCTTATTCTGCACTGAAACGAAATGCTGTTATCTATTATTGAAAGGAGTCTTCGTATTGATTGAAAGAGCGCGAAGCACTAGGAATGAAAGAGATGGCACATTATTTGCCTCCTATTTGAAAACATGCAAAAATAAAATACATTTTCACCTGTTTTACCGGGTTATTTTCCCAAGAAACGTGAACTTAGTTCCTTTAGGGAGATATTACTTTGCACGTGTAAGATACAGTATGATGTTTTCTTTTATATTTTATATCCGGATATGGAGGAAAATTGGCATGACAATACAAAAAAATCGATGGTTGTTTTGTCGTAAACGAAACGCCAAATTAAGGCAATGATAGCTTTTTTTCAATATGTATATCAGGCTTACATACATTTAAAAAAAGCTATCAACGCCTTAATTTCGTTTGTTTGACCTCACCGTGGTTAGTGAAAATGTGGCCGATAGTGTTAAGCAAAGTTTAGAAGGATCTCAAGTGCTACTATCGGATCACACCAGTAGGTGCTTTGCGACAGATTTTTCAAACATAAACAAAGTAGCACGTAAAAACTATGTTAAAATTTAAAGTAATTTTTTTTTTTCAAGGATAAGCTTTTTTTCATTTACATATATACCAAACAGATCAATTGAACACCGGGAAGTGGGTTAAAACTGACTTGCAAGTTTCGACCTAAACATACTAACATGAGAAGTTAAATAAAAGTGTGTAAAAAGAATACGTGAATAAGTTAAACAAAACGTCAGGAACGGTCGTAAAGTTAATATTTTTCCGGATATCCGTACAACTTAACCGGACTATAGGGACTGAAATAATTCCGGAACCATTTCCTTGTTGATTTAACAAATTGCACAGTTACTCTGTACAAACTACAAACATAATGCCCCCAGAGTAATTAGAGTTCAGAGAAAAAAAAATTTTTCGCGTCTCGTGGCCTGAAAAAATAGTAAGAGAATTATTTTCAAATAATAAATTTAACCTATCTATACTAATAATAAAGCTGAAGAGTTTTTTTGTTTGAACGCGCTAATCTCTGGAGTTACTGGTCCGATTCGATTTTTTTTTCACAAATGAGAAGCTACATATATCCCTGAAGGTTATAGGCTGCTTTTTATCCCTGGAACGCGAATGATACAGCGGGGAACAGCTAGTATTATCTGTGTACAGCTGCACTTGAGAGCCGGTTTTCTTCTACGCTTCGTGTGCTTACCACCGTCGGCCACATCAAGTGTTGATGTGGCCGACCACGGTGAGATTGTGGTCAAACACGTTTACGGCATGTCCAAAATGTTCTGTACCAAAGTTAAAGAGATAATGTTACTGAAGTCTATGGGATCAGGTGAGCATGCAGTAAAATATATTCCTACTATATCCCGCTACCTAGTAACTATATTGCTATTTTATAAATAAAAATCCAGTATTAATAATCATGTCACATCGTTAAAGTCAGACATAAAACAAATCGAGCGGTCGCGCCAAACTGCCATGTTGACTATAAATCAGTAATAACCGGGTATATCCGGTTCATATCCGGTTTTATGTTGAACAGTATCGTTTGCGGCGGTTGCATCAATCCACGTCTCGGATTTTAATTTCAAAGGTAAAATGAGTTTTGCGATGGTTTTTTTATTGTTGTCGTTTATGCAGGTTAAGGTTGTATAATCCGGGTAGAGCGAAAAATATAGTATGGTTTTTATTCGCTTTAGCTGATGATAAACAATTTTTCATAAAATCCAAGTATAAGATTTTAGTTTTTAACAAAATCGGGCTTGAAACTGCTTTCAGCATTCTTCGCTATACCCTATACTTTAGAATTTGGTCTAATAATCCCACTTGAAAAATTCACAATGAATACAATTGTAATGTATTGTAAATAATGTAGAATACATAAATTAAAACTAAAATACTTAGTAACTATTTTAATATAATAAACCGCCTGCAGCTGGGGTTCCCAAAAAGCGACATTACCTACCTATTAGAGTAAGTACCTACATTAAATAATATAAAAACATATACAAAATTCACTAAATACAGCACTGTACAGCCTAGATAGAAGATATTACCATTATCAGATAATATAATGTACTTCCTGTAACTACAAAATTCAAATTTTACAGCTGTTAACAAGACCTTACGCGCTTTACGTTCGCGCTCGTAAGCATTTAATAAAGTTAATTCGGCCGTCTATCACACCGTGTCGTAATTGGCTCTGACGTCGCGCCAAAACATTCACTCTGAGCACTTTGAGGCTTTTATTAAATTATTATAAACTGACATTTTTTTTGACGTGGAAACTATTTTTGGAATAGAGCTGGCTCTATAGCTACTATACTGAATACTTAGATTTACCTAAAAAAATATAAATATTGAAAGTAAATTGGTCTGTTTTCAAGAAATTTCAATTGTTAGGCTTTATAACTCATGTTAATTTTAATATTTTAAATATCATTATATGTATTAAATGTAACTTTTTATCCCAATTAGAGGTGGGTCGTAACGTCTTTTGAGCGTAATCGGTTATACGTAGTTTCGTGCATATGAGTAACTAGTTTCAAAACTGCTTATTTTTGTAACTAGTTACTTCTGTATACGGTAGAGCGTTAGTTACTTTTGGGTATGATTACGAAAATGTTACAGGTTATATTATAATATTAGTTTTACTTTCGTGTTATGTTATGATTAGAAATATGTAACAGGTTTCTAGGTATTGTAATACCTATGTAAGGTATGCGTGTAATTTGAGTAAATAATTTTATCAATTGAACTTCCTTCATACTTTTATTAGGACTGGCTGTATTTTATTTTAAAGTTACGTCATTAAGTGAGTGTAAACTGGGTAAGTCAAATAATCGTTACATTTTTGTCCACGAAACTACGTATACGATTATCAACCTCGTAAGCAGTTACTGAAACCGATTACGTTAAATAACGCTCATCTCTAATCCCCGCGGCCCTAACAAGATCGTCGGTCCACCTTGGATAGGAAAATCTATAAGAAGTCTATAGTATTTAAAGTAACATAAAAATACGGAACCCTCGGTGCGCGAGTCAGACGCACACTTGTCCGATTTTTTATGTCGCGATGAGAGATTAATAAATATTATTTTTTACCTTATAAATCGCACCAATAATACGCAAAATTAGCTTCTATTTCAATGACAAAACTGTGTTTATTGCACAGAAGCGAGAAATAAATCAATAGTTGCACGGGATGTATAAATTAGAGACGGTTGGCTCACGAACGTGGCGATTAATCGTTGTAAATGAGTTTCTAGAAGTCTAGCAGCAGTTTTACCGTTAAATTAATCTACGAGTACTGTTGTTTATCTTTTAAAAGGGAATTTAATTAAGAAAATAGAAATAGAATTTAGTCTCAGATCAAATAGATAAACAAAGCTTAATGACCGTGAAGTAAAGGGAAATAAGAATAGAGAGAAATGATTCTCTCGTCTTTTCAATTAAATTTCATGTCCAATGATTTTTTTGGGTTCTGTACCCAAAGGGTAAAACGAGACCTATTACATTACTAAGACTCCGCTGTCTGTCTGTCACCAGGCTGTATGTCATAAACCGTGATATTTAGACAGTTGAAATTTTCACAGATGATGTATTTCTGTTGCCGCTATAACAACAAATACTAATAAACAGAAAAAAAAATATTTAAGGGCATTTTTGCTGTTTTTATAAATATGGTACGGAACCCTTCGTGCGCGAGTCAGACTCACATGGCCGGTTTTTTATTGAACTAGAACTTTCTCAAATAAAAAAAAACAAACGCTGGCCTAAAAATACGTAGTAATAAATTAATTCCTCACTGCTGAATTTTTCTATAACCATTTGATATCAAATAAAAATCCCACGAATCTGAATAAAAATACACACACAGTATAAACGTACGGTGTAATAGTCGGCGAGCCTATTAACTGACCTTACCATCCGGAAGGGATATCCGGGAAGAGGAAATTCGATAACCGCAGCCTCCTGAAATCCCTACCTTAGCATAAACTGTTTAATATTTATTTAAATTATTGATGGCCGACCCTCGTTTGATTGGCTATTTATTTGATACCTTGCTACCTTAGAAATAAAATGTATTTTAAAAGGATTGCTGAAACATTTTTTTTGTGCCGACCAATGTGTTGCCGACCTGTTACAATGCCACGAAGGCAACTGGCTCTCAAGTGCAATTGCCGGAACACACCGGTAGGTGCTTGGCGACAGATTTTCAACTTGAGGGTGGTAGCCAGCCAGACGGGTACTCAAAGTACCCTACCACCGTGCTATGGTTTCCCCACGATGTTTTCCTTCACCGAAAGCTCAAGCTCATTGTAGTATTCGAACCCACGACCTTCGTCGCGGTATCCGACGTCACTACCACCGAGAACATTTTAAAAGTTGTCGCATTTTTTATTTTTTTATATTCTTTGCGGCTCAGTGTATCCTACTAACTTTATGGATGGATGGATGGATGTTTGTTACTCTTTCACGCAAAAACTACTGAACGGATTTGGATGAAATTTGGAACACGGATATAGTTTATTTATAACCTAGATTAACACATAGGATACTTTTTATCCCGGGAAAACATAAGATCCCTCGGGAACGCGGGTGAAACCGCGGGGCGGAATCTAGTATTCCATACTTTTCAATAATGTTTGTACCATTTACTTATTATTAGTCAAAAACTATACAACAAATAAGTATAAAACATAAATAATCAAAGATTAATATTTTCCTCGAAACATCCTCTACTGATTAATTTATTAACATAAATTACCTTTAACATTATTAAGTGACAGCATTTAAGTAGGGATGTTAAGTACTCCTTAAGTGAATACCTTTAATTTGAAAAGAAAGTACCTTTCGAAGTTGAATGGGAGGTGACAGTTTCCTTCAGAGGGTCCTGAGTGAATTTGAGAATATTACCACAGTAACTCAGGATTTTGTCGAAGATAAAAGTCCCCGACTAAAGTTATCCATGTGCAATATCATGTGGCCACGTGCAATGATTCTTTAATCTCATTTAACCCGAAAATAAAGTTCAAAATCTAAATCCCGACTACTGAAAAATCACGCTCTAAAAAGTATGAAACGCTTTATTATTAGTATAGATAGATTATTTATGTTCTATTCTGACAGCTGTAGATGGAAACAAACTGCCATATTTGACTTTTTTCCAACGGCAAAAATATTGTAAGTATCTCTACGAATAAATAATAATTCTCCTATTTATTTATTTGTTTAGATCTTTATATTCTTTCCAATGTTATGTTACATAAATTAACTATCGGATTAAATGACTAGAAAGTTTCTAGAAACTGAATTCGTATGTTACATAATCCACACACTTGGGGTCATCAATAATTTATTCAAAAGCATATTGGTCAAATATCTAACATCGGTACCTTTTCAAGTTAACTCAAGTGAGTAACCAATCTCAGATAGTTTAATTAAGTGGAAGTTACCCAAAAGATTACAGCCTATTTTTAGCTACAAGATATAATCAAAAATCTGGACAGTATCGCCACAGTTTAACTATTCCCTACCAGTTGGGAATCGCGCTTGATGTCGGGCGATGCCGCCGCCGCCCGTGTAGTACTTACGCTGTGGCACGCAGTCGTGCCAGTATAGGGGTGATGACTAAAAAAATCTATTTAGTCCGTCAGTTAGATTACCAATAAATAATGGACACATGTTTTTTCTTTAGTTCCTAATAATTACAGTGCGTTAAAATTTCACATAACGTCACGTTTTAGTTACACTTTTTACAGAGAAATGACGTCACAACTTCTGAACTTTGATGCGACTTATCTTTGCACTTTTTTATTGATTTGATAAAATAAAAAATACGTATCCAATATTTTGATAACCTAACTGACGGACTAAACAGAATTAATTAATTTTTACCCAGTCTTCATCATTATTGTCACAAATATTAACTCTAGAATATATGAAAATTACCTCTCTACTTAAGGATTTCTCTGGCGAGAATAAAGTGGCTTATCGTAAACCATAGTAAGACCCAAACCGAGTCATCCTCGCGCCAATTAAATGCTCAAGACATCCTTCAATCAAATAAGCCGAGTCCTCTTTGAGAAGAGATCGCGCGTGCTACCTACCCCCATAAAGAAGATTATAATCTGATACTATATAAAGGTACTAGCCGTTCCCCACAGTTTCACTCGAGTTTTCAAGATAAAAAGTAGCCTATACATAACCTTCGGGGATAATGTAGCTTCCTATTAATGAAAGAATTTTTCAAATCGGACCAGCAACTCTGGAGATTAGCGCGTTCAAACAAACTCTTCAGCTTCATTTATTATAGATATTTTTTTTTACTATGTTATAGCCCTTGTGTTTGACCTCACATAAAGCCTAGAAGATAACTGGCTCTCAAATGTAAATGTCAGAACTCAGAACACACCGGAAGGTAACAAATAAAAGTAAACACAAAAAAAAAACAGTAAACACCAAATAATTTACAATCTCGAAATCAAATGTCACCGAGGAATATCCTTACCGATGAACTTAGAGACAATGACGACATTGAAAGGGAGCGTAGGGCACTCACTGGCTGTCAGAAGTAATATGCTGGCTCGTAGATTTGCTCGTTGTAGCGACCAGGTCAAAATCACCCTTTTCAAGGCGTACTGTCAAAGCTTCTACACGGGCGGTCTATGGGTCGAGTATACGAAAAAGTCACTCAGTGTCCTACGCGTCCAATACAATAATGCCTTCAGGATGCTCTTGCGGCTACCTCGATTCTGTAGTACTTCAGGGATGTTCGCGTTGGCCCATACGGACGACTTCGGGGCGATAATCCGGAAAAAAACAGCATCCCTGTTAAGGAGAGTGCGAGGTAGCCGGAACAGTATTCTGAAGACAGTAGCGGATCACAGTGGATCGCCGATTATGAGACACTTTGTGCGCACGCACATGGGCTCTAATCGATTGGTGTGTGCATAATTTGTCCTTTCGTTTAAATGTAAAATTTATACTATTAACATTAGAAACTAAGTCTTTACTAACCAATGGATCTTTGATATCTGATTAAATAAATAAATTATTATTATTATAATTGGATATAGCCAAACACGGAAAAAGGCTTTCTTATCTGTCGCACTCATTTAACAGCAAACAATACATAAATACAGGATGTATGTGCAAAGCTGATGTTATCGATGCGTTACATGATTCTGGTGGTCTAAAAAGGAAGCACAAGCATAATTGCTATGCAATTCATATCTCGAATTTACAGCAAAACCAAATGTTTTTTTTTTTTTTTTTTGTGAAAATGCAAATCATTTTAATCAATCAATTTACAATTAAGACAAATTACACCATAATCTGCTGTAAATTCGAGATATGAATTGCATAGCAATATTGCTTGAGCGGCCGTTTTAGCCCCCTTGGTCCCCTTAATATTGTTGTGCGTACAATAATTGTAAATTAGACGGCCGGTTTCCGCGCCGAATCTTATGCTAGTATGTTGCTACACTTAGACAATTTTTTTTAAATTAAATCGAGGCTTTCGGTGAAGGAAAGCATCATGAAAAAACCATAGCACGGTGGTAGGATACTTTATAGTACCCGTCTGGCGGGCTACCACCCTCAAGTTGAAAATCTGCCGCCAAGGACCTACCGGTGTGTTCCAATTGCACTTGAGAGCCAGTAGCCTTCTTGGCACTGTACCAGGTTGGAAACACATTGGAAATTACCTCTGGTATTGCAAATGGCGATAGGCGACGGTAACCACTCACCATCAGGTGGACCGCCTGCCTGTTAACCTTCTGACATAAACAAAATCGGACTAGTAGTTTTGGAGATAAATGGCAACATGGGTTTGCACAAACAACCTCTCACCCCAAACGCATATACCGTCTCCGTTTCGTCGTGGGTAAAAACAGACTCAAAATTCATACGTAGAGTAGAAGGCTCCAGAATCATGTACCAAACTCCTAGTTTCATGATTCTTTGTGACAGTAACACCCTGTATAACATATGCGTTTTCCTTGTCTTTCATGGTGGTATCTCATACGTCATGAAATCCTCAAATGTACGGCAAATCGGGCCCAATTGCGTTCAGTACATAAAAAAGCTCATAGAAACGGTGGGGAACCCATAAAACGCCGAAAGCACCAAACTTAATGCCGTTACGCACCCCGTTTTTTGGGTTATGGTTTAAACATAAGCGGTAGCGGAAAAAAAATATTACGTGTGTTTTTTCAACGTGCCTGCGCAGATTGTTCATCTTACTTCATATTACTATTTACAAATGTGAAAGTTTGTGACGATGTGAAGATGTTTAAGTTACTCTTTCACGCAAAAACTACTAAACAGATTTTAATGAAACTTGGCACATACATCATACCCTGTAATGTTGCCAAACTGCGATTTATTTAGTACACATAATAGTGTTGAAATAACATGTGTTACGACACGCCATGGTGGTTTGTTACTGCATGTGATAGTGGCGCCATCTGCTCACAGCTTAGCGTAATGTTCCCTGTTCATAAAACTTTTTTTATACCTATGTAGTTTAGGCACGCGCGTCCTATTGGCGGGACAACAAATTAATAAGCTACAAATCCCCGCCTCCGCTCCCGCTCCCGCTGCCTCTTTACACCCACACTGCCCGCGTAGGAATTTCATATCTTCCCCAAGGTTTCTATTAAGTGAGATTGCTTAAATAAGTCCCGGAAACGTTCTCATAAGTGTTGGATTCCATGCCACTATATTATTATTCTCTTTTTCTCCGTTTTCGGCAATCGAAAGCTTTTAAGAGCTTTGGGCGTGGAGCTTTTTCTGAGAGCTTGGAACATTAATGTACCGTCACGGAGAAACCTTTACGAAAAAAAGATGAAAATATTTTTGTTATTAGTTGAAGCTTTTCACCCATAGATGTATAGAAAAAATGGATTTAGTTCACCAAATCAGCGTGTGAAGCCACTCAAGGAAAGCTTACTTGTAAATACAAGCCTACTATACAAACTGATAGCTTGGATTCAGTACATGGACCCTCCAGAGTTAGAATTAAAATTTTACGCTCAATGTAAAAAAAAACTGTTAATAGCAAAGAATAAAATCACGGGTAAGATCACCACATTAGGTATACATACATATATATCCCAGTGTGTGATATGCGTCATCATCATCATCATGTCAGCCGAAATACGTAAACTGCTGGACAAAGGCCTCCCCCAAGGATCTCCACGATGGCCGGTCTTGCGCTACCCGCATCCAGTTTCCCGCGACCCTCACAAGATCGTCGGTCCACCTTGTGGGGGGCCTGCCCACGCCGCGTCTTCCGGTTCGTGGTCGCCACTCGAGAACCCTTCTGCCCCAGCGGCCGTCGGTTCTACGAGCGATGTGACCCGCCCACTGCCACTTCAGTTTAGCAATTCTTCGGGCTATGTCGGTTATTTTGGTTCGCCTGCGGATCTCATCATTTCTGATTCGATCTCGCATTTAAAATCCGAGCATAGCTCTCTCCATCGCTCTTTGGGTGACCCTGAGCCTTCTTATGAGGCCCATCGTAAGCGACCACGTCTCTGCTCCGTAAGTCATCACTGTGATATGCAAGTCACATTAAATTCTAACGCTTAGAGGTCCAAAACCATTGGTATCTGTTTTCCTTACGATATCTCTTAAATAATATTTACCCAGTATACACCATATTCCTATCGGCTGTCATTCCTCATTGAGATGTCCTATTGGGCTCAGTGTCAATGTGACCTGTATATGCCAGTACCAAATTTGCTCTATTTGATATATTTTGTGATATTTTACAAATAAATGTCCATAGTCATTTCCTTTCTAGGAAATGTTAAGCTGTGTTTATGTCTAACTACATTATTTTCCAATTTTTAGTATGTTTATATTGCCCTGACCTGCCGAAATAGTGCACTTTTTTCTCTCCCCTCAGTCACTACAAATTATCGCCAGAATTGTTTCATTTATCGCGCATGTAAAACTTTTAATGAATTAACCAAAATTCACAAAATTGACATTGATATATTTCTGGCAACTGGCAAGCATACCAGCAGTGAGGAAACAATTTAGTGATAGTTTTTTTTCTCGCAACTATTGATTGTGTAGCGTCGCGTATGTATCATTTACCTATAATTAATATCTAGCTAGTATTATCAACGAATTGCATGTGAGTGAGTGCAGTACATACTGAATTATTATATTCATTATTTTTAATTTTTAATCAATTAGTATAGTGTATAGATGACGCTCTGTGTTTATGCGTATAGGATCTACAGTTTTATTTTATTGATCTTATTATTATAACTTCTTTTATTATGTAAATCTATTAGTGGAGACTTATTAATGACTCTGTGTTTTATATTTAAGACCTATATTGTACCATAAAGTTGATAGTCTTCAAAAAAAGAAAAAAAAAAATTATAAGTACTAATTCTGTTAAGAACGCATGCTGTGATCTCCTGTAACTGAAGATGCACAGAGTCTGTGTATTATTTTTAATAGTGTAATGTGTATTTTTGTTGGAGTTCCTAAACAAAATACTTTCTATTACTTCATTGTCGAAGGGTCGTAGCAGACATATCAACTCGGAAAAATATCACCTATTGCCGCGCCGCGCCGTCAACGAAGCGGATCAGGGGGGCAATTCTGCTAAATTACTAATTTTGATTCAGTTAAAGTTCGTTTCCAATCCAATTAAAATTTTACTAAAATCGGTATTCCACTAAATAAACGAAACCGAAGCACGATTGGGTTATTATCATTAGATTGTAATCGTTGTTGCCCTTGGCAACCGAAACATCGTTCGTTCATCGTTGTCAGATTTATTAGTGGAATACGAAAACGTGCAAAAGTCGTCGTTCAGCTGCGATCCAATTGTAATCTAATCAAAATTTATGTGGAATTGGCCCCCTGCCCTGCTACAACTAGGCGAAGCCACGCTTATGGCTCGTCGACCGCTGGTTGAAAAAACTGGCAAGAAGATTATCAGAAATTTTATTAAATATCTTACAGCAATATTTAATAAAATTTCTGATATTATTAATATAAAAATACCTTTAGATTTTTCTTTTCAACACGATATAAATAAATTCTCATAATACTCAAACAACCGAGGAATAGAGCTTTGAAATGAAATCAGTTTATAAAGACGGTAGGCAGCAAATTGTATCAATCCACCTCAAGAAATCATCAAAGTGAATCTCGAAGCAGTAAATCAAAGTGATCTACAGAGTGGCTGTATATCAAAACATTATGGCGAAATGTCAAACTTTCGTAATAAATCTTCCGAGGAATGAGATATAATGTGAAAAAGATATTAATGTAGGTCTAATGCGAGGCTATGGTTGTCTCTTTCTTGATATGGACGCTTTTGAAATGTGGTGCTGATGATGACTGCTTAGGATATCAAGGACAAAATTCCAGCATCTGTACCTTTCACTCACGGTCATCTAATCTAATTATTATAATTAAAAGTAAAAAAAAACCATTTCAAGCTTATTTTTATTCAGCTCCGTTATCAGAGCTCATTGACACCATATTATTTTACTAGCGACCCGCCCCAGCTTCGCTGCGGTGTACAAATCATTGAATTTCTCGGCTTTTCTGTACTATAATATGTACGTATTATACATATATACCTTCCTCTTGAATCACTCTATCTATTAAAAAACCTTATCGAAATCCGTAGCGTAGTTTTGAAGATTTAAGCATACAGAGGGACAGACAGCGGGCAGCGACTTTGTTTTATACTATGTAGTAGTATGTAGTGCTGATGTCATCGGACTTACATACATATTGGTGCCGATTCTGTTGTCTACGAACTTAACTAATATTAGACAAGTTACCTCTCCTTCATTTTAACCGTATTGAAAAAAGATAGAACATTTTTAATGCTGTCTGTTTAATCCATACCGTCGTAATGTACGGGTAAATATTCGTGACCAATAAAGATCGCGCTTAAATTCACGTTGAAATGTGTGATCGGATTAAACTGACAGGACTAAAACATCTTGCATCCCTTTCTTATATTTACTATTAGAAAGAGATATAGTGAGATTAAATTTATTTTAGTTCGTAAACAACAGAATCGGCACCATTATGTGTTATTACCAAATTTCAAATGACTTACAATACTCGACCTAAACATTAACTCCAAAATTTCATGTTTCTACACCCTGCGGTTTGAGCTGTGCGTGCTTTTATCAATTAATACATACGTGACTAATACTAACCCGTTACTTCTGTATTAACTGTACTAAATGTATTTTATTTCTCGCGATCAATTTTGGTTGCATAGTAAAAATAAATCAGATTAAGTAAATGTCCCGACTGACCAATCTCACATAGTTTCGAAAAGATTCCATCTAAAAGTACCTACTGTATCCCGAACCCGACAAAAGGCTCGTAGATAGCCAATGGAAAAGGACGAAACATTTATCCTGAACCCGCAAATAGCTGGTCGGGAATAAAAACAAGTTGACATTTACCAACCCTTTTCCCGAACTCATTCAAATTCCTTAAGGTGGAGGCTTCGGTTGGAGCGCGAAATTCAAATTTTATCACGTTTTTTGCTAATTGCAGCTCAGTTATAGGTCGTGAGTTATGAACATGTTATTTGCGAGAAATTAGTAATATTTTCATGAAATAGTCGTATATGTCAGTAATATACCTTGGAGGAATATGTTGATGATTTCTGAAATGAAATGAAATGAAATATTATTTATTCAAATAGACCTTCACAGGCACTTATGAATAGTCAGACTCTAATGCACGGTTCGGAAGGTAGCTTTCTTTTGTTATTAATCAGTAAATATACTACCATTCTTCTCGCAAATAACATGTTGATAACTTACGACCTATAACTCACTATTTCTAGTATAGCATCGCCTTAACCTAAATTATCACATCTGTGACGGTACACCAATCAACGTACATTATTTATTCAGCGAGGTGAACGTCCGACCGGGTCACTTGAGGACTAAAATAGTCTCACCTATAAATATCTACATGTGTTTTAAATTACGTATGCCCTGACGTAGCAGATAAATACAATTGATATTTTTATTGACCGCTTGATATTGCCGCGCTTTTTACATGCTATTGACACAGAGTAAATAATATTACGTACCTATAGAGATCTTTTTTGAAACGAAGTTCGATAAGGTGGAGGCTTCGGTTGGAGCGCGAAATTCAAATTTTATCACGTTTTTTGCAAATTGCAGCTCAGTTATAGGTTGTAAGTTATCAACATGTTATTTGCGACAAGAATTGTAGTATATTTACTGATTAATAACAAAAGAAATCATCATTAACATATTCCTCCAAGGTATATTAGTAACATTTTCATGAAATAGTCGTATATGTCAGTCTCAATTTCGCGCTCCAACCGAAGATTTACCCATAAGGTACGTTATCGTTTGCGGGCTGAGTGGCTAGACCAAAAAATATGTAATAATCATAGATAATAGAAATATTAAATAGAAGACAAATATTTAGTAACTAATTCCGCTGGATCTCCTTCTCTGTCAAGTCCCACACAAGGAAACTTAACTAAATATTTGTCTTCTGTTTAATCTTATAATGGATTTTCGCAAGGTCACGCCTGAGTCGATTAGTTATGAAAAAGATAAATAAATACAATTACACCAAAAACCGACATCGAGGAGTCTCTTTAACTGGTCGATGATCGACCCACAAAGCAAAATTACCAATAGTAGTGCAAACTAATGTCAATAGATGGCGTTGTGCTTTTTAACGAACTTGACTTTTGTAATTGTTTATGAAGAACTCCGTTTCAATCATTTCCTCCATCCATTAGACACCTCCATTTTTAATCAATTCATATCAAAGACTAAAAAATATCGTAGATCCGGGGCTCAGTCGGACGTTTAAAAGAATACATAAAAACAATTTATAAATGGAGCTGCAAATGAAACGTTAATGCTCTCCTTTGATCTATACAATAAAATATTAAAATGAAAAACAAGGAGAGAAGGAGTACCAAGTTAGAAGATGAAGCGTGAAAGTGAAGATACGGCACCCATTTAGCTGTGAAATAAACGGAATTCTTACAGTGATATAATATGCGGTTCTTTAAAAAGATCTATTCAAGGTCAGCGATTACCCTAGTATTTCCAAGGCAGTGGGCAGTCAGTGGTGACCACTTGCCTTTCGGTAGACCGACTGTCTAGTGTCTACAGTGTGTACACCAAAACTACGTTTAGATAAAGCATTAATACTCTTTTGCAATTAGAACGATCTATTTTTCTTCTACAAAAAATCAGTTACCAATTATCGCACGTAGATGGACAGCGTTAACCATAAAAATAAAGCCATATTTTTTTATCAACAGGACCAATGCCCTTTTGATAAAGAAAATTAAAACCCTATTAGAAAACTTTTAGCCGACCCCAAATGATTAGATGACCCCAACAGGGCAGAGAGATGATAATCTTTTCAGAACCTATGTTAGGGTTTTCATTCATGCATACATAATATTTACGTTGAGACCAACTATTTTTTCTCACTATTTTATCTTTTAACTTAATGGTTTCTGTGTCAATATTGCATCTCGCTTTGGGTGATGACCAGACGTAAACAAATCGCTATCAGCTCATAACTTAAACGCTAAAATGCAAGCTCTAGTGCCTATGACTCGGACGCGGGCGCGTGCGCGGGCGATCGAATCCTCGTTACTCAGCTCAATTACTTAATGAGTTTTTTAATCTACATTTTTCTCTTAGAAACATAGCTAACGGCTTTTTTAGAAGCCAGCATATTTTACATAACGTCATTCTAAGTACCTAGATTACTGGAAAAGTCTCAGATGCTATACGTGAAATGATGATTCTAAACTGCGTTTTTCTCTGTATTCTTTGTTCCAAGAGATTCGGAAAAAATATATGTTAAACTAGAGAATATGTGACGGAGACTAGTTTTTTTTTAAATTTAGATTTTTCATAGGAACGTCAGAAAAAAATTGTGAATATGCCCCTTTTTAAAACTAAGAATGCATTTTTCTCTTATTTGGCCCATCCAAATAACATGAAAAATAATAAAATACATTTTGAAATCCTTTAGAAAGCGAATAGTTTCTTTTTTTTTTAAAAAAAGGCTTAGTTTTTTTTAAATAACATAAAACCGTCTTTTTTACTAAAATTACCTCTCTCCTGTCTCACTTGTCTCCGTCAGTTTAGTAAGAGACGGAGTCATTCGCGGAGAGCCTCCTCTTAATGGAACAAATTCCTCGTGGCCTCCTAACTTGGTTCCCCTTGCGGTCCAACTAGATACTTAGCGCTTCGTCTAATGGCATTTAACTTGGCCGTTTATGTTGGCGTCTTTGGCAAATTATGTATTCTCCAAGTATCTACTAGCCACAACAGATATACCTACTTTCGCATGTATAATACACTCGAGGGTCACTTAAACTCCTTACTCGTATGGAGTGGCCAGCACACAGCCCGGATATCATCCCGATCGAGCATGCTTGGGACGAGCTAGGGAGATACGTAAAACAACGAATACCTCCCCCAATCACGCTTAGTGAGCTCAAAATTGTTCTCACAGAGGAATGAGAGAATATTCCCCTAAATTGTATAAGGAACTTGGTGGCATGCCAAACCGCGTAAACGCAGTAATGGAAGCACGACGAGGCAATAAAAAGTATTAAAATTCAAGAAAATCGTAATGTTGTTCAATAATTACATGTTTCCTATCAGCAGTTTATTTTTTTTTATTTTTTTTTACTACGTATAGGCCTGTGTTTGACCACAATCTCACCGTGGTCAGTGATGATGTGGCCGATGATGGTAAGCACACAAAGCCTAGAAAGGAACTGGCTCTCAAGTGCAGACACCGAAAGGTGCTTGGCGATAGATTTTCAACTTGAGGGTGGTAGCCAGCCAGGCGGGTACTACAAAGTACCCCACCACCGTGCTATGGTTTCCTCACGATGTTTTCCTTCACTGAAAGCTCAAGCTCATTGTAGGATTCGAACCCGGGACCTTCGTCTCGGCATCCAACGTCACTACCACTGAGCTATCATCGCCTTAAAAAAATAAGTACCTACTAGCTTTTTTTATTCAGCTCTACATCAGACCAACTCATTGACACCATATTATTGCATTGTCAACAGATTTACAAAATAATATTAATGTTTGTACCAAACAGATCGATTGAACACTGGCAAGTGGGTTACAATTGGCATGCAAGTTTCGACCTAAACATTAGTAAACATACTAACATGCGAAGTTACATAAAAACTTCTAATGCTTGCTAATTTCAATATTTAGAGTAGTTATGTAGTCTTCCATCCAGTCCCGTTTAGTATATATAGCATTAGCTGTTCCCAGGATAAAAAGTATCCTATAACCGTCGGGGATAATGTAACTTCCTATTAGTGAAATAATTTTTCAAATCGGACTAGTAACTCCGGAGATTAGCGCGTTCAAAAAAACAAACTCTTCAACTTTATTATTAGTATATATATATTAGTACCTAGATGACCGGCTTTGCTCGTTTTTTTTTTAAAAAACCCCCTCCATACTAAATTTCATGAAAATCGTTGGAGCCGTTTCCGAGATTACTCCATTAAGGGTATACCTTCGGTTGGAGCGCGAAATTCAAATTTAATCACGTTTTTTGTAAATTGCAGCTCAGTTATAGGTAGTAAGTTATCAACATGTTATTTGCGAGAAGAATGGTAGTATATTTACTGATTAATAACAAAAGAATTCATCAACATATTCCTCCAATGTATATTAGTAACATTTTCATGAAAAAGTCGTATATGTCAGTAATATACCTTGGAGGAATATGTTGATGATTTCTTTTGTTATTAATCAGTAAATATACTACCATTCTTCTCGCAAATAACATGTTGATAACTTACGACCTATAACTGAGCTGCAATTTGCAAAAAACGTGATAAAATTTGAATTTCGCGCTCCAACCGAACGTTCCCCCTTAACAGTGTTCGTTACGGCACTGATATGTAAATAGGCTTTTATTAATTAAGGTGCCACGTAGGCCTGGAGGCAGTTAAGGCACGACTCAATTGATGTATGAGCCCTCATAAAATAATAGAATTCTAAAGAATAGAAGCAAAATTCGAAGCATACCTTACCTTACCTATGCGGCAGACGCTCTAGTTGATTGGCATACATAGACAAAAGCCTCCATCAAGGGATGTTTATGTGCAAACATCAAATATATAAAAGGAAAACGTGACTGACTGACTGATCTATCAAACCACAACGGATCGCGATTAAATTTGGCATACAGATAGAGGCTGTGACGTCGGCATTCGCTAAGAAAGTTGTTTTGTTTTACTATTTAGGGGTGATGACTAAAAAAATCTAATTAGTCCCTCAGTTAGATTAAAAATATATTGGACTCCTATTTTTCTTTAGTTCCTAAAACAAAAAATAATGAAGATACATTAAAGCATATAATATTCACGTGACGTCACGTCTTAGTACACTTTTTACAGAGAGATCACGTCACAGCCCCCTACTCCAGAACTTTGATGCGACTTATCTTTGTAATTTTCTATTGATATCCAATTTTTTGATAACCTAACTAACAGACTAAACAGAATAAATTACTTTTTACACAGTCACCATCCCTATTGTATAGGCCTGGTATTTGACCACAATCTCACCATGGTCAATGCTGATGTGGCCGATCGTAGTAAGCACATACAGCCTAGAAGGTTTTTTTTTACTATCTATAGGTCTGTGTTTGATCACAATATTACTGTAATCAGCGTAATCATCCCTTAAGGGGGTAAAATAGGGGATCGCGGGACGGAAAGCTAATAATAGTAGTAAGAAAAGATTAATTTCGTCCAAAGCTTCTTACAACTTGATACACAAAACTGTATTGTTTACACAAAAATTTGAACAAAGTTCTTGAAAAGAATCTCGTCATAAATCCTGGCCTAAGTGCGGTAGAACTTTGTCGTCACTCAACGAATTGTTTCTGAAGGGGAGGGAGCATAAACAAAATTGTTTTCTTTTCTTTTGTTTTGTTTACTGAACGCCTGGAAGGAAACTTTACTGGAAATTTCTTAATTTGGCTCGATTTAATGCTACATGCTTTTCAATGATATTGCGGTTTTTAACTCCCGACGCAAAAACGACGGGGTGTTATAAGTTTGGCTTGTCTGTGAGGGGGGGGGGGTTTGTGTGTGGCCTTATAGCTCCTGAACGGATGGACCGATTTTGATTTAGTTTATTTTGTTTGAAAGGTGTCTTAATCGAGAGTCTTCTTAGCTATGTTTCAAGAAAATCCGCTCAGCCGTTTTCTAGTGAGTTTCGGGAGTTTCTTTAATTATTGAAGAATATTATTTGTAATAGACAAACAATTGGCCAAGTGTGACAGACAGTACCGACGTTAGGGTAGGGCGCGGTAGGGCGATCGCCCAGGGCGCCAGATGTAAAGGGGCGCCAGGCCCACCTATATTTCCGGTCGCTCATGAGCGAGTCCTGCTATCTCGAGTATAATAAATAAATAAATTCTCAAGTCTAAAGATAAAATGACTATAATGGCTTAAAATCCCTTTTGTTGGCGGGAGAAGGGGGGGGGGGGGGGGTTTATAACATCTCGCCTAGGGTGCTGGTAGAGCTAAAACCGGCACTGGTGACAAACTCGCTCACGTAGGGATAATACAGATAGTAAAGTTCACGCGTCTAAACGCCAGAAAAAAAAAAAACAGCCAAAAGTTGGCTTATAGTAGGGTAGTTGGGTAGTAGTCAGCTAAGGAGATACTACAATGTACCCTGTGCTATGATTTCCTCACGTAGTTTTCCTTCAATGAAAGCTAAAGTTCATTGAAGGATTCGAACCCGTTCGGCATTCGATATCATTACCACTGAGCTATCATCACCCTAAAATTTGTACTTATAAATACTCGTAATCTCCTCAAACAACTCTATTTCAGAATTAACTGAGAAACTTTTTCTCTAACTAAGTCAACTTCATGCAATGCGAGCCGAAACGTATCTAAAAACTTTTGATATAAGGTATATAATGCTTTGTATTTTCAAAGTGAAACAATAAAATGAACCAATTTTCTTCAGTATTCCACTCATTCACACAATCAACCGTAGATATAAACCGACAAAGTTTAATAGCCTCATTCCCGGACTGCAGATTAAACGGTTGGCCACACATCAAAGCTTGTACGCACTATATCAATTTCACAAGCATAGCGGGCTTTAGTTTATTGTTCCACGGCTTTGTTGGTGAATCATTCACGCGTTAAATACATCTATAGCAAATAAATATTTAATTTATGTTCTCTAAAATGTATTTATAAATCTCGTCCAAATTGACTCATTATAAACTGGGCGGATAAACAAAGGCGATAGTAGCTCAGTGGTAGTGACGTCGGATGCCACGACGAAGGTCGTGGGTTCGAATCCTACAATGAGCTTGAGCTTTCGGTGAAGGAAACCATAGCACGGTGGTAGGGTACTTAGTACCCGCCTGGCTGGCTACCACCCTCAAGTTGAAAATTTGTCACCAAGCACCTACCGGGTCTGTTCCGGCAATTGCACTTGAGAACCAGTTTGCCTTCTCGGTATTGTAACAGGTCAGCAACACATTGGCAATATCCCTGGTATTGCAAATGACGATAGGCGACGATAACCACTTACCATCAGGTGGGCCGTATGCTTGTTTGCTAACTTAGTAGTATAAAAAAAGGCTAAAATTAGAGAACATCATCTGCTTGCCCTGTTTCCGATCGTTCGGTGTGGGCGCAAAGTGTACTATCATCAAAGTTGAAGCATGTTCACTTAAAAGGTAAAGATTAAACAGAAGACAAATATTTAGTAACTAATTACGCTGGATCTCCTTCTCTGTCAAGTCCCACACAAGGAAACTTAACAGGAAATCGACACGTCGTGTTTCGCTTCTTTTTTCTTCTCTGCGGAGCTCAGTGTGTGGTGTGTGTGTGTGCTTGTGCGCGATTTTTAAACGGCACACACATACACCCACACACACACAGACAGACAGACACGTCAAACACCCCAATGTTTTTGCGTCGGAGGTTAAAAACAAACCGAAAAATGTCATTATCTCTACCAGAACGATTAGGTATCACCTCTACTTATTAACTTGACTATTTTTTTTTTAAGTACTATAGTTGGTAGCCTCAGATGGCTGCAACAACCTTACCGGACAAATCGGCGAGCGCAGAGGGCTCTCAGCCGGGTAATATTTAGGTAACAACGCCTGAGGGCACCCCCGAATGGGGTACGAACCTCGGCTCACGGCGTTAACTTGACTAGTGAAGTTTTATACGCTTTAACGCTATTGCACACAGTAATCGTGTTAGGAACCGATGGTAGAGTTAAATATATGATACCTACCTACCTTGTTAATTTCCGAACCGGCTTGTATATGCCTTTGCAGTGAATAATGGTGCAAGTTGCATCATTATATGAAACATTTTATTATTCGACAGTCCAGTTGGCGCAGTTGGTTAAGACGCCACCTATCGCGCTGCTGGTCGTGGGTTCTCCCATCACATGAACATGCCTGTTTGTCCTGTGTCGGGGTGTAATTATCTATTTAAGTATGTATTTTTACAAAAAAAAGTATATGTAGTATATCAGTTATCTGGTTTCCATAGTACAAGCTCTGCTTAGTTTAGGATCAGATAACCGTGTGTGAAGAATGTCCCAGGATATTTATTATTTATTATTATTATTCAGTAGTGTTGTAATATACAGCCTTTTATGTTTGTTTTTAATCAAAACTGTATTTTTTTTTACTTTGTATAGGCCTGTGTTTGACCACAATCTCACCGTGGTCAGTGATGATGTGGCCGATGGTGGTAAGCACACAAAGCCTAGAAGGGAATTGGCTCTCAAGTGCAGCTGTCGGAACACACCGTTGTTCCTTTTATAAATATTTGACATTTAAAAATATATATTCTACACAAACAAATTACATCCCGGGAATGCAGGTGACTCCGCGGGATGGAAGCTAGTTACAATTAAAACGTAGTATTATATTCTCTTTGATTACAATGTGGTTACAATCCAGACATTTCACTGATTCCACCTGTCACTCTCAAATTGGCGGCAATTTTGACAGCAGCAGTGTTGCCATTATAAATGCTAAATACGTAATTATTCAACAACATTGAACTAATGTGCGCAAGTCAATCTTTAATAACTGGCTGGAAGCCAAGCTATAGATCAATGTGTTGCATAGCTTAAACCGATGACTAATACACAGGTAGATTTTTATTTAGGTACCTATTTCTACAGATTTCTCGTAGGATTCAGGGAAAAGAACAAATTATGTTAGGTATATGCTTTAATAATGTTATGGGTCTTCTGCGACTAATTAATTATACCTAACATTATAATATTAGCTTTCAGAATTTGGGTAATAATTTCACGTGGTAACACTATGGTGTGGTATGTCCTTGGCACCTTTCCATGAGGCAGCTCAGTATTTGACCCTTTTCTATTAAAAGTTAAAATTTGTTTTGATTTTATAATAATGAAATCGTTATTACATTTGACTTTTTTATTAATCAGGTAAATGTTTTATTTGCATAACAATAATATTGATTTAATGACTTAATATAGGTAATAATCAATTTTACATTATTAATAAAAATAAAATACATCTAATTTATAAAATAGAAAACTTTCCATTCCGTTTCCCCTGGGGCAGAGTACCAAGAATACTGACGTTTACTTCGCTGTATTGCCAGCCTCATTCTTTAGGCTAGGTAGCCGCCAGCTTTGGGTTCACGTAAAAAGTTTATTGGATAACTGTTACTATTTTTAAGCCCCGGTTATAAACGGAAAGCTAAAACCATCTCAGTTTTAACGACAAAACAGTTTTAACAACCGTAGCTCATTTCGGACATAAGGCATTTCAAACGTGACGTGTGAGTCATGCAAGAATGCGAGTGTTTTGTTTTAACTGTAGAAACAAAACAATAAAATAATGTGTGTCAGCAAAATACTAAAGTTGCTGAAATTAAATTAATGTAATATTTACAAAGATTATTTTAATGTTTTTGTAGATACGACATGCTGTTTGAAATGCTTAAATAAATGCGAAAGTCTGTATGTTACCTTTTGAAAGCCTTTAGCCTAAATCGCAATGGAATTTGGCACGTATAATATGTATAAATAGCGTGTGATATGGAGGAGGACATACAAGAAACATAAGAAAAGGATATTTAGGAAATGTGTTCGTCTATTTATTCGTTTATTTATTTAATCACATCACATCTCTTTCTTACAAACATTAATTTACCTACAGAAAATAATAGGAATGATGACTGAAAAAGTTTAATTAGTCCGTCAGATTACTAAAAACTTTTTGGACACATTTTTTCTTTGGTTCGGTTTGGTTGCAAATAATTATTACCAAGTCATCATCCCTATTATTGAAACTTTTTTTTTGTTTAAATAGTAGTTGACCAATAAATATGGTTGGCGAATAATTTGATTTACTACTCATATTATTGTTCTGATTATTATTAAGGGTTTACCTTCGGTTGGAGCGCGAAATTCAAATTTTATCAAGTTTTTTGCTAATTGCAGCTCAGTTATAGGTCGTAAGTTATCAACATGTTATTTGCGAGAAGAATGGTAGTATATTTACTGATTAATAACAAAAGAAATCATCAACATATTCCTCCAACCGAACGTTCCCCCTTAATAGAGATAATTGTAATGAGTATAATAATATGAGTAGTATCACAAGAGTGTTTTAACAATTATCTAAACTAATAAAAAAAACATTAATGAGGTATAGTAAACAAACAATAATTATGGCGCCCAAATCCAACACCGCGCATGCGCTCTAGGGCGCGTGACCACAGACAATGAAAATCTGAATCTAAACTTGAATTGATTCCTCATTTTTAGGTCCGATAAAAAAAACATTATATACGGGCGTGCATTATGTGCGTTATTAAAGTACCTACCTACTGTTTTTGAATTCATAATTAGAACATTACGATATGAGTGTAGGTAAATATTATTACAATATTATTAATGAGATCTTTCAGATAGGTCACATCTGCACCTTGTTTAATCTACACGTCCATCTAGTGTTTACCCATCCAGTGTTTACGAGTCCAACCTTTGAGTGAAAGCAGACACAATAGTCGCTCTACAATATTTTTATCTATTCCTCGATTATACTATTAGATCTAGTTCAAGGTTCCACGTTTAAAAAAAATACTTACCTCTAAGAGTATTTTTTTATGTCAAAAAACTGACACAGTAGATGATTTGTTGCTGGCCGCCATTTTTTTGTGTTTTTTTAAAAGTTACCGTAAACTAAAGACGCTGTTTGTCAAGACTTCAAGCTCTAGCTTCTAACTAGCTTCCGCTCCGCGATTCCACCCGCGTTCCCGACGGATCTAATATTTTCCCGGGATAAAAAAGTACCCTATATGTAATTCCAGGGTATGATCTATCCATGTGCCATGTTTCATCCAAATTCGTTCAGTAGGTATTTTTTAAGTGAAAGAGTAACAAACATCCATACATCCTCACAAACTATAGCATTTATAATAATAGTAGGAAGTAGGATGTATTATAACACCATTATACAACTGTACCTACTTAAAAATTACACACAAAAAATAGATGTCATATTATTATCGTTTTGAATAGATAATAAAAATTTATTATAATTAAAAAAAATATATTATAAATATCCTGAAATAATATTCATTGCTACTCTCGCCAGCTTTACTATTATTCAATTTAGATTTGAAAGCATAATATTATGAAGATGCAAATATGACGCAATTAGTCCTCTCATTTGAAAGCGTATTAGCTATTAATAATTTACAATAGTCACTTCACATAAAAGCTATGTCTGAATCTACATCAAAGGGCATTTTGAAATTCAGATAGCTTACGAAGATGAATCTAACAATAATGCTACGATTTGTGCCGGCTGTACGGTAATAGATGAAAGCAGATTTCAGAACAATCTTGTGGGTCTAGACAAAAGCCAAACGCATTTTCCGCGTAAGAAATACGTGACGTATCATATTTTAGGCTGTCATTGTCCATGCAAATTAAGGGACTTTTTGGCGGGAACTTGCGAAGTGACGTTGCGTTTTCATTTAATTTTCATAAAATAGTGTATTTTTTAGTTTTATTGAATATTATCGGTGGTATTTTGTCCAACAAAGATCAATACAAGTGCACCAGTGAAGTGAAATGATTACGTGTATAGTGGCTTTTCAAGTTGTCTCAAAAAGTCCATGAAAAGTTTTAGTAGAACTGCTACCATTGTACTAAAACCTAACTGAAGATAATCAAATAAGACAAGGCTGTATGGCTCTGTACCTTTGCCTTTAAAAAAAAACAACAGCCATGCAAATTAAATTTTCCGCAAACTGTCATATATCATGTCACCTGCTAATGTTTTTCGCGTAAAGAAAGATCTACAAAAAAGAAACCTTGCTGAGTCTTGCCGGAGTCTTCTCAGTTTAAGTGTATATGGAACCGGAGGTAGAGTCTATTGTAAAAAATGTAGCTATTGACATTCATAAGTGCCTCATTAGTGCTAAAACTGAATAAATGAGTTTTATTTTTGAGTTTAAATAAATAATCCTACTCTTTAATATCCTACTAATCAGTTCAATTGTAACTGTTGACATTCATAAGTGCCTTATTAGGGCCTAAACTGAATTTAATGAGTTTTAATTTTGAGTATGAGAGTCAAGGTTGTCGACGCCCTGTTGGTTATCTTGTTCGGTCAAAATGTAGGGTACCCAATCATCTGTACACCCGGGCATCCTACAATGTATACAACACGCAAGTCCGTTTGTACATTAAATAAAAAATAAAGCGTTCCATAACACACAGCACCGAAATAGCCTGTTGTAACGGTTACGCGATTACATTCTGTAAACATTGTGAAATGAAAACCGGTTCAAAATAGAACTTGCTGCCGTTATACGGATGGTAATTTAGACCTTTGTGAACTTTTAGAAAGGACTAAAGTTGGTAGCCTCTGATAGCTGCATCAACCTCACCGGACAGAACGGCGAGCGCAGAGGGCTCTCAGCCGGGCAAAATTTAGGTAACCACGCCTAAGGGCAACCCCGAATGGAGTACTAATGGACACATATTTTTTCTTTTGTTCCGAAAACAAAAAATAGTGAAGATACAGTCCGTTAAAATTTCACACTTTTTACAAAAAGATGACGTCACCCCTCACTCCTGAACTTTTGATGTGCTTTATTATTATTATTGATTTGATAAAATAAAAAATTCGTATCCAATATTTTTTGATAACCCAACTGACGAACTAAACAGAATTACCTAATTATTTTTTACCCAGTCATCATCCCTATTTACTCTACTTCTGCAGTAAAGTAGTATATCAGTTATCTGGTTGTCCATAGTACAAGCTCTGCTTAGTTTGGTATCAGATAACCGTGTGTGAATAATGTCCCAGGATATACAAGCTCTACTTATTTTAGGATCGGATAGCTAGCCGTGTGTGATAGGATATTATTATTCAAACCCCGACCTTCGAGGTTACTACCAATGAGCTATCATAGCCTTGCAAATAATAGTAAATTACAAATAGTCCGTATAGCTTCTAAATAAGGCAAGACCAATAAATATGGTTCAAGAATGTTGAAGGCTGGGACGGCATTACGATCCCATTCCAAGTGTTATGTGTTAGGTAATTTATTAATTCATTCCATATCCTCTCAGAGGATATGTGTCACTGCGGAATTCGTTTTTTGGGATAAGGGCTTGGCGTCAGTTTTAGCGGTGTAAATGACATTTATTTTCGTATTTATGAGTAATTTTACATTTATCCTAATCCTAATTATCTATAAAATATGTAATAATTTATGAGAAGACACTTTTTTCATGTATTCTTTAATAGTATAGTCCTAAAACTATTTTTGTTTATTGTTAGTCGCAACACTACATTTTAACTCAAAATGTTTGATTCTATTGAGCCTTCTCACTTAGTATGTGTTATCGTAAAACGTAAATGCAAATAAATAATTAAAAAAATATAATATAATAAATAATATAAAAATATGTTTCAATGTATTACAATATTGACTTTAATGATTAGCTATATTACCATAAATATAAAAATACTACACTTTGTACACACGGCCACAGATCAAGTTACACATTTTTGTTGCAAAATAGCGCCTATTACAACCGCATAAGGTGCCGCAGTGTGTAGCTTGATCTGTGGCCGTGTGTACACTTGAAATTGTAGGTAACGAGATTTTTTTAAATCAAGTTTTGTGTATTTTATTTGAAGATTTTTTACGTTTATTATATTAATAATAGTGTTTAATAACATACAATTATTAAATATAACATAATAATTACTTATTTGAAAGGTTTTGGTGTCGTTTTGTCAGTTTTATTTACGTAGATTATTTTGTAAAAATTCTGCAATGATTCCATTTATTTTATCGTCGTTAAAGAAAATTCTATAAAAAAATTATATTACCTGCCCAAAAATATGAGCTAAAAACGACTTTAACATGTTCCAAAGTAGGTACAATGTTGTAACGAGGAAAACTACGTACTTAAATTTTGTTTTCAACGTACACAAAGTAGTGTTTATGAGATAAATTTAACTATCGTTTTACGCATAATGTCCTGTAGAAACAAAAATAGCAGTTTTATTGATATATAATAACTGCGACTACATTTTCTATGAATGTTGCAAGAGTATGGAAATACCGAAGAATCAGTACAGCATGGCTGTAGTCTATGAACGCGTTAGTCTCAGAAAAAAAAAGTGTAAGATGGCCCATTATTTGATAAAGTTAAGAAAATACAATAAACGTGAGTGAAACCGTGGGGCACAGTTAGTTAAGGGATAAAAAATTACAACATTATCCAACAGTTATCTAAGAAAAATCGATGTATGTCGAAAGAAAGAACTTAAAATTAAATGTTTTGTAAAGCATTTACCTATAATTTTTCGTGAAAATTACTAAGATATATTATGTGGATGATAATGATGAAACCTGCAAAAATAAAGACGATATTTGAACTCTGATAACCCAAAGCATTGTAAATTAGTACTCTAAGGTCATGACAAAACGAATCTTTTCAGTTTAGAACTTTTTACATGGAAGTAGAGTAAATTGTAAGGGCCTGTACTAAATATAAGTTTAGAAATCAAGTTTTAACAGCCTCGGGTTAAAGGTTACCCGCTATCGCTTATGATATGGACTCGCCACTCGCAGTGAATGACAACCCACTTTTATTGTTTAATAACGGTCACCCGTCGTCCTTCCCAATGTTTTCGCCTAAGCTCCTTTTGTTTCCTACAATAGAGGCGAGATTCCGTCAACGCTTCGTCGGGTTATTTATACAAAGTTCACGTGGGCGTAATTACATTACACCGCAATTTTGGTTCTTAAAGAATAAACTTTGGGTCTGTTTGCGGGCGGAATTTTTATGTTTTCTTTGTAAATTTTCTTAAAAATAGTACAATTTTTTGGCGTATTGGGGTGACAGACGAAAAAAGGTGTTACCATGGTCTACAATGAGGTTGAGGTTTTGGTGATGAAAAATATCGTAGAGAAACCATAGCACGATGGTAAGATAGAACCCAGCTGCCTAGCTTAAGTTTAAAATCCCTTCTAGGCTTTGTGGGCTTACCATCAACTGCCACATCATCATTGACTACGGATATTGTGGTCAAACACAAACGTATACATAGTAAAAAATAAATTAAGAAAACCTTATTAAAAGCACCTCCTAGTGTATTTCTAGCCGATTCCCTTCTAGGCATTACATGCTTAGCACCTTTGACTAAATCGTTACTTACCATTGTGAGATTCTATTCAAACACAAGCTTATTTAAACCTATGAACAAAATTCCAATTCTGACGTTACTACCGACTATCTTCCACAGCACTATCTATTTAAATAACTTCAATTGCCCTATCAACAAGGCTCATAACAACAAGCCCCGCCCTGAGATATTTCAGTCCATCAACTACCTTTACAAACCTTTTAATACACTTAGGTTCTCGCAAATAAATTAACTATTCCCCATTCTATTAGGCCTCAGAATATATTATTATTTTCAGTTATTTTGATAGAGCAGATAAGATGAAAATTCATTCTTAATTTTAAAAAGGGGCATTCACGATTTTCTAATTTAAAAAATAAATTATTCCTCGTCATATTTATTGTATATGTTAACATTATACTTTTTACAAATCTCTAAAATCATAGTTTCTCGTATATCGTCGCCCATTATTCGCCACACATTTGCTTTGTAAAGCTCTCTATCACATGTTGGCTGAGTGAAACCACGCTTTAACTAGTAGACCAACATTGGCTTGCATCCCCGGTCTCCGGGGGACCGTGTTGTTATATAGTTTGTGTATGGCATAAACCAGCTATGCTATTCTCTAACGTTTCATTCGTCGACGAGCTCGCGCAACGATGCCTCGTACAACGGACGGACTTCTCACGTGATAGCTTAGTAAACGATAGAGACAGAGTATAGTGACAGCGTTGAATTCGTCGTCGAGCTTGTAAGATTGCCTTACAGAATAGCACCCCAGAACCAATGTTTGTACAATTATTCATTTGTCCTATGTTTGTCGTGGCTTTTGATAAAGTATCTTGTCACCACTTTAAAGCTCGCTCGCCTGTGCTAAGGCAATCCTATTCACATATTTGTCTATTGTCATTGGTCGCAAGTAGCACTTGACAAACGACGAGAAGTAGCAGTTTTCCTTATATCAATTTGCTAACACTCGCAACAATTGAGTCTCGGCCGTGGCTCGGCCAACCATTGGTGACTTACGATTTTCTATGTTTACTTTGCAGAACTCATTTAAGTTTAATACTTTTAATACTTTTAAACTTAAATGAGTTCTGCACCAGTGATTGATAAGTTAAATAAATAAATATTCTGGGACATTCTCCGCACACGGTTATCTGATCCCAAACTAAGCAGAGCTTGTACTATGGAAACCAGATAACTGATATACTACATATTTACCTACTACTTTTTTTGTAAATACATACTTATATAGATTATAATACCTAGACATAGGACAGACAGACATGTCCATGCACACAAATGTTTGTCCTGGATGGGAATCGAACCCACGACCGACGGCGCGATAGGTGGCGGCTTAACCAACTGGCCTGTCAAGTTGAGAGATGAGTAAGAAAAGAGTGAATGCCGATATGACGGATAGAAGGGCTGAATGGAAGAAGCGTACATGCGCCGACCCCAAATGATTGGGATCAGGGCAGGGAGATGATGAACTCATTTAACCCCTAAATTATGAATTTTTTTATGTCACAACATAACGCCCACGGCCCACCTATCCTATCTCCAGCACGCTTCCGCCGCTTAACCGATTTGATCGATAGGTTTATTTAGCTCCCGAGCGATATCACGTAATAAATATAATATCGCATATTAACTCATATATCTCAAACACTCGAGATTTCCCGTCTGTCTGTCAGTTGGGCCACTTGAAACACTCGGTGCATGTTTCTAGAGATAGCGGACGTGGTCGCGATTCTAAATCAAAAGCCCAAAAATAATTTTGATTTAGATTGCAAATCACTAAAATTGTATGGAATATGTATACGGGGATAATGTAGCTTCCTATTAGTGAAATATTTTTTCAAATCGGACCAGTAACTCCGGAAATTACCACATTCAAAGAAACAAACAAACTCTTCAGTTGCGTTGCTAATTTTATGTTAAACACAAAAAGGAGTCTCTTAGCGTATGCAGCAACAATCTTGTACTCGAAGCGTTTTTCTGACAAAAACGCTCAAACTTAGAACCCGCCCAACGCTCCGCTCATAACTCGTACCAGCACACAGGTTTTAAAATATAAATAAAATGATTATTCACAGTCTGATCTAAATAATAACGTTTCGATGTAACTCAATAAAGATACATTAATTTCATTTTTTTAGGGTAGAAATATCTAGAGCATTATTTTTGGATCTGGGTGTAATGTCAACCAAAAAAGGCAAACATTATTTTTTATGTCAGCAGGTTGACAAACAGGATGACATAACCTACATGATGGTAAGTGGTTACCGTCAAGTATACAAATGAGCTATACTAGAGTTATTATGTTGCCGACCTGTTACAATGACAAGAAATATACAGAAAACACTGGTTGCTTGGTGACAGATTTTCAATTTGAAGCTCAGCCCGTACATCATATCTAATGTTTTCGTGATTCTAGATGTTTTATACTGGGTTGACTTGATAATTTATTTTTCACTAGCTTCCACCCCGCGGTTTCACCCGCGTTCCCGTGGTATCTTATGTTTTCCCGGGATAAAAGTAGCCTATATGTTATTCCAGGGTATGATATGTCTATGTGTCAAGTTTCATCCAAATCCGTTTAGTAGTTTTTCCGTGAAATAGTAACAAACATCCATACTCACACAACTTTCGCATTTAGAATATTAGTAGGATACTGTTAAATAACCGCCCCCTCCCCCGGTAACGCCCTGAGCCGAGGTTCGTACCCCATTCGGGGGTGCCCACAGGCGTTGTTACCTAAATATTACCCGACTGAGAGCCCTCTGCGCTCGCCGATTTGTCCGGTAAGGTTGTTGCAGCCATCTGAGGCTACCAACTTTAGTAACCTATTCATTTCATTTAAGCTGCAAATGTGGCGCCATTAACCACCCTAATTGATAAGTACTTGGCGACAGTTTGTACTATCTGAAGTGTTGATATAAATAAGTATATTTACGTTCAAACATTTATAACAAACAATATTCGATAAGCAATTAACTTTGTCTATGATGTCACGAGCTTAAGTAATTAATAATGTGTTTACCTTATCTATGGTCATTTATCTATACTAGTGTTGTACCCCAGTCGTTTTGGATGTTGTTATTTATGTTCTACATTGTATTCATCATATCAGCTGAATTACGTCCACTGCTGGACAAAGGCCTCCCCCAAGGGTCTCCACGAAGGCCGGTCTTGCGCTACCCGCATCCAGCGGTTTCCCGCGACCCTAACAAGATCGTCGGTCCACCTTGTGGGGGGCCTGCCCACGCTGCGTCTTCCGGTTCGTGGTCGCCACTCGAGAACCTTTCTGTCCCAGCAGCCGTCGGTTCTACGAGCGATGTGCCACGCCCACTGCCACATAAGTTTGGCAATTCTTCGGGCTATGTCTGTTACTTTGGTTTGCCTGCGGATCTCATCATTTCTGATCCGATCTCGGAGGGAAACTCCGAGCATAGCCCTCTCCATTGCTCTTTGGGTGACCTTGAGCCTTCTTATAAGGTCCATCGTAAGCGACCACGTCTCTGCTCCGTAAGTCATCACTGGCAACACACACTGGTTGAAGACTTTCGACTTGAGACACACATTTTATAGTTATACATAACGTAAAAAGATTTAAAATTGAAAATGATGTAGAAATTAGCACCGATTTAAAACAAATGTATATGACTAAAATTAAAAAAAATTAAGATACCCCCGAATCTCACTAGAAAATTGGTGATAATTTTCAAACGGCTGAACGTATTTTTTTAAAACATAGCAATGAACACTCTCGATTAAGTCACCTTTCAAACAAATTAACTAAATCAAAATCGGTCCATCCGTTCAGGAGCTACGAGGCCACAGACAGACACACACACATACCTACACAAACAGACAGACAGACAGGCACGTCAAACTTATAACACCCCGTGGTTTTTGCGTCGGGGGTTAAATCAAAATCAAAATCAAAAACTCATTTATTCAGTTTAGGCCCTGGTAAGGCACTTATGAACGTCGATAGTTACAATCATTACAATAGACTCTACCACCGGTTCCACATACACTTGAAAAAAATAAGAAACTACGTAAAAAATACAACGGCAAGGTTAAAAAAAAATCGGCGAGCTCAGAGGCTCACCCGGCCAACATTTTGGTAACCACAGCTGAGGGCACCCCCGAATGGGGTACGAACCTCGGCTCAGGTCGTTAAGTTATTTGGGCCATCCAAGAGAAGAATGCATTCTTAGTTTTAAGAAGGGGCTTATTTACGATTTTTTTCTGTCGTTACTAATGAAAAATTCCAATTTAAAAAAAAACTATTCCCCGTCACTTATTCTCTAGTTTCACATATATATATTTCCAAATCTCTTGGAACAAAGAGTACAGAGAAAAACGCATTTTAGAATCATCATTTCACGTATAGCATCGCCTTAAGATAGCTTCTCTCTTCTCTATACGTAGTAATATACCTCAGTGGACTTAGAAGAGTGAAAAGGTTCAAGGCAAGGACACAAACCAAGGAGAATCAAAAGGTGATAATGATAATAGTACCTACTTAGGAATTATGTTGTAATGTGTCAGTTTTGATAACAAACTTGACCTCATAAGAACCGACGGCTTCAAGTAACTAACTACAATACACAGATAAATATTATGTACGTACTTACAGTATGACACAACTTAGATGAAGCATCGGCAAAATTCGTAAAATCGATCGTTCCCGAAAAGAGTGCGCCTACAACGCAACTCATGTGTTAAAAAATTATCGGCGAAAATGATCTTGTTGAACGTTGAATGACGCAATAATGAATGATTTTTATTAGTTGTGTAAATCGGAAGTGTACGAAAACGATTTGCCGATGCTACATCTAAGTTGTGTCATACTGTACCTACTTAGGGCCGGTTCCTCGTAGGTACATTTTAGTTAAAGTTTATACTAATAATAAAGCTGGAGAGTTTGTTTGTTTGAATGCGCTAATAATCTCCAGAGTTACTGGTCCGATTTGAAAAATTCTTTCACTAATAGGAAGCTACATTATCTCCGAAGGTTATAGGCTCCCGGGAACGCGAGTGAAACCGCGGGGAACAGCTAGTTAAATAAATAGCATTACAAAAATAATTGGCGCCAGGGAGTCTATGTTCATCAAAGGATTTTATGGGTTTCAATAAGAAATTGGGTGAACGGAACTGTAACTGGCCACTTTAAAATAATAGATATATATTACATTTTCTAATAGACTTGTCCCCCGTGGTTTAACTCACGTTCCCGGGATAAAAAGTAGCCTACCTATAACCTTTTGGGATAATGTAGAAGAAGAAGAAAAAGCCACCGAAAGGAATGAGTGTAAATAATTGACGTTAGTGCGTAATAAGCATTTATTAACTTCAATTCTTTACAATTTCTGTACAATAATGTAGGTGTGTCTTTAAAATCTGTCTTTATATCTGTTGTCTGTCTAAATGCGCTGTACTGTAAATGCTTGTCCACTTATGGGTAAACCTTCGGTAGGAGCGCGAAATTCAAATTTTATCACGTTTTTTGCTTATTTCAGCTCAGTTATAGGTCGTAAGTTATCAACATGTTATTTGCGAGAATAATGGTAGTATATTTACTGATTAATAACAAAAGAAATCATCAACACATTCCTCCATGGTATATTACTGACATATACGACTATTTCATGAAAATGTTACTAATATACCTTGGAGGAATATGTTGATGATTTCTTTTGTTATTAATCAGTAAATATACTATCATTCTTGTCGCAAATTAGATGCTGATAACTTACGGCCTATAACTGAGCTGCAATTTGCAAAAAACGTGATAAAATTTAAATTTCGCGCTTCAACCGATGCCTCCACCTTAATCGAATAAAAATATCCACGTACCTAATAGTATAA
The DNA here is from genome assembly GCA_963555595.1 of Tethea ocularis. NCBI lineage: Eukaryota > Metazoa > Arthropoda > Insecta > Lepidoptera > Drepanidae > Tethea > Tethea ocularis. Next base: position 2,007,582 of record OY741983.1, on the reverse strand, counting down.
AAGTCATCAACGACAATACTTACTAAAATCTAGATTGTGGTAACACTTTCTAGCCCATTAATAAAAGCGTTTTAAACAACACTAAAAACTAGTTTTAAGCGTTGTTTAATGAGCCTTTTGATTCTGAACGTGTTAAAGCATGTAAAAGTCATCTACGGCAACACTTTCTAGTCCATAAAGCGTTGTAAAATCTCGTGGCAAGTAACAGTACAGCTTACCTTATTTTGTTTTGAAACGTACTGCTATATTGACATGAATGACGCAATATGCCGCCAGTGAAAGCAGAAAATTAACTTGGGAATGAGAAAAAATGTTTCACTAATAGGAAGCTACATTATCCCCGGAGGTACTTTTACTTTACGTACGGTACGGCTACTTTTTAAAAGTAATTAGATTCCAGGAATCTACATTATCGGCGTAGGGCGTAGAATATTAATTAGAACCTTTGGCAGGGTCGCCCTTGGGACGATCTGGCGGGCAAGGGCAAAGGTTTTTATTTCAGCTAATGTTGGTCCTAGTTTTTGTTGGTAAGTTTTTGCTGAATAGAAAGAGGTAATCGATCAAGTTGAAGCGACAAAAACATACTTGTAATTAAGTTCATTTAGGTTCACATAAAAATGCTTTGCTGAGTTTTTGTCCCAGTCTTTTTAGTCTGTTGTTCATTTTGTGATTGTTCAGTTATCTCATTTATATGTGCCTCATTATAATTGAATTTTTGTTGGTAGCCTCTGATGGCTGCAACAACCTTATCGGACAAATCGGCGAGCGCAGAGGGTTCTCAGCCGGGTAATATTTAGGTAACCACGCCTAAGGGCACCCCCGAACGGGCTACGAACCTCAGCTCAGGGCGTTACCGAGGGAGGGGGAAGACTTTGTAACTGAATTATTATAAGTAATACTTTAAATTAATTATTAGTTTAAATTGTCATGTTATCTTTTCCAATCTTACTGCCATATTCAGAAACGTTAAATACAAATTTAATGACTGATTAATGTTTATTCAATACCTATAGAAAAGGATAGATCTATAAATAATCAATCATTAAACTTATTGACGACTCTGAGTTCGGCCATTAATTTATTTTAATTAACATAGATTTACTTTTCTGTAAGCCTTAACTAAAGTTATTTCAATATTTTTACATTAGACAAAATAATGAAAAATATATGCTGAAGTTAATCGCTCGATGCATCAAAGCAAAGCCAATCAAATGTTTAAATTTAATATCAATGCTTCTTAACACAAGTCTAAATCTAAAAAAGTTATTTCGAGAATATTTTTTATTTTAAGTACCTATCCATATTATTAAAATTGAATTATTGAAAATATTGTATAAAGTTAGATGTTCCTACTAATAAATAATTATATGGTTTTGCCCATTTGGCCCTACCTTAATACGGCCCTGCGTTTCAGCAGCTTTGTTAGGCAAACAGTAATTTTAAACATTACGAGGTTCGAATAAATTATTTACCTACCTTAAAGTTACCCAGCCATCTTGTTCTTGCTTGTCCAAATTGTGGTGAGCATATTATTATTAGACTTATCTTTTGAAGAGTATATTTACTTCGCCGAGTAATTAAGGGTATACCTTCGGTTGGGGCGTTAAATTCAAATTTTATCACGTTTTTTGCTAATTGCAGTTCAGTTATAGGTCGTAAGTTATCAACATGTTATTTGCGACAAGAATGGTAGTATATTTACTGATTAATAACAAAATAAATCATCAACATATTCCTCCAAGGTATATTACTGACATATACGACTATTTCATGAAAATGTACTACCATTCTTGTCGCAAATAACATGTTGATAACTTACGACCCATAACTGAGCTGCAATTAGCAAAAAACGTGATAAAATTTGAATTTAACGCCCTAAACGAAGCCTCCTCCACCTTATTATGAAGTATTATGAAGTGAAAATGGCGTATCAAACTTCACTTGAACAAACAAATACCTTGTTATTTGCTTGCAAAGTCGGTAAGTAAGAAATATCGCCAACAATTTTACGTCATCTATACCTACTTATACTTTAAGGCGACGATAGCAAAGAAATGATGATTCTAGATTAAGTTTTTCTCGGCATTCTATGTTGCAAGAGATTTAGCTATTTTCAGCCCGATCGGTCCTGTAGTTTTAGAGGAGGTTCTCCGCGAATGTCTCCGTCCCTTACTAATCTGACGGAGACAAGCGAGACTGGAGAGCCGCAATTAGTAAAAAATACGGTTTTATGGAGTTAAAAAAATCCTTTTAAAAATTTTTTTTTTATTTGGATGCCCCAAATAAGAGAAGAATGCATTCTTAGTTTTAAAAAGGGGCATATTCACGACTTTTTTCTGACGTTCCAAATGAAAAATCCTAATTTAAAAAAAAATAACTATTCCCCGTCAGATATTCTCTAGTTTAACAAATATTTTTTACAAATCTCTTTCAACAAAGAACGCCGAGAAAAACTTAATCTAGAATCATCATTTCTCGAATATCGTCGCCTTAATTTAATTCATGTTGTTGTTTTTTTTAAAAAAGGCAAAGGTACAGAGCCATACAGCCTTGTCTTATTTGATCATCTTCAATTAGGTTTTAGTACAATGGTAGCAATTCTACTAAAACTTTTCAAGGACTTCTTGAGACAACTTGAAAAGCCACTATACACGTAATCATTTCACTTAACTGGTGCACTTGTATTGATCTTTATTGGACAAAATACCACCGATAATATTCAATAAAACTCAAAAAATACACTATTTTGTGAAAATAAAATGAAAACGCAACGTCATTTCGCAAGTTCCCGCCAAAAAGTCTTAATTTAATTCATTTTTGACAATCCGACTGTCACTTTTTTACATCTGCTTCCTGATTGGTTAACCCAGATCTCAAGGCTAGAGTGAATTAGCATTATATCTCATGCATTATATTATGAACGTTCCGTGTTCACTCTCCCTAGGGGTAAGTGGATGCTGTAGCAATGACGTCATGGCATAAATCTGTCAGCATTGAACGCGCACAGATAACAGATAGTAAACATGACGGGCCGGTTGGTGTGGTTAGTATCTGTGCATGAACTTGGCTGGGTGTAATTATCGATACTCCCAGGCTTGCTCCCACCAAATTTGTCGCCAAGTACCCATGGGCGTACCGAGGGGCGTGGGGGCAGGGGACGGCAGCTGCCCCCCCCTGGAATTCCCATCCCACGGTAATACCTGCTGATTTTTTACAATATTACTTTAACTTCGAATCTGATTTGCCCCCCCTTGGTCAAAAGCTGGGTACGCCCTTGCAAGTACCTACAGCTGCATTTGAGAGGTAGGTCCCTTCTAGGCTTTATGTGCTTACCTTCGGCCACAACATCACTGACCACGTTCAAATAGGCCTATACTGAGTTAACTATGTATAGGCCTGTGTTCTGTGTTTGACCACAATCTCACCGTGGTCAGTACGATATATAAATGCGAAAGTTTGGGTGAGTATGTTTGTTACTTCTTCAAGCTCAAACGGCTGGACCAATTTTGATGAAATTTAGTATGAAGATAGCTAACACCCTGGATTAACACATAGGCTACTTTTTATCCCTCGGGAACGCGGGTGAAATAAAACAAATCCTCGAGGATTTTCATTAGTACCTATTTAATTAATTTAGGCAAACACCCATTATATACGTACACAAATAATACCAGAGAAATAATCATACATACTTGCTTATTGGATTTATAATAAACTGTACAAACTATAGTACCTACGTAGAATTTTATATGACCTTGGATGCTCCTTGGTAGATAACAATGATAAGAAAATAATCTAGTCTATGTATGCTTTCTCTTACTCTTTACTAAAGATTTTTTTAAAGTCGTTTATTATTTACCAAATATTATTTAAAAAATAAATAAACGTATGAGCGAACAATTCGATATTTTTAATGCGCCATATTTAAATAAAGAACACGTAAACAAATTGTATTTTAAGCCAAAATGTAAATGAGAGAAATACCGCCGCCAATTCCATAACAAAAATAAATAAAACTAAGCCACGGTACGCTCTGTGTTGTGTATGCGAACACTCAACATGTTTATTTTCGCCTTATCGTATTATGCAAATAATGAGAATAAAATAAACCGAACGCAATCAAAATCATAGAGCTACGGCGACATAATAAGGAATCCAAATTAAAAATAAATTCATCATTCAAATAAAGAAAAAAATCCTTACCGAATTCCGAAGCTTCCAAATTCAAAAATATATCACACCGTACATTGCACTTTTTTTTAAACTCACAAAAGCACAAGGAAAATTCTTATCAACCTGTTATTTAAATTTCACATCACATGCCATAAGAACTGGACATCTTCGCTTGCCATATTGGTCCTAAAATCGACCTCAAGATACATAATTTTATGTTTTATCAAATCACATGTATTCACGGAAAATTTACGCGGTGCTGGATAAATCGACAACCACACTCGCCGATCTACTACTGAATACTGAACAGGCAGAGTAGTACGTCCTATCGTTCAGCTTTCAGCAAATCTATAAGAGAAAGTACACAATATCATGGTCCTTGTTTTTCTATAGACGCATCCCTTTACCCGTCCCGCTCACACATTATCCTGGCCACTTGTGAAAACGCAAAACGTTCGACTATAATATCGAATTATGCTCTCATTAATTAAATGTGGAACGTGGCATATTTTTTATTTTTCTTTGTATTGACAGCGATTTTAGAAAAATATTTTTTCGCGGGATATACTGTCAAATCACTGTCATACAAATATGTTTTGATTTATGGCTTACGTGATTTTGACATTTAGATTAAGGCCAAACCATGGGCCAAATAAAATATTATATATCTACATAATTAGCTGAAGTTGTCCTATCCCGAGAATAAAAAGTCTGGGACCTAAGTACCTACCTACATATCTATTAAAGTAATTAATTCTAATTTATTTAAAACTGTTTTTTTCGATATTTCCATAATTATTCTGCTTTACGGGGTGGAGACAAATCTAAAACTCTATAAGTACTTGGATTTTCAAAAAATACATTTTCCTTGCCGGGAATCGAACTCATTGATTTAGAAAAAAAAATCATTGCTCCATCTCATAGTGTATCCTTATAATGATCAATTTCTGGAAAGATAAAAACAATGAAAATTCAAGTAAACAATTTTAGTTTTTATATTGTATGGACGAATCATGAAGGTTATTGAAACCTTGACATGGCTGAAAAAAGTTGTAAGTACGTAGTCCAAAAATTGTATTAGCTACGCTTGGCTACGCTGCAAGTAAGTACTCTACGAATTTATAAGCTACGAGTTGTTACGTAGCGCGTCGTAGTAGTTAATACGTAAGCACATCTTTTATTTTTGAACCACGATGGCAAAAATGGCAATCAGCTTGTCAGCGTTCTCAAACCTATGAGAGAAAGCGAGAATGATATGTTCAACGTGACACTGGAAAAATGTACAACGTTTGATGTCAAAAAGAAGAAAAAAAACTTTTTAGAGGTTTATACTTGTTGATTTTGGAAGGTGTAGTATAGTAACAAGCCATGAAAATGTTTCCCAACAAATCAACAAATTAGTTTAGCAATAAAATTAAACGTAGGTAAGTCTGAGTATCTATTAGATCGAGTGCTAAAATAGCTATCACGCCCCATTACTACCTTTTTAATACCCCAGAAACGCGGGTGAAACCGCGGGAAACAGCTAGTCTTACACAAACTAATTTTGAGTTTAAGTTTTCGAGTTTACTGTGATATTGATGATGAAATTTTGGACGATTGATATTTTTTCATTAGTTCATTATATAATAAATCAGCACAGCGCTGAATAGCGTGTGGCCTACTTAAATTGCGTTCGGGCCATATGGCCGCCATTGCCAGGACCGGATTTGGGATACAAATAAGTCAATTACTTGGGAAAGACCCTTCGCTTCAAAAAATAAATAAAGGATAACCTCGTGAGGCAACCAATCATTATAATCCAATTTACTGGGGGCCTAAAATGGCCGCCCAAGCAAATATTGCTACAAATGCATGACACGGATTATAATGTAATTTCTCAAATTCATCAATGCTAATATCAAAATGAGTTATATTTTCACCAAAAGATTACCCAATTAGAAATGCATAGGCTTTCCAGTAAATTCGAGAAATGAATTGGATCTAGCAATATTTGCGTTTCTGTGAGAAGGATGTATGACCGTGTGTTTATATTATATTTCTACTTTATTGTTTATCTTACCGTAATAATGAAATTAAATAAATAAATAAAAGAAATAAATATTCTTCGGGCGGCCTTTTAAGGACCTCTTGACTAATTCAATCAAATTTTATAGGCAGGAGTCTAAAAAACAACTGGAGCAATATTCCTCCTATACAATTCGTCAAATCACAAATCCTAATCTGTTAATAAATTGGATTGTATAAAATGAGAGCATGAATTATTTTCAGCAGCTACATAATAATTAAGTGAAAGTCATGTTAGCAAAATCAACAACATGTTGTAACGGACTGGCGGAGGATACGCTGACATCAAATAAATTGGAAAAATAGACTGGAGCATAAAAGAAAAATATTGCTGAAATAGCGTTTTTAGAACTCTTCTGGTTACATTTTTTCCGTGTATTTCAGTAATTGAATACTATCTTTTTTTATATACCTAATTAGGTACTACATGAAATTGACAAACAAACAACAGTTCCGCTTGATGATAAGCTTTTATTTAGGTACTTTCACCTGTCACATTGTCTGTAATGGAATTTTGCAAGTTTGACCCACTTTCCGGTTTCCGATTGAGCTAAAATTTTGCATGAATATGCAAATCGCGTGATTATTTAATATTATGATGACGTGGAGCTGATCTGATGATGGAGCTGGAAGGTGGCCATAGGAACTCCGTAATAAAACCACATAGCCCCATCGAGTTTGGGCTCATTGGAACCGACTTAACGAGTAATTGAAGACTGTGCAAAAAAAGTACAGTCGGCAATAAAAGCTTGTACCTAAAATTAAATTTTTGACTGAAACTTGTTATTTCCCCTCCCCTTCCCCCGGTAACGCCCTGAGCCGAGGTTCGTACCCCACGGGGGTGCCCTCAGGCGTGGTTACCTAAATGTTACCCGGCTGAGAGCACTCTGCGCTCGCCGATTGTCCGGTAAGGTTGGAGCAGCCATCAGAGGCTACCAACTTTAGTAATTAAAAAAAAAAAAAAAAAACTTGTTATTTATTTATTTAAATTTCAACTTTGATAGGAAAAGAATAATATAATAATAATAATAGGGTTTCATAGTCAATACGCGAGAAACACCTGCTAAAAGGAGTTACTTTTCACGAATTACCGCGATTATCATTCTTATTTTTCTTTAATTTAACTGACGTCACCGGCTGACTGGTTAATATCATGATAATAAGTGAAAATGACTCGAGCACGTATTTATTTTGAGTCGTAATTTAATACGGATTCAAACCAAGTCCACTCCTGTCATGTGTGCTCTCTTTACGAGTTAATGACGTATTAAAGATGGACGTCGTAGGTTTGTATAGGTCATTACGACGATTTACGATTGCGTTGTTTAAAAAGGGAGTTTTATTGACCCAGGGCCTTTAGGATAATAAAAATGCTTTTATTTGTTCCCATAGCTTGTGTTGTTTGCGATAAATTATAAGTACTTACTACAATTTATTTTACTTAGGTATCTGCAAAAATAAGACCTCTGTGGCCCAATTCCGGCTCTGTCTATGACAATTTAGAAATTTGGCGATAACTTCTAATAATAATAATATCTTGGGACTTTTGCTCATACACGGTTATCTATTCTATGATTTATCTATGTGCCAAGTTTCATCCAAATCCGTTTAGTAAATAATAATAATCAAATTTATTTCAGATATAAATATCCAAATACACAATTCAATTAAAAACAATAAAAATAATAGTTCATCCATAAATATAAGTACCTACCTACATCCTCACAAACTTTCGCATTTATAACATTAGTTGGACAAGAACGCATTTCACTGTATTGCTCGCTTCGCAACCTGTTTTTTTATTATTAGGTATAATAAACTAGCAATCCGCCTTATATATTCTGAATTTGAATAATTAAAATAAAAAAAAACCAAGTACTAAGTTGTCAACCTCGGTTAAATAAAATACTTAAGGAAGTTACTGGAAGAATATGTTGATGATATCTTTTGTTATTAATCAGTAAATATACTACCATTCTTCTCGCAAATAACATGTTGATAACTTACGACCTATAACTGAGCTGAAATTTGCAAAAAACGTGATAAAATTTGAATTTCGCGCTCCAACCGAAGGTTCACCCTTAAAGCATTAATAAAGTTGCATATCTCATATCAGAAGCGTAGCGTAGAATGTCTATAAGAACTTTTATGTGAACACAGAACAGCTGTGGCAGCTACATAAAACTTTTGAAGAGTTTTAACTTCATCTCGTCATAGATTTAAAATACCTACTTCATGGATATTCCGTTCAATTGCACCAATGTCGTAGGTATTTAACACTAACTCTGGGTTAAAAATATAAATTTGACAGATTCACGTCCTCGACGGCGAGGACCGCCGCGACGTCCCAACTCAGGCTAAGATCTATAGAGCGTGCTTAGACTTTGCTCAGACTTTACTTAGGGTATAAACGTAGGTACGTAATAAAGTAAATGTTTGTGTGTTTTAATTTGTAGCCATGTTTTTGGTAAGTCGTCGATTAGGTCCACTTAGGATTTGCTTAGCACACACTCGGAGAGATTCGAAAATTGCATTTTAAATACCGACTTTGTACCGTTAAGTCTGAGTAAAGTCTAAGCACGCTCTATAGATCTCAGCCTCAGTCTCGTCCCGTTCAAGCGGCCCGAGCTGCCATTAGTAATCCGACCGCCCCCAATTAGTCGTAACTCGTACTAAGCCTTGCCCCTCCCCCGGTAACGCCCTGAGCCGAGGTTCGTACCCCATTCGGGGGTGCTCTCAGGCTACTTTCCTGTATTACCTAATTTAAGTGCTTACCTCTAACATATTACTAGCTAGGTAATTAGCGACCCGGCCCGCGTTAAACTACGCTGCCATGTAGGTAAGTCTAACTGAGTATCTACTAGAATACTCGAGTACTATTATATTTATTTTGCCCTGTCGTTTCTGAGTACAAGTAAAGGCTTTTATCAAATATTTTCGCTACTCTTGTAATTGTCATAGCTTCGTAATGCTTCCATTACGAAGTTACCTACCTACCTACGTAGGTACCTACTCAACTCAGGAACCTGAAAATTTGTAGCATTACTAATAACGATGCATATTATCCGAAAAATTCGGACTAAAATACTATTTCAAAAACACAAACCTCGTTTAGTGAAAACCGTATCCAATAAGTGGTTTAGAAGAACTAAGCTTTGGTATCCCACGAAATTTAAATTTTATTACATTTTTTGCTAAACTCACTCAACTCTCTCCAAAAAGAGACATAATGGAATTGGAACACTCTCCAAGGAACTTTTGTGCAAAGACTTGTCTTCTGCTTTTGTGCACTGCATTGTATCGATAAAATTATAACATCCCTACTAACTGTCATTATTGTCATTGACAGTTGATCCCAACTTAGGGGTTTTCCCCCCAAATTTAAGGAGTAAATAAGTGGGATGGGATTTTATTATTTTCAGGGGTATTTCTTGAGACTGATTGAAGCGAAATGGTAGGTCTTGTAGACATTTACTAACCCACCAAAGAAAATGTTATGTTTGTTTAATGTTCAAATGTATGGTTTGAAAAAGTTATATTATACTTCGACTTTATAATTTATTGTCATAGGTATTAAAATTAATAAATTATTTAACAATTAAATTTCGTTTACTTCTGATAGTTGCGACTCTAGTCAAGAAAAAGTTTCTAATTTTATTAAAACAATATGCTTTGTCATTTCTTTACTAAAAGGTTTTTGGGGACTTGAGCTTTAGGGTAAGAATTTTTGTGATTTGGCAACACTGTATTAGTTTGTGTTTGTTTGTGCGAGCGGGCGGGAGCAAGGTTAAAACAAGATTATAACTTGTTTGTTTGATCTAATTAGAAAGACGATCTCCACCTAATTGTGCTGTTTGCCACATTAATTTACATAATAATATTTAATTTGAATCTCACGCGTCTTATACCTAATACTTATTAGTACTTATTTAGCGATAATCTACCTTACCTTCCTTCCATCCGTTCAAGCTGGTTCAAGCGATCTAATATTTCAAACATGTCGTTATTACCTCGAACGAAATTGCATTTGATAGCTGCAGCTTGCGATAATATGGGTATTGGAGCGAACGGGACATTGCCTTGGAGATTAAAGTAAGCTATTAAAGATTTTTCTATTATTAGAGTTGATTTGAAATAATTTAACTGTTTCACTTTCTGTTTCTTTGCCGGTTTATGATATTTATATTAACGTTAAGGCTAAGCATTATTATTTACATACTAACTTTCACCCCGCGGTTTTACTCGCGTCCCTAGGATAAAAGTAGGTAGCCTTCATACTTACTCTCTGCCCAATAACCTTTAACAGCCATAGGCCTTTAATATCCTGAACTTTGATGCTTTGTAATTTTATATTGGTTTCATAAATTAAAGATACATATCCAATATTTTTTGATAACCTTACTGATGGACTAAACAGAATTAATTATTTTTTACCCAGTCATCATCCCTATGTACACAAGGCCACAGATCAAGCTACACACTGCTACACCTTATGAGGTTGTAATAGGCGCTATTTTGCAACAAAAATGTGTAGCTTGATCTGTGGCCGTGTGTACTAATAAATATTATTAACAGTCTCAGGTAAATAATTTAAAGCTTTAACATAGGCTAAATGTGAGTTTTATGCGATTTAAGAATAACGCCATGTCCTCAGCTAAGTATTGTATGCAAATTCAAATAGACAATCATAAAGTTCATTCTTTGAATGAGTGCACTGAGATTAAAATTTTTACATTAATGCCTATTTTACACAAAAAAAAAACAATATTCATAAAGGACTGACATTCATAAAAATGAAAAATCAAAATCAAAATTATTTCAACTGTTGCATGATTTCATTGAAATTTTATATCTAAGGTTAAGGTATTATAAAATTGCCGAGTGCAAGGAGATAGAAAATGTATTAAAATCACTTTATTTCAATAAATAACGGCTTTTTACACATTTGCCTACAAATAAATTAATAATACGTTTCATACAGTTTGCAAAACGTTGCTCAGTTATATTATGAAGGGTGTTTGAAGTGCTCATTAGGCATGTGCAATATGTCAAATTAAGTCTCTGATGTGATGTCATAATAACATATTATATACAGGGTAATGTTGCCCAGAGAGAGAGGTGTAAGTTTCTTACGTTTATTAGGGTTTTATCCTTACAAATTCTATGATCCACAATTACTCTGTAATTTTTCTGTAGACGTGATGTAGGCTGCATTGATATTCACGGCATAGCGCCATCTATGTTTTATAATTTGAGCATATGTCTGAGGTCAAACTATGAATGTCATCGGCAAATCGTAAAGTCTTAACACCAAAGATTGATATTTGAAATATAACTTACAGGAAGGAAATGGCCTACTTTACAACTATGACCACTAAAGTTAAGGATCCGGAGAAGGTGAATGCTGTGATCATGGGAAGAGTCACGTGGGACTGCATCCCGATGAAGTTCCGTCCATTGATCAATAGAGTCAATATTGTATTGAGTAGGAATCCTGATACTTTGAAGGAAAAGGTTAGCTGAATATTGTCTAAGTTTAATTTAATTTATTCATATCAACATATAAATATTATCATGTGTAATAAATACTCTTTGGAAAGCGATTACAATATTATAATAATTTACCTTTCTAAAGTTACAAGATTTTTTTAAATCGGTCCAGTACTTGTTAATTTTATCCATTACAAACAAACATACAAACTATCAAATCTTTCCTCTTTATAATATTAGTGTAAACTACCAACTAACAACCTACCTACCTACCTACTACTTCTCAAGTTATGGCACCAAGGGAAACTGGGATACATTTTTATATACAGGCTGAATTTTTCAAGTGAGCCAAATCATATGGGGTATAGCGAAAAATGCTGAAAGAAGTCTCAAGATAAAAACTAAAACTGTAATTGTTTTTTCAATTCAAGCTCTGCTTTTTTTGGGATCCGATAACCTTGATTTATTATTATTGTGACTTCCAGGTGCCGTCAGGAGTGGTAGTGGTTCCAGGATTGGACGAGGCCATCACCTACATTGAAGGCAGAGAGGATATTGAATCCACATGGGTTATAGGAGGCTCTTCTATTTATCAGGTACCTACTTTGCTTGTTTATGGCTTTTAACATAAAGATGTAACACACGTCAAGGCAATAACCATGACGACATTGAATAAAGCATAAATAAATTTCAAACTTAATGCATCAAGAATAAAAAAAAAATTATTAAAAAAATATATATTAAATTCTTATAGTTTTTCGGTGAATCTTTGTAGTATTTGCCTGGCTGGATACCACCCTCAAGTTGAAAATCTATCGCGAAGCACCTACCGGTGTGTTGCGACAGCTGCACTTGAGAGCTAGTTCCCTTTTAGGCTTTGTGTGCTTAGCACTATCGGCCACATCATCACTGACCTGGTGAGATTGTGGTCAAACATGGGCCTATTATGGCCAGTAAATCTATATACATATATTGACATATTTGATATATTTTATTTTACCAACTGTGACGAAACCAAAACAGATGGGGTTATATGTTTGACGGATTAACACAGGCTACTTTTTATCCCTCGGGAACGCGGGTGAAACCGCGAGGCGGAGGTAGTTGGTAAATATAAAAACACAAGTTTAAAATATTTTTTTACTGTAAAAATTAGCTTTTCTCAAAAAAATACTTCAAATTTTAGAACATTGAGACAGGTATATCTCAAGATCATGAGATCCTAGAGCAATTCTGTGGCCAGATTTCTTGTCCGGTCAAAAAAAATATTGTAAACTAGAATACATTTATTTTCCAGGCCGCAATGGAACACCCAAATGTGGGTAAGATCTACCTAACAGAGATACAGAAGTCATACAACTGTGATACATTCTTCCCAAACATTGATCAGCAACGGTTCCACTTAGTTGATGAAGAAGAAATACCCGGAGAAAGACAGATGGAGGGGGATATCAGTTATTATTTCAGAGTATATAGAAAACTGTAATAGGGATGATGAACTAAAAAAATTTAATTAGTCCTTCAGTTAGGGTCGGTTGCAAAAAGCGCGGTCATATTAAGGTAATAGTTATGTTACGGTTATAGTTAACTTAAACCGCCTAAAGAAAGCAAACTGGGTTGCTTGTGTCACTTTGATTAAAATTTTAACTGTAACCGACCGAGGAAGATCGGTCATTGTCAAAGTGAATCTACGGTCAAAGCACTAATAGTTAAATTAACTTTGACTATAACTTTAACTAAAATGTACGTGCAACCGGCCCTTTTTAAAAATATTGGACATATTTTAGTTCCGAAATAAAAAAATAATGAAAATACAGTGCGTTAAAATTGGCGTGACGTCACGTCTTAGTACACTTTTTATAGAGACGTGACGTCACAAGCACCCTGAACTTTGATGCAACTTATCTTTGTATTATTTTATTGATTTGATAAAATAAAAAATACGTATCCAATATTTTTTGATAACCTAACTGACGGACTAAACGGAATTAATTATTTTTTACCCAATCATCATCATCAAGCTGGCTATCACCCTCATGTTGAAAATCTGTCGCCAAGCACCTACCGGTGTGTTCCGTATTGCACTTGAGAGCCAGTTACCTTCGTGGCACTGTAACAGGTCGACAACACATTGGCAGTACCTCTGGTATTGCAAATGGCGATAGGCGATAGGCGACGGTAACCACTTACCATCAGGTGGACCGCCTGCCTGCTTGTCAACCTTCTGATAGTGTTCTGACATAAAAAACACCTTTTTCAATAGTGTTTGTATGAGAGAGATATGACATTAGTTTAGTTGGTAGACAACAGAATTTATTTAAACTGCAATTTACCTCTTAATTATAATGTTGACAGCTTTTGCTCACTATGTAATATAATATTTTTATCACAGTTTATATATAAGTTTACTTTGTATTGTTAAACTGCCGGCTCGCTTTGAGGTCTGTTTTGACAGATAGTGTCAGTCCTTGTCTCGCTATGCATCTCTTTTAGGCTTAGATTAATTAGGGTTCCGTACCTCAAATGGAAAAAACGGTACCCTTATATTATCACTCACGTGTTTGTCTGTCTGTCCGTCCGTCTGTCTGTCACAGTCAATTTGCTGCGGACCGATTGAATTGTAATTTGGTACACATGGTACAGGTCGCGTCATGTAAAAAGAACCTGCGCATTAGGCGATTTATCGTTCTATTTGGTGGTATAAGGCGCGAGTGTACACATGCGCAAACACACCTCCTCCACTTTCTTCCAGCGTTATTTTTACATGACGCGACCTATATGTATGTCGGTGACCATGGTAAACATGGAAGTGAATTGTAAATAAATGAATTTTAAACATGGCCATGGCACTTATTATAGTAAATTAGAAAATAAAAAGATTTGCAAACTATATCCTGTGATATATCAAATGAAAGGGCTCATTGTGAAAATCTAAAATATTTTTTTTTATAATTTTAAGATAAATAATTTTGAAGGTATTTAAGAAAATAGGCGAAAATGACACTTAACTCCGAAACTACAAGGCCTAAAATAAAAAAAATATATCTATAGATAACAAGAAACCCTATAAGAAGTCTATGGTATTTAACGTAACATAGGAAATTATTATCTTTACGGAACCCTCGGTGCGCAAGTCAGACTCGCACTTCTCCTGTTTTTATTTTGCATTTGTATGTATATTTCCATTTTATTGGTCAATTAATGTGTTCTAATTAAAATAAGTCAAGTTTTTTATATATTTTGTTACCAAAAAATATTGTTAATTGTAAGATTTTATAATGGGTTAAATGTAAATTTATTTGCACGAAATCGAAGAGCATTTACAGGTTTTATAATAAATTTTGTATTTAATAAAAATGTAATTTATGTATTCGAAAATTAACCTCTATTTATTCATATCTCCTACCTATGACATGACCATAATATTACGTTTTAAGTATTATTACTAACTCGATTTCAACATTCAATCTATCCTTGGTTGTGATGCAGATTGATAATTAAATAAAATAAATATTCTGGGTCATTCTCGACATCAGAAAGTTTTCGTTTCTGATTCCGATGTCGAATCCGAGTATTTTAAATTCGCCCTGCAGGTGCTTTTCTTAATAATGTCTGGTACCGATTCTATTTTTTAACAGGTAAAACTTAAGAAACTGAAAATTGAAAAATAAGCTTTTCATAAAAAATAGAACCGCCTTCAAAGGCATAAAATAACTGTAGGAACTCTAATCTGACTGTTTTGAAGTCAGCGTAAGTGTTTCATGTTCCATAGAAAAGATCATGGTACTGCTGATTAGGTATTAGGTTTATTAATTAAATTCATTTTATCCCTTTACCCTTTATATTATGATTTCTGTCGGACGGATAAGTTACAACAGAATCGGGGCCATTATCAAATAAAACACAATATTTTAATTGTAAAACTTGATTGTAACGAGTTTTGAATGTTGTATTGTTAAAAATTCCATCTTTTGTTGTTGCAAATTGCATTTATTTTTTAAAAGTATTGCTAAATTGCAATATTAAAAATTGTTAATTTATTTAACTTCTTTTTAAAGGTTCCATGATGTTGAACCAAAGAGAATTCCTTACGTAAAAATAAAAATTTTTTTTTTAGTTATGATCAAATTTGCCACAGACTGACAGTTTGATCAAATTACTATGGCCGGCATTTTAGTTTTTGGGTACCACACCATACCTCAAAATTGTCAATTTTTTTATATTACGACTTCGTTTCATCTATCTATCTGACCAACTCTTTTTGCTAAAATCACTTGAAATACTTACAAATAGTCCCGAAAGTACTAAATCAAGCGCACTGCCGTGCACCCATATTAGCCAAGTTTAAATTAACGATGATGACGTCATTAAGACAAAGATGCAAGATGTTCTAACTCACAACGGGATACCAAACTGAATATTTTATTTTTAGTTATGGCTTGAGTATATGGTGAAAATTTCCTAACTGTGCTTGCCATATTCATAAAGAAATTATCTATTTCGTCTCGCGTGTGTGAATCTTCATTCCTTTTGAGTAATTGTGCTATCAACGCTGCTGAGTTCAAAAGCTGTGTATCTGATTTCTTTGTATTTGACCTCCTTTGTTTCTTAGTTTCAGTAATAGTGGAAGATGCATCTGAAATTCAACGAATTAAACCTTCAAGGTAGCCCGCAAAATTCAAATTTTATTGTGTATTACTGCAATGTTTTGGCACCAGAGTGCAGGACTAGCACAAACAGTAAACCATTTTTTTTAAACTCGTTCCACGTTCCCGATGAATTTTTTTCAGGTCATCCACTTTAAATGGCCGTAGTATGCCATTATACCAAATAGTCTTCACATAATAGTGTTGAAATAACATGCGTTATGGGCTATGGCACGTCTTGGCGGTTTGTTTACTGTCTGTGCTAGTGGCGCCATCTGCGCACAGCTTTGCGTAATGTTCCCTATTTCAGCTCAATAACTTCGGAAGTGGCTTCTGTTCCATATTTTTTTATTCCATTGCTGTCTACTTTTTTTTACACATTGCTAGATAAAATAAAATAACATAGATAGATAGAAAATAGATAAAATACTAGTTATACAATTGTATATAAGTACCTTAGTGTTGACACAGACATAATTAATGATGTTAGGTTTAGTTGGGTGATGGAAGGGGGGTTACTGAAACACTTAACTGTAGGAAACACCACACCTATAATATGCGTCGCAACTTCCTAAACGTTACAAGTTACTGGGTTAAATTAGTATATGTATAACAAGGATCACCAGATAACATTAAATTAAAATGCGTAACACACTGTTGTGCCTTTTTGCTGTCCGTCAAAAGTCCGTTAGAACGAATGGCGCGGAATCATTTCGGCCAACCGTCGGCGCCATAGACAATACTCTACGTCGGCTTTGCGTGTCGCACAGAGTTCTGGTGTTGCCAGCGTACAAGGCCGCCACAAATGACATACTTACTACTAATCAACCAAACATTAACATTTTATTTGATAATTAGAATTTTTGTTTAATTTTGTTAATTTTGCATGCCTTTATTCTGGCTCATGTGACCACTCTTAATTATTGTATTTAACATCCATCTAAGCAAATAAATAATTGTTATTTAATATAAAAAAGTTATCAGAAAACCGGTTTCAATCAAAAAATTATTGAACTTTATCAGACTTACCGGAAACGTAATCTTCTGCATTATTATTACTGTAGTGTGACAAATCATTCCACACAGCGTCCTGAGCTTCCCCATAGGTTATATTATCTGTGGTTTCAGTATTTCTGATATCTTCGTCATCTGCCTTCAACCTGTCCATTTCCCAGGTAACTTGTGGTTTGCAATAACCTTCTATAGGATCAAAGTCAATAGGTTGTGATGATTGGTTACCATCAGATATTACTAACTCGTCATTAACAAGATCAACAGTTTTTAAAACTAAATATGGTAGCAAGAACGACGGGATCCTGCCGTTTTGCCGAAAAGATTTTGCCAAATTTTCATTACCCAAACAAATTTTAGCAACCTTTTTTTATACCAATGTAATATTTGGAATAATTTTAGTACGCACATTTTCATTTGGTCAAATGTTTACTTGGCAGATTGTTACCAAGGATAATGTCATTAAGGTTTTTGGTCTTTAATCAAATGATTTATTACAGCAAACAATATTTAGACAATAAACGTTTAGTCAAATGAATTGTTATGACAAAAAATATAAAGGCAAAAATAAGATTTTTTTGGGAATTGTATAATTAAAAATGCAATTTTATTTTAATATAGGTAATCATAGTAGACAATAGGTTATTTATGGAACTAGTTACAGTAGGTTATTAATTTAAAAAAAATGGTTAGGTTAGGTTAGGTTAAAACTGTGACCACCTACGCACGAGCCGAGCGAGCGTAGCGAGCGGTGCCGCGGCAGCGGCCGGCGAGTGCCAGAAACGACTAGATTATATAGAAAAAAGTATGGAAAAAAGAGATTATATTAAACACAAATGGTAAGTTTAAAACTGACGACACCAAATATTGGGCTTATTTAATTTTGCGTAAAATATGTTATACCAACTGAAATATTTGACTAGATAAAAAATGGTAAAAGTACTAGTTGGTGAACAAGTTATTGTTCAAACGTTCACTTGCCAAACATAGGTTTTCGTAACAATTATTTGTAAAGAGATTGTTTGGTAAGTAATAATTTGGCAAATGAAGTTATGCGAAAATTTGTTTGGGAAGTGATAATTTGGCAATTTCTTTTCGGTAAAACAAGGGAGACCCAAAAACGACATCTCTGTTTCATAAGTCCACTTCTTTAATTTCCTTGATGAAGGTACTCCTTTTATTTTTCTTTTATTTAAAGCTCGCCGGTACGAGTCTCTCAATTTTTGCCATCTATGCTTGCACGCGGATGCTGAAATGTTAACATTACATAGGCATTATATCTACAGTATATTTCAAACGGAAAAGGAAATAAATAAAATTAAACGTTTTTTTAAATGCTGGTAGCCCGAGAAATTCAAGTGTTATTATGGTATGTACTGACTACTGAGGGCCTACTCCGAAAAACGATATACGATAGTCCGATCATCGTTGTCAAATTATTAACCAATAGAATTGCAGCAAACCAACGAGATGTAAATTGTGAGCAATTCTATTGGTTAATAATTTGACAACGATGATCGGACTATCGTGTATCGATTTTCGGAGTAGGCCCTCTGAGCTGCAACTAGCAAAAAACGTTTAATTTGAATTTTGCAGCCTACTTTGATTGAAGGCGTAGTATTTTATTCCCCGTATCTTTCAAGGTAGCGAAATTCAAGTTTTATTAGATTTTTTGTTAATTACAGCTCACTTATAGGTCGTATTTTTATCAACATGTGTTTTGCGACAAGAATATATATATATATAGTATATTTATTGATTGATAACAAAAGAAATCATCAACATATGTCACGTAGTTTTTTGGTAAAAGTCACGTTTTCATGAAATAGTCGTATCTACCACTAATATACCTTGGATGAACATGTTGATGATTTCTTTTGTTACTAATAGTTAGTAAATAATACTACTATTCTTGTCGGAAATCACACGTTGACTAATTTCCAAGCTGCAAAAACATAATAAAATTTGAATTTCGCGGTTTAACTGAAGGAATCATCGTAAGTGTGGCCAAGGTGGATGGGCATTTTGATATTTTAGTATAGAAACACTATGAAGGAAGGGGAATACAAAAAAATATATCGTATCGATATTTTATTTTCAAAAGATATCGATATATGAAGAGTAAAAAATATAACCTACCTAAAGTAGTCAAAATATTCAAAAGTAAAAAAAATAAACATCTGTCTGGCAGCTTGTCTAATTTTTTCAAATATGTATGTACTGAGCTCTTAAAAAATAACGATTTTAATACAAATTTGATACTCTGAAATAATTAACGAATATCGATATTATGAGATATAAAATATCGATTATTTTCTGCAAAAATAACTATAGTTTAATTAATAATATATCGATATTTTTACCCAGGCCTACCTAAACTGCATTATATAGTACTATAGTATTCATTAATCTGTGCTGCATTATTTTTTTTTACTATTAGAATCGCTCGCTATTTTTAGATTCGAATCGTAAATCACAATTTTATTTTCGCCATTCATCGGTTCATCCTATCTTATGTAGGTATGTAAATAATGAAAAATATGTACCTGGTTGTTTCAAATGTTCAGAGATCACCTTCCATGCCTTATCTTTACTTTCGCCATCCGTGTAATAAGGGTGAGATAAATCGTATAAAAATTGGTATCGTTTCACCGATTTAATTAACTTTTCGTCTTCCATTATAAAAACAAAATACTAATAATATTTTTTTGGTTATTTTGACTACTTTTCACAAGGTTAAAAGAGGTGTTACTAGAGCGTTGCAAAATTATGTTTACACCACCGTCAGAAATAACGAAAACTGCAATGATGCTTATTTATTTATGGAATCGATCCGTTCGTACGACTGTGTGGGTGCTGTTACTGTCATGGCACGGTCACGTGGTGACATCATAGAGGTTATCGATCGAGGCGCAGGACGTTTCACGCAATATTGTAGTGCAACTTTAATGTACATATCCAAAGCCAAACCGATGCTTAAGAGTCATAGAATAGTAGTGCAGTGTTTCTTGAATTTTACTTTAATTTAAATTTAATGTTGTGTCAGTTAAGTTGGGTGGAACAAAAACATCGAACTTAGCGATACCTACGAGCCGCCATGATCGTTCCTAATGGAATAAATACTTATTTTCATCAGAGGCTACCAACTTTTGTCCTTTCCAAAAAAAATCAACTATTTTCCCGTAAACATACGTGCATATTATGTATGTCAATTTGACAGCTTTAAGGGGCATGGGCCGCATTTTGAATCTATAACGGATATTTTTAGGGTTCCGAAAAAAAAAACGGAACAGTTATAGGATCACTCGTGCGTCTGTCTGGAATTGGATTGAGTTGAAACTCGGTACACATAATGTAAGCACAACCTGCTTGTTATAAATAAAAGCCTTAGGAGAGAACGTAACTGAACCGGCAAATGGTAGAAAAAAAAATTGGATCCGATTTTTTTTCGTTTGCATTTTCTGAGAACATTTACCATACTAATGTCCTAATGTATATTTTTTTTTATACCATCATAAAGTAGAGATTACAACGAACAAAAAACCCACCGACTTTTAAAAAAAAAGCCGTGTGACATTCTACTATTTTTTTTTTTCACTTTTTATCATTTTTAAAGGAGTGCAGATAGCACTGGTCTATATGGGAACTTTTTATGCGAAAACATCAACTCTTTAATTTCAATAAAATCATATAAATTATAAAAAAATTGTCTTACAATAAAATATACTTACCATGATTTTTCAATGGAAAAAATACTCTAACATCAAAAGAGCTTTTCAATGACATATAGCTGAAAGGTCAGGTCATTGCTGAGTTAGACCGTTTCTTTAGTTCTTTGATATTTTTCAACATCGGTGTTTTATAGTAAGGGATTGACGATATAAATAAAACCCACAATTGATTTAAGATTAACTTTAATCATTTTCGTCAATTAATACATTAACCTTATAATTAAAACTACGACACAGCGCGTTCGTTATTTTTTTTTAACAAAAAGCAAGATTGAATAATACTTTAAAAAAATGAAATACTGGATTATAAGAACTAACGCTGTGAAATTATATACTAGGACCGTTTGAGTATACAAACTTATTTTGAGTTAAATAAAAAAAGATTTACTTCATATGAGTTAACTCAAAATAAATGACAAGTGTGAAGATGTTAGAGACGCCATTTTAATGGTATTGTTTTAAAAGTATATTTTTCAGATTATTTCAGGTGTTGAGTTGACGAAAATAATTTGTTGAGACGTCTTACACAAAATTATGTAATTTTATTGTTATACTCAAAACAGTCATAATACTAACATAAAGGAATTAACATAAAACCATCTTACGTACTAAAACTATTATGTATATTTTTTATTTTAGAAACTAAGGCGAAGTGAACCACCATCGATAAATAGAAGTTCATACTTCGCAAGCAAAAGACAAAATATAAGATTTATTTTTTTAGTGTAAATTAAAACCAAAAATATTTCGAACCGGACCAAGTCTTGCTTGTGAGGTGTCAAATTAAAAGTATTCAGTAACAGCGTGAAAAAGACTTGTGAAAATTAAGTGGTATTCGAAATATTTTTACAAAGTGTTTTTTTTGTATTTTTAGTTTTTTTGTATTTTTTTTTATTTTGTAAATATTTTGCTCTACCCCCGGAGTGGGTGAATAATAATTATAATACACGACGACATACAATTATTTTATAATATAATAATAAAATTGTTAAAAGAAAAACATATGTAGGTATATTTAGACACATTTCTACTATGTCAGTTTTGATTATTTTTATTGAAAGAAAAACAGTATTCATTGAACATGATAAAGCAATATTTCAAAACTGAAATGGTAGGAATTATAATAATGTAATCAACTCGACTTTCAAATGACATAACATGTATAAATGCTTTTTTACTTTTAAATTGATGAAATGAACTGCAATTACTTGTTAAAATTTAATACAAAAAATAAAGCATACAAGTGATGTTAATTTTGACTTTTAATTTAAAAACATAGCTACAGCATTATTAAAAAAAATAGTCATGAATCTATGATTATCTATGTATTTTGTCATAAGAATTTCAAGTTGAGAAATACAATAACATACTAATCTACTTACTACCGACTTGTTGACGCCGCCTCGAATCTAAGTAAGCCCTTTAATACATATTTTTGTATTTAAATATTTTAGAAAAAATGTGCAGATTTCAAATACTGTTTTACTTGACTAATCAGTGTGATAGCTTGATTAAAACTTACACTATTTTAACATTGACCACAAAATACATCAAATCAGGTAAAATTTGTGTTAAGAATCAATGATTAAAATGGTGTTTTGTTACAAATCTACTGCATATTGTAGTGCAAAAATATATAGTCGGGATTGTTGATCTGGTGTGGCATTATTGGTGAATTAGGTGGCAGCAGTTGGAATCCCAAAAACATGAAGGTGCGCAGAATGGTCGCGCGATCTGGGCGGCTTTTCAACACGCAGATTATGCAGCTGAAATCAAAGATAAATCATAGCTCTTAGAAAGAAAGAAAATAATTTATTTGTAACACTCTAAACAAAAACTAGAAAACATAAAGGTGTGAGGTGTGTATAGAGATTTTCAATAACCAGTCTGGCGTCGCTGTCCGTATTTGGCCCAACAATTTTTCCGGTGTATTCCGACACTTGAGAGTCAGTTAATCTAGGCTGTGTGCTTACCACCATCAGCCACATCATCACTGACCATGGTGAGATTGTGGTCAAACACTGGCCTATACATAGTAAAAAAAGCCATATACTAATGAGCGATTAATGACGTCGCTAGTCGAGCAACAAATCCTTGCATTTGTTTTTGTTTGAGGACCGAAGAGTCTTTAAATACTTTCACAAATACATTTCAAATATTCTATCTAAGCTTTGGAGGGGCGCGCCATGTTAGTTAATCTGAACCTATTATCAAAATTATTAACAAGCGTGGCCCGCATTTTGCCACTATGCGGCCCTTGACTGCAAAAAGTTTGGGGACCTCTGATATACATTATATACATACTTGTTGCAAGAAAGCCGTTCTTCAGCGAAGTCGAGGAGCAGCATGAAGCTTTCCTTGCTGCCGGCCTGCAGGACACCCGGCATGCGCAGGTACATTGTACTGCCAAGTACCACCTGCAAACATACAAACAGACATTACATCTACAAGATGATTGTAGTTTAGTAGGCAGAAAGGGCATTGAAGTATGCCTTGCACGAGTCAAAAAAAATAATAGTAGAAATTATAAAATATGTTTATACTAGCTTTCCGCCCCGCAGTTTAGGATTCAGAAGCTTGAGCATTCAGGAATGTAGTGACAAAAATCCTTCAATAGTGTATCCCTACATTTTTCAAAGAATACACTCTCCAAATATCAGTCCAGACATCAGTCTGTAGCAGCATCAGTTTAATCTGTGTGTTAATGTGTCAGTCAGGGACTTTATAAAATAAAAAATATAATACATTTATTGCAAGTAACCTTTATGCATAACTTTTTTGTTTATGGGTTCTTTTGCGAAGTTCAGTATAAGTCCAAGGTGGGCGGGCCCATTTTATTTTAATTGTCTTTGAAGAAAGTTTTACTCTTTTTTGTTAAAATTTAATCATTTTTGATAGTTACACCCGGACTCTCCTTAGGGATTAAATTTTCAAACTCCTTTCTTAGTGGATGCCTACATCATAATCATAATAGTCTATCTATCTGTATGCCAAATTTCAGCCCGATCCGTCCAGCGGTTTTAGCTGTGCATAGAACAGTCCAATTCCTTTTATATATAGATAGCAGTGGCGAGGGGTAAAATTATGGCGAGGGTAAGCCGTTCACAAAATACCTGTAATTTTATAATTACAGTGTATTTTAAGCATGATAAAAGTGGCTTTGAAATCATGAAAATGTGGGACTGGGATTTCTAAAAGGTAAGCCGATGGTAATCGGCTTGTATGGACCCTTCGCAACTAATAGATAGATAGACAATGTTTATACACTTCAGTTTACGTAATACTGGTTACATTATGCACTTTGACCGACGCATGCGACGATAATATTAATTATCTGTGCACGAGTTATCTACTGTCAATGCCCTTTATGCAATTTATTGCATAATAATTATATGCTGCTAGATGATTACGCGGCTCTATCCACGTACACTATATCCTCCTCCATATAGGCTATCTATGTGCCAAATTTCATCGCGATTTGTTCAGCGGTTTAGGGTTGAAAAGGTAACTTTCACATTTATGATATGTATGGATTTGTTATATTTTTTTTTATTGATAGATCAGTTAGCGTGGTAGGTAAAGATACCCTATAACGCCGTAGGTCGTGGGTTAAATTCCCATCCAGGACAAATATTTGTGGGCATGAACATGTATGTATGCTAATCTCCGGAGTTACTGGTCCGAAAAAAATCAGTTATGGTTCCCTCTGCTTTATCTTTTGTTGCAATGAAATTCTCATAGAAACTATTTGAAATCGTAAAACATGGCGGCTTGCGTTCACGTATCTCTATTGTGACAGCTGTGTGTGCAAGTTTGTTTCAGTTCACATCAATGGTTGATTGAAGCCAATTACAAAACAGTTACAAGATCGCCCTACAGTTTATTTATTTATTCTATTACATGTAAATTTACAGTTTCCAAGTTACCAAAATACTTACATGCTAGTTTGAAAGAAAGAAATTATTTCATATATATAATGGGGCTTATTATAAAATATATCAATATTAGTGTGTTGAGTGAGCATGGTGTTCAACAGTGAGATCGCTCTCGATGTAGGCGCGGCGAACAACCGTCGTCGCCGACGCGGACCCTCAACTCCCACCCCTCCTATCCTACTAAATAGCGCTGCGGTACTCCAGCTAGACCTAACCGTGTGTGAAGAATATTATAATTATACTAGAATTTGAATATACTTACAGCCTCCCAGCGAGTGACGGTGTTCTCAGTAAGGAAGATCTTAAATTCAACCTTGACTGGCTGACGCTCCTTGCGTTCCAGGATCTTGTTTATTATCTGTAACATTGACAAATACAACTGTTAATACAAACTGGTATTTTGTAGTGGCGTAGTATGAGAACGATAATATGTGGTAGCGTAGTATGAGTACGATATGTGGCAGCGTAGTATGAGTACGATTATATGTGGCAGCGTAGTATGAGTACGATTATATGTGGCAGCGTAGTATGAGTAAGATATGTGGTAGCGTAGTATGAGTACGATATGTGGTAGCGTAGTATGAGTACGATATGTGGTAGCGTAGTATGAGTACGATAATAAGTGGTAGCGTAGTATGAGTACGATAATAAGTGGTAGCGTAGTATGAGTACGATAATATGTGGCAGCGTAGTATGATTACGATATGTGGTAGCTTAGTATGAGTACGATAATATGTGGCAGCGTAGTATAAGTACGATAATATGTGGCAGCGTAGTATTAGTACGATATGTGGTAGCTTAGTATGAGTACGATAATATGTGGCAGCGTAGTATGAGTACGATAATATGTGGCAGCGTAGTATGAGTACGATAATATGTGGCAGAGTAGTATGAGTACGATAATATGTGGTAGCTTAGTATGAGTACGATATGTGGTAGCGTAGTATGAGTACGATAATATGTGGCAGCGTAGTATGAGTTCGATAATATGTGGTAGCTTAGTATGAGTACGATATGGGGTAGCGTAGTACGAGTACGATATGTGGTAGAGTAGTATGAGTACGATGATATGTGGTAGCGTAGTATGAGTACGATTATATGTGGTAGCTTAGTATGAATACGAAACGATGTAGTGGAGATCGGCACGGCGTAGTGGCACACGTCGCTATGTAGTGATATGGTATGAGCACGATAAAATGTGTAGTGTAGTATAAGTACGAAACGGTGTAGTGTGCAGTATGAGAATGATCGTTATGTAGTGATGTGACAGATGGGTTTGTGGTATGATGCTACATACCGGTTCCTGGTGCTGGAAGGATGGGCTGTGCGCGGGCGATGGCTCGGAGACGAGGCTCTCGGCGCTGGACGTGAGCGAACTCGCGCTCGCCCATAGCAGGGCGCTCAACAAGTCACCTAGAGTCGTTACAATATTTTTTAGAATTGGTAAGGTAAACTAAGGTAAGGTAAACGGAGGTAAGCCAAGGAACAGAATACAATAGAATGTATTTGTGTTGAAGCGACCCCTGTCAGCTACATAGTTCAGACACCGATGGATAGATGGCGCTGCAATATATCATCAGTATCTACATAGAACCTCCAACACCGCGCTAGTGGGGTTTGATCGCGCATTGCATAAATACAGCATATGACCCCCCAGCCTGGTGGAAGATCTTCCCTTTTCAATGGAGGTATCGTGCACCTTGTTCCTCCATATATATTTCTTTCCAGAACATTGGTGTGTTAAATGAGAGATATTACAAAATATCAGAGCGTGTACTAAGCTATGTACAAACGAATCGCGTACGCGTAGCAGGTAATTACTGGTCCTATTCTAAAAATTCTTTCACTAATATGTAGCTACATTATCCCCGAGTCTTATATACTACTTTTTATCACCGGGAACACAGAAGAAACGGCTAGTTCTTAATAAAATTAATTGTAATATTTTATAAGGTAATGTAAGGTAAGGTAATGTAAGGTAAGGTAATGTAAGGTACACTCACGGTTGTTGTCGTCGTGGGTGGGTGTGGATGGTGTAGCGGGGCTCGCAGCCCCGCCGCTCACCCCTCCGGGCGGTGCCGAGCTGTGTGCAGGGACATCAGGACCACCTGACAACAAAACGCTCTCTACACTCTCCGAATTACCACAATCTGTGGAACCTGACGGAAGATCTTAAGGCGATGATAGATCAGTGGTTGAATGCCGTGGAGAAGGTCGCGGGTTCGTAATTCATTCCGTTTAGGTCCTGATAAAGCACTTTTCAAAAGTTACAATTACTACTCTATCACCGGTTTGGAATACACTTAAACTGAGAAGATTTCGGTAAGAAACTACAATGAGATTAAGCTTTTGGTTTTCCCCCTTCCCGATAGCTTAGACTTTTATCCCGGGAACACGAGTGAAACCGCGGGGAACAGCTAATACAAAATAAAGTGTATAGTTACCACAGAGGCCCGGCTCCCAGGCACAGCGAGAAACACTCGGCGTCGGAAGCCGACAGAGCCGAGCGCTTGCTGGCGGCGCCCGACGCGCTTAAAGACGCGCCATCGCCGCTGTAACAACATATTGCATCATTATTATCTTCAGATATAAAACAAAGTAAGGTTATTTACACCATTTAAAACTCGAGAACAGCTGGACCGATTTTGATCTATGATTTGTAGGATTCGTCTCATCCGAGCAGCAGAATAACTATGAAAACATAGAAAAAAATAACGGTAAGTGTAGGTACGTAGGAGTAGGCAAAACCGGTATTGTAAATGGCAATAGGCGACGGTAACCACTTACCATCAGGTGGACCACCTACTTGTCAATATTCTGACATAAAAAAAATATAGCTAATTATAACAATAAATGTTGCTAGTTTAAAATAATTTAAATAAACTAGAAAGTGAGAAACAGTAATTAATATATCTATACCAAAAATAAAGCTGAGTATGTCTGTTTGAACGCGCTAATCTCCGGAGTTACCGGTCCGATTTGAAAAGTTCTTTCACTAATAGGAAGCTACATTATCGCCGAAGGTTATAGGCTACTTTTTATCCTGGGAACTCGAGTGAAACCTCGGGGAACAGCTAGCAGTTAATATATGGTAAGATATTATTTGCATACATTAACAATAGTAAAGCCTTACTAGGTATTAACTGTGACTTGCTCTGTTTGCAATACAATAAACCATATCAAATGTCTTTCCAGCGAAGTAGGTAGTATCTAAAGAACTTGTCAACAATGATTAAATGTTATACTTCACAGGCATTTGTAAAGTAACAAGATTTCACTGCATTTCATACCTAACTGGTTTTGAGATGGAATTTTCCATCAAAAATCAGAATCATTTATTTGTTAAACATTATTAGAATAATGGATCTTAAATAAGTAGTTTGTGCGCCATGTTTTGTCATGAAAGAAGTACAAAATTTAGTTTTGGTAATTAACTTAAAATAGCATTCCAAAATCATTAAATTAAAAATAAAAATATTAAAAATGAAATAGAAATTACACATAATCACTACATAGTATAAAACAAAGTCGCTTCCCATCTGTATGTCTGTCCCTATGTATGCTTAGATCTTTAAAACTATGCAACGGATTTTGATGCGGTTTTTTTAATATAAATAATACATGCATAATATAGTAGAGAAAAGCCGGGCGAAGCCGGGGCGGGTCGCTAGTGAAATATACAACTCTTAAATTCTATAATAACATTTATTTAATAATAGCTTAGTCGATTCCTTTTTAAATTGTCCATAGATATAGACTATTCCATACATATTTCATAGTATATAATCGAAATGAAACTTGATTTTTAGGGTTCCGTATCTCAAATGGAAAAAACGGAACACTTAGTGGCGGACGGGATGGCAGAGGATTTAAAATTTATCAATTTAATTTAATATTTATCTAATCGAAATAAGGTATTATATTGCATATTTAATTGTTGTTAGTCTTTATATCATTGTATTGGAACTTTTCTGTGAATATTTTATGTGTTTTAAATAAAAAAATATATAAATATCTATATTATACGTAGGTATGGGTATTGTTATAGTAGATACATCTATATTAAAAAAAATATACCTACATATATAAAATCACTTACCAGTGCAGTTCGGCCAGTTTGACAACCATATTTCATTCAAAAAATAAACTTTAAAATACAAAATGAAAAAAAAAATATCTATATCACAATCAATGGAATGTTAACACATATGAAAATAACAAAAAAAATATATTAAATAAGCCTAAAATCTAGGGATGAATTTAAACAGCCGATTTTTCAATGGTGCTTTTCTAAAAAATATTTTAATGCTGTATGCGTTATACAGCATATTATGCACTTTTTTGATTTTTTATAAAAGCTTTCCTATTTTTTGACAACGTGTAATTTTGATCGAAATGGAAGGCAGACTAAATTTGTAAACAGTGTGGATGCCAAGGCAAGCCAGGGCATGCCAGTGTATTAAAAATAGCTTGTCGTTTCATAGGTGGTGGTAAAAAGACGGTGAGAATACCGCGTGCTTCATTAATTTTATTGGGCACGTCGTTTCATTATTATTTTGGCATATTTTTATTCAACCTTGTTTAAAAACAGAAGTGATAAAAATCTATATGAAACAAAAGTGAATTTAATTTTAATAACTATAAAAAATGTCTAAACAAAAAAATACCAATGTTTTTTTTATTTTAAGTAAGTAAAATAAAAACGAAAGGGTTTTAAAAAAAAGTACATACATGGTAAAAATAATACGATATAAAAACTAACATATTTAAAAATAGATTAATTAATAACAGAAATTTTCCAAAACACAGTTACAATATAAAAATAAAATAAAAATCAATTTAAAAATTAGTAACGTTTTGAAGAACATGCTGTATAAGTTTAATTTTGTATTCAGGAACGCTTGCCAAATATACATACTTTCTTTTCAAATTTACGACATAGGTATAAGGAAAATGGTTGTTTTGGCCTATATCCATAGCAATAATGTGATATTTTAGGGTAACGTCAGAAAAACAATCATTTAACAAATTAGGGTAAACTGTACTAAAACTGACCACTTCAGAGATTCATGAAACAATTTGTTGAGATAATGTTTTATGATAAAAAAAATAGCATGAACTTATTTTATTTGAGCTAGTTTCTGACCTTATAGCTCTTAAAATAAATTAAAAAACAACAAAAGATGGTAGCCTACTTCATTTTTAACAACAAGCACATGCAACCTTGGCCGTGTTTTGCATGTTACCGGAACAAACAAAAAGCATTTAATTTTGAAATAGCTGATCCTGCTATTTTTACTCTCGGCAAGCGTAGAATTGATACTGAGAGTATTTTCATATCTATACTAATAATAAAGCTGAAGAGTTTGTTTGAACGCGCCAATCTCCGGAGTTACAGGACCGATTAGAATTGTTTTTTTCACTAATATGAAGCTACATTATTCCCGAATGTTATAGGCTACTTTTTATCCCGGGAACGCAAGTGAAACCGCGGGGAACAGCTAGTACTTTTATATATAGACCAATGTGTGATTATGGAGAGGCTTCTTTCGACAACGTGGTAAGTGTGATGCGGGCGACACATAACCTAGAAGAAAGCAGACTAATGTGAGTCGGCTTCTTCTCAAACACGCTGTTGGTTTGTCAAAGGAGTGCAGGATGGGGTTCTTCAAGGGAGTATTTAGACGGTTAGCAATCAATTTGCACTAATCTTAAGCGATTATCATAGCTATTGACGCTTGCATCACCAGGGGTATCAGTCGAGCGATGTCGATCCTGTAGAAATCTCTTTATACCTTAAAGAACCCCATGCGGCATAAATTCCTGGCAATCCACGTCCAAGTTTCGGTAACTCGATGTATTTTTTCCCCTTCATTAGCAGAAGCGTTCATAACTACAACATTCAAGTCTTCACATAGCATCAACAACGGTTTGACGTCATTTGAAACTTTGCCATCATTCGAATAAGGTATTTTATTGTATTATGGTTATGCGTTACGTGAATTCTTCTTATAGAATCAAATCTTAAGACTCTTTATACCATTCTTGTCGCAAATAACATGTTGATAACTTACGACCTATAACTGAGCTGTAATTTGCAAAAAAACGTGATATTTGAATTGAACGCTCCAATCGAAGGTTTACCCTTAAGTCATTTCGATGTGTCTGTACAACGTAGGCCCTAGGATATAATATGAACGCACTTGCTATCTACACACTGCAAATACAAGCAGCAGTAATTATTATTATTTAACGATCCCGATAAGCGACAGATATGTGGATAGAAAGAAAAAGATAAATATAGAATGAAAACAAAACATCACGTCAACGATTTGGCGCGCATAATATTTACTTTTTTTTATAACGCCGGGAGTGGCTAGTCATAATTTGGGTGCGTTCCAATTGCAAAATGTCAAAACTTTTCCGTCGCATTTAAAAATAAAACTAAAATAGGTATTGGCTATGAGGAAATAGTACGGTGGTAGGATACATTGTTGGTAGTACCACCTTGAAAATCTGTCGCCAAGCACCTTCCCTCCTAGCTTGTTTCTATTTTGCTGAGCCACATACGTCATTAAGCTTGGTGGTCTATCATCATCATCATAAATATTATAAAACAAAGTCGTTTCCCGTCTGTCCCCTTGTATACTTAAATCTTTAAAACTACGCAAAGGATTTTGATGCTTTTTAATAGATTGAGTGATTCAAGAGGAAGGTTTATATGTATAACTAGCTGACCCGGCAGACGTTGTCCTGCCCTGAGAACAAAAATAAAACTGGGACCTACAAACCTATCCCTACCTACTCCTATCTACCTCTACCTGCCACTACCTACCCCTACCTACCTTACCTACCTACCCTACCTACCTACCCTACCTACCTACCTACCCTACCTACCTACCCTACCTACCTACCCTACCTACCTACCCTACCTACCTACCCTACCTACCCTACCTACCTACCCTACCTACCTACCCTACCTACCCCTACCTATCTACCTACCTCTACCTGCCTACCCTACCTACCTACCCTACCTACCCCTACCTATCTACCTACCTCTACCTGCCTACCCTACCTACCTACCCTACCTACCTACCCTACCTACCTACCCTACCTACCTACCCTACCTACCTACCCTACCTACCTACCCTACCTACCTACCCTACCTACCTACCCTACCTACCTACCCTACCTACCTACCCTACCTACCTACCCTACCTACCTACCCTACCTACCTACCCTACCTACCTACCCTACCTACCTACCCTACCTATCCTATGTCCTTCTCCTGGCTCTAAACTACCTCCCTGCCAATTTTCAGCTAAATCGGTTCAGCCGTTCTTGAGTTATAAGTGGAGTAACTAACACGACTTTCTTTTATATATATAGATTACATTGACTCCCCCCCCCGTACCCCAGTGACGCTTACATGGAGCCTACATCGCATGCTGGCTAGCTGAGCGCGGTGAGCGACAACCACGGGACTTTTTTCTAATACTTGCATTTTTAAACTCGTGATATCTTCCGAATGAAATGTCCGAATTGAATAATTCAAAAAGTTATAAAAAGGTATTAAAGCCGTCTTGAATATAAAGTAATTTATTTTGATGAGGATTAATACCAAGGTACAAATGAAGAGCCTTTTCAAGAGGCGGCATATATAAATTAATATTTTAGAATAAAAAACTGCTTACTGTGACATAACTATAATATTTAGACATATGCTGTCGCGACACTTTTTGTAGATAATGATGAGTTCTGCAAAGTCGTAGTAAATGATTTTGTTCTATCATCAATAGTTTTCGCAGCGCACGCGACGTAAGGAATTTTTCAGGTCATTTTTTTACACCTTATGTTACATTATTGGAGTTTTAGTAAGGATCCCTAATTTTTTTTTAAATATAATATAGCCTATGTTACTCGGGGATAATGTAGCTTTCCAAAGGTGAAAGAATTTTTTAAATCGGTCCAGTAGTTTCGGAGCCTATTCATTACAAACAAACAAACAAACAAACAAACAAACAAACAAACAAACAAATCTTTCCTCTTTATAATATTAGTATAGATACATGCATATTATAGTACAGAAAAGCCGAGAAAAGTCGTGCGAAGCCGGGGCGGGTCGCTAGTACATCATAAAAAAGGTGTTTTAGAAAAAACATTTCGCACATTTCAAGAGAAACGATCATTGCGTTTTATACAGCTATTTTATTTCCTCTGCATCTAAAGGTTGTCTGGTAGATATCACATTCAGTGATAAGGCCGCTAATTGTAACATTTCATCATCATCATGTCAGCCGAAAGACGTCCACTGCTGGACAAAGGCCTCCCCCAAGGATCTTCACGGTGGCCGGTCTTGCGCTACCCGCATCCAGTGGGTTCCCGCGACCCTCACAAGATCCTCAACATTTATTGTTATATATACTCTATACTAATATTATAAAGAGGAAAGATTGTTTGTTTGTATGTTTGTTTGATTGCATTGAATAGGCTCCGAAACTACTGAACCGATTTGAAAAATTCTTTCACTAATAGGAAGCTACATTATTCCTGAAGGTCATAAGGCTACTTTATATCCCGGGAACGCGAGTGAAACCGCGCGGAATGTGCTTATTCTCTAATCAAAGTAATCTGACAAAGCATTATCTAAATGTTGTGTTAACCACTTAAGCTATCTTTTATTGCAAACATATTTTACAACTTTCTAATTATCCGGCAGTCGTCCTTGTTTCTAAAACAAGATGGCGGGCGGTTGTTTGACAACATGACAGTATTTAGCACGTGTTGCATAAACAATAATATAATTAAAATTGAAGTTTTTATGTATGACATTATGACGTCACACGGTGGCGTCTAAATACCTGATAGCTTACCATTGGGGTATACAGTCAGTATTCATTTCGAGCCTATTTAAGGTCACACAAAACTCCTCTGTTTTTTCTTTTTAAACGACTGTCTCAATAGAGAGTTCATGTAAGTATGTGTCAGTTTCTTTATTAGTTTTATAATTTTACCCTCCAGAACATGGTTTGAAAGTTAGTGACATGAGAGATATGATACTTATTTTACTAAACGATAAACACACATACATCGTATGTACCTAGACCTACGTCATATACATTAAGAAATCAGTGACAGTGGCGCCGCGAACGGCAGCGAGATGCAACCTTATCAGTCATTCGAAGGCTAAATATAAATCAAACGACTATGTTTATCTGTAATATTGTTGCTAGTTCTACATATTGTTTGGCAGTCTATTTAAATAAAAGAACAAGGTCTGACAGTGAGAAATATACACATATATCTTTTGGAATTGCATTCTGAAAACAAGTAAAATACCCACTAGCCTCACTAATGCGATGTTATGGGATCGGATATCACATAATTATAAAGGCCATAATAGGGATATACGTCTAGAAAATGACCATTCACTTTCAACCTTGCAGATCCCCGTACATATGCACTTGACTGTACACAGTATCATGTGAATGAAGAGATATAAACAAATAATTTAGTCCTTATCTTAAACAAAGAAAGACTTAAACTACAATAAAGCTCAGGCAGGAGAGGCAATAGGTAATCTCGATATTTCTAAATAGGGAAGATACGTGTTTTTTTTGCTTTAATAAGCTCATTCATATAAGAAACAGTAGATACGGAAATATATAACCAAGATATAAGCCATCAAATATTTAAAAGTATATATGGCCTTAGTGTTATATGATATTACATACCATGTCGGATCTCTCTGTCTAATCACTTTCTAAATTAGTAGTTTCTTTTATGTTCCGTATTACTTGGCAATTTTAATTTTATTAAGAAATGCGATAAAAAAAATCATGCATAAACTCTATTCTCGCTTTTCCCAACAATATTTTTTTCTATATAACAGAAATGTTAAAAAATGTTGCATACTCGGTTGAAAAACAGCTTGTATTGGTATTATAATATAGTATTACATAACAAAACAAATTACATTTAAGTAGGTAAATAAGCTTATGTGTGACCAATATTCTTCACGTGTTATCCACAGGTGTGTTATCACATTTAATATTCTCGTGACTAAAATATTACCTATACATGAAATAAACATATACATTTACAAATAAATATTACTTTTCTGTTTTTATGCCTATGACAAGTTCTGAGTTTTCAATAGTCATATAAACCTATGATACCTAAGCTATTCCTCTGATATGTCCATACAAAAACATAACTAATTTTAAAATTACCTTTATTTCGCATAATTGTTTTAATACTAATTTCCTTTGGCATAATGAGTTAGGCGTAACTTTGAATGGTATAATATTAATTTGACATAAACAGAGTTTGGCATACTGTTAAGGTCGGCTTATGATATTTTGGGCTATATTATTATGGACTACTATGGAGTCGCATCAAAGTTATAATAGAATCTAGATACTATATTGTGACAGTAGGTAGGTTATGGTGCGGCGGAGTGGCCCTTGGGCCAAACGTAAGCCGCGAACATGTTTGTTTTGCTTAGGTAGTATGTGTTTACAATATTATTATGCTACTAAATATTATGCTTGATTATTATTATGCTAACTTCAGTTATGGTAAACACGATTAAGTCTAAACATTTATGCGTAATTATTATTATGCTTGCACATTATTAGGATAAGTGAAATTATGCCACACTAAATTATGACATTATATTTTATGCGTATAGATAGAGAACCTTTTAAAATACAACATTTAGATATAAGCAGTATCTTAATGTTATCTGGCCATTGAAAAGTCAGTCCTTACGTTAGTTAGATAAATAAATCAATATTAGTTTTTTATTATACAAAAGAATTTTGTAATTTCAAATGGAATATAACCTTTTAAAATATTACTGTACTTAATATAAATAGTCACAACATCTAAACAAATATTAATAACCACAGAAAGACTGGTTTTTACAAATTTTGTATCAAATTTTAAATGTTATAAAACATTTTTTTTAATTCTTTTAAACAATGCAATCACAATATGAAATATATAATTAATATATTTCTATGTAGTCTCATTAAGTTCCTTTTTGTCTTTCATATGTACATCTGTGTTTATTTTTGACGTCAAATAAAGCTGTAGTTTTAAAACTTAACCTGTTGTTACTTAGTTGGTTGAATTATTTTATTTTTATTAAAACCCAACAGTTTTTTATAAAATTAAATGATATTCATGGCTTAATAGACAATTGTAATAAAACAAAATATCTATTTAATATTGCATAATATGGTATGCAAAACCAACAGGTAACTTGAAAAAATTAAGCTTTTAACTTGCTGTTAATAAGCAACAAATAAGCTTGATTTTTAACCCCCGACGCAAGAGAGGGGTGTTGTCTGTCTGTGGTATCGTAGTATTACCCATTCACTAGTCAGTGTCAGGGGTTTCTTAAATAAAAAATTGTAAACAATTTAATTCATTTAAAAAAATAAATCTGCAAATTTTAGAATGGCCAGTTAATATACAGTTTCCCCTGATGATAATCAACAGAATCACTATCATCGCTACATAGTATAAAACAAAGTCGTTTCCCGCTGTCTGTCTGTCCCATACATACATATAGGTACATATTATAGTACAGAAAAGCCGTGAAATTCAAAGATTTGTACACACCCGTGCGAAGCTGGGGCGGGTCGCTATTAAAATTTAAGAATCGTAATTATAATCATAAGTTCTTGACGTGTAGAAGATTATGAAATAGGATAACCTTTTGTCAGTCTGTCACCCAGTTATGACTAAGAGAGACATGATCATGATAATTCCCAGCGATGGCCAAGCGGCCAAGCGTCATCATTATACAATTTCCTTGATAAGATAGCTAAAATACATTTAAATTATACAAAACTCAAATAATCAGCAAGGAGATATCATTTTTAGGTTCTATACATGCCTTTTGACTTCTAGTCTTTGAATTGAGGCTTATTATTTCACAAAACAATACTGTTAACTGTAAGAATCTGACATTAAAATTCATAATTCAATGTTCTACATTGATTTGTAGGTTTATATGAGTTTTTAAAAAAAAATCTCTGTATAATTTTATCAGTTTATCTACCTAAATATGGCTGAGATATAAAACTGATTAAAACAGGTAAATGGTCAGTTTATTGGGTGTTCCAGCTTCCATAAACTACAGTAACCGCTTACTATCAGTTTTTTTTTTTTAAATGTGTAAAGAAACCAAGTGCTTTCACCTGCGATTTGTTAATTTAACATAGCAGTTGAAGTTTTAAAAATCCTTTGTCATAATAGTTATCTGTATGCCAAATTTCAGCCTCCATCAAATAATGTACATAGTACAAATGTGGTTACCATCTATCAAGCTCAAATACTGTTCAATTGACATCAATATTGACCAATCAATTGTCATGTATTGACAGAATCACTGATCAATGAATAACAGTGCTTATGATTAACCGTTAAAGATATATTCTTATGCATTTTACTTTGTGATGTTTGTATGTTAAAAATTTTAAGGAAAGTATTGACTATGATTAATATTTAAGGTACCTAGGTTTAATAACAAGGAAAGTAATATATGTGTCATGTTTTTACTCAAAACCATCTGGCTCGTGTATGGGATGCATCCCATATAAACAAAGAGAATTCGAGCTACTGCTACTGAAACTGCTATTTACATTTTATTTATACTAATATTATAAAGAGCTAGCTTCATATTAGATTGTCAAAATTTGTTCATTAAAAGGAACTACATTATCTTACATTGCTATAAGCTACTTGTCATTCCAAGAATGTAGGTGAAATATTAGGACAACAGTTAATTTATCATAAAACTGACAACATTGACTGACTGATAGATAAATCAGCCTAACTAAACCTATGTATTTGGGATTCATACAATTACGGGTTTAAAATTTATAAAAACTATTTCTTGAGTACGTTAGGCATACTTTACAGATACAGATTTCCTGAAATTCAACCCTAAAGGGTGCAAAATACAGGGTGGAAAGTTATTCAATTCATAAATTATGTATAATATTTTTTTAAATACCAGAATTTAGGCCTATCATAAGTACATTATTGTTTACAGATTGATGATTTACTTCATATAATATACTGATGCATTATGGCTTAAGTAAAAGAAGTATGAACAATGTAAAAATACCTATAAAAACAATTGTTACCCTAAGATTTTATGTTTAATCAATAAAGAATGAAGTTGTGAACTGTGGCAAATACCATGTTCAATCAACTTCCATGCAGCTTGCATACAAAGGGTATTTTCATTTTTATTGACCTAGCAGCAACTCGCCCCAGCTTCCCACGGGTGTACAAATCTTTATATTACACATATGAACCTAAACTAAGTCTTGATGTATGTATAATTGTTATTTAAAAGTCTCATCTAACAAGAAATTTAAACAGAATAATTACATTGTTATCGTCATAAAGGGGTATATAGTAAAATTTAAATTTAAAGAAGTCACTAATATCTTGGATTTTGAAGGTAGATAGACCAACTATAATGTAAAATAGGTACCTAGATTACTAAAAAAAATTATCAGTACTAAGAAAATGTATTTCCAACCCATTTTAAGAATGAGCTAATATCAGAAACAGCCATCCGATAACAACGAGATCTTCACACCAATATGCCTATGAAACACCAAACTTTTCTACAAAAGACCCATCAAATCCAATAATCAGTATCCAAGATAAACCTGTTATTTAACAGGTCTCAGAAAAGCATTATCTTAGCAGCCACACTTTACCATTTGAAAAGAAAAAACAAATCGTACGATATTGCGAAACGAAGGTAAGCAGCCAATTAAAAACGTGTGGTGACGTATGGCAGAAGGACAAGGTGCAAAATAAAACGTAAAACAAAGCATTCGAAATGCGAATGTTACAACCCCTTAATCAATAATGGCTCCATAAACTGTTTACACGTGAAAATGACAACGAAACAGGCAAGATTAAGTACTTACAGGTATTTTTTCTCCTTAGCAGGGTTTGGTTCAATACTCGCTCCACCGTAAAAAATACTACTACTAAAATTTAACTGTTGTATTAACTTCGTCATCTTGATAAAACGTAGTTAAGCCTTGAAAGAACTTGGAAATAAAAACACGGTCAAAACCGTTAAGATTGCAGAGAAATTGCGTAGTACAAGAACTCACGGACTTCGACAATTGACAATGAGTAAATTGAATGAAATTATACGATGATTAATCAACTTGAAGTGCGAGCGAAAGGTGTAACTTGATTAATTTCACTTGTTATGTATTTACATACAAAAAACACGTGTTGAATAAACGTCTGAATTTGGTCGCGTAATGAAATTTTTCCGTAATGGCCACCGGAAATGTGACGTTTCTATTTTGATTTTGACGTTTCGTTTTACGTACAATTATTGTTGGATAGGTTCTAATCGATTTTTAATCGATATTTTATTCGTTATGAACCACTCACTGTTTTCTGTATAGATATTCTGATAGTATTGGCATATATTGGTTTTGTTGTTTACAAACTAAATTAGTTTTAGTATAGGTATTATCATTCTAAGAAAAAAAATGGTTAACAAAATTTGAGGATTATGAAATGCCATAATCTTTTTCAGTTAAGTTTGTAAGAAGATTTAATTTGATTAAACTATAGTTTAGTACGGTTTGCAACAAAATTAGTACCGAGTATCACAAGGTTTAATCGTCCTAGTAACTAGGATAAACTAGGACTTTTCTAGTTTAACTCTTCAAACAATATAATAACAAATAGTATAAAACGAAGTCAATGTCTGCCTCTCTCTGTTTCTAATCTTACTCATTTAAACTACGCAATGGATTTTGGATTTCGGTTTTCATTAATATAAAGAGCGATAAAGGTGAAAGGTTTGTTTGTAAACTGCTCCCATGTAAAACCGGGGTGTGTCATTAGTAAAATTTTAATAATGATCGTCCCTTCAGTTCTAATAATTATGTATTGTTAACCAAAAACAAAACAAAAATTGATTTTGGAAAAAAGCTATTCCAATTCTATTGATATGGAATTATCCTTTGCCACGTCTTTAGTAGTAGCTGTTTACTTTATAATAAATGAGACAAACTGAACGTGTTATCTTTTCAACCCTCTAGCGAGTTTATTAGGGAAAACAGATGTAATTTTGTATAGGTCCTTTATTATTTTCTTTCTTTTCTCATGAAAAATAAACACGTTCTGTTTCTCTCACACTAAAACTTGCGAATTATAAATCTAAACAACAGCTCCACAGACCATTGTGAAGTTAGCCGCAATACTATCGATCGATCGTCAAGTACCTACGTCGTCACTGCGTATAAACAAAATTATCGATTTAACTTAGTACCTTACTAGTAACTTAGTACTTACCGATTACGAAAAATTAATGACGGCATACTAGTAGATGAATCAATACTTTTAAATCTTTGTTTCTGTAACATATAACTCGATCTCGGCAAAGCATATAACGTCATAACTTCACTTTGAGTTTACACTTCACTTCGATCACTTACACTTAAGGGATGTTTGGTTTTTCCAATTCGTTGAACATTAAAAATAATTTCACTGTGTGGGGAGCTTCTAGAATAATATTGGAACTTGTAAAACGACATTCAGGCTTGGAGGTGCGTGCTTGACTACAGTCAGTCCGTATTTGACTATACATTGATGTAGGTATATCTAAATCCCACCCCTCTATTATTTGGGAATAAGGGATGGTTTCATACCGACGTAATTTTATAGAAATAGCCCAGTTTTATTTCTCATTTCGTAGACTAAGCTCGAAATGTAGACTATATTTTGATACTTACCTTTTCTTTATGTAAAGACCGTTTCAAAAGTACCATGGAATCAATTAATAGCTAGCCCTATGCCAAATTTCAGCCCAATCCGTTCAGTGGTTTGAGCTGTTCATTGATAAATCAGTCAGATAAGCACGCAGTCAGTCACGCTTTCCTTTTATAGTCATTGAGGTAGTAATATTTATAGTATTTTTTTGGGTTGGGTGAAAAAATCCTTGGTTTACAATATTGTATTTTCGTAAGGATTTAAATATTTTTTGAAAATATAATACAGCTCATGTTACTCGCTGATAATGTAACTTTCTATAAGTGAAAGAATTTTTAAAATCAGTTCAATAGTTTTAGAATGTATCCATTAAAATAAATATATTTTTAAAATTATTATTATATAATTAAGTGTAGATGGATCTTGGTTTTCAGATTAATTGCTATTGATTAAACAATCTCTAGCAAATTCCTGCTCATAAAATAAAATATTGAACCTTTATTAAAATAATAGCAAGCAAAAAGTTTTAGCTTATGTAGGCCAAGCCTAAATTTTGCACATGCGCTGTTGCTCCCTTATCAAAAAATAAAAGTGACGTCACAGCTGTTGACACCCCTACACTATTCTTGTAAA
Organism: Tethea ocularis; assembly: GCA_963555595.1. Lineage (NCBI taxonomy): Eukaryota > Metazoa > Arthropoda > Insecta > Lepidoptera > Drepanidae > Tethea > Tethea ocularis. Next base: position 1,966,116 of record OY741983.1, on the reverse strand, counting down.
AAACAAACAATAGATACGTGTAAAAAATAAAGTAAGCTATGTGAAGTACCTACAAAACTGTAAAAAAATACGTGTAGTTATTTAGTTATTTTTATTTAGAATCTTAACATAATGATAAAATTATTTCTTTTAAAAAATTATTAGGTTGAAATAAATAATAATATCCTACTTTTTTAAAATATATCTTAAATTATTAAGAATACAAATACCTAGCGAAACTAGGTATACAAATACATGAACTATCATTTCTCAGTTGTCTAAAAGCCAATAATATCGCATCACAATTTGTGGCTAATACTTTCTAAAAAAAAACGTGTAGGTACTAGTATCTGCGGCCATTATGCGGCTAACGATGCGACAAACTGCAAGCAAGAGGAATTGTCCAGGGCTAAAATGTTTTCATTTAAATGTCCCGTTACTGGGTATCGTTTTCACAATAAATATAAAGAATCGCACTCGTAAAACTTTAAAATAGGAAGGCACTGTGCCACTTATTATAGAAAAATATTCTAAACGCAAAAGTAAGCTAATTTAATCATCAATGCATACCCAAGGTACAATTTCTGTAGTACTTCTGAGCAGTTCTCCAGTGCCTCTGTTCCGAATATTCCAAACAACTTCTAACATCCAATTTATATCTATTTAAACTTAAAGAGCCAATTTTGAAACATAAAACGGCACTAAAACCGTCATAGTAATTTTCTTCAACAAATTTCCATAAACCTGCATCATTGATATCGTTTTTGGCTTAAACAACATAGCTATAACATCATCTGACTCTACATCACTTATCGACTTGGAAGATAAACTTGAGCTTAGTTTCTCACATTGCAAATTAGTCTTAACACTCTGCAAGTTAGGATTGAGATTTGATTTTGTCGTTTCATATGTCACTTTTGGTATTAAATATGATCCGTCTAATATATCTGAAGTTCTTTGACAAGGAATTGTGAAAACTGGTGTATTTGAATTAGGACTCATATTTCCATTTGCTTCTTTTACGTTTTTATTGGAATCAGATTTAGTATCACATTGTTCCTTTGTGGTTTTATCTATTTTTGGCTTAAAAATGGGTATCATTGTTGGTATGTCTAAACTAGGTTGGTTTCCCGGCTGTGCTCCACATTTAGATTTACTCACAGTTGAAGTTGCTTGTGCTAACATTTCTTTTGATTCCATTTTTGATATACTTTTAAAGACTTTTTCATTTGTTTTTGAAGCATTATTTAGGTTTGAATTGTAATCTTTGACACAGGTTATTGTCACTGGTTCTTGATTATTTTCTTCAATGCTATAGCAAGGAACTGATTCGAATTCTTCACATAAGGCAGTTTTTAATAGGTTTATTAAATTTGCAAACTTATCTCGTCTATTGAATGAGCCTTGAAAATTATGTAATGATGTAATTATATCGATCCAGTCCGGTGGCGTTGAAAATGTTTCTTTTGGTACAAACCATTCTGAAGCAACCTCAGAAGAAATTATCTGCAAAATTATAAGCAGTTATCTATTTATGGACTTCAGTAAAGATTTGAATACTAAATGCTTTCAATAAAAACAATTAAATCTCGAAGTTAAAATATAAAATCTATCAACTTACATTAAAATTTAAACAACAAAACGCAAAAGAAACAATTTTTAACATTTTCCTTATTAAAATTAAATAAATAATCAAATATAACACACCAAACACTTGATTGATATCAAATTATTATTTAATCATTTGTATAATACGTTCGTTTTTGTAAGTAAGCTTTATCGATTTCAAAATATATTACGTTAATCGATTTCTAACAATACGTTTCGCACCACTAATCACGATTGATAAACAAAGATGTCAATATTTTATTTATGACACAATCAAAGGGAAATGCAAAAACAACTTTTAATTATTAGAAGATTGTTATCATCATTTTTTTTTACGTGAATTGTAAGTAAATATTTGTTGTTAATTTATTAAATATTATTATGAAATTTATTTATTATAGGTATATCTTTTTTGATGATAGTTTTATCCATGTTTTATCAAATTACAATCACGGGAAGGGTAATGCTGGCACCACACATGGCTATTCGTATTCGTGTTTATGTACCTACTGGATTCGGCAAATATTTGACGTGCAAAGAAACATTGATACGACTTTTAACAATATTAGGACAAATATATCAACCACAAATGGTGGTTATTTATCGAAAGTGCCAAAACTGCACAAATACGAACAGCCATGAGTAGTGCCAGCATTCGATTTTATCATGCCAGTCTTTAAAAATTTTTTTTGAGACTTTTTCTTTGCCAGTGTAAAGTTGAGCAATGTATTCTATTAACTTCAAAAAAGGTGTTAAATTCTCGTTGAGCTGTATTTTTAAGTTCAAGTTAATAAATCATTTTAAATCTAAAAAAAAACACAGACTTTTTGAGACAACTCTAAAAGCCACTATACACGTAATCATTTCAATTATTTATACTAGGTATTGTATATTTTTTTACAATTTTGCTTCGAGTTCGTGCCTTGCATGTAAAACAATGAGAAATAAAAATGAAAGTACACTGTTCTTGCGAAACTATAATTATCTATATGTTTTTGTTACTTCATTAACATTTTTCTAGGATAACAATAAAGCAAAAAAAAATTTCCTTACGAAAGTAGGTATTTCTCCATAGATAACTTAAAATTACTAAGTGTTGTGTAATTTTTTAATATAAATGCTAGGTTGGAATGCACATAATGTATACTCACTCAGCCTTTTGTGGTTACTCCTACAATAAAAAAAATCATGAAATCCTTCGCATTCGTTCTTGTGGTTTTGGCGGTATTCTACCAGGTAAGTTTTTTAAAATTAATATTTAGGTAAATCTTACTTGCTTTTAATTGTTGAATTTGATGAAAAAAAGATTTAATAGTTGTGTAGTTAAACCTGACCTGAGCCTCATAATACCTACAAGTTCAAAACCGATTACGCTACCGTCCTCGACGCCGAGGACCGCCGCGACGTCCCACTCAGTCTCGTCCCGTTCAAGTGGCCCGAGCTGCCATTAGTAATCCGACCGCTCCCAATTAGTCTTAACTTTGTACTAAGTTCTCCTCTTCCCCCGGTAACGCCTTGAGCTGAGGTTCGTACCCCATTCTGGAGTGCTCTCAGGCTTGGTTACCTAAATGTTGCCCGGTTGAGAGCCCTCTGCGCTCGCCGATTTGTCCGGTATCAACATTAGTTCTTTAAAAAAAATACCTACAAGTTGTTTTGTTCCGGTTCTGATCTTAAACTACTGTTCCTAATATTTTATACTTTGTTTTTTTTTTCAGAATACAAACGCCCAATGCTTGCCTTATGCCTCAAACATAGTTGGGCCATTGTGCGGAAACTCCCCCGTACTTTCTTCTTTTCCAACCGCTGTCGTCCAATCTAGCTCTGTTGCCAATAGTCTGGCAGATACGCTGTCATTATTGACAGTCAGCAGCCTGCTATCCGAGACTCTGCCAATGAATCCTAATGTGATTGCTACTGTGCCGATATCCTCTGCCGTGCCACTTACGGTTGGTGGACTTGGTGGTTGCGGATGCGGCGGATACGGATATAACTCTTGCGGATGCGGATACAATACTTACTACATTTAATTTATTTTTTTATAAATTTTCAATGTTTGTATTATTGAAATTTTGTGCATTTACATTTTAAAATTCTTTTCTATGTAATAAAGTTTTGATTTTAAATTATTTGGTATGGTTTTTTATGATTTACTTTACACCTTGCTGCTATTTCCACAGGAAATCATGCATGCATACCATTAGCGATATGTTTCAGTAATAATAAGAAACAACCTTTACGAAGCGCTTTCAATCTAAAATCTCATGTAAATCGTCAAAAACTAGCTAACAAACAACTGCTAGCTAGAATGTAAAGTCTTTCGTTTGAGGTTCAATTTCATCAACATCGCGTAGCACTTAGCCATACTTACCCCCCCGTGGGTATGTAATAGAACATAGACATATGTAAAGAGAATCTGTCAAATAGACATATTTACCCCGTGGATTAGTTAAACGACGTTGGTGAAATCGGGCTTTATTCGGCTAAAATGTCCGTAGGTACCAATAAATCCAATTTTAGAGGTTGTCTAGGTTAAATGGGTCGCTTCGGTCGTCTGGAGTCCTCAGTACTTAGGTAGGTACATTATATTAGTTCACGTTTAATATAGATTAATGCATTATAAACTGGATTTAGGTACCTACTAAGAGTATGGCTTAATTTTGTTAATTAAACGGTTTTATTTAGCTTTACTTCGTATTTTTGTTTGATTCAAATCTTGCGACACCTTTTTCGACTACTTCTACATAATCGATCCCTATGAAAAGTAACGTAGTTTTTTAACCTATTTTGGATACAAGTTGAACAAGGACACACGAAAATATTTGCGCGTTCGCTGAGTTGGTGACAGCGGGTCTACTATGTCTGGATGATGTTTCGTCTTCGTGGAGAAGCGAAACAAGTGTCTATTTCCTGTTGAGTCTTCTTGTCGCTGGATCTAACTAGGAAGATCTAGCTTGTAGGAGGAACTAATTCCTTAAGGCGACGATATACGAGAAATGATGATTCTAGATTAATCTGTTTTTCTCTGCATTCTTTGTTGCAAGAGATTTGTAAAAAAATAGTTTTCTTTTTAATTTGAATTTCTCATGATAAAGGTCAGAAAAAAATGGTGAATATACCTACCCCTTTTTAAAATTAACAATGTTTTTGTCTCTTATTTGGTCCATCCCAGTAACTTGAAAATATTAACGATTCTTAGATCTAATAGAAAGGGAAAAGGTTTCTTACTTTTTTAATAAAAGTTTATGTATTTTAAACAACATAAAAGTACGTAGTGCAATTATGTATCGATACATAAAATCGCAATTTTTTACTAAACATCACTATCGCTACATAGTATAAAACAAAGTCACTTCCCGTCTGTCTGTCCCTATGTATGCTTAGATCTTTAAAATTACTTAATTATTCAAGAGGAAGGTTTATATATATAATACAAGCATATTATACTACAGAAAAGCTGAGAAAAGCCGGGCGAAGCCGGGGCGGGTCCCTAGTACTTAATATTCTGTCTTTTGTTTATTCTAATAATTTCATAACGATGCATGATCGAATTATCGTCGATTGTTTTTCGTAGTAGCCTCCATATCCCAAAACTGAACTAATATTATATGATATAATAAATGGTCCAGTGTGAGGTCACTGTAATACCTTTCCTTTCTCTTCAGACAACTCTTCAATGTTTAGTCAACTAAACTGTTTAGGCGAATACTGCGAAGAGTATACATTATTGAATAACTGTACAAAATTTCAGGAGCCTCAGCGTTTCCAAAACAAAGTTACGTCATTTAAAGTTTAGCATAAGTCTCTGGTAAGTGGTAAAAGCCTTTACTCGCACTCTAAAACGTGATGGGGCGAAATAGCTATTATAGTACTCGGGTAATCTAATTAGTGATACATCTTTTAGCGTTGTTTTACACCCTAAAATAGTATTTTCATGACGTGTATGTATAAGACATACATACATAGCCCTTTTAGACTTTTACACCATCCCAAAATCATATGTCGTCTAATCTTATCCAATAAAAGTCAATCGTTGTTATATTTTCATTTATTAAAACCGAATAACGTAATAATTGAACAAAAAACTATAAGTAATAATTGAACAAGAAATAAAGAAAATATCTAGAAAATAGTGGTACAGACCGGTTCAATAGTCTGGGTAATAAATCCGCTGCCAGTATTAATAACGGCAGTGCCAGACGATGGAACCGTGCCGTCTACAGCGACCGTGCCGTAAACGGGGAAACGGCCACTGATTTTGATAGTGCCACCTATTGGCAAATCACCTGCCAGATTAATGTCACCGAACTGAAGAGCTGGCACGATTTCAGTGACCAATGGTGATACTTGCGCATTGTCGAAGTTACCAGCTGTGGCGTAAGGTGACACATTCGTTAAAATGTTGCCAGTCAATAAGTTTGACGATGGATTAACGTTGTTGCCAGGTAACAAGTTGGGGCGATTGCTGCATGGTGCTGGTAGTCCAATTGGAAGGCTGAATGCTACCTGTGAAAAAAGAATTATGTAATCTGAGTTTCTTCCCCTAATTATAATAAAGAGAAAATATTTATATTTTTGTTTGTAATCTTCTGGACCGATTTCAAAAATTCTTTCAACAGTAGAATGTCATAATATTATGATATGACTGAGTAACAAAGATGAAATTTTATATATGAAAAAAAATAGGGATCCCTATGAAAACTCCAATAATGTAAAATTGTTGTCTCTAAATATATTTCTACTGTCTGCCCCCCGTTTTATCCACGTAGCCTTCGGGGATAATGTAGCTTCCTATTAGTGAACGAATTTTGTGAAACGGTCCAGTAACTCAGGAGATTAACCAAACAAACTCTTCAGCTTTGCAATATTTATCTATTTGTCTGACCTGTAGGTACTCAAAAAAAAGGAGAAACTTACTAATATATCTAAGCAAAGCTCACACTGTAGAATCTGTCAACTTTAAATGACCACAGGTTAAATAAAGAAGGCATTTAAGGGTCTGTTGCATAAAACGCGGTCATAGTAAGGTTATAGTTAGGTACGGTTATAGTTAACTTTAACCGCCGAAAGAAAGCAAGCTGGGTTGCTCGTGTCACTTTAACTAAAATTTTAACCGTAACCATAACCGACCGAGGGAGATCGGTCATCGTCAAAAAGACTCTACGGTCAAAGCATGGTAATAGTTAAGTAAAATTTGACTATAAGTTTAACTAAAATGTACGAGAAACCGACCCTCAGGGATTTTTTAAAATTGAAGCCCTAAGGTTCGAAAAATCTTGAAGTCAACTTACTGTCACCAGCAAAGCAAGAGTCAGGGTAATGCATCCAGTGTTCACCATTTCGAACTGTAATTTACTTAATGTAACAATAACTGACCGCCTAACCATTTTTATACTATGTTTTACCTTATCAAGACTATAAGTTTATCTATAACAATTTGCGTAAATGTTGACAAAATTGTTACAAAATTAAATTATATGAAATATTGTTTCATTTGTTAAATAATTATATGGCAGATAGTGGTTACTACATACCTTGTAATATTTATGATAGAATGAAAGAAAACACATGAAAGTTACTAGGGTACTTTGTAGTAGGTACTCTCCTTTGCAGTAACTCCTTTAAAATGGCCACTTAACTTTAACCTTTTATAACTCGTAAAATGTAAATGATACTTATCGAAAAACTACAAAAGCCCTGAATGTTTTTGTTATTACGATAGACTACGCGGGTAAAGTGGTTGTGACATAGGGACGGACGGATGGACATAAGCAAACTACTTGTAACTCTAAAAAGTTATTATATACGTCGCGGTCAATTCTCCAACTTTTTATTTATTTATTGCAGTATTAAAATTAAAAATTACATAGCTCTATGGAGCCCTGTTCCCTGAACTAGCGTCAGCTGTGTTTTAGGAAACAGTTCTCACCCAATCAGTACATTACATATAAATGCTAAAAATTTTAACATTTGTAATATTAGTGTTTAAATAATTATTTTATTTTGCAGTTAGTGTGTGAGCGTATGAGAGTGTGGGTGAATACTTAAGATGTGTGGGTGTGTGTGTGTAGGGTGTGTGATGTTGATTGTGTATGTGTGGGGGTGAGTGTGTGTGTGCATGTTTGTGCCAAGATGTATATATGTATTTATAAGATTATGTTTGTTATCACTTGCATTATATAAATTACAACTGCAAATATAAATTTTAATAAAGTGTTATACTTAACTAAGTAGGTTATTTTTATTGTATGCCTTTAGATACTTGTGCTGTGACACCTTGCTTTTTACCAAAATATCCGACATAACATGGACTTAGTCTAATTGACCGTAGACCTAAGTATTTAATATTCAAATTGAAAAAGAGTCTTGACAGACGGACAGGTGGACAACGAAGTGATCCTCTCTGAACGATACTTACCGAGGTCTCGGGAGACCGGCAAGGGCTTTTTCCGCCAATGCATTGCATTAGCTTGGCTAACTAAAGAGGCATTTAAAGCTTTCTGCTTGTTGCTTAGTTGCTAATGATCGGTAGTAGCTTAGATTTTTCTATTATTCTAAATCATATTCGGCACAGAATTTGACAGAATACTTACGTGGTTGTAGCACAATGACAGTGTCACCACTGAGCGGGCGGAACAAGCTTCGGAAAAAAAAAATTTTGGCATTAAGGCGAGCGAACTCTTTTTTTTTCATTTTTTTTTTAAAGGACTAAGTTGGTAGCCTCAGATGGCTGCAACAACCTTACCGGACAAATCGGCGAGCGCAGAGGGCTCTCAGCCGGGTAATATTTAGGTAACAACGCCTGAGGGCATCCCCGAATGGGGTACGAACCTCGGCTCAGGGCGTTACCGGGGGAGGGGGAGGACTTTGTACGAGTTACGACTAATTGGGGGCGGTCGGATTACTAATGGCAGCTCGGGCCGCTTGAACGGAACGAGACTGAGAGGGACATCGCGGCGTCCTCGCCGTCGAGGACGGTAGCGTGATCGGTTGTGTGTAGTGTGTTGTGTACTTTTACGAGCTTCTTCAGCTTCGATTATTTTTTTTTTTTTAAAGTACTAAGTTGGTAGCCTCAGATGGCTGCAACAACCTTACCGGATAAATCGGCGAGCGCAGAAGGCTCTCAGCCGGGTAATATTTAGGTAACAACGCCTGAGGGCACCCCCGAATGGGGTACGAACCTCGGCTCAGGGCGTTACCGGGGGAGGGGGAGAACTTTGTACGAGTTACGACTAATTGGGGGTGGTCGGATTACTGTAGGCAGCTCGGGCCGCTTGAACGGGACGAGACTGAGTGGGACGTCGCGGCGGTCCTCGCCGTCGAGGACGGTAGCGTGATCGGTTGTATGTATACTTGGTCTATGGATACGGAGTATACGGGAGGGCGTGCAGGTTGCGGCTTTCACTATAAGAGGGTTGCGGTGATTAACGGCGGTATTGAAAAATCTGCGTGAGGTGCGTTTTATAAATTGTTTTATCGTGGGGAGACCTAAGTCAATGTGGAGATTTTCATTACGGATGTACCACGGGGCGCCCGTGGCCTTGCGCATGAAGCGATTTTGAATCACCTGAAGGCTATGGATCCGTGATGGAGCTGCATGTGCGAACACAGTACTAGCATAGGTCATGATGGGGCGGATACACGTGGTATAAAGTCTAACCTTGCTTTTAAGGTCAGCTTCGATCTGAGCTAATGTTATGGGGTCATCCGGCTCGCTAAGGGTTTGCCTTGGTCTAAGGATACGGAGTATACGGGAGGGCGTGTAGGTTGCGGCTTTCACTATAAGAGGGTTGCGGTGATTAACGGCGGTATTGAAAAATCTGCGTGAGGCGCGCGGGTAGTTTACCTACCATAAAAACGCTTTGATAAGTCCAAAAATAAGAAAATTGACTGAATGTACCTAGACCTAGAAACTAATTTCCACATTTATTCCTTGAGAAGACAGAATATTCTGTTAGATACAATTTACAGTTGACTCTACCACTGGTTAATGAGAAGACTTCGCTTCTCCAGCAAGAAACTCAGCAAGGATTTTTTGAGGATCTTTCTTTTGAATGTAGGATGTATAAGTAACAACTTTTGTTTGAAAAGTTACTTCAATAGGAAGTATTACTGCAATGTTTTGACACCAGAGTGCAGCACTAGCACAGATAGTAAACAAAGTTTTTTGAAACTCGCGCCACGTTCCCGAAGCCGTTTCTTCAGATAATCCACTTTTAAGGCCGTAGGATGCTATTATACCAAATAGTCATCACATAATAGTGTTGAAGTACCATACGTTATGGCACGCCATGGCGGTATGTTTACTGTATGTGCTAGTGGCGCCATCTGCGCACAGTTTTGCGTAAATTCAGGTCATTGATTTTTCAGCCTATCTCAATGTTATTTTGTATTTTGAATATAATCCCGCATCAACACAAATCACAATTATTAATTATTAAAATTATTTCATAGTTATGATAAAAATCCAAATTTAAATTAGTTTGACAATCTAATTTCTCAAAACTCCAGATAAAAACCATCAGAAAATAAAATCCATTATGATGTACTAGCCTCCGCCACGCGGTTTCATCCGCGTTCCCGAGGTATCTTATGCTTTCCCGGGATAAAAAGTAGCCTGTATGTTATTCCAGGGTATGATCTATCTATGTGTCAAGTTTCATCCAAGTCCGTTCAGTAGTTACGTGAACATAACAAACATTCATCCATACATCCATACTCACAAACTTTCGCATTTTTAATATTAGTAGATTTTTTTTTAATGAAATTATGTATGTACTACAGTGATCAATCAAAATCAAAATCAAAAACTCATTTATTCAATTTAGGCCCTGGTAAGGCACTTATGAACGTCGATAGTTACAAACATTACAATAGACTCTACTACCGGTTCGGAATACACTTGAACTGAGAAGACTCCGGCAAGAAACTCAGCAAGGCTACTTTTTTTTTTGTGGATGCATAATACTACGTCGATCTATGCCCGTCACACTTACTATTATTGTTTGTCTAGTAAAATTAGGATCATTTGTTTGGAACCATAATATCCTAGTAAGGCCACGACAAAAACAGCATTTAAACCAAATTAACAACATTTATTTAACAACTCTTCAAAACACTACATTACGTCCACAACCACCGAGCCCAGCTTGACTGATACCGAACTCATTAACAATAGGACCAGTGACAGAAAGAGAAGGCGTGATAGCCACTCCATCGACCATTCCGATGCTGCCATCTCCGCAGCTATACGACACTCCGCCCTGTCCGCCGGTTGGAACAGCGCCCTCGACCACCACCGAGCTCATGAATGGGAGCTGACCGCCGACAGACAACGGGCCCTCGATCGTCAGCTTGTCAGATACCACGGTCACGCCGGTCGGAGCGATGGGAGACGAGCTGGTTACCGCCAGCCCACCAGCAGCGGGTGCGATCGGTCCAAGGCCACCACGCCCTATGCCAGATATGCCATCGTATGCCAAGCCGATGCCGTCAGTGATGAGAGGATTGCCTAGCAAGCCAGCGGTGTATGGGTTTCCGATACAAGAGCCTGAAATCGTCTGGAAGAACAATTTGAATTAGTCTTTAAGTTATGTCTTGGTATTTTCAATAAATGCCTGTTTCCTTTCCTATGTTTGACCACAATTTCACCGTGGTCAGTGATGATGTGGGTGAAGTGGAAATTGGCTATAAATTACCACAGCTACGGAACACACCGGTATGATAGATTTTCAACGTGAGGGCGGTAGCCAGGCGAGTACAGGAGGTACACCCTTCCGTTGTAGGATTTGAAGTAGCGACCATGTCACTACCAATGAGCTATCATCACCATAAAACCTTACCTGAACAAGAAAAGCCGAAGCGCAGAAGACGATTGCCTTGACCGACATAGTACCTCGTATCATAGTGAACTATTAAATGATTATATTACTGAAATACCTGTTTTTATAGTTAACTATTTCATCCAGCATGTTTGTAATACATCGATAAATAAGTAATGCGCACACGTAATGCTGATATTGGAAATGATAAATGTTACAAAAGCTTGAGTAATTAATGATAAAAATTTAATGAACGTTGAAATAAAATTATTTTTAAGTATAAAACATAAGCTATCGCTTCATCAGATATCATTCAGTATCTAACAAAAAGTGATTATGAACACATTTGCTTTTTACTTCCTTTGCTTTCAAGCTTGTCTTGTACAGGTATGTAATCAACACATTTAAAACTAAAAACATACATAATTTAGCTCAGTGGTAGTGACGTCGGATGCCGCGTCGAAGGTTGTGGGTTCGAATCCTACAATGAGCTTGAGCTTTTGGTGAAGGAAAAATATCGTGAGGAAACCATGGCAGGGTACTTTGCAGTACCCGCTTGGCTGGCTACCAACCTCAAGTTGAAAATCTGCCGACAAGAGACATGAGAGCCAGTTCCATTTTAGGCTTTGTGTGCTTACCACCATCGGCCACATCATCACTAACTACGGTGATATTGTGGTCAAAAACAGGCCTATATATACATAGTAAAAAATAAAAGTTAATAAAATAATCTTTTTTACAGTCTGTCTGGAGTCAATATAATAGCTTTGGTCAAAGTTATGGACCAGCCGCCAATACTAACAAACTTGGATACAGAAGTGCCAGCCCTGGTCTGGCTAGTCCCGGACTTGGTGGTGCCAGATATCCAAATGACTTAGCCCCTGGTTTTGCCAGCGCTGGGCCATTAGCTGCTACTCCTCCTGCCACGTACAGTGGCGTTGGAGATGGTGATGTTTCAGTCAACGGCGAGTTGCCAGTGGTTGGCACCACGGTTATTAACGGCCAAGTGCCAATGATTGGCAAAGTGAAGTTCAATGGTGATGTGTCAGCTGGGGGTGTTGTGACTATTACTGGCACTTATGCTTGTGGAAGTAATAGTCCGTTAGTTTATCAGTAGAATAGTTTATTATAAGTATTTAAAAATTAAATTATTTTCAGTTTTAATTTACTTGTTTTTTTTGTTGTTTACTTGCTTCATTATCTGGTATAGTTTGGAGTATAACAATTTCACACCTTTCACTCCCTTTTGGGTTGTTTTAAGAAGTTTAAAGTAGTTACGTCTATCACAGAGTGATAAGCATTTTCTAAGAAATTATGATCTTAATTTGTTTGTATTGCATTATTTTTAAATACTAGACTTACCGTAATAATTCAAACCAAACAATTTAAACAGTAACAAATCTACTAGATGCCATGCCTCCATAAGGTTTCATTAAGGTACCATGAGGCCTTCTTGTCAAAGTAGATCATTTGTATATCAGTGTTTTTCCACCAAATGCCGCAAAAATTATTTCCTATAGGATTACTACATCATCCTAAATTACTAAAAGATTTTAATAATACAAACTCCGTCCTTTATTTGATTTGAAAAATCCAAAGTATACGAATAAGTTCATCAAATCTAGACGTAAATACTCGGACGTCTAAATTAGAATTACTATAACTTTTGATGCATATGCAGCAATTTAGAAAATTAACCTGAACCTAATCGATTTTGTGTCAACAAAGCTGTTTTTTATTTTGTATAGCAGGCCTATTGTATGTTTGTGTTTGACTATAATATCACCGTGCTCAGTGATGATGTGGCCGAAGGTGGTAAGTACACAGAGCCTAGAAGGGAACTGGCTCTCAAGTGCAGCTGTTGGAACACAGCGGAAGGTACCTGGCAATAGATTTTCAACTTGAGGTTGGTAGCCAGCCAGGCGGTTACTACAAAGTACCCTACCACTGCGCTATGGTTTCCTCACGAAGTTATCCCCCACCGAAAGCTCATTGTAGGATTCAAACCCGCGACCTTCGTCTTGGCATTCGACATCACTACCACTGAGCTATCATCACCATCAACCAGCGAAGTAAAAGTAAGATCATGCAACCGTAGTAAATAAGCGGTCGTAAATAAGCGGTCGTAAAATTGTAAAGTATCTACGTTATGCTTGAAGAAACTCGCCTAAGTGTGATATTTTGTTCGACTATAGTTTGTGATACTTTGCCAAGTAGCCTTTGGCCAACGCATTAGCTTCCAAAGAGGAAACGCTGCCAGCCTTCTGGGAACCTTGCCGTTAATAGTCAGCAGCGGCCGCCTCTAATATTTTTTTATGTGTAGTTTATATATTTGCTATAAACAATTGTAAGTATTGTATTCAATTATTCTATAATCTATACTAATATTATAAAGAGGAAAGATTTGATTGTTCGTTTTTATGTTTGTTTGTTTGCATTGAATAGGCTCCGAAACTACTGAACCGATTTGAAAAATTATTTCACTAATAGGAAGCTACATTATTCCCGAAGGTTATAGGCTACTTTTTATCCCGGGAACGCGAGTGAAACCGCGCGGAACAGCTAGTATACAATATTTACAACAAATAAACAAAAGTATTGTATTGAGTTACATGTACCTATTACTTACTATGTTTATGTATGCAAAATTTCAACGACAGATTTTATAGTATAAAAATTATGCTTATGCTTTGCGAGTATTGTTTTTGATGACAGCAACGGTCGTGACTTAAGTGTCTAAAAGGTAAAACGGAGCCAAGGTGAAGGGTCAATGCACTTGTGGTATCCTAAATGGTTGTCATAACCCCATTCACCAGGGTACCAGAGTCTTTCCATCCAGTCTCTTGCCTATGTCGTGAATAGAGATGGTACCAAAATGTTCAGCACTGTTATGACATTTTGCTCATATTAATGAGACTTGGCAATTCCACGCGTGATCTTATAGAATTGAAATGATGCGTCTGTCATTTCTTTAGTTATGTCATAAATAAAAGTCCCTAGGTTCAGTGTGGTACTCGAAACCGTGATATGAGTAGGTAATGTTATTTTTATTATTTTGAATAACTTATTATAATTTTAATGCTGCTGAACGAGGTCATCCCTTGCTGCCTCACAGATGTCTGCTTTACTTTTTCTCAGTGTAAGCGAGATGGAAATTATGCCTCATAAATCATATAAATTATACGTATGTGTATGTGTTACACATAATACTTATCAATATAATACTTTTCTGTAAGTGACAATTTGGAGTAGGTACAAAAAAATTACTTGATTTTTCTTCCTGTGGGGATTTATTTTATACCCCTGTTATAATGTATAATTTTTATATTAGTTGAAAATAAATGATAGAAGTAGGTAAAAAATAATAAATAATAATTTATTTTTCAAACTTAACAAACGTAACGTATAGTACTATTAAATTAAAGGACCATTACATCCACAAGAATAGGTGCCAGTGATAGTTACAGTGCCACTAGCTGGCATATTGCCACTGAACTTCACTGCGCCAGCCATTGGCACTTGGCCGTTAATAACGGCAGTGCCAGCCACTGGCAAATCCCCGGCGACTGAAACGCCGCCCTCTCCAGTACCACTATACATGGCAGGAGGAGTAGCAGTTACCGGTCTGGCACTGGCCGAGGATAAATCATTGGGGTATCTGGCACCGTTAAATCCAGGGCTAGTGACAGCAGCGTTGGCACCAAGTTGGTTAGGGCCAAGTAATCCTGGGTTCATTGATTTTCCGGCAATTCCTTGCCCAACATTTTTGTATTGACCTAACACAGTCTGGAAAAAAAAAGATGTTTTAATACTTTTTCTTTAGCCAGTAACGATATGACAAATTTAAAAAAAACAAAACAGCACATATTAAAAATTGAATTACTCGATAATTACCTGTATAAGACAAGCCTGGAGGAAGAGAACAAAATATGAGAGCGTGTTCATTATGTTATACTGAGGTACCTGATAAATCTTGAATGATAAAATATTAAGATTGTTTTATCTTATATACTAATTGATTATAATAATAATAAAGTAATGTTACATTTTATTACGTAATTATTATAACATATGAAACAATCGGAGACTTTTATGTAATGTACCTATCAGTTACAGTGTCGTGGTTAAATACAAAATAAGTAAATTTATATAAAAACAAGCGTTAATATAATATATTATTTTACAGTTCTTTGTTTCAGCATCATGGCTGTCCTAGCCATTTCCTGCGCTTCAGTTCTTTTGATTCAGGTAGGTAAATCTTGGTATTTATGTGTCCTGCTTAGCTAGAGAAAAACTATCTACGGTCCAAGTTCACCGACTAGAAAACGGTCCGATAAATTATAATCAGGCGTTTACTATGAATTTTTGTAAAAAAAGTTATCGTAAACGCCCGATTATAATTTATCGGACCGTTTTCATAGTCCACGTACGGGTGCTCTCAGCCACCTCTGGCACCTTTGAGTCCATTCAAAAATGGACTGTCTGTAAACATCGACCTAAAAAGGTCTTTCTTTATACGCGACTGTCAAAAGTATGAGTGTAGTGTTTTGTTTTCAGAAGAACAGACTTATATGTATGGAGAAGGTAATGGGGTATCGTTATATGTTTAATTTTTGTAAAAGGCAGTCTTTTGCGACTAGTAAAATGTAAATTAGTAGAGAGTCTCTAGGACACAAATTAAAGAAGTACCTTCTCTTGCAGTATTCAAATAGTATTGTGGTCTCCAAAAGAGCAAAAAGTATTGAAACTAAATGAATCTATGGTTAGAAAAAGAAAATAGCACGAGTCCTGCGACAGTATGAAAATGAACTTCATCTGGATCATCTGAATCTACATATCAATCAAAGATTAAACATGAATTTTATTGCAGAGAGGTGGAGATGGCTCATTTTCGTATTACTTTGTCGTCGCACTTTAGTTGTATCTCGCCGGTTACAGACCATTTATCTTCACTACATGATCACTACAGATTTAATCTCCTTGATCCTTTCAGATGATTTCAGGCTTATGTATCGGAAACCCATACACTGCTAACTTGCTTGGTAACCCTCTGATCACTGACGGCATCGGCTTGGCATACGACGGCATAACTGGCATCGGTCTTGGTGGCCTTGGACCGATCGCACCCGCTGCTGGTGGGCTGGCGGTAACTAGCTCGTCTCCCATCGCTCCAACCGGCGTGACCGTGGTATCTGACAAGCTGACGATCGAGGGCCCGTTGGCTGTCGGCGGTCAGCTCCCATTCATGAGCTCAGTGATGGTCGAGGGCGCGGTCCCGACCGGCGGACAGGGCGGAGTGTCGTATAGCTGCGGAGATGGCAGCATCGGCATGGTCGATAGAGTGGCTATCACGCCGTCTCTTTCTGTCACTGGGCCTATTGTTAATGAGTTTGGTATCAGTCGAGCTGGGCTTGGTGGTTGTGGACGTGTTGCAATCTAAAATTGTTGTCTTTTTTTAAGTTAATAAAATGTTGTTTTGATTTTAAATTCGTGGTTTTCGTTTTCTTTCTAAATGGATTTCTTTCATTTTATAGTAAAAAAAAAGTAATGATAAGCTTATCTCGGATAAATATGAAGTGGCTTCGGATTTCGAATCTTATTTTCAACTGAAGCTACTAAGTATCGTGCATCATCCCCGATGAAAGCGGAGTATCTATCTGCTTAAAAACGTTTTCCCTAAACATATACATTTTTGAATCAATTGTTTTACATGATCACCAATTTGGATTCACAAAAGGGCGGTCTACAATGACGCTGCTGCTAAACTTATAAAGCATATTTTCGAAGCTTGGGAGAAGTCTCAAGATATGGTTGGAGTTATTTGTGATCTTTCCAAGGCATTTTGATTGCGTAGACCATCACACCTTAGTTTTAAAACATCTACACTGGAGTTCACAGAGTGGCACTAGATCTTGTAACATCTTATATGTGCAGTCGCCAACAAAAAGTAGTTATTACCGGTACTAAGTCCTCAGGGTCTTTAGTTAAAACAGGCGTACCGCAAGGATCAATTCTAGGCCCATTTTTGTTTTTGGCGTATATCAATGATCTGCCCTATAGTTAATGCTATAGTTTAATTTTTTATACCTCCTTAATTTTTTTAAGAAAGACACAGAACTTACACAACTCAATGACACGTTATCATCTGTATCGAAATTATTTGCGGCCAATAATATGATACTTAACTCCTCTAAAATTTGGTGTATATGGTTTTCTATCCGCAATGTTGCTAAGATTGACAGTCTTGTCCTGGTCGATGATGTTAGACTCGAACTAGTAGATAAGACAGTTTTTCTCGTGGTAACACTAGATAGTAAAATTCAATGGGTGTATGGTTATTATCCTACTGGTTAAAGTCAAAGTCAAATTTACTGAAGTTACCACCGGTTTGGAATTCTGCCTTTAACTAAGAAGAAAATGGTAAATGTCGTTACACGCCTCTTATAGGTTTAGGTAACATAAATCTACCTACTTGAAATTGGGTGTATTATTTTGATGAATGTATTAATTATGCTGATTGTTGGTGAATCTAATAAATAAATAATTGAATAAGTAAAGAGCAGTCTTAAGCAGACCAGCAAGGCATTGTGTAACTGTCTTGTAATCGGATTCCGATAACGATGGCTCTCGTAATAATCTTTTATTTTTGGCATTGTCTATCTTTTTTTATTCCCATGACTAATTTCAAATGATTAATTCTTATGAGAAGTAATTACAATCGCAGTTTAGTTGTTGTTCACCTAAGATAGACAATACCAAAATTATAAGATTATTACGAGAGCCATCATAATCGGAATCAAGTTACACAATCGCTTGACATTTTTGGTTTATTTGTAAGTAGGTATTAATGATTGCATTGATTTAATCACTTCCTCTTAAAATAGTAGTGAGATCCAAGGAAGTAGGTACTTCAACTCAAATCGATCTGAGATAAGATAACAAACGACTGTAATAACGCTATAACAATTAATTTATTTTAACAAAAATCCTTAACAAATTATACTCCCGAACCACATCCAACTCTTCCAAGTCTTGCCAGATCTATTTCATTCGCTATCCTTTGCTCATAAGCGAGTTCAGTTGCTGCTGGGGCACCACCATTCACGATTCCTATAGCCCCATTCCCACAACTATAAGCTATAGATCCTGATCCAGAAGTAGGCAACGATCCTTGCACACTCACAGCGGCCAAAACTGGCAGTTCACCGTTTACAGATACAATACCTTCGATGGTATTCTCTGAAACTATTGTAATGCCAGTAGGCGCAATAGGTGAGGAACTGGTTACTGGGAAGCTACCGCCACTGGATGGTACCATGCCAGGAGCATAACCAGGTAAGGGTAGTCCAGCTAAGCCATTGGCTGGCATGTTACTGAATGCGATTTCATTGGCCACTGATTTGGGACCGTAAGCTATTTCGTTAGTTGCTATTCTGGGAGCGTAAGCCATTTCGTTTGTAGCCATTCTGGGACCAAGAGCTATTTCATTCGTAGCTACTCTGGGACCAAAAGCTATTTCGTTTGTTGCTATTGGGCCGTATGGCATCTCGTTGGGACCAAAAGCAATGTCCATAGCCGATAAAGAGCCGTCTATCAAACCGGGACTGAGGATTGCAGGGTTGTAGACATTGCCTATGCTTTGGCTTGAGATTGTCTGAAAAAAATAAAAATTAATTACGAATCTAAGACGTTGGGAAAATATTTTGAGATGGGATGAAATGATCAGGGGGTTAATTTATGACGAGTCCAAATCATTAAAAAATATTTATTAATTTTTATTTTAAATAAATACATGTATAATTAAACCCAGGATCGGGACAAATGGACATGTTTATTCACAAAAAAAATTGTCCTGGATGGGAATCGAACCCACGACCTGTGGCGAGATAGGTGGTCTCTTAACCAACTGGCTCGTTAAAGAAGATTAGTCAAGAAATGTCTATGAATAAGTACTTAAAATAGGTATTGCACTACAAAATGTAACAGAGGTAGGTACCAAGTCAAAAAATTACCTGGAAAATAATAACTTGAACGCAGATAGTGATAAATATTTTGGCCGCCATCTTGTATTGTGTTGATTATTTGATGTCTGAGTACTGAATGGTTTCTAGGATAATTTATCTATCTTTTTATACATAAATTATATATTTAAATTAAGTAATTATTTACTTATCTACTCTCTATTTTGTAATTACAAAATGCTTTTTCAAATTATTGTCAAACATTTTTT
The DNA here is from genome assembly GCA_963555595.1 of Tethea ocularis. Classification (NCBI taxonomy): domain Eukaryota; kingdom Metazoa; phylum Arthropoda; class Insecta; order Lepidoptera; family Drepanidae; genus Tethea; species Tethea ocularis. The sequence continues at coordinate 1,946,481 of OY741983.1, read as the reverse complement.
ACAATCGATAAAAGTAATGCAAGAATGAAATTGTGATTTAAATCGATAATTTATTTGAATCCTTATCTATACATAACATAACCTTAGAAGCACGTACAATATTTCATTTCGATACGACCGCGATCTGAACGTTAGTTTTAGCGGGAGCTCTCCGCAAATGACTCCGTCCCATGAAGTAACGAATTACCGTTTTTTCCCGCCATCCCCTAATTTACCTCCATAGGAATTGAATTTGCAAAAATACTTTCTTAGCGGATGGCTTCCTTAAAATAGCTATATGTATGCAAATTTCACCCTGAACCGTCCAGTGGTTTGAGCTGTGCGTTGATAGATCAGTCAGTCACCTTTTCCATTTATTCAGACCTAGCTGTTCCCCACGGTACAATTTGGTACTGTTACAATGTCGAACAGGTGTTGACTTAGTAGATAATAATGTACTTTAATAAATTTGACACCTCACCGCCTCCCTCATCCACCTACCAGCAAAATATCTCTGGGTGCCCACTCTGAAAAATTACATAGGTACGATAAAATCATTTAAAATTAAAAAAATAATTAATAGGGGTATTCCCTATTAATTACTATAAATTAAGAAACCCTTATTTGAAACATCCATTATTGAATATGCAAACATAGTTAAGTTAAAACTGAATTCTCTTTATTGCCAATTATATGTCCCCCCACAAGGTGGACCGACGATCTTGTGAGAGTCGCGGGAAACCACTGGATGCGGGTAGCGCAAGACCGGCCATCGTGGAGATCCTTGGGGGAGGCCTTTGTCCAGCAGTGGACGTCTTTCGGTTGATATGACAACAAATATACCTACCTACAAACTAAATATTATAAAAAAAAATCCTGGAGGCGTGTGCTGCTACCGATCAACGGCAAGGTTCCCAGAAGGCTGGCAGCGTTTCCTCTTTGGATGGCCAAGCTAACGCGTTGACGGAAAAAGCTCCTCGCCCGCCGGTCCCCTGTGACCTCAATTAGTTTTGAAGATCGGCGAGCCTCGGACCCACAAGGACCCAAAACTAAACTAAATAATAATAATTTAGTCAAATAATAATCAAGGGAAACCAACGTCGTATAGCACAAACCCACGCTATAGGTATATAGCTACAAGACTGGTGGAATTGGGCCTGAAGCTGTAAAATTATGACGTCACACGAAAGTCCGCTTCCGTCATAATGATATGGTCTGGCAAGATTAATAAAGAATAATCAGCGTTTGACGATATGGTTTCACCCGCGGTTTCACCCGCATTGCCGAGGTATCTTATGTTTTTCCGGGATTAAAAGTAGACTATATGTTATTCCAGGGTATGATCTATATATGTGCCAAGTTTCATCCAAATCCGTTCAGTAGGTTTCACGTGAAAGAGTAACGAACATTCATCCATACATACATTTTCTACTCATTATTTTATAGGTACTATATATTTTTTATATAATTATTTTATACTCATAAATTTTCGCACTTATAATATAAGTAGGAAGTAGGATTCACCGATAGAGGCGCTGATATCGTTTTATTTTTATATCCATATCCATGGCGTCGGACAATAATTATTATTTTGATAAAAAAAGCTAATAATTAAGTAAAATGTCATTACCGCGTAAAACTAATTTTGAATTTTACGAATGTCACTCCAAAACTATGGGATCCCTACCAAACGTTGATTGACTTACTTGTTATTTGTTGAGAGCTCTTTTCCGCAAGTAGGCCGCTTGGGTGGGCCCTTTTTGCGTGAAGGGGGCCGGCTATGTCTCCAGCCAGCACAGCTCCGTCCAGAAGCTCAGGGGTGCTATTCTGTAAGACAATATCACAAGCTCGACGACGAATTCGACGCTGTCACTATACTCTGTCTCTATCTTTTACTATGCTATCACGTGAGAAGTCCGTTGTACGCGGCATCGTTGTGCGAGCTCGTCGACGAATGAAACGTTAGAGAATAGCATAGCACACTCCTGGGATGTCCGCGGACTTCGCGGAGTGACCTCGCTGATCAGAGGATTTTCGCTTGACATTATCATACGTTTAGGTAAACGATATTAACTGGTCACATCACATCATGAAGTGATCAAAGATGGCCACGACATATCGATTTTCGGAGTAGGCCCTCAGCTGCGTTAAAGAAAGACATGCTCAGCTACTAATAATAGTAGAAAAAAAAACATTTTTCAAAATGGTCAAATTTGGTCAAAATGATATATTTAGGCAAAACCAATAAAATAAACGAACACAATAATCATATACCTAATCAAATCCGTGTTGCCAACTCCCAAAAATTCTTACCGCTACAGTTCAAGTCAAAAATTCGTCACATGTAACCACACACAAAGTCAATTTGCATCTAAAATTGAATTGATACTGATTGATTATACTATTGATAGGTCCAAAGTGTACTTTAATAGAAAAAAAGTTATTTTATAGCATTATCTTGGAAACAAAACTGTACTATAATGAATCATTATACACGGGTGTGCCCAAAGTGGGTCATTAAAGTACTGATTTTGATTTCATAATAAGAACATTACGATATGAGAGTAGATAAAGACACTTATTGTATTATTAAAAATGAAATATCTTTAGATGGAAGGATATAGTATAGTATAAGTATAAACAAAAACAATTAATAGTTTCGTCATGTTTATAGAAATGTACTTTATTGTTAGTTATGGTGCTGCCATCTGTAGTTCACAAGTGCCTTCGAAGGTCTATTTGATATTAATTTTGTTTTTGTGGCGCCATCTATCTATTGGTAGCGTGTTCGGTATTAGTGTGTTGTCGGTAGATGTCACTTGTTACGATGTAACCTCGATTTTATATAACACTTGCAATCCAATACCAAAGAATAAATAATATATAGGCCAATACAATACAAGTAATTTAGCTTTCCACCACGCGGTTTCAAAACCTCTCAGACCGCATTGTACCCCCTTAGGGGTTGAATTTTCAAAAAGCGGATGCCTTTCTTAGCGTATGCCTACGTTCTAGTCATTTAGAAAAAATACACAAAGAAATTAATTATGGCATTTGATTTTATTAAAAGCTGGACATAGAAATTGTGAAGATTTATTACGACACACTTCAGTAGATAGTGCTACAACCGCAACCACCGAAAGGAGCAGCGAATCCTCCGATACCACCCAAACCAAGACCACCAAGACCTCCGAAAGTAGGAAGACCCCCAAAGCCTCCAACGGCAGCCAAACCGGAGCCATAGGCAAGTCCATCAGCCAAACCCGCATCAGCTCCAATACCCTCACTTACGATGCCAATGTTGCCATTACCGCAACCGTATGCGACAGATCCAGCCCCAGCGGTGGGGACAGCAGCATCCAAAGCTACAGCACTCACGAATGGCAGATTTCCAGATACGGCAAGTATGCCTTCAATACCGTTCTCAGACGCTATCGAGAGACCGGTGGGAGCGATGGGGGAGGCGCTGGAGATGGGCAGAGCACCGCCACTGGCAGGAGCAATGCCTGGAGCGCTGGCGATACCGGCCAAGCCGTATGCAGCGTTGTAACCACCGTCGACAATACCACTGTAAGCCAATCCGTTTCCTGCCAAGCTAAGGCCTGCACCTGCAAGACCGTTGCAACCGACTCCGTTGATACCCAAGCCTGCGCCAGCCAAGCTAGCACCAGCTAAGCCACAGGGGGTAGCTATTCTGTCGGCGTAGCCAATACCGAGGCACTGGCTGAATGCGGTCTGGAAACGTATGAATAGTTTTTATTATTTCTCCTACTTCATGTGAATTAGGTAATCAGTGGTTGTGATGTCGGATACCGTGGCGAAGGTCGTTGGAATCCTACAATAAGCTTGAGCTTTTGGTGAAGGAAAACATCGTGAGGAACACGGTGTGTACTTTGTAGTACCCGTCTGGCTGGCTACCAACCTGAAGTTGAAAATCTGTCTCCAAGCACCTACTGGTGTTCGGACTACTGCGCTTGAGAATCAATTGCCTTCTTGGCATTGTAACAGGTCGGCAACACATTGGTAATACCTCTAATATTGCAAATAGTGGTAGGCGACGACGGTAACCATTTATCATCTATCTATCTATCAGAAAAAAGAATTGTCATGAAATTATACCTGGACCAGGAGGGCCTGAGCGCAAAGAATGAGGATAGATTTGGCAGTCATTGTAGTTTGTGTTCTAGTTGACAGGACGAGAATGGTTTACAGCTGAAGTTCATTTACTTTTATATGTAGTTGTTTATCAGTAAATTATTTTCATAAAATACAGAAAGAATTGAATTCGTTTTATTGTAACATCAATTTAGTAAATAATTCAAATGTCACGTTTTTTTTATTTTCACAATAATTTACTTTATCACTCTTGCTTGTGACACATTTGTGCTACGGTATAAATGGGTCACAGTTTATTCAAAACATCATTCTGTGTTCAGCACTCCGTTGAAAACAATAAAACATGTCCACCTTCGCTATCCTGTTGTTCTGCATCCAAGCGTGCTTAGTCCAGAATGTGTTCAGCCAGTACCTCGGTGGAGGTTGCGGATGCGGAGCAGGTCTCGGTCTCTCTGACGTAGCTATTGCTGGTCTTCCCAACGCTATCAATGGTCTTGGCTACGGATACGGTGCTGGTCTCAATGGCGTGGGTCTTGGTAATGCTGCCTTTGGTGGACTCCCCCTTGCTGGCGCTGGTCTTGGTTACGGAAGTGGTTTAGCACTCCCTGGTCCTGCTTACGGTGGCGCTGGTGACGGTAACGTGGCGGTCGCCGGTGAGTTGGGAGTCGGTGGTACCACTGTGGTCAGTGGCCAGGTGCCGATAATCGGCGCTGTTACATTCGGCGGTGACGTGCCCGCCGCTGGCGCTGTCTCTATTGCCGGCAGCTGTGGATGCAGCTGCGGCGCCTCTCCCTACTACTACTGATTTATAATAATGTTAGGAAAATAAATTCATGAATTATTAAAAAAGTTTTTTGTTTTCGTGCCATTAACCGCTAGTTCAGAACTAAAGTTGTTTTATTGTTTATGATGTATATAATATGGTGTAACAGATAGTAATATGGTGGCAGTAGGTGAGTATTTATAAAATGAGATTGTTGGCACTTCCGAATGAAAATCTTAGAATAAATAAAAGCCACTAGAATTTGTAAATGATCTGTGATAATGATCAGTATATAAATAATGCACAACTTCTAATATACACAAAACCAAATACTCATAGAACATCATCAACATTCTTTAAGAACTTTTACCTTGTGCTTTGGAGACCTAAAAGACCTCTCAACTTATATTTCCTGTGGTGCGTTTGAACCCTGATCAGACTCCTAAAATAAAGATAGTTTAAAATATAGATAGTTATGATAAAAGGGTAATCTACTATTGAAAAAAATTTAAAAATAAAAATAGAACCGCCTTCAATGGCATAAAATAACTTTTTGACTGTTTTGAAGTATTTTTTAGTTATAAGTTTTTTGTATTAGGTACCTATTTTCACCACTGAATATAAGTAAATTGTTCAAAAATATTTTTGCCTTTGAAGAACCGCTTCGGCTATTATTTATTGAAAGTTTTTTTCGGTATTACCCGTTTTTTTTTGTTATTCGTCGAATACCAAATAGTTGTCCATACTTTGGACTTTTAAGGAACAAAAAAAGTAAACTTTAGAAAACTTTCGTTCTGTACCTCAAAAGGAAAAAACGGAACCCTTATCGGATCACTTTGTTGTCCTTCTGTCTGTCAAGACCCTTTTTCTCAGGAACGCGGAAAGGTATCAAGCTAAAATTCATATCTAATACTCAAGTCTACTGTCCTTTAGAGCTGTGAAAAATTAAACTTCTAAACCAACGCAATCAAAAGATACAACCGTTTATGTCGCAAATTTCGACAGTCAAAACCTACAGGGTACTTCCCGTGAACTCAGAATCTTAAAATTTGGTACGAAGCATAGATAAAGGAAAAAATGCAAAAAGCATAAATTTTTTAGTTACATCATGTAATAACAATATTTTTAATAATTTTAAACTTACTAGGTACCCCTTTCCTCATGAACGCGTAGAGAAAATTGATATTCATATCAAGTACTCAGACCTATAATACCTTTAAGCTGTAACAAAATCAACTTCTATGTCAACGCAATCAAAAGAGACAGCAATTTAAGCCGCATATTTTGAAACTCGCAACTACTCGCAAGGGAATCAAAACCTAAAGGATACTTTAAATCGACCTAAAATCTTGAAATTTGGCATGAAGCAACGTTTTATAGCACACATGAAGGAAAAATTTCAAAAACCTTAAATTTTTAGTTACATCACATAGTTTTTTTTTTAATTATTATAAACTTATCAACCTTTTCCTCATGAATGCGTAGAGATATCAAGTTGACATTCATATCAAATATTTAGGTCTAATTGCCTTTAATAAGCCGTGAAAAAAAAAAACATATTTCTAAGTCAACGCAAAAACGCAAAGGTACAACCATGTATTCCGCATATTTTGAAACTCGCAACTACTCGCAAGGAAATCAAAACCTAAAGGATACATCCTGTTGACATAAAATCTTGAAATTTTCTCTCTAGAACACAATATTTTTAGAGTTCCGGAACTCAAAAGAAATAAAAACGGAACTCTTATACTCTCACTCATGTGTCTGTCTGTTGAAATTTGGTACACATTTGTAAGTCGGTGACCCAAACTCGATAGAAAGGTACCTACGTGTTGTCCGATTGGCTCTGCGGCACATGATTGACATCTTCTCAAATCGATGATTAAAACAACCACATATATGCAATTAGTTTATTTCAAAACAATACTGATCAATTTCCTCGGCTATTTTACTATCAGTATATTCTTCAGTAGTAGTAGGGAGAGGCGCCGCAGCTGCATCCACAGCTGCCGGCAATAGAGACAGCGCCAGCGGCGGGCACGTCACCGCCGAATGTAACAGCGCCGATTACCGGCACCTGGCCAGTGACCACAGTGGTACCACCTACTCCCATCTCACCGACGACCACCACGTTACCTTGACCAGTGCCGCTGTAAGTGGGACCAGCGAGTGATAATCCACTTCCGTAACCAAGACCAGCAAGACCCACGCCAGCGAGACCCGCACCGTATCCGCAGCCAAGACCATTGACAGTGTTAGGAGGACCAGCTACGTCAATAGCTACGTCAGTAAAACCAAAACCCGCTCCGCATCCGCAACCTGAACCGAGGTACTGGCTGAACACATTCTGGACCAAGCAAGCTTGGATGCAGAATAACAGGATAGTGAAAGTGGACATATTTGATTGTTTTCAACGACGTGCTGAACCCAGAATGAAGTCCGGAAGATTCTGTGACCTATTTATACTATAAATATTGAGCGATAACAACATTATTTAGTAAATAAAAACGTGATAAAAAGAGAATTTTAACTTTACTTGTTATCATAATTTTGCAAGTGAAAAGAATGTTAGTTTGTTGATAAAGAAATACCTATAAAAAGCAAAGAACGAATTGTAAATATCACATTTACCTACTCCGTTTACTACAACACAAACTACAATGTCTGTCAAAGCCGTCCTCATTGTCTGCGCTCAGGCCCTGCTGGTCCAGGTATAATTACAAATATCAAAATATACTAAATCAATCCGCACAATAAACGTTTATGTAAGGAACAAGAACAAAGTTTTATTTGTTTATATTTTCAGATCGCATTCAGCCAGTGCATCGGCAGTGGGATCGGCTACGTCGATAGGATTGCTGCCCCCTGTGGCTATGCTGGCACTGGCTTGGCTTACGATGGACTGGCATACAATGGTCTCTCAGGTGCTGGTCTCGGCTTAGCAGGAAATGGATTGGGTTGCAACGGTATTGTCGGCGGTGGTTACAACGCTGCATATGGCATTGCCAGTGGCGGTGCTCTCCCCATCTCCAGCGCCTCCCTCATCGCTCCAAGCGGTCTCTCGATAGCGTCTGAGAACGCTATTGAAGGCATACTTGCCCTATCTGGAAATCTGCCGTTCGTGAGTGCTGTAGCTTTGGATGCTGCTTTGCCCACCGCTGGGGCTGGATCTGTCGCATATGGTTGCGGTAACGGCAACATTGGCATTGTGAGTGAGGGTATTGGAGCTGGTGCGGGTTTGGCTGACGGGCTTGCCTATGGCTGCGGTTTGTCTGCCGTTGGAGGCTGTGGGGGTATATCGGCTCCTGCCTTCGGAGGTCTTGGTGGTTTTGGTTTGGGTGGTATTGGAGGATTCGCTGCTCCTTTCGGTGGTTGCGGCTGTAGCAGTATCTACTGAATTAAATAATATATTTAATTTTCATAATTTTCTATCTGCAGCTACAAATACATCAAATATATTTAATGTCTTTGTTTGATTTCCCTCACACGTGATTCCTGAACCTAGTTATGGGGGGAAGATAGCTATTTCAATGGGTCCCGACTGCTACAATTTTTTGTATGGATTTGACGCTTATAAGTATCGCCTTAGCAACTTTGGCGTTTCTTAAGTTAAGTGCAATCGAGTATGACGACTTCCTTGTTTTAGTGTTTTTTAGTTTTATAAATTACAGTTTATAATTTTTTAGATTTATTATTGAATGAGTTTGTATAGTAACGTAATCCTATTAATATTATAAACGTGAAAGTTTGTATGTATGTAGGTATGTTTGTTGCTCTTTCACGCAAAAACTACTTAACGGATTTGGATAAAACTTGGCACATAGATAGATCATACTTGTCAAAGTTGTCAAAACAAATTGATATGCTACATGTCTGCTCCCCTGCGTTACCGGGTAGGCTACCGTGCCGAATAGGAGGTGAATATCAAAAGGTAATAACACACAATGGCAACAACATAAGCGCGAATGCATTGATATTTAGCTATAGGAGTTTTAGCCATTTAATCTGTTACCGCCTTCAGCGCTTGCAGGTACTCCCAGTTTATGTTGTGTTCTGATACATAATTTATACTCAGTGTCACTTTCACAATTAATACAAATCTAACGACACCTTTGAAGCTAAAATCCGTTTGACCCGTTCAGGCTACAGAGCGTGCCAAATATTTGAATTTGGCTCCAAAAAATCCGCTTTTTTGTTTTTATTATTTTCATATACCCAGTGTCACTCTCACAGTAAATACGTCTTTAAAGATACCCCTCAAGCCAAAATCCATCGAGCCGTTCAGGCTGCAGAGCGTGCCAAACAAATATACATAGATACATACGTACTCTCGAAAAACATAACCCTCCTACTAGCACTAAAATAAAATGTAACAATGTAGGAACTTTTGACTGTTTTGGAGTTATTTTTTGTTGGAAGTTTTTTATATTACATTTAAGTAAAATTTATCAAAAATATTTTTGCCTTTGAAGTACCGCCTTCCGCTATTTTTTATTTAAAGTTTTTTGGTATTCGGCATTACTCGATTATTTTTGTTATTCGTCGAGTACCAAATAGTTGTCTAAAGTAAACATTTAAGGAACGAAAAAAATATAGACTTGAAAATAAATAAAGTAACTTTAATTTTTCATATAAAACAAAACACACTTAGTATTAATTATTACAATTTATTAAAAAGTTTGAATGTAATGTCATGTTGAAGATAATTTTGGTATTTAAAGTCCAAAAGGCGCAGATTGTGGTACATAAAACTAGTTTTTCTGTACGATTGGGTTCAAGTTGTTTGCAATTTTTAACTGACTTCAAAATGGAGTAGGTTATGAATTCGTCGGAATGTTTTATTTCACTTTTTTATGAGCAAAATCTCATTTATTTCAGTTAAGACGCTTTGGAACTTCAGACCCCGTTCGTAGCATGGCAAGTGTAGACTAGAGTAAACTCGAATCTTCGACCAATATTAATCGCGGAATAATTTCATCGCGTCATTTTAATGTGATTTCATTGGCCGAAGATTCGAGTCTTCCCTAGTCTACGCTTACTGTGCTACGAAAATACACTTTAAAAAATCTGAAAAAAAAAAGGCGGTTCTGTCTTCAAAAAGTAATCGCGTAACAAATATTTAAAAAAAAAACAAAGTCAAATTTAGATCCTCCTTCTTTTTGAAGTCGGTAAAAAATAAAGTATACACGTGTTGTCCGATTGGCTCTGCGGCACATGATTGACATCTTCCCAGATGGATGATTAAAACAACTAAATATATGCAATTTGTTTATTTCAAAACAATACTGATTAATTTCCTTGGTTATTTTACTATCAGGATATTCTTCAGTAGTAGTAGTAGGGAGAGGCGCCGCAGCTGCATCCACAGCTGCCGGCAATAGAGACAGCGCCAGCGGCGGGCACGTCACCGCCGAATGTAACAGCGCCGATTACCGGCACCTGGCCAGTGACCACAGTGGTACCACCGACTCCCATCTCACCGACGATCATCACGTTACCTTGACCAGTGCCGCTGTAAGCAGGACCAGCGAGTGATAAACCACTTCCGTAACCAAGACCAGCAAGACCCACGCCAGCGAGACCCGCACCGTACCCGCAGCCCAGACCGTTGACAGCGTTAGGAAGACCAGCTACGTCAATAGCTACGTCAGTAAAACCGAGACCCGCTCCGCATCCGCAACCTGAACCGAGGTACTGGCTGAACACATTCTGGACCAAGCACGCTTGGATGCAGAATAACAGGATAGTGAAAGTGGACATATTTGATTGTTTTCAACGAAGTGATGAATCCAGAATGAAGTCCGGAAGATTCTGTGACCTATTTATACTATAAATATTGAGTGATAACAACATTATTTAGTAAATAAAAACGTGATAAAAAGAGAATTTCAACTTTACTTGTTATCATAATTTTGCAAGTGAAAAGAATGTTAGTTTGTTGATAAAGATATACCTATAAAAAGCAAAGATCGAGATGTAAATATCACACTTACTCCGTTCACTACAACACAAACTACAATGTCTGTTAAAACCGTCCTCATTGTCTGCGCTCAGGCCTTGCTGGTCCAGGTATAATTTCAAAAATCAAAATACCTATACTAAATCAATCGGCATATCAAGCGTTAATGTAAGGAACAAGAACTAAGTTTTATTTGTTTATATTTTCAGATCGCATTCAGCCAGTGCATCGGCAGTGGGATCGGCTACGTCGATAGGATTGCTGCCCCCTGTGGCTGTGCTGGCACTGGCTTGGCTTACGATGGACTGGCATACAATGGTCTCTCAGGTGCTGGTCTCGGCTTAGCAGGAAATGGATTGGGTTGCAACGGTATTGTCGGCGGTGGTTACAACGCTGCATATGGTATTGCCAGTGGCGGTGCTCTCCCCATCTCCAGCGCCTCCCTCATCGCTCCCAGCGGTCTCTCGATAGCGTCTGAGAACGCTATTGAAGGCATACTTGCCCTATCTGGAAATCTGCCGTTCGTGAGTGCTGTAGCTTTGGATGCTGCTTTGCCCACCGCTGGGGCTGGATCTGTCGCATATGGTTGCGGTAACGGCAACATTGGCATTGTGAGTGAGGGTATTGGAGCTGGTGCGGGTTTGGCTGACGGACTTGCCTATGGCTCCGGTTTGTCTGCCGTTGGAGGCTGTGGGGGTATTGCGGCTCCTGCCTTCGGAGGTCTTGGTGGTTTCGGTTTGGGTGGTATTGGAGGATTCGCTGCTCCTTTCGGTGGTTGCGGCTGTAGCAGTATCTACTGAATTAAATAATATATTTAATTTTCATAATTTTCTATCTGCAGCTACAAATAAATCAAATATATTTAATGTCTTTGTTTGATTTCCCTCATACGTGATTCCTGAACCTAGTTATGGGGGGAAGATAGCTATTTCAATGGGTCCCGACTGCTACAATTTTTTGTATGGATTTGACGCTTATAAGTATCGCCTTAGCAACTTTGGCGTTTCTTAAGTTAAGTGCAATCGAGTATGACGACTTCCTTGTTTTAGTGTTTTTTAGTTTTATAAATTACAGTTTATAATTTTTTAGATTTATTATTGAATGAGTTTGTATAGTAACCTAATCCTATTAATATTATAAACGTGAAAGTTTGTATGTATGTAGGTATGTTTGTTGCTCTTTCACGCAAAAGCTACTTAACGGATTTGGATAAAACTTGGCGCATAGATAGATACTTGTCAAAGTTGTTAATACAAATTGATATGCTACATGTCTGCTCCCCTGCGTTACCGGGTAGGCTACCGTGGCGAATAGGAGGTGAATATCAAAAGGTAATAACACACAATGGCAACAACATAAGCGCGAATGCATTGATATTTAATTATAGGAGTTTTAGCCATTTAATCTGTTACCGCCTTCAGCGCTTGCAGGTACTCCCAGTTTATGTTGTGTTCTGTCTGATTCATAATTTATACTCAGTGTCACTTTCACAATTAATACGAATCTAACGACACCTTTGAAGCTAAAATCCATTGACCCGTTCAGGCTACAGAGCGTGCCAAATATTTGAATTTGGCGCCAAAAAATCCGCCATTTTATTTTTTTATTTTCATATACCCAGTGTCACTCTCACAGTAAATACGTGTTTAAAACACCCCTCAAGCCACAATCCATCGAGCCGTTCAGGCTGCAGAGCGTGCCAAACAAATATACATAGATACATACATACTCCCGAAAAACATAACCCTCCTAATGGCACTAAAAAAAATGTAACAATGTAGGAACTTTTGACTGTTTTGGAGTTATTTTTTGTTGAAAGTTTTTTATATTACCACTGCATTTAAGTAAAATTGTTCAAAAATATTTTTGCCTTTGAACAACCGCCTTCTGCTATTTTTTATTAAAAGTTTTTTGGTATTCGGCATTACTCGATTATTTTTGTTATTCGTCGAGTACCAAATAGTTGTCTAAAGTAAACATTTAAGGAACGAAAAAAATATAGACTTGAAAATAAATAAAGTAACTTTAATTTTTCATATAAAACAAAACACACTTAGTATTAATTATTATAATTTATTAAAAAGTTTGAATGTAATGTCATGTTGAAGATAATTTTTGGTATTTAAAGTCCAAAAGGCGCAGATTGTGGTGCCTAAAACTAGTTTTTCTGTACGATTGGGTTCAAGTTGTTTGCAATTTTTAACAGACTTCAAAAAGAAGTAGGTTATGAATATTTTCATCGCGTCATTTTAATGTGATTTCATTAGCCGAAGATTCTTGTCTTCCCTAGTCTACGCTTACTGTGCTAGGGGGGCAGAAGTTGCAAGAGTCTACCGACATCGCGCGCCGGTTCGAAAATACACTTCAAAAAGTCTGAAAAAAAAGGCGGTTCTGTCTTCAAAAAGTAATCGCGTAACAAATATATATATAATAAAAAAAACAATGACGTCATTCGTCGGGCCCTTACCTCCGTCAACGTGCCGGCAATTTTAGAGCCGAACGGTGTTGCACGTGATGATGGTAAGAGGCCCGATGGTATGACGTTGATGCCCTGGAGTAGAGGAAAAGCGTTAGTGTGGGACGCAACTTGTGCGGATACCCTGGCACAGTCCCACCTACAATCTACTTCATGTGTGGCGGGTGCGGCTGCTGTAGCTGCGGAAAACCAGAAGCGACGGAAATATGTAGATCTCAGTGAGAATTACATATTTCTACCGTTTGGGGTAGAGACTATGGGACCGTGGGGGCCAGATGCTCGGACCCTTTTTAAGGAGCTGTCGACGCGTCTCATCGACCGCACAGGTGACCAAAAGGCTGGCTGCTACCTCGGACAACGGATAAGCCTTGCTATCCAACGAGGCAATGTGGCCAGCCTTCTGGGCACTCTACCAGTGGGCAGCAACTTCAACGAAATTTTTTATTTATAAAAAAAAAATTATGTAGTATTTAGTAAGTATTATTATTATTTTTTATTTATTTAGAATATTTCTTGTAAATAATTAGATTTAGGTTCTGTTTAATTAAATAGCATGAAAAAAAAACAATGTCAAATATAGATCCTCCTTCTTTTTTGAAGTCGGTAAAAAATAAAGTATACACGTGTTGTCCGATTGGCTCTGCGGCACATGATTGACATCTTCCCAGATCGATGATTAAAACAACTCAATATATGCAATTTGTTTATTTCAAAAAAATACTGATTGATTTCCTTGGTTATTTTACTATCAGGATATTCTTCAGTAGTAGTAGGGAGAGGCGCCGCAGCTGCATCCACAGCTGCCGGCAATAGAGACAGCGCCAGCGGCGGGCACGTCACCGCCGAATGTAACAGCGCCGATTACCGGCACCTGGCCAGTGACCACAGTGGCACCACCGACTCCCATCTCACCGACGATCATCACGTTACCTTGACCAGTGCCGCTGTAAGCAGGACCAGCGAGTGATAAACCACTTCCGTAACCAAGACCAGCAAGACCCACGCCAGCGAGACCCGCACCGTACCCGCAGCCCAGACCGTTGACAGCGTTAGGAAGACCAGCTACGTCAATAGCTACGTCAGTAAAACCGAGACCCGCTCCGCATCCGCAACCTGAACCGAGGTACTGACTGAACACATTCTGGACCAAGCACGCTTGGATGCAGAATAACAGGATAGTGAAAGTGGACATATTTGATTGTTTTCAACGAAGTGATGAATCCAGAATGAAGTCCGGAAGATTCTGTGACCTATTTATACTATAAATATTGAGTGATAACAACATTATTTAGTAAATAAAAACGTGATAAAAAGAGAATTTTAACTTTACTTGTTATCATAATTTTGCAAGTGAAAAGAATGTTAGTTTGTTGATAAAGAAATACCTATAAAAAGCAAAGAACGAGATGTAAATATCACACTTACTCCGTTCACTACAACACAAACTACAATGTCTGTCAAAACCGTCCTCATTGTCTGCGCTCAGGCCCTGCTGGTCCAGGTATAATTTCAAAAATCAAAATACCTATACTAAATCAATCGGCATATCAAGCGTTAATGTAAGGAACAAGAACAAAGTTTTATTTGTTTATATTTTCAGATCGCATTCAGCCAGTGCATCGGCAGTGGGATCGGCTACGTCGATAGGATTGCTGCCCCCTGTGGCTGTGCTGGCACTGGCTTGGCTTACGATGGACTGGCATACAATGGTCTCTCAGGTGCTGGTCTCGGCTTAGCAGGAAATGGATTGGGTTGCAACGGTATTGTCGGCGGTGGTTACAACGGTGCATATGGCATTGCCAGTGGCGGTGCTCTCCCCATCTCCAGCGCCTCCCTCATCGCTCCCAGCGGTCTCTCGATAGCGTCTGAGAACGCTATTGAAGGCATACTTGCCGTATCTGGAAATCTGCCGTTCGTGAGTGCTGTAGCTTTGGAGGGTGCCTTGCCTACCGCTGGGGCTGGATCTGTTGCATACGGTTGCGGTAACGGCAACATTGGCATCGTGAGTGAGGGTATTGGAGCTGGTGCGGGTTTGGCTGACGGACTTGGCTATGGCTCCGGTTTGGTTGCCGTTGGAGGCTGTGGGGGTATTGCGGCTCCTACTTTCGGAGGTCTTGGTGGTCTTGGTTTAGGTGGCATCGGAGGATTCGCTGCTCCTTTCGGTGGTTGCGGTTGCAGCAGTATCTACTGAATTAAATGACATAATTAATTTTCATAATTATCTATCTGCAGCTACAAATAAATCAAATACATTTAATGTCTTTGTTTGATTTCTCTCATACGTGTTTCCTGGACCTAGTTATAGGGAGAAGATAGCTATTTTATTACTTGAGTAATGTAATAATCTAGTTTGTATATTTGTTGTAAATAATTGTATATATTGTATAGTTAAGAAATTATGAAAAAAAAACAGTGATATATTTATGAATTCCTTATGGGTTAATGATAGCTATTTTATGCTTGGTTCCCACGTGGTTATGATAAAAGGGTAAAATGCTATCGCTTAAATTATTAATTAAAATAAAAAACTTTCATATAAAATAGAACCGCCTTCAATGGCACAAAAAAAAATTACAATATAGGAACTTTTGACTGTTGTGGAGTTATTTTTTATTGAATGTTTTTTTCGGTATTCGGCATTACGGTTCCGTACTCCAAAAGGAAAAAAACGGAACCCTTATAGGATCACTTTATTGTCCGTCTGTTGGTCTGTCAAGATCCTTTTTCTCAGGAACGCGTGGAGGTATCAAGCTGAAACTCATATCAAATAATCAGGTCTACTGTTCCTTGGAGCTGTGACAAAATCAAACTTCTAAACTAACGCAATCAAAAGATACAGCCGTTTATGCTGTAAATTTCGACACTCGCAAGGAAATCAATACCTACAGGGTACTTTCCGTGAACTCAGAATCTTGAAATTTGGTACGAAGCAACGTCTTATAGCACAGATAAAGGAAAAATTGCGAAAAGTTCAAAATTTTAGTTACATCATATAATAAAAAAAATTTTAATAATTTCAAATTTACTACTCTTTTTCTCATGAACGCGTAGAGGTATTAAATTGAAATTCATAACAAATACTCAAGTCTATAATAACTTTAAGCTGTAACAAAATCAAACATCTATAGGTATATCAACGCAATCAAAAGAAACAGCAATGAGGAATAACAACAAAAAAATCTAATTAGTCCGTCAGTTAGATTATCAAAAAATATTGGATACGTATTTTTTATTTTATTAAATCAATAAGAAATTACAAAGATAAGTCCCATCAAAGTGCAGGATTGGGGCTTGTGACGTCATTGTACAACTACTTTTTAGTACACCTTTTGCAGACAAATTTAACGGAAAATTTTAACGCACTGTATCTTCGTTATTTTTTGTTTTCGGATCAAAATAAAAAATACGTATCCAATATTTTTTGATAATCTAACTGACGGACTAATTAGATTTTTTTGTTGTTATTCCTCATTTTGAAACTCGAAACTTCTCGCTAGGGAATCAAAACCTAAGGATACTTCCAGTAGACCTAGTATCTTGAAATTTGGCATGAAGCAACGTTTTATAGCACAAATGAAGGAAAAATTGCGAAAACCTTTAATTTTCTGTTACATCACATAATATTTTTTTTTTATAATTGTAAACATATTATCCTTTACCTCATGAACGCAACCTACATGGTTCAACCATTTATACCGCATATTATGAAACTCGCAACTACTCGTAAGGGAATGAAAACCTAAAGGCTATTTCCCGTTGACATAGAATCTTGAAATTTTCTCTCTAGAACACAATATTTTTAGAGTTCCAAAACTCAAAAGAAATAAAAACGGAACTCTTATACTCTCACTCATGTTTGTTTGGTACAATATGTGTACCAAATTTCAACAGACAGACGGTTCAACAGTAAGTCGGTGACCCAAACATGGACGTGTCACGTAAATACATGAATTTCAAACTGGGGGGGAAAATTTTAAAAAAAGTTTTGCAAACTATACTGTGTGACATATCAAATGAATGAGCTCATTGTGAGGATTTCTTAAATTATATCCTTGGAGTCGTGGGAGGCCGCTGGTATGGGACGCCACGTGTGCTGACACCCTTGCACCCTCCCACGTCCAACATTCATCACGGGTGGCGGGCGCTGCCGCAAACGCTGCGGAAAACCTCAAGCGGAGGAAATATACTTCTCTTGGAGATAGTTATATATTTCTTCCGTTTGGGGTCGAAACTATGGGTAGTTGGGGTCAAGATGCTCGCAGTTTGGTTAGGGAGCTGTCCAGACGCCTTATTGACACTACAGGTGACCAAAGAGCTGGCACTTACTTCGGGCAGCGCATCAGCCTTGCAATCCAACGAGGTAACGTTGCCAGCTTTTTGGGGACCCTGCCTGCGGGCGGCGATTTAAATGCGGTATATTATTTATAGTTACTCTGTATATAGGTTTGATTTTGTAGTTTAATTTTAATTTAATATTTCATTATTGAAGATGATTGATTAGCGCTAATGTAAAAACTGTAGTTATTTATTGTGCTTGATGCGTACGACGAGTTAGTTTTGAAGTTTTATCTATAAATTCCTGACCACAAGTTATCACTATCCTATATTTTTAAAAAGTTTTGAAGTTATTTAAGAAAATAGGCGAAAATTTACCATTCCCCCCACTCCTAATCTCCGTAACTACTGGACCAAATTTTTTGAAAAAACAGAATATAGTTCTTTACCTATAGATTACAGGAAAACGTCTTTGGTATTTAGAGAAACATAGAAAATTACGGAACCCTTGTGCGCGAGTCAGACTCGCACTTGTCCGGTTTTTTTTAAATCGGTTCACATATGGCGGAGTAATCGCGTAACAAATATACAACAAAAATACATACAGTCGAATTGAGATCCTCCTTCTTTTTTAAAGTCGGTTAAAAATATAGTAAGTACACCTACATGTTGTCCAGTTGGCTCTGCGGCACATGATTGACATCTTCCCAAATCGATGATTAAAACAACCACATATATGCAATTAGTTTATTTCAAAACAATACTGATCAATTTCCTCGGCTATTTTACTATCAGTATATTCTTCAGTAGTAGTAGGGAGAGGCGCCGCAGCTGCATCCACAGCTGCCGGCAATAGAGACAGCGCCAGCGGCGGGCACGTCACCGCCGAATGTAACAGCGCCGATTACCGGCACCTGGCCACTGACCACAGTGGTACCACCGACTCCCATCTCACCGACGACCACCACGTTACCTTGACCAGTGCCGCTGTAAGTGGGACCAGCGAGTGATAATCCACTTCCATAACCAAGACCAGCAAGACCCACGCCAGCGAGACCCGCACCGTATCCGCAGCCAAGACCATTGACAGTGTTAGGAGGACCAGCTACGTCAATAGCTACGTCAGTAAAACCAAAACCCGCTCCGCATCCGCAACCTGAACCGAGGTACTGGCTGAACACATTCTGGACCAAGCAAGCTTGGATGCAGAATAACAGGATAGTGAAAGTGGACATATTTGATTGTTTTCAACGACGTGCTGAACCCAGAATGAAGTCCGGAAGATTCTGTGACCTATTTATACTATAAATATTGAGTGATAACAACATTATTTAGTAAATAAAAACGTGATAAAAAGAGAATTTTAACTTTACTTGTTATCATAATTTTGCAAGTGAAAAGAATGTTAGTTTGTTGATAAAGAAATACCTATAAAAAGTAAAGAACGAGGTGTAAATATCACATTTACCTACTCCGTTTACTACAACACAAACTACAATGTCTGTGAAAGCCGTCCTCATTGTCTGCGCTCAGGCCCTGCTGGTCCAGGTATAATTACAAATATTAAAATATACTAAATCAATCCGCACAATAAACGTTAATGTATGGAACAAGAACAAAGTTTTATTTGTTTATATTTTCAGATCGCATTCAGCCAGTGCATCGGCAGTGGGATCGGCTACGTCGATAGGATTGCTGCCCCCTGTGGCTGTGCTGGCACTGGCTTGGCTTACGATGGACTGGCATACAATGGTCTCTCAGGTGCTGGTCTCGGCTTAGCAGGAAATGGATTGGGTTGCAACGGTATTGTCGGCGGTGGTTACAACGCTGCATATGGCATTGCCAGTGGCGGTGCTCTCCCCATCTCCAGCGCCTCCCTCATCGCTCCCAGCGGTCTCTCGATAGCGTCTGAGAACGCTATTGAAGGCATACTTGCCGTATCTGGAAATCTGCCGTTCGTGAGTGCTGTAGCTTTGGAGGGTGCTTTGCCCACCGCTGGGGCTGGATCTGTTGCATACGGTTGCGGTAACGGCAACATTGGCATCGTGAGTGAGGGTATTGGAGCTGGTGCGGGTTTGGCTGACGGACTTGGCTATGGCTCCGGTTTGGTTGCCGTTGGAGGCCGTGGGGGTATTGCGGCTCCTGTCTTCGGAGGTCTTGGTGGTCTTGGTTTGGGTGGTATCGGAGGATTCGCTGGTCCTTTCGGTGGTTGCGGCTGTAACACTATCTACTGAATTAAAATACATAATTAAATTTCATAATTATCTATCTGCAGCTACAAATAAATCAAATACATTTAATGTCTTTGTTTGATTTCTCTCATACGTGTTTCCTGGACCTAGTTATAGGGAGAAGATAGCTATTTTATTACTTGAGTAATGTAATAATCTAGGTTGTATGTTTGTTGTAAATAATTGTATATATTGTATAGTTAAGAAATTATGAAAAAAAAACAGTGATATATTTATGAATTCCTTATGGGTTAATGATAGCTATTTTATGCTAGGTTCCCACGTGGTTATGATAAAAGGGTAAAATGCTATCGCTTAAATTATTAAATAAAATAAAAAAACTTTTATATAAAATAGAACCGCCTTCAATGGCAAAAAAAAAAAATTACAATATAGGAACTTTTGACTGTTGTGGAGTTATTTTATATTGAATGTTTTTTTCGGTATTCGGCATTACGGTTCCGTACCCCAAAAGGAAAAAAACGGAACACTTATAGGATCACTTTGTTGTCCGTCTGTCTGTCTGTCGGTCTGTCAAGATCTTTTTTCTCAGGAACGCGTGGAGGTATCAAGCTGAAACTCATATCAAATATCAAGTCTACTGTTCCTTGGAGCTGTGACAAAATCAAACTTCTAAACTAACGCAATCAAAAGATACAGCCGTTTATGCTGTAAATTTCGACACTCGCAAGGAAATCAATACCTACAGGGTACTTTCCGTGAACTCAGAATCTTGAAATTTGGTACGAAGCAACGTCTTATAGCACAGATAAAGGAAAAATTGCGAAAAGTTCAAAATTTACAGTTAAAGTTACATCATAGAATAAAAATATTTTTAATAATTTCAAAGAAGAATGTCCAGTTTTGACCTGTCAAACAATTAGCGCGTCTAGAGATAAGATATATCTTAAAAAAATGCTTTACATTTTAAAACACTAACTAGAATTTTAATACAAAGTCTAGAAAAAATTAAAATGATTTTTAAAAATGTTCATGTTTGGCAATAATTTTTATAAGAGAACGCATCCATTTTGGACTCATCCATTCATAGAGTACATGATTTACGTTCCATTTATCGCACAAGGACGCAGCCGCGCTGTCTCTATTTATTGACTTTAATTATTTTTAATTCCTAATCTAATAAAACCTTTTTTTCTATTCCTAACTATCCTTAATACGCGTTAATTTTTACTTGATTACCGACTGTAAGCATTTATTTTGGAGACAAACTACTGAAGAAAAAAAAAAATGATCGATATGCGCGAAACAGAACGTGACACTTTTTTTTTAAAGCTTTGACAGCTTTAAAAAAAAATACGTTTGAATTATAGCAACTTCACGACGATTGTTTTCAGACAATAATCTACGACCATAGCTGTTGAAGGCTGGTTACACCAAATACCTGCCTATATGTACCTATACTTTTTCATACTTAACCTCAAACAATGATTTTATTATAACATTTTTCCCCGACTTCCAAATAAAAATCTGATGAGAGTATTGATTTAAGTGGACATTAAAGATTCTAATACAATACTAACAGTCAGTAGACACCACCTAATAACAAAATTGAGTGACAGGTCAACGCATGTATGGGAAATGGGCATTGTTCTTTACTACTCTTTTTCTCATGAACGCGTAGAGGTACTAAATTGAAATTCATAACAAATACTCAAGTCTATAATAACTTTAAGCTGTAACAAAATCAAACATCTATATCAACGCAATCAAAAGAAACAGCAATGAGGAATAACAACAAAAAAATCTAATTAGTCCGTCAGTTAGATTATCAAAAAATATTGGATACGTATTTTTTATTTTATTAAATCAATAAGAAATTACAAAGATAAGTCCCATCAAAGTGCAGGATTGGGGCTTGTGACGTCATTGTACAACTACTTTTTAGTACACCTTTTGCAGACAAATTTAACGGAAAATTTTAACGCACTGTATCTTCGTTATTTTTTGTTTTCGGATCAAAATAAAAAATACGTATCCAATTTTTTTTGATAATCTAACTGACGGACTAATTAGATTTTTTTGTTGTTATTCCTCATTTTGAAACTCGAAACTTCTCGCAAGGGAATCAAATCCTAAGGATACTTCCAGTAGACCTAGTATCTTGAAATTTGGCATGAAGCAACGTTTTATAGCACAAATGAAGGAAAAATTGCGAAAACCTTTAATTTTCTGTTACATCACATAATATTTTTATTTTTTAATTGTAAACATATTATCCTTTACCTCATGAACGCAACCTACATGGTTCAACCATTTATACCGCATATTATGAAACTCGCAACTACTCGTAAGGGAATGAAAACCTAAAGGCTATTTCCCGTTGACATAGAATCTTGAAATTTTCTCTCTAGAACACAATATTTTTAGAGTTCCAAAACTCAAAAGAAATAAAAACGGAACTCTTATACTCTCACTCATGTTTGTTTGTTGAAATTTGGTACAATATGTGTACCAAATTTCAACAGACAGACGGTTCAACAGTAAGTCGGCGACCCAAACCTGGACGTGTAACGTAAATACATGAATTTCAAACTGAGGGGGGAAAATTTTAAAAAAGTTTTGCAAACTATACTGTGTGGCATATCAAATGAATGAGCTCATTGTGAGGATTTCAAATTGTACTGTTTTATAATTTTTAAAAAGTTTTGAATTTATTTAAGAAAATAGGCGAAAATTTACCATTCCCCCCTCTCCTAATCTCCGTAACTACTGGATAATTTTTTTTGAAAAAACAGAATATAGTTCTTTACCTATAGATTACAGGAAAACGTCTTTGGTATTTAGAGTAAGATAGAAAATTACGGAACCCTTGGTGCGCGAGTTAGACTCGCACTTGTCCGGTTTTTTTTAAATCGGTTCACATATGGCGGAGTAATCGCGTAACAAATATACAACAAAATACATACAGTCAAATTGAGATCCTCCTTCTTTTTTAAAGTCGGTTAAAAATATAATAGGTACCTACATATTGTCCAATTGGCTCTGCGGCACATGATTGACATCTTCCCAAATCGATGATTAAAACAACCAAATATATGCAATTAGTTTATTTCAAAACAATACTGATCAATTTCCTTGGCTATGTTACTATCAGGATATTTTTCAGTAGTAGTAGGGCGAGGCGCCGCAGCTGCATCCACAGCTGCCGGCAATAGAGACAGCGCCAGCGGCGGGCACGTCACCGCCGAATGTAACAGCGCCGATTACCGGCACCTGGCCACTGACTACAGTGGTACCACCGACTCCCATCTCACCGACGACCACCACGTTACCTTGACCAGTGCCGCTGTAAGCGGGACCAGCGAGTGATGAACCACTTCCGTAACCAAGACCAGCAAGACCCACGCCAGCGAGACCCGCACCGTATCCGCAGCCAAGACCATTGACAACGTTAGGAGGACCAGCTACGTCAATAGCTACGTCAGTAAAACCGAGACCCGCTCCGCATCCGCAACCTGAACCGAGGAACTGACTGAACACATTCTGGACCAAGCAAGCTTGGATGCAGAATAACAGGATAGTGAAAGTGGACATATTTGATTGTTTTCAACGACGTGCCAGACCCAGAATGAAGTCCAGAAGTTTCTGTGAAGTATTTATACTATAAATATTGAGTGATAACAACATTATTTAGTAAATAAAAACGTGATAAAAAGAGAATTTCAACTTTACTTGTTATCATAATTTTGCAAGTGAAAAGAATGTTAGTTTGTTGATAAAGATATACCTATATAAAGCAAAGAACGAGATGTAAATATCACACTTACCTACTCCGCTCACTATAACACAATCTACAATGTCTGTCAAAGCCGTCCTCATTGTTTGCGCTCAGGCCCTGCTGGTCCAGGTATAATTTCAAATATCAAAATATTCTAAATCGATCCCCATAATAAGCGTTAATGTAAGGAACAAGAAAAAAGCTTCATTTGTTTATATTTTCAGATCGTATTCAGCCAGTGCATCGGCAGTGGGATCGGCTACGTCGATAGGATTGCTGCCCCCTGTGGCTGTGCTGGTACTGGTTTGGCTTACGATGGACTGGCATACAATGGTCTCTCAGGTGCTGGTCTCGGCTTAGCAGGAAATGGATTGGGTTGCAACGGTATTGTCGGCGGTGGTTACAACGCTGCATATGGCTTTGCCAGTGGCGGTGCTCTGCCCATCTCCAGCGCCTCCCCCATCGCTCCCAGCGGTCTCTCGATAGCGTCTGAGAACGCTATTGAAGGCATACTTGTCGTATCTGGAAATTTGCCGTTCGTGAGTGCTGTAGCTCTCGATGCTACTGTGCCCACCGCTGGGGCTGGGTCTGTCGCATACGGTTGTGGTAACGGCAACATTGGCATCGTGAGTGAGGGTATTGGAGCTGGTGCGGGTTTGGCTGACGGACTTGGCTATGGCTCCGGTTTGGCTACCGTTGGAGGCTGTGGGGGTATTGCGGCTCCTGCCTTCGGAGGTCTTGGTGGTCTTGGTTTGGGTGGTATCGGAGGATTCGCTGCTCCTTTCGGTGGTTGCGGTTGTAGCACTATCTACTAAATGAAATGTCAATTTTTTTTTATCTCCAGCTATAAATTAAAACAAATGCGTACTTACCACATCTTTATTTGATTTCCCCCAAATAGACACTTATCGACAATTATATATTAACTATACTAACCTATGAAATTGCCGTTTTTCACGCAAATTAGTTAACCCCCTTTTTTTCTATATATATTTTTTTTAATCAAAGTATTAATAACCCATGCAATTAATGAATTTTAGCCAGCGTAGTGGTAGCTAATTGATGCCCTTTTTGAAAAAGTCTGCTGTTCAAAGGCATTTTGAACTGCCTGTCGGTTATTGAATTCTTTCCCTGCCAAGAAGTTATCCAAATTCTGGAAAAAGTAGACGTCTGTAGGGGCAAGGTCTGGTGAGTACGGTGGATGACGAAGAACTTCCAACGTCTGGTGTGCAGTATGAGGTCGCGCGTTGTTGTGCAGGAGCAGCGGAACCGAACAATTGACCGATTTTTACCTTGCCAACATCGAAAGCTGCCTTTAATTTGTCATTGTCGACTAAAGTTTTCGGTCGACCACGGGGTTCATTTCTTAGGTCTAAATTTCCAGAACGGAAGCAGGCAAACCAATAACGGGTGGTGCGATCATTAGTAGCGTTCGTGTACTATGTCTCCATATACGTCTTTGATGTTGCGTGCCGCTTCTGCACCCATACTCCATAATCACTCGAATTTTAATGTATCCATGATGACTAAAAACCTACAAATGCGATGAAAACAGAACGCTAATCATTAAGGGTAAACCTTCGGTTGGAGCGTGAAAATCAAATTTTATCACGTTATTTGCAAATTGCAGCTCAGTTATAGGTCGTAAGTTATCAACATGTTATTTGCGAGAAGAATGGTAGTATATTTACTGATTAATAACAAAAGAAATCATCAACATATTCCTCCAAGGTATATTACTGACATATGTCGTATATGTCAGTAATATACCTTATTTCATGAAAATGTTACTAATATACTACTAGGTACTTTTAAAGTTACCAACAAATGAAATAATTGATATTAGTGTACGTGATATAACCGATTTTGTGGCGCCATCTATCCATTGGTAGGGCGGTGTTTAATGTCAAGTTATCGATAGATGTCGCTTGTTAGTACCTACTACAGACAACAGAGGTTTTGCTTTCCGCTGTGTGTCTAGAACTAGAAGACAACCTCTCGACTAGGAAGTCTGAGGAAAGAGAAAAGCATACCTACACATCATGATAGCTAAAATCAATACCTATCGACGTTCATAAGTGCCTTACCAGGGCCTAAACTGAATAAATTAGATTTTGATTTTATCAGGTCAGGATTTTAGTGATCAATTTTAATGCTATTGGAGGGGCGGGGGCTTCAGCCTCTTAGCCCCCCCTGGATCCGCCACTTAATATCATTCTGCTTCAACTAACATCGTTTACGTAGGAATTCTACCTAATAGGTCCCGTGTTGCTTTTAATAAATGTTTCTTTTTTAGATGTAGGTAATAGAAAGGGATTATAGTTTTCTTACTTTTTTAAAGAGGTTTTTTTTTTAAATGGCATAAAACCGTATTTTTTACTAAAAGTGTGCCTCGTCTGTCTCGCTTGTCCCCGTCAGTTTAGTACGGAGAGCCGGAGAGCAGAGAGCCTCTTCCATTACAGAAAAAGTTATTCATCCCCACTTTACGTGTAGGGAAAATACCTTTTAAAAGGGAAAGGATTTTAATTTACCACTTTGTCAGCGTCATTAACTGGTATACACATACCAAATAACAGCTATTTATTATTAAAAGTCTCAGAGATAAGCCTAAATAAGACAAAACTTGTCCTTACTACGGAACTCTAAAAAACAACAAGTAACCTCGCAACTGCTTACATGTTTAAGTCAAGCCTGAAGGAAGGTTAAAACAGTTATGTAAATAAATTAATTACGTGACATCAAAGTTTAATCTTGAATGATTTAACAATATGATTATTTCATTATTTTACTGTTAGTTATATTACTGTGTTTAGTAAACTATCAATTACTTAAGTAAATATGTCCGAGGCTCGCCGATTTTCTCGAACATTATCTTTAAAATTAATTGAGGTCACAGGGGACCGGCGGGCGGGGAGCTTTTTCCGCCAACGCGTTAGCTTGGCCATACAAAGAGGGAACGCTGCCAGCCTTCTGGGAACCTTGGAAAATAACTACTGTACGTATGTACCTACGTGTTGTCTTGGCATATGGGTTTATGTAATCTTTTCAATGTAAAATGATAATGCTGGAAAATTTATCCCCGACGAGTCCTGCACTATAACATTGATATCTTCCCAAATTTATGATTAAAACAACCAAATATATGCGATTTGTTTATTTCTAAACAATACTGATTAATTTTCTCGGCTATTTATTGTCAGCATATTCTTCAGTAGTAGTAGGGAGAGGCGCCGCAGCTGCATCCACATCTGCCGGCAATAGAGACAGCGCCAGCGGCGGGCACGTCACCGCCGAATGTAACAGCGCCGATTATCGGCACCTGGCCAGTTACCACAGTGGTACCACCGACTCCCATCTCACCGGCTACCGCCACGTTACCTTCACCAACCCCGCCGTAAGCAGGACCAGCGAGTGATAAACCACTTCCGTAACCAAGACCGGCACCAGCGAGAGGGAGTCCACCAAAACCAGCACCAGCGAGAGGGAGTCCGCCAAAGGTAGCGTCAGCTATCGCAGCATTAGCTAGACCCACGCCAGAGAGACCAGCTCCGTATCCGTATCCGAGACCGACACCCGATCCGCATCCACAACCGCCGAGGTACTGGCTGAACGCGTTCTGGACCAAGCACGCTTGGATGCAGAACAACAGGATAGCGAAGGTGGACATGTTTGATAGTTTTCTAAGGAGAGCTGAACACAGAATGATATTCGGACGACACTGTAACCAATTTATACCGAGAATTAAGGGTGATAATAAATTATTTTGAAAATAAAAACGTGACATTTAAAATTACAATACCTATTTGTTATTAATATAAAATAAAAACACCTTTTATTAATCGATATTACGACACACAATTTAAAACCTTAATTCTTTATCAGCCAAAAAGTAATAAACAGTAGTAAGTATAAAAGGTAAAATACTCGATCAAAATACCATTCTAGTTCTGTCGAATAGAAACTACAATGTCTGCCAAAGCTGTCCTCGTTCTTTGCGCTCAGGCTATCCTGGTTCAGGTATTTATTTTTAAATATTTATGACATTTTTTTTTATTAATGGATTTTTTACTAGATTTATGACAGGCTCTGGAATGATATAAAATATTATTATATTCCGGAAAACATTTTAATCACTTGAGAACGCTAAAGAAATCACGGGAGCCGAGGAGTTATATTACCTATTATTATATTTTCAGACCGCATTCAGTCAGTACATCGGCCGTGGGATTGCTGCCCCCTGTGGCTTAGCTGGCGCTGGTTTGGCTTACGATGGACTCGCTTACAACGGTCTCGCTGGTGCTGGTCTTGGCTTGGCAGGAAATGGATTCGCTTACAACAGTATTGTCGACGGTGGTTACAACGCTGCTTACGGCATGGCTGGTTTTGCTAACGCTCCAGGCATTGCTCCTGCAAGTGGCGGTGCTCTCCCCATCTCCAGCGCCTCCCCCATTGCTCCCAGCGGTCTCTCGATAGCATCTGAGAACGCTATTGAAGGTATCCTTGCCGTATCTGGAGATCTGCCATTTGTGAGCGCTGTAGCTATGGAGGGTGCTTTGCCCACCGCTGGGGCTGGATCTGTCGTATACAGTGCCGGTAATGGCAACATTGGCATCGTGAGTGATGGTGGATACGGCGCTGCTGTGGCTGATGGAATTGGTTACGGTAACGGACTTGCTTACGGCAACGGTCTGGCTTACGGCAACGGTCTAGCTTACGGCAACGGTCTGGCTTACGGCAACGGTCTGGCCTTTGGTTCCGGATTAGCAGCCGCACGTGGCTTCGGAGGTATTGCAGCTCCTGCTTTTGGCGGATGCGGCTGTGGTGCTGTATACTGAACACTTTCTCATACCTAAAACGAATAGTAAATATAAACAAATGCATAAATAAATTTTGTTTGATTCACGTTCGTCATCGTAAATTGACGCTCATTGCCTACTCAGTATTTTTTTATTTAAAAGCTTTTATTTAACTTGCACTGTATGTTTGTTCGGGTGAAATCTTGCTACTCAATTTAGAAGCAGATATCTTCAACCGATTGAACTGAAATTTTGCATACACGTTTAGTTTGGATGACAATACACGATAAGCTGTGTGACGTGATCATATATAAATAAATAAATATCCATCGGCAGTGGGATCGGCTACGTCGATAGGATTGCTGCCCCCTGTGGCTGTGCTGGCACTGGCTTGGCTTACGATGGACTGGCATACAATGGTCTCTCAGGTGCTGGTCTCGGCTTAGCAGGAAATGGATTGGGTTGCAACGGTATTGTCGGCGGTAGTTACAACGCTGCATATGGCATTGCCAGTGGCGGTGCTCTCCCCATCTCCAGCGCCTCCCTCATCGCTCCCAGCGGTCTCTCGATAGCGTCTGAGAACGCTATTGAAGGCATACTTGCCCTATCTGGAAATCTGCCGTTCGTGAGTGCTGTAGCTTTGGAGGGTGCTTTGCCCACCGCTGGGGCTGGATCTGTCGCATACGGTTGCGGTAACGGCAACATTGGCATCGTGAGTGAGGGTATTGGAGCTGGTGCGGGTTTGGCTGACGGACTTGGCTATGGCTCCGGTTTGGTTGCCGTTGGAGGCCGTGGGGGTATTGCGGCTCCTGCCTTCGGAGGTCTTGGTGGTCTTGGTTTGGGTGGTATCGGAGGATTCGCTGCTCCTTTCGGTGGTTGTAGCACTATCTACTGAATGAAATGTAAATTTTTTTTTTATCTCCAGCTATAAATTAAAACAAATGCGTACTTACCACATCTTTATTTGATTTCCCCCAAATAGACACTTATCGACATAATGCCAATATAAATTTAGGTCTCTACCTATGAAATTGCCGTTTTCACGCAAATTAGTTAACCCCCTTTTTTTTCTATATATATTTTTTTAAATCAAAGTATTAATAACCCATGCAATTAATGAATTTTAGCCAGCGTAGTGGTAGCTAATTGATGCCCTTTTTGAAAAAGTCTGCTGTTCAAAGGCATTTTGAACTGCCTGCGACAGGCAGTTCAAAGGCATTTTGAACTGCCTGTCGGTTATTGAATTCTTTCCCTGCCAAGAAGTTATCCAAATTCTGGAAAAAGTAGAAGTCTGTAGGGGCAAGGTCTGGTGAGTACGGTGGATGACGGAGAACTTCCAACTTCTGGTGTGCAGTATGAGGTCACGCGTTGTCGTGCAGGAGCAGCGGAACCGAACAATTGAACGATTTTTACCTTGCCAACATCGAAAGCTGCCTTTAATTTGTCATTGTCGACTAAAGTTTTCGGTCGACCACGGGGTTCATTTCTTGGGTCTAATTTTCCAGAACGGAAGCAGGCAAACCAATAACGGGTGGTGCGATCATTAGTAGTGTTCGCTCCGTATACGTCGTTGAAATTGCGTGCCGCTTATGCACCCATACTCCATAATCACTCGAATTTTAATGTATCCATGATGACTAAAAACCTACAAATGCGATGAAAACAGAACGCTAATCATTAAGGGTAAACCTTCGTTTGGAGCGCGAAATTAAAATTTTAACACGTTTTTTGCAAATTGCAGCTCAGTTATAGGTCGTAAGTTATCAACATGTTATTTGCGAGAAGATTGGTAGTATATTTACTGATTAATAACAAAAGAAATCATCAACATATTCCTCCAAGGTATATTACTGACATATGTCGTATATGTCAGTAATATACCTTATTTCATGAAAATGTTACTAATATACTACTAGGTACTTTTAAAGTTACCAACAAATGAAATAATTGATATTAGTGTACGTGATATAACCGATTTTGTGGCGCCATCTATCCATTGGTAGGGCGGTGTTTAATGTCAAGTTATCGATAGATGTCGCTTGTTAGTACCTACTACAGACAACAGAGGTTTTGCTTTCCGCTGTGTGTCTAGAACTAGAAGACAACCTCTCTGCTAGGAAAAGTCTGAGGAAAGAGAAAAGCATACCTACACATCATGATAGCTAAAATCAATACCTATCGACGTTCATAAGTGCCTTACCAGGGCCTAAACTGAATAAATGAGATTTTGATTTTATCAGATTCAGGATTTTAGTGATCAATTTTAATGCTATTGAAGGGGCGGGGGCTTCAGCCTCTTAGCCCCCCCTGCATCCGCCACTTAATATCATTCTGCTTAACTAACATCGTTTGAGTAGGAATTATAACTAATGGGTCCCGTGATGCTTTTAATAAATGTTTCTTTTTTAGATGTAGGTAATAGAAAGGGATTATAGTTTTCTTACTTTTTTAAAGAGGTTTTTTTTTTAAATGGCATAAACCCGTATTTTTTACTAAAAGTGTGCCTCGTCTGTCTCGCTTGTCCCCGTCAGTTTAGTACGGAGTCATTCGCGGAGAGCCTCTTCCATTACAGAAAAAGTTATTCATCCCCACTTTACGCGTAGGGAAAATACCTTTTAAAAGGGAAAGGATTTTAATTTACCACTTTGTCAGCGTCATTAACTGGTATACACATACCAAATTAACAGCTATTTATTATTAAAAGTCTCAGAGATAAGCCTAAATAAGACAAAACTTGTCCTTACTACGGAACTCTAAAAAACAATAAGTAACCTCGCAACTGCTTACATGTTTAAGTCAAGCCTGAAGGAAGGTTAAAACAGTTATGTAAATAAATTAATTACGTGACATCAATGTTTAATCTTGAATGATTTAACAATATGATTATTTCATTATTTTACTGTTAGTTATATTACTGTGTTAAGTAAACACTCTCAATTACTTAAGTAAATATGTCCGAGGCTCGCCGATTTTCTCGAACATTATCTTCAAAATTAATTGAGGTCACAAGGGACCGGCGGGCGGGGAGCTTTTTCCGCCAACGCGTTACCTTGGCCATACAAAGAGGGAACGCTGCCAGCCTTCTGGGAACCTTGGAAAATAACTACTGTACGTATGTACCTACGTGTTGTCTTGGCATATGGGTTTATGTAATATTTTCAATGTAAAATGATAATGCTGGAAAATTTATTCCCGACGAGTCCTGCACTATAACATTGACATCTTCCCAAATTTAAGATTAAAACAACCAAATATATGCGATTTGTTTATTTATAAACAATACTGATTAATTTTCTCGGCTATTTATTGTCAGCATATTCTTCAGTAGTAGTAGGGAGAGGCGCCGCAGCTGCATCCACAGCTGCCGGCAATAGAGACAGCGCCAGCGGCGGGCACGTCACCGCCGAATGTAACAGCGCCGATTATCGGCACCTGGCCAGTTACCACAGTGGTACCACCGACTCCCATCTCACCGGCTACCGCCACGTTACCTTCACCAACCCCGCCGTAAGCAGGACCAGCGAGTGATAAACCACTTCCGTAACCAAGACCGGCACCAGCGAGAGGGAGTCCACCAAAACCAGCACCAGCAAGAGGGAGTCCGCCAAAGGTAGCGTCAGCGATCGCAGCATTAGCTAGACCCACGCCAGAGAGACCAGCTCCATATCCGTATCCGAGACCCGATCCGCATCCGCAACCGCCGAGGTACTGGCTGAACGCGTTCTGGACCAAGCACGCTTGGATGCAGAACAACAGGATAGCGAAGGTCGACATGATTGATTGTTTTCAACGGAGTGCTGAACACAGAATGATATTCGGACGACACTGTAACCAATTTATACCGAGAATTAAGGGTGATAATAAATTATTTTGAAAATAAAAACGTGACATTTAAAATTACAATACCTATTTGTTATTAATATAAAATAAAAACACCTTTTATTAATCGATATTAAGACACACAATTTAAAACCTTAATTCTTTATCAGCCAAAAAGTAATAAACAGTAGTAAGTATAAAAGGTAAAATACTCGATCAAAATACCATTCTAGTTCTGTCGAATAGAAACTACAATGTCTGCCAAAGCTGTCCTCGTTCTTTGCGCTCAGGCTATCCTGGTTCAGGTATTTATTTTTAAATATTTATGTCATTTTTTTTTATTAATGGATTTTTTACTATAACTAGATTTATGACAGGCTCTGGAATGATATAAAATATTATTTTTATTCCAGAAAACATTTTAATCACTTGAGAACGCTAAAGAAATCACGGGAGCCGAGGAGTTATATTACCTATTATTCTATTTTCAGACCGCATTCAGTCAGTACATCGGCCGTGGGATTGCTGCCCCCTGTGGCTTAGCTGGCGCTGGTTTGGCTTACGATGGACTCGCTTACAACGGTCTCGCTGGTGTTGGTCTTGGCTTGGCAGGAAATGGATTCGCTTACAACAGTATTGTCGACGGTGGTTACAACGCTGCTTACGGCATTGCTGGTTTTGCTAACGCTCCAGGCATTGCTCCTGCCAGTGGCGGTGCTCTCCCCATCTCCAGCGCCTCCCCCATTGCTCCCAGCGGTCTCTCGATAGCATCTGAGAACGCTATTGAAGGTATCCTTGCCGTATCTGGAGATCTGCCATTTGTGAGCGCTGTAGCTATGGAGGGTGCTTTGCCCACCGCTGGGGCTGGATCTGTCGTATACAGTGCCGGTAATGGCAACATTGGCATCGTGAGTGATGGTGGATACGGCGCTGCTGTGGCTGATGGAATTGGTTACGGTAACGGACTTGCTTACGGCAACGGTCTGGCTTACGGCAACGGTCTAGCTTACGGCAACGGTCTGGCTTACGGCAACGGTCTGGCCTTTGGTTCCGGATTAGCAGCCGCACGTGGCTTCGGAGGTATTGCAGCTCCTGCTTTTGGCGGATGCGGCTGTGGTGCTGTATACTGAACACTTTCTCATACCTAAAACGAATAGTATATATAAACAAATGCATAAATAAATTTTGTTTGATTCACGTTCGTCATCGTAAATTGACGCTCATTGCCTACTCAGTATTTTTTTATTTAAAAGCTTTTATTTAACTTGCACTGTATGTTTGTTCGGGTGAAATCTTGCTACTCAATTTAGAAGCAGATATCTTCAACCGATTGAACTGAAATTTTGCATACACGTTTAGTTTGGATGACAATACACGATAAGCTGTGTGACGTGATCATATATAAATAAATAAATATCCATCGGCAGTGGGATCGGCTACGTCGATAGGATTGCTGCCCCCTGTGGCTGTGCTGGCACTGGCTTGGCTTACGATGGACTGGCATACAATGGTCTCTCAGGTGCTGGTCTCGGCTTAGCAGGAAATGGATTGGGTTGCAACGGTATTGTCGGCGGTAGTTACAACGCTGCATATGGCATTGCCAGTGGCGGTGCTCTCCCCATCTCCAGCGCCTCCCTCATCGCTCCCAGCGGTCTCTCGATAGCGTCTGAGAACGCTATTGAAGGCATACTTGCCCTATCTGGAAATCTGCCGTTCGTGAGTGCTGTAGCTTTGGAGGGTGCTTTGCCCACCGCTGGGGCTGGATCTGTCGCATACGGTTGCGGTAACGGCAACATTGGCATCGTGAGTGAGTGTTGGCAACACATAAAGATTTGAATATTAATATTATTAATTCTTTTGTTCTTTTTCATTCTGTCTTCTCTCATTTGTCTCTCGTCTTGAATGTATATCCATCTAAATTTATAATATATTTTTCATTGCATAAAATTGTATTCTTTCATCAAATATATACAGTCCACTTATCGAAGAACTAATTAAGCCCTGTGTTCGACCCTGCGTCCTACATATTGGTCCTCTCGCTGCAAAATAAAACTAGTTGCTGATGGTTTCGGTATGAAGATATTAAGCCTCTCGCTGCAGAACAAGACTACCTACTGCTGCTGGCGGGATGAAGATCCTACAATCGATCTATGCACGTATTGAAAACGAGGATATCATGAAAACATTCAAGTAAGACAGTAATGCATTCCGTCGCATCAAATTAGACTACATTTAGAAGCATGTCAGCCATTTTAGAAGAATCATAAAAAAAATTGAGAATTTTGCGCATTTCATTCAAATATTGCGCTGATTTTGACGTCTTCGCTGACCTGATTCTAGTCAAATTTGCCCTGACTGCGATTGGACAGCCTGCAATTCTCATGCTGGCAATAATTTATCAAGAACGTCTTTCATCATTGGTCGTCTATGTTCGTCATGAAGTTGGCAGCATTGTGGACGTAGCAGCGTTGCTGTGTGCAACTAGCGCCAGTCTGCCGGAAAACGTCGCAAACTTGAAGTGCCAACTAACAGAAAACGAGACATTTGACAGTTCTTGCGATTATTTTATTTTTAATTTTATTTAAGCCGCCATTTTATATTGGGACTGTTTAAGCTAAACAAAGCATTTTGTGTTGTGAGCTTGTGAATTTTCTTAAGTTGTGTGGTAAATGTAATAATGGCCGATTTAAATAGTCTAATAGCTAGTCGTGGTTATTGCAAGGCCTCTATTACAAGGCTACGCAATAGCTATGACGAAGTTGTGTTTAAAACTTATCCTGTTCAAAAAATTAAAGTCAAAATAGAACGCTTGCGTGAAGTATTCACACAATATTGTAACATGAGTTCTCAAATTGAAGCCATTGATCCCATTCTTCAAAAGGATGATGTTTTAGAGATGGAGGAAGTGTATATCGACTTATTATCTAAATTGGAAATAATTCGGGACCAAACTCTTCAGAGGGACAATGTTTCCGCTAACCCCATCAAAACTCAACCAACTAGGACAAAATTACCACATGTAGCCATACCAACATTTACTGGTAAGTACACAGATTACTATTCTTTCATAAATATTTTCACAG
This sequence comes from Tethea ocularis, assembly GCA_963555595.1. Classification (NCBI taxonomy): domain Eukaryota; kingdom Metazoa; phylum Arthropoda; class Insecta; order Lepidoptera; family Drepanidae; genus Tethea; species Tethea ocularis. The sequence continues at coordinate 1,911,245 of OY741983.1, read as the reverse complement.
CCATGATTCACAATGATAGTTCTTTGGCATTAGTACAAAAGCTGTACTATTTAAAGGGTTTTTTAAGTGGGGAGCCACATGTTTTAATAAACAATTTGCCTATTAAAGATGAAAGCTATGGTGAGGCTATTACATTACTTAAAAATAGGTATGAAAATGACACTAAAATTATTCAGGAGCATATATTTACTATCATAGACCTGCCAAACATGATGAAATCAACGACGACTAACATACGCCAATTACTTTCAGAGGTAAAACAACATCTGGCCGCACTCCGAAACCTCAAGGAACCGGTAGAGTCGTGGAGTAGCATTATTGTCTGCATTTTATTACGTAAGCTAGACGTGCTGACGATTCGCGCGTTTCAGTTGGACCGCGACAATAAGGTTCTTCCTACAACTGCAGAGTTATTAGAGTTCCTGGAGAAGCGTGCCCTGGGATTGGACAACGTTGTTGATAGTGGTACCTCTGGTTTCACTAAGCATGGTCAGATGCAGCGTCTAGCAAGCCATCCTGTTAGCACCCACCAAACGCCTACAATGTATGTAATTTGTACTTACTGTAAGTCCTTAGAACATAAATTATATCAATGCCCGTCTTTTAAACTTGCAGCACCCAATAAGCGCTTGGAGTTTGCTTTAGCAAACAAAGTATGTAAAGTTTGTTTGTCTTTACATAAGCAAAAATTTTGTAAATTTCATTTCAAGTGTGCGGAATGTAAGAAGGGTCATCATACACTTTTGCATGGTATAGATTCACAATCACAGATAGCTCCTTCGTCTGTGGCATTATTATCCAGCTCTACAAAGGGTCAAGTACTCTTGCCTACTGCACAAATAAAGCTTATTGCTCTATTCACAAGCTTCATTTGTGACGCAGAAAGTTGTGGATTTGCTTGGTGTTACCCCTCTCCCCACAGATACCTGTATTATAGGTATAGCTAATACTAAACAAGCAATTGATAAATGTGTAACCCTTGAGGTGTATTCCACTGTTTACCCATTCAAAATAAATGTCATTTGCCACGTTGTTAAGTCAATTACAACCAAATTGCCTCAATTATTTTTTGATGTATCATCTCTCTCATTCCCTAACAACTGTAAGCTTGCTGATGCAAACTTTAATAAGCCTGGTGATGTGAATTTGTTGCTTGGAGCTGATATATTCTTTCAGGTATTACTCCCGGAGCAGAATTTTGGGAGCAGTCTACAACCTGAGCAGCCAAAAATAATTCATACTTCTTTGGGTCACATCATCGCAGGGCATAGCAGTAAATCAAGCAGTTCTCAAAAGGTTGTATCTTTATTTTGTAAGGAATGTGACAGCACTCTAAGTGATACATTAAGTCAATTTTGGGAAACTGAAAAGGTGCCTGAAGTTTTCCCTGAACAACTACCTGAACATGATTATTGCGAAAAACATTTCAAGGAAACTACTAAGCTTGTAAACAATAAGTTTCAGGTAGCAATGCCCATTAAGGTTCCTTTGGAACAGGTAAATTCAGAGTTAGGGGAATCTTTTCATTTGGCACTTCGTAGATTTTATAGCCTTGAGAAGCGATTACAAAAAGATGAACTTCTTCGCAAAGAATATATAAAGTTTATTGATAAGTATATTGAATTAAAACATGGTGAGTATCATGATATAGGTAGTTATGATATATCTAGGGACCCTGTATATTTCCTCCCTCACCATGCTGTTATAAAAGAAAGTAGTCGTACCACTAAGCTTAGAACTGTTTTTGATGTGTCTATGCTCACAAATAAAAAGGTTTCTTTAAACAACCTTCTTCTTAATGGTCCGGTAGTACAAAAGGATTTGTTTGAGGTCCTGTTAGCTTTCAGACTAGGAAAATATTTCTTTTTTTGTGATATAAAAATGATGTTTAGATGTATTGAACTAGATCCTACACAGAGATCATTACAAAACATTCTTTGGCGTGAGTCACCTGATCAAGATATCAAGTGTATTCAGTTGAGCACTGTTACTTATGGTCTTAAACCATCATCATATCTTGCTACTCGCTGTCTTATAGAACTTGCTATCAGATTTAAAGTTCAGTATCCCTTAGCATCAAAAATTTTAGAGAACAATGCATATGTTGATGATATTTTGTGTAATACCGATTCTGAGGAGCTGTTATTGCAAACGCAGTCTGAGTTAATTCAGGTACTTTCTCTAGGAAGTTTTCAGTTGCACAAATGGGCATCAAACAGTCAAAGGGTTCTAGAATCTGTTCCTTCAGAGACTCATCACTTTGATGAGATTGACTTGCAGAAACGTGAGCTAACTGTAAAGACATTAGGCGTAAACTTCGATGTAGAAAGTGATTCATTCAAAAGCTCATGTCCTGAAGCCTACAACAGCGTATGCAATTCAAAGCGTGATATTTTAAGTTATATTAGCAGATTCTATGATCCTTTAGGTTTAATAGGACCTATAATGACTTGTGCCAAGGATATAATGCAAAGGTTATGGGCTTGTAATGCTGACTGGGATAGCACTGTTCCTACTGAAATACTGATTTTGTGGAAAGAGTTTGCTAACAATCTAGCACAGATGGAGCCAGTTAATGTACCTCGTTGTGTAAAGTCTCTTAATTCAACTGTTAATCAGCTGATAGGTTTTGCTGACGCATCTGCAGTAGCATATGGGTGCTGTGTGTACTTACGCTCTATTGATGCATATGGTAAAATACATATTCAATTATTATGCTCAAAGTCTAGAATAAACCCTCTTCGCAAACAGCTCACCATTCCTAGGCTTGAATTGAATGCTGCATTGTTGCTCTCACACTTGTATACAAAGATATCTAATTTGTTGTGTACTGTAATTAATATGAATGACACTTACCTTTTTTCTGACTCACAGATAGTCTTGGCTTGGTTGAAAACTGATGTCACAAAATTACAGACTTATGTAGCAAATAGGGTTAGAGTAATCCAAGGTCTTACTAATAGTTGTCATTGGCAATATGTTAATACTACAGATAATCCGTCTGATTGTTTAAGTAGAGGTCTACAACCGAATGAACTTAAACATTGTGAATTATGGTGGCACGGTCCATTATTTTTAAAAGATATGTATTTCAACCTCAATCTTCAATGTGAAGTACCCTTAGATTTACCCGAGTTAAAATCTATTAATAATAAGCTTGTATGTGCCACATCTACCACATTAGATTATAATATCTTTGATAGATTAAAGAACATATCTAATATTAGCAAAATGACTCGTGTTCTTGCCTATATTATTAGATTTTGTTCTAATATCAAACCACAAGCTGTTAAAAATAAATGTTTTCTATCTTCTACAGAAATAAATAAAGCTTTGCTATTAATTGTTAAACACGAGCAACAAATATTTTATGCTAGTGAATTAAAATGTTTGGTAGCTCACAATCAAGTCAAAGGTAGCTTGAAGCCTTTATCCCCTTTCATAGACTGTGATGGTATGATCAGGGTTGGTGGTAGGTTACAAAACTCATCAATTCCATATTCGCAACAACATCCGGTCATTATACCTAAAGACTCTGTAATTACAGCGTTGATTGTGAGACAAACACATGAAAAACTATTTCATGTAGGTCAAAGGCTTGTTTTGAGTTCTATTAGACAAAGGTTTTGGATAATAGATGGCTTACGTACCATAAAGAAAAATATTTATAAATGTATCATATGTTTCAGGTTGAAAGCAGTTGCAAATACTCAACTGATGGGTTCCTTGCCTTCTGAGAGAGTCACCCCATGCCGACCATTTGAAAAAGTCGGAGTAGACTTTGCTGGGCCCATTTCAGTTAAGAATAGTCGTATACGAAGACCTGTCATTACTAAAGGTTACATTGCTATATTTGTATGCTTCGTTACAAAGGCATTACATATTGAATTAGCTTCTGACCTTACAACAGAAACGTTTCTTGCCACTTTTAAGCGTTTTATCGCGCGCCGAAATCTGCCTAGCGAGGTCTACTGTGACAACGCTTCTACATTCAAAGGGGCAAGGAACCAGTTAGATGAACTGTATCATTTACACTCATCACAGAGTCACCAAGAACAAGTACAGTCATATGCATCTGATCATGGTATCGATTTCCATTTTATACCTAGTTATAGTCCAGTTTTTGGTGGCCTCTGGGAGAGTGGAGTAAAGAGTGTTAAGCATCACTTGAAGCGCGTTGTAGGCAGGGCCTTACTTACTTATGAACAGCTTAACACTGTTTTAGTAGAAATAGAGGGTATATTAAATTCTCGCCCACTTACTAGTGTGACATCTGACCCCACTGATTTTTCTTATCTGTCACCTGGTCATTTTCTTACTGGTGCACCGCTTTATACTTACCCAGAGCGTAATTTAATTAATACTAATGCTAATTTACTCAAGTTTTGGTCTATAACAGTGAGTATGAAACAGCATTTTTGGAAATATTGGAGCAAGCACTATCTTTGTTTGTTACAAAACAGACCTAAATGGCAAAATGTTGTACCTAACGTGAATGTTGGTAGTTTAGTTATTTTGTGTAGCGATAACACTCCTCCACTCCAATGGCCAATGGCACGCATTACCAATATTTTCCCTGGGAAGGATGGAAGGGTAAGAGCAGTAGAGGTTAGGACACCCAACGGTCATATACATAATAGGTCTGTTACAAAAATTTGTGTATTGCCTATTGACATTTAAATAATAATATAATTATGCTTTAATTATTAATTTTGTTTATTTATAGGGAAAGAATACCCTACTTAACTTGTGTGTGTCACAACTACAAAATGTTTTTAATTCATTTGTGTAATTAGTTATAAGAGTTAATGACAGATGTTTAATTGATGTTTATGTTTATTATTATTTTTAAAATATCACTTGGTCCCTTGACGACTCTTCTAAAGTGCCTGACATGTTTTGAAATGTAGTTTAATTAAAATTCTTGTTAGGCCGCAACTCTACTATATTAATTGTTAATTTGATTAAGATATTAATTTGATATAAATTTATTCTTGTTAGGCCCGCAACTTATGTTGGCAACACATAAAGATTTGAATATTAATATTATTAATTCCTTTGTTCTTTTTCATTGTGTCTTCTCTCATTTGTCTCTCGTCTTGAATGTATATCCATCTAAATTTATAATATATTTTTCATTGCATAAAATTGTATTCTTTCATCAAATATATACAGTCCACTTATCGAAGAACTAATTAAGCCCTGTGTTCGACCCTGCGTCCTACAGTGAGGGTATTGGAGCTGGTGCGGGTTTGGCTGACGGACTTGGCTATGGCTCCGGTTTGGTTGCCGTTGGAGGCCGTGGGGGTATTGCGGCTCCTGCCTTCGGAGGTCTTGGTGGTCTTGGTTTGGGTGGTATCGGAGGATTCGCTGCTCCTTTCGGTGGTTGCGGTTGTAGCACTATCTACTGAATGAAATGTAAATTTTTTTTTTTATCTCCAGCTATAAATTAAAACAAATGCGTACTTACCACATCTTTATTTGATTTCCCCCAAATAGACACTTATCGACATAATGCCAATATAAATTTAGGTCTCTACCTATGAAATTGCCGTTTTCACGCAAATTAGTTAACCCCCTTTTTTTTCTATATATATTTTTTTAAATCAAAGTATTAATAACCCATGCAATTAATGAATTTTAGCCAGCGTAGTGGTAGCTAATTGATGCCCTTTTTGAAAAAGTCTGCTGTTCAAAGGCATTTTGAACTGCCTGCGACAGGCAGTTCAAAGGCATTTTGAACTGCCTGTCGGTTATTGAATTCTTTCCCTGCCAAGAAGTTATCCAAATTCTGGAAAAAGTAGAAGTCTGTAGGGGCAAGGTCTGGTGAGTACGGTGGATGACGGAGAACTTCCAACTTCTGGTGTGCAGTATGAGGTCACGCGTTGTCGTGCAGGAGCAGCGGAACCGAACAATTGAACGATTTTTACCTTGCCAACATCGAAAGCTGCCTTTAATTTGTCATTGTCGACTAAAGTTTTCGGTCGACCACGGGGTTCATTTCTTGGGTCTAATTTTCCAGAACGGAAGCAGGCAAACCAATAACGGGTGGTGCGATCATTAGTAGTGTTCGCTCCGTATACGTCGTTGAAATTGCGTGCCGCTTATGCACCCATACTCCATAATCACTCGAATTTTAATGTATCCATGATGACTAAAAACCTACAAATGCGATGAAAACAGAACGCTAATCATTAAGGGTAAACCTTCGTTTGGAGCGCGAAATTAAAATTTTAACACGTTTTTTGCAAATTGCAGCTCAGTTATAGGTCGTAAGTTATCAACATGTTATTTGCGAGAAGATTGGTAGTATATTTACTGATTAATAACAAAAGAAATCATCAACATATTCCTCCAAGGTATATTACTGACATATGTCGTATATGTCAGTAATATACCTTATTTCATGAAAATGTTACTAATATACTACTAGGTACTTTTAAAGTTACCAACAAATGAAATAATTGATATTAGTGTACGTGATATAACCGATTTTGTGGCGCCATCTATCCATTGGTAGGGCGGTGTTTAATGTCAAGTTATCGATAGATGTCGCTTGTTAGTACCTACTACAGACAACAGAGGTTTTGCTTTCCGCTGTGTGTCTAGAACTAGAAGACAACCTCTCTGCTAGGAAAAGTCTGAGGAAAGAGAAAAGCATACCTACACATCATGATAGCTAAAATCAATACCTATCGACGTTCATAAGTGCCTTACCAGGGCCTAAACTGAATAAATGAGATTTTGATTTTATCAGATTCAGGATTTTAGTGATCAATTTTAATGCTATTGAAGGGGCGGGGGCTTCAGCCTCTTAGCCCCCCCTGCATCCGCCACTTAATATCATTCTGCTTAACTAACATCGTTTGAGTAGGAATTCTAACTAATGGGTCCCGTGATGCTTTTAATAAATGTTTCTTTTTTAGATGTAGGTAATAGAAAGGGATTATAGTTTTCTTACTTTTTTAAAGAGGTTTTTTTTTTAAATGGCATAAACCCGTATTTTTTACTAAAAGTGTGCCTCGTCTGTCTCGCTTGTCCCCGTCAGTTTAGTACGGAGTCATTCGCGGAGAGCCTCTTCCATTACAGAAAAAGTTATTCATCCCCACTTTACGCGTAGGGAAAATACCTTTTAAAAGGGAAAGGATTTTAATTTACCACTTTGTCAGCGTCATTAACTGGTATACACATACCAAATTAACAGCTATTTATTATTAAAAGTCTCAGAGATAAGCCTAAATAAGACAAAACTTGTCCTTACTACGGAACTCTAAAAAACAATAAGTAACCTCGCAACTGCTTACATGTTTAAGTCAAGCCTGAAGGAAGGTTAAAACAGTTATGTAAATAAATTAATTACGTGACATCAAAGTTTAATCTTGAATGATTTAACAATATGATTATTTCATTATTTTACTGTTAGTTATATTACTGTGTTAAGTAAACACTCTCAATTACTTAAGTAAATATGTCCGAGGCTCGCCGATTTTCTCGAACATTATCTTCAAAATTAATTGAGGTCACAAGGGACCGGCGGGCGGGGAGCTTTTTCCGCCAACGCGTTACCTTGGCCATACAAAGAGGGAACGCTGCCAGCCTTCTGGGAACCTAGGAAAATAACTACTGTACGTATGTACCTACGTGTTGTCTTGGCATATGGGTTTATGTAATATTTTCAATGTAAAATGATAATGCTGGAAAATTTATTCCCGACGAGTCCTGCACTATAACATTGACATCTTCCCAAATTTAAGATTAAAACAACCAAATATATGCGATTTGTTTATTTATAAACAATACTGATTAATTTTCTCGGCTATTTATTGTCAGCATATTCTTCAGTAGTAGTAGGGAGAGGCGCCGCAGCTGCATCCACAGCTGCCGGCAATAGAGACAGCGCCAGCGGCGGGCACGTCACCGCCGAATGTAACAGCGCCGATTATCGGCACCTGGCCAGTTACCACAGTGGTACCACCGACTCCCATCTCACCGGCTACCGCCACGTTACCTTCACCAACCCCGCCGTAAGCAGGACCAGCGAGTGATAAACCACTTCCGTAACCAAGACCGGCACCAGCGAGAGGGAGTCCACCAAAACCAGCACCAGCAAGAGGGAGTCCGCCAAAGGTAGCGTCAGCGATCGCAGCATTAGCTAGACCCACGCCAGAGAGACCAGCTCCATATCCGTATCCGAGACCCGATCCGCATCCGCAACCGCCGAGGTACTGGCTGAACGCGTTCTGGACCAAGCACGCTTGGATGCAGAACAACAGGATAGCGAAGGTCGACATGATTGATTGTTTTCAACGGAGTGCTGAACACAGAATGATATTCGGACGACACTGTAACCAATTTATACCGAGAATTAAGGGTGATAATAAATTATTTTGAAAATAAAAACGTGACATTTAAAATTACAATACCTATTTGTTATTAATATAAAATAAAAACACCTTTTATTAATCGATATTAAGACACACAATTTAAAACCTTAATTCTTTATCAGCCAAAAAGTAATAAACAGTAGTAAGTATAAAAGGTAAAATACTCGATCAAAATACCATTCTAGTTCTGTCGAATAGAAACTACAATGTCTGCCAAAGCTGTCCTCGTTCTTTGCGCTCAGGCTATCCTGGTTCAGGTATTTATTTTTAAATATTTATGTCATTTTTTTTTATTAATGGATTTTTTACTATAACTAGATTTATGACAGGCTCTGGAATGATATAAAATATTATTTTTATTCCAGAAAACATTTTAATCACTTGAGAACGCTAAAGAAATCACGGGAGCCGAGGAGTTATATTACCTATTATTCTATTTTCAGACCGCATTCAGTCAGTACATCGGCCGTGGGATTGCTGCCCCCTGTGGCTTAGCTGGCGCTGGTTTGGCTTACGATGGACTCGCTTACAACGGTCTCGCTGGTGTTGGTCTTGGCTTGGCAGGAAATGGATTCGCTTACAACAGTATTGTCGACGGTGGTTACAACGCTGCTTACGGCATTGCTGGTTTTGCTAACGCTCCAGGCATTGCTCCTGCCAGTGGCGGTGCTCTCCCCATCTCCAGCGCCTCCCCCATTGCTCCCAGCGGTCTCTCGATAGCATCTGAGAACGCTATTGAAGGTATCCTTGCCGTATCTGGAGATCTGCCATTTGTGAGCGCTGTAGCTATGGAGGGTGCTTTGCCCACCGCTGGGGCTGGATCTGTCGTATACAGTGCCGGTAATGGCAACATTGGCATCGTGAGTGATGGTGGATACGGCGCTGCTGTGGCTGATGGAATTGGTTACGGTAACGGACTTGCTTACGGCAACGGTCTGGCTTACGGCAACGGTCTAGCTTACGGCAACGGTCTGGCTTACGGCAACGGTCTGGCCTTTGGTTCCGGATTAGCAGCCGCACGTGGCTTCGGAGGTATTGCAGCTCCTGCTTTTGGCGGATGCGGCTGTGGTGCTGTATACTGAACACTTTCTCATACCTAAAACGAATAGTAAATATAAACAAATGCATAAATAAATTTTGTTTGATTCACGTTCGTCATCGTAAATTGACGCTCATTGCCTACTCAGTATTTTTTTATTTAAAAGCTTTTATTTAACTTGCACTGTATGTTTGTTCGGGTGAAATCTTGCTACTCAATTTAGAAGCAGATATCTTCAACCGATTGAACTGAAATTTTGCATACACGTTTAGTTTGGATGACAATACACGATAAGCTGTGTGACGTGATCATATATAAATAAATAAATATCCATCGGCAGTGGGATCGGCTACGTCGATAGGATTGCTGCCCCCTGTGGCTGTGCTGGCACTGGCTTGGCTTACGATGGACTGGCATACAATGGTCTCTCAGGTGCTGGTCTCGGCTTAGCAGGAAATGGATTGGGTTGCAACGGTATTGTCGGCGGTAGTTACAACGCTGCATATGGCATTGCCAGTGGCGGTGCTCTCCCCATCTCCAGCGCCTCCCTCATCGCTCCCAGCGGTCTCTCGATAGCGTCTGAGAACGCTATTGAAGGCATACTTGCCCTATCTGGAAATCTGCCGTTCGTGAGTGCTGTAGCTTTGGAGGGTGCTTTGCCCACCGCTGGGGCTGGATCTGTCGCATACGGTTGCGGTAACGGCAACATTGGCATCGTGAGTGAGTGTTGGCAACACATAAAGATTTGAATATTAATATTATTAATTCTTTTGTTCTTTTTCATTCTGTCTTCTCTCATTTGTCTCTCGTCTTGAATGTATATCCATCTAAATTTATAATATATTTTTCATTGCATAAAATTGTATTCTTTCATCAAATATATACAGTCCACTTATCGAAGAACTAATTAAGCCCTGTGTTCGACCCTGCGTCCTACATATTGGTCCTCTCGCTGCAAAATAAAACTAGTTGCTGATGGTTTCGGTATGAAGATATTAAGCCTCTCGCTGCAGAACAAGACTACCTACTGCTGCTGGCGGGATGAAGATCCTACAATCGATCTATGCACGTATTGAAAACGAGGATATCATGAAAACATTCAAGTAAGACAGTAATGCATTCCGTCGCATCAAATTAGACTACATTTAGAAGCATGTCAGCCATTTTAGAAGAATCATAAAAAAAATTGAGAATTTTGCGCATTTCATTCAAATATTGCGCTGATTTTGACGTCTTCGCTGACCTGATTCTAGTCAAATTTGCCCTGACTGCGATTGGACAGCCTGCAATTCTCATGCTGGCAATAATTTATCAAGAACGTCTTTCATCATTGGTCGTCTATGTTCGTCATGAAGTTGGCAGCATTGTGGACGTAGCAGCGTTGCTGTGTGCAACTAGCGCCAGTCTGCCGGAAAACGTCGCAAACTTGAAGTGCCAACTAACAGAAAACGAGACATTTGACAGTTCTTGCGATTATTTTATTTTTAATTTTATTTAAGCCGCCATTTTATATTGGGACTGTTTAAGCTAAACAAAGCATTTTGTGTTGTGAGCTTGTGAATTTTCTTAAGTTGTGTGGTAAATGTAATAATGGCCGATTTAAATAGTCTAATAGCTAGTCGTGGTTATTGCAAGGCCTCTATTACAAGGCTACGCAATAGCTATGACGAAGTTGTGTTTAAAACTTATCCTGTTCAAAAAATTAAAGTCAAAATAGAACGCTTGCGTGAAGTATTCACACAATATTGTAACATGAGTTCTCAAATTGAAGCCATTGATCCCATTCTTCAAAAGGATGATGTTTTAGAGATGGAGGAAGTGTATATCGACTTATTATCTAAATTGGAAATAATTCGGGACCAAACTCTTCAGAGGGACAATGTTTCCGCTAACCCCATCAAAACTCAACCAACTAGGACAAAATTACCACATGTAGCCATACCAACATTTACTGGTAAGTACACAGATTACTATTCTTTCATAAATATTTTCACAGCCATGATTCACAATGATAGTTCTTTGGCATTAGTACAAAAGCTGTACTATTTAAAGGGTTTTTTAAGTGGGGAGCCACATGTTTTAATAAACAATTTGCCTATTAAAGATGAAAGCTATGGTGAGGCTATTACATTACTTAAAAATAGGTATGAAAATGACACTAAAATTATTCAGGAGCATATATTTACTATCATAGACCTGCCAAACATGATGAAATCAACGACGACTAACATACGCCAATTACTTTCAGAGGTAAAACAACATCTGGCCGCACTCCGAAACCTCAAGGAACCGGTAGAGTCGTGGAGTAGCATTATTGTCTGCATTTTATTACGTAAGCTAGACGTGCTGACGATTCGCGCGTTTCAGTTGGACCGCGACAATAAGGTTCTTCCTACAACTGCAGAGTTATTAGAGTTCCTGGAGAAGCGTGCCCTGGGATTGGACAACGTTGTTGATAGTGGTACCTCTGGTTTCACTAAGCATGGTCAGATGCAGCGTCTAGCAAGCCATCCTGTTAGCACCCACCAAACGCCTACAATGTATGTAATTTGTACTTACTGTAAGTCCTTAGAACATAAATTATATCAATGCCCGTCTTTTAAACTTGCAGCACCCAATAAGCGCTTGGAGTTTGCTTTAGCAAACAAAGTATGTAAAGTTTGTTTGTCTTTACATAAGCAAAAATTTTGTAAATTTCATTTCAAGTGTGCGGAATGTAAGAAGGGTCATCATACACTTTTGCATGGTATAGATTCACAATCACAGATAGCTCCTTCGTCTGTGGCATTATTATCCAGCTCTACAAAGGGTCAAGTACTCTTGCCTACTGCACAAATAAAGCTTATTGCTCTATTCACAAGCTTCATTTGTGACGCAGAAAGTTGTGGATTTGCTTGGTGTTACCCCTCTCCCCACAGATACCTGTATTATAGGTATAGCTAATACTAAACAAGCAATTGATAAATGTGTAACCCTTGAGGTGTATTCCACTGTTTACCCATTCAAAATAAATGTCATTTGCCACGTTGTTAAGTCAATTACAACCAAATTGCCTCAATTATTTTTTGATGTATCATCTCTCTCATTCCCTAACAACTGTAAGCTTGCTGATGCAAACTTTAATAAGCCTGGTGATGTGAATTTGTTGCTTGGAGCTGATATATTCTTTCAGGTATTACTCCCGGAGCAGAATTTTGGGAGCAGTCTACAACCTGAGCAGCCAAAAATAATTCATACTTCTTTGGGTCACATCATCGCAGGGCATAGCAGTAAATCAAGCAGTTCTCAAAAGGTTGTATCTTTATTTTGTAAGGAATGTGACAGCACTCTAAGTGATACATTAAGTCAATTTTGGGAAACTGAAAAGGTGCCTGAAGTTTTCCCTGAACAACTACCTGAACATGATTATTGCGAAAAACATTTCAAGGAAACTACTAAGCTTGTAAACAATAAGTTTCAGGTAGCAATGCCCATTAAGGTTCCTTTGGAACAGGTAAATTCAGAGTTAGGGGAATCTTTTCATTTGGCACTTCGTAGATTTTATAGCCTTGAGAAGCGATTACAAAAAGATGAACTTCTTCGCAAAGAATATATAAAGTTTATTGATAAGTATATTGAATTAAAACATGGTGAGTATCATGATATAGGTAGTTATGATATATCTAGGGACCCTGTATATTTCCTCCCTCACCATGCTGTTATAAAAGAAAGTAGTCGTACCACTAAGCTTAGAACTGTTTTTGATGTGTCTATGCTCACAAATAAAAAGGTTTCTTTAAACAACCTTCTTCTTAATGGTCCGGTAGTACAAAAGGATTTGTTTGAGGTCCTGTTAGCTTTCAGACTAGGAAAATATTTCTTTTTTTGTGATATAAAAATGATGTTTAGATGTATTGAACTAGATCCTACACAGAGATCATTACAAAACATTCTTTGGCGTGAGTCACCTGATCAAGATATCAAGTGTATTCAGTTGAGCACTGTTACTTATGGTCTTAAACCATCATCATATCTTGCTACTCGCTGTCTTATAGAACTTGCTATCAGATTTAAAGTTCAGTATCCCTTAGCATCAAAAATTTTAGAGAACAATGCATATGTTGATGATATTTTGTGTAATACCGATTCTGAGGAGCTGTTATTGCAAACGCAGTCTGAGTTAATTCAGGTACTTTCTCTAGGAAGTTTTCAGTTGCACAAATGGGCATCAAACAGTCAAAGGGTTCTAGAATCTGTTCCTTCAGAGACTCATCACTTTGATGAGATTGACTTGCAGAAACGTGAGCTAACTGTAAAGACATTAGGCGTAAACTTCGATGTAGAAAGTGATTCATTCAAAAGCTCATGTCCTGAAGCCTACAACAGCGTATGCAATTCAAAGCGTGATATTTTAAGTTATATTAGCAGATTCTATGATCCTTTAGGTTTAATAGGACCTATAATGACTTGTGCCAAGGATATAATGCAAAGGTTATGGGCTTGTAATGCTGACTGGGATAGCACTGTTCCTACTGAAATACTGATTTTGTGGAAAGAGTTTGCTAACAATCTAGCACAGATGGAGCCAGTTAATGTACCTCGTTGTGTAAAGTCTCTTAATTCAACTGTTAATCAGCTGATAGGTTTTGCTGACGCATCTGCAGTAGCATATGGGTGCTGTGTGTACTTACGCTCTATTGATGCATATGGTAAAATACATATTCAATTATTATGCTCAAAGTCTAGAATAAACCCTCTTCGCAAACAGCTCACCATTCCTAGGCTTGAATTGAATGCTGCATTGTTGCTCTCACACTTGTATACAAAGATATCTAATTTGTTGTGTACTGTAATTAATATGAATGACACTTACCTTTTTTCTGACTCACAGATAGTCTTGGCTTGGTTGAAAACTGATGTCACAAAATTACAGACTTATGTAGCAAATAGGGTTAGAGTAATCCAAGGTCTTACTAATAGTTGTCATTGGCAATATGTTAATACTACAGATAATCCGTCTGATTGTTTAAGTAGAGGTCTACAACCGAATGAACTTAAACATTGTGAATTATGGTGGCACGGTCCATTATTTTTAAAAGATATGTATTTCAACCTCAATCTTCAATGTGAAGTACCCTTAGATTTACCCGAGTTAAAATCTATTAATAATAAGCTTGTATGTGCCACATCTACCACATTAGATTATAATATCTTTGATAGATTAAAGAACATATCTAATATTAGCAAAATGACTCGTGTTCTTGCCTATATTATTAGATTTTGTTCTAATATCAAACCACAAGCTGTTAAAAATAAATGTTTTCTATCTTCTACAGAAATAAATAAAGCTTTGCTATTAATTGTTAAACACGAGCAACAAATATTTTATGCTAGTGAATTAAAATGTTTGGTAGCTCACAATCAAGTCAAAGGTAGCTTGAAGCCTTTATCCCCTTTCATAGACTGTGATGGTATGATCAGGGTTGGTGGTAGGTTACAAAACTCATCAATTCCATATTCGCAACAACATCCGGTCATTATACCTAAAGACTCTGTAATTACAGCGTTGATTGTGAGACAAACACATGAAAAACTATTTCATGTAGGTCAAAGGCTTGTTTTGAGTTCTATTAGACAAAGGTTTTGGATAATAGATGGCTTACGTACCATAAAGAAAAATATTTATAAATGTATCATATGTTTCAGGTTGAAAGCAGTTGCAAATACTCAACTGATGGGTTCCTTGCCTTCTGAGAGAGTCACCCCATGCCGACCATTTGAAAAAGTCGGAGTAGACTTTGCTGGGCCCATTTCAGTTAAGAATAGTCGTATACGAAGACCTGTCATTACTAAAGGTTACATTGCTATATTTGTATGCTTCGTTACAAAGGCATTACATATTGAATTAGCTTCTGACCTTACAACAGAAACGTTTCTTGCCACTTTTAAGCGTTTTATCGCGCGCCGAAATCTGCCTAGCGAGGTCTACTGTGACAACGCTTCTACATTCAAAGGGGCAAGGAACCAGTTAGATGAACTGTATCATTTACACTCATCACAGAGTCACCAAGAACAAGTACAGTCATATGCATCTGATCATGGTATCGATTTCCATTTTATACCTAGTTATAGTCCAGTTTTTGGTGGCCTCTGGGAGAGTGGAGTAAAGAGTGTTAAGCATCACTTGAAGCGCGTTGTAGGCAGGGCCTTACTTACTTATGAACAGCTTAACACTGTTTTAGTAGAAATAGAGGGTATATTAAATTCTCGCCCACTTACTAGTGTGACATCTGACCCCACTGATTTTTCTTATCTGTCACCTGGTCATTTTCTTACTGGTGCACCGCTTTATACTTACCCAGAGCGTAATTTAATTAATACTAATGCTAATTTACTCAAGTTTTGGTCTATAACAGTGAGTATGAAACAGCATTTTTGGAAATATTGGAGCAAGCACTATCTTTGTTTGTTACAAAACAGACCTAAATGGCAAAATGTTGTACCTAACGTGAATGTTGGTAGTTTAGTTATTTTGTGTAGCGATAACACTCCTCCACTCCAATGGCCAATGGCACGCATTACCAATATTTTCCCTGGGAAGGATGGAAGGGTAAGAGCAGTAGAGGTTAGGACACCCAACGGTCATATACATAATAGGTCTGTTACAAAAATTTGTGTATTGCCTATTGACATTTAAATAATAATATAATTATGCTTTAATTATTAATTTTGTTTATTTATAGGGAAAGAATACCCTACTTAACTTGTGTGTGTCACAACTACAAAATGTTTTTAATTCATTTGTGTAATTAGTTATAAGAGTTAATGACAGATGTTTAATTGATGTTTATGTTTATTATTATTTTTAAAATATCACTTGGTCCCTTGACGACTCTTCTAAAGTGCCTGACATGTTTTGAAATGTAGTTTAATTAAAATTCTTGTTAGGCCGCAACTCTACTATATTAATTGTTAATTTGATTAAGATATTAATTTGATATAAATTTATTCTTGTTAGGCCCGCAACTTATGTTGGCAACACATAAAGATTTGAATATTAATATTATTAATTCCTTTGTTCTTTTTCATTGTGTCTTCTCTCATTTGTCTCTCGTCTTGAATGTATATCCATCTAAATTTATAATATATTTTTCATTGCATAAAATTGTATTCTTTCATCAAATATATACAGTCCACTTATCGAAGAACTAATTAAGCCCTGTGTTCGACCCTGCGTCCTACAGTGAGGGTATTGGAGCTGGTGCGGGTTTGGCTGACGGACTTGGCTATGGCTCCGGTTTGGTTGCCGTTGGAGGCCGTGGGGGTATTGCGGCTCCTGCCTTCGGAGGTCTTGGTGGTCTTGGTTTGGGTGGTATCGGAGGATTCGCTGCTCCTTTCGGTGGTTGCGGTTGTAGCACTATCTACTGAATGAAATGTAAATTTTTTTTTTTATCTCCAGCTATAAATTAAAACAAATGCGTACTTACCACATCTTTATTTGATTTCCCCCAAATAGACACTTATCGACATAATGCCAATATAAATTTAGGTCTCTACCTATGAAATTGCCGTTTTCACGCAAATTAGTTAACCCCCTTTTTTTTCTATATATATTTTTTTAAATCAAAGTATTAATAACCCATGCAATTAATGAATTTTAGCCAGCGTAGTGGTAGCTAATTGATGCCCTTTTTGAAAAAGTCTGCTGTTCAAAGGCATTTTGAACTGCCTGCGACAGGCAGTTCAAAGGCATTTTGAACTGCCTGTCGGTTATTGAATTCTTTCCCTGCCAAGAAGTTATCCAAATTCTGGAAAAAGTAGAAGTCTGTAGGGGCAAGGTCTGGTGAGTACGGTGGATGACGGAGAACTTCCAACTTCTGGTGTGCAGTATGAGGTCACGCGTTGTCGTGCAGGAGCAGCGGAACCGAACAATTGAACGATTTTTACCTTGCCAACATCGAAAGCTGCCTTTAATTTGTCATTGTCGACTAAAGTTTTCGGTCGACCACGGGGTTCATTTCTTGGGTCTAATTTTCCAGAACGGAAGCAGGCAAACCAATAACGGGTGGTGCGATCATTAGTAGTGTTCGCTCCGTATACGTCGTTGAAATTGCGTGCCGCTTATGCACCCATACTCCATAATCACTCGAATTTTAATGTATCCATGATGACTAAAAACCTACAAATGCGATGAAAACAGAACGCTAATCATTAAGGGTAAACCTTCGTTTGGAGCGCGAAATTAAAATTTTAACACGTTTTTTGCAAATTGCAGCTCAGTTATAGGTCGTAAGTTATCAACATGTTATTTGCGAGAAGATTGGTAGTATATTTACTGATTAATAACAAAAGAAATCATCAACATATTCCTCCAAGGTATATTACTGACATATGTCGTATATGTCAGTAATATACCTTATTTCATGAAAATGTTACTAATATACTACTAGGTACTTTTAAAGTTACCAACAAATGAAATAATTGATATTAGTGTACGTGATATAACCGATTTTGTGGCGCCATCTATCCATTGGTAGGGCGGTGTTTAATGTCAAGTTATCGATAGATGTCGCTTGTTAGTACCTACTACAGACAACAGAGGTTTTGCTTTCCGCTGTGTGTCTAGAACTAGAAGACAACCTCTCTGCTAGGAAAAGTCTGAGGAAAGAGAAAAGCATACCTACACATCATGATAGCTAAAATCAATACCTATCGACGTTCATAAGTGCCTTACCAGGGCCTAAACTGAATAAATGAGATTTTGATTTTATCAGATTCAGGATTTTAGTGATCAATTTTAATGCTATTGAAGGGGCGGGGGCTTCAGCCTCTTAGCCCCCCCTGCATCCGCCACTTAATATCATTCTGCTTAACTAACATCGTTTGAGTAGGAATTCTAACTAATGGGTCCCGTGATGCTTTTAATAAATGTTTCTTTTTTAGATGTAGGTAATAGAAAGGGATTATAGTTTTCTTACTTTTTTAAAGAGGTTTTTTTTTTAAATGGCATAAACCCGTATTTTTTACTAAAAGTGTGCCTCGTCTGTCTCGCTTGTCCCCGTCAGTTTAGTACGGAGTCATTCGCGGAGAGCCTCTTCCATTACAGAAAAAGTTATTCATCCCCACTTTACGCGTAGGGAAAATACCTTTTAAAAGGGAAAGGATTTTAATTTACCACTTTGTCAGCGTCATTAACTGGTATACACATACCAAATTAACAGCTATTTATTATTAAAAGTCTCAGAGATAAGCCTAAATAAGACAAAACTTGTCCTTACTACGGAACTCTAAAAAACAATAAGTAACCTCGCAACTGCTTACATGTTTAAGTCAAGCCTGAAGGAAGGTTAAAACAGTTATGTAAATAAATTAATTACGTGACATCAAAGTTTAATCTTGAATGATTTAACAATATGATTATTTCATTATTTTACTGTTAGTTATATTACTGTGTTAAGTAAACACTCTCAATTACTTAAGTAAATATGTCCGAGGCTCGCCGATTTTCTCGAACATTATCTTCAAAATTAATTGAGGTCACAAGGGACCGGCGGGCGGGGAGCTTTTTCCGCCAACGCGTTACCTTGGCCATACAAAGAGGGAACGCTGCCAGCCTTCTGGGACCTTGGAAAATAACTACTGTACGTATGTACCTACGTGTTGTCTTGGCATATGGGTTTATGTAATATTTTCAATGTAAAATGATAATGCTGGAAAATTTATTCCCGACGAGTCCTGCACTATAACATTGACATCTTCCCAAATTTAAGATTAAAACAACCAAATATATGCGATTTGTTTATTTATAAACAATACTGATTAATTTTCTCGGCTATTTATTGTCAGCATATTCTTCAGTAGTAGTAGGGAGAGGCGCCGCAGCTGCATCCACAGCTGCCGGCAATAGAGACAGCGCCAGCGGCGGGCATGTCACCGCCGAATGTAACAGCGCCGATTATCGGCACCTGGCCAGTTACCACAGTGGTACCACCGACTCCCATCTCACCGGCTACCGCCACGTTACCTTCACCAACCCCGCCGTAAGCAGGACCAGCGAGTGATAAACCACTTCCGTAACCAAGACCGGCACCAGCGAGAGGGAGTCCACCAAAACCAGCACCAGCAAGAGGGAGTCCGCCAAAGGTAGCGTCAGCGATCGCAGCATTAGCTAGACCCACGCCAGAGAGACCAGCTCCATATCCGTATCCGAGACCCGATCCGCATCCGCAACCGCCGAGGTACTGGCTGAACGCGTTCTGGACCAAGCACGCTTGGATGCAGAACAACAGGATAGCGAAGGTCGACATGATTGATTGTTTTCAACGGAGTGCTGAACACAGAATGATATTCGGACGACACTGTAACCAATTTATACCGAGAATTAAGGGTGATAATAAATTATTTTGAAAATAAAAACGTGACATTTAAAATTACAATACCTATTTGTTATTAATATAAAATAAAAACACCTTTTATTAATCGATATTAAGACACACAATTTAAAACCTTAATTCTTTATCAGCCAAAAAGTAATAAACAGTAGTAAGTATAAAAGGTAAAATACTCGATCAAAATACCATTCTAGTTCTGTCGAATAGAAACTACAATGTCTGCCAAAGCTGTCCTCGTTCTTTGCGCTCAGGCTATCCTGGTTCAGGTATTTATTTTTAAATATTTATGTCATTTTTTTTTATTAATGGATTTTTTACTATAACTAGATTTATGACAGGCTCTGGAATGATATAAAATATTATTTTTATTCCAGAAAACATTTTAATCACTTGAGAACGCTAAAGAAATCACGGGAGCCGAGGAGTTATATTACCTATTATTCTATTTTCAGACCGCATTCAGTCAGTACATCGGCCGTGGGATTGCTGCCCCCTGTGGCTTAGCTGGCGCTGGTTTGGCTTACGATGGACTCGCTTACAACGGTCTCGCTGGTGTTGGTCTTGGCTTGGCAGGAAATGGATTCGCTTACAACAGTATTGTCGACGGTGGTTACAACGCTGCTTACGGCATTGCTGGTTTTGCTAACGCTCCAGGCATTGCTCCTGCCAGTGGCGGTGCTCTCCCCATCTCCAGCGCCTCCCCCATTGCTCCCAGCGGTCTCTCGATAGCATCTGAGAACGCTATTGAAGGTATCCTTGCCGTATCTGGAGATCTGCCATTTGTGAGCGCTGTAGCTATGGAGGGTGCTTTGCCCACCGCTGGGGCTGGATCTGTCGTATACAGTGCCGGTAATGGCAACATTGGCATCGTGAGTGATGGTGGATACGGCGCTGCTGTGGCTGATGGAATTGGTTACGGTAACGGACTTGCTTACGGCAACGGTCTGGCTTACGGCAACGGTCTAGCTTACGGCAACGGTCTGGCTTACGGCAACGGTCTGGCCTTTGGTTCCGGATTAGCAGCCGCACGTGGCTTCGGAGGTATTGCAGCTCCTGCTTTTGGCGGATGCGGCTGTGGTGCTGTATACTGAACACTTTCTCATACCTAAAACGAATAGTAAATATAAACAAATGCATAAATAAATTTTGTTTGATTCACGTTCGTCATCGTAAATTGACGCTCATTGCCTACTCAGTATTTTTTTATTTAAAAGCTTTTATTTAACTTGCACTGTATGTTTGTTCGGGTGAAATCTTGCTACTCAATTTAGAAGCAGATATCTTCAACCGATTGAACTGAAATTTTGCATACACGTTTAGTTTGGATGACAATACGCGATAAGCTGTGTGACGTGATCATATATAAATAAATAAATATCCTGGGACATTGTTCACACACGGTTATCTGATCCCAAACTAAGCAGAGCTTGTACTATGGACAACCAGATAACTGATATACTACATATACACTACTTTTTTTTTTGTAAATACATACTTATATAGATAATTACACCCAGACACAGGACAAACAACAGACATGTTCATGCACACAAATATTTGTCCTGGATGGGAATCGAACCCATGACCAGCGGCGTGATAGATGGTGTCTTAACCAACTGCGCCAACTGGCTTGTCAATATATTGTGTATAATGAGGTTATAAGTTGATAGTTAAAATTTTAAAGGAAAATTTTATTTTCTTCTTTTTAGAGCATATATAAATAAAAGCTTTTTTCAAAAAAGGTTTTTTTGCTTTTAATTTATTTATATTGATCACACACTAAACAACTGCTCTAGAAATATACCATTTACATGGTTCACTGTACTCTATAAGAAGTCTATAGTATTAGAGTAACATAGGAAATTACGGAACCTTCGGTGCGAGAGTCAGACTCGCACTTGTCCGGTTTTATTGCAAAGAGAGACGTCTTATAAAAGGCAAATAATTATAAGTTTATTTAGATGAAAAACAAGAATAATAATACCCTTAGCCCCAATAATATCCTGGGACATTCTTCTCACTCGGCTATCAGATCCCAAACTAAGCAGAGCTTGTACTGTGGAAACCAGATAACTGTTAAACGTCTACTTTATATTACTTTTTTTAAATACCTACATAATATTAGATAGGACAATATAGATAATACATAATAGACCTAGACAATGACAAACAGACATATTAATGCACACATTTGTTTATCCTGGATGTGAATCGAACCCCTAACCTGCGGCGTCAAACCTGGAATACTTACTTTTAAAGAATAGAACATTAATTTTAATTAGATACATACAAGAATAGTTTTTGTACTTACTGCATAATATTATTTAATACTAGCTCCCGTCCCGCGGTTTCACCCACTAAATCCGTTCAGTAGTTTTTACGTGAAAGAGTAACAAACATCCTCACAAACTTTCGCATTTATAATATTAGTAGCATTATATAATGAGGAATAACAACAAAAAAATCTAATTAGTCCGTCAGTTAGATTATCAAAAAATATTGGATACGTATTTTTTATTTTATCAAATCCATAAGAAATTACAAAGATAAGTCCCATCAAATTGCAGGATTGGGGCTTGTGACGTCATTGTACAACTACTTTTTAGTACACTTTTTGCAGACCGGAAAATTTTAACGCACTGTATCTTCGTTATTTTTTGTTTTCGGATCAAAATAAAAAATACGTATCCAATATTTTTTGATAATCTAACTGACGGACTAATTAGATTTTTTTGTTGGTATTCCTCATTATTGTAATCATAACAATTGTTACAATCATTACGTACGCTAAATTCGCACGTGACGGAAAGTGTAATAGCTGTGAATCACGTGTGAGTTTCATATGTAACCTGATTATGATGTCATATCTAAGGTAAGGTCAGGGTTCTTTCTAGATAAACTTGCTTACGCATGCATTTGTGTTTGTGTTTTTCTATACTAATATTATAAAGAGGAAAGATTTGTTTGTTTGTTTGTTTGTAATGAATAGGCTCCGAAACTACTGGACCGATTTCAAAAATTCTCTCACCTTTGGAAAGCTACATTATCCCCGAGTAACATAGGCTATATTATATTTTAAAAAAATTAGGGATCCTTACTAAAACTCCAATAATGTAACATAAGGTGTAAAAAAATGACCTGAAAAATTCCTTACGTCGCGTGCGCTGCGAAAACTATTGATGATAGAACAAAATCATTTACTACGACTTTGCAGAACTCATCATTATCTACAAAAAGTGTCGCGACAGCATATGTCTAAATATTATAGTTATGTCACAGTAAGCAGTTTTTTATTCTAAAATATTAATTTATATATGCCGCCTCTTGAAAAGGCTCTTCATTTGTACCTTGGTATTAATCCTCATCAAAATAAATTACTTTATATTCAAGACGGCTTTAATACCTTTTTATAACTTTTTGAATTATTCAATTCGGACATTTCATTCGGAAGATATCACGAGTTTAAAAATGCAAGTATTAGAAAAAAGTCACGTGGTTGTCGCTCACCGCGCTCAGCTAGCCAGCATGCGATGTAGGCTCCATGTAAGCACTGTCACTGGGGTACGGGGGGGGGAGTCAATGTAATCTTATATATATAAAAGAAAGTCATGTTAGTTACTCCACTTATAACTCAAGAACGGCTGAACCGATTTAGCTGAAAATTGGCAGGGAGGTAGTTTAGAGCCAGGAGAAGGACATAGGATAGGTAGGGGTAGTTAGGGTAGGTAAGTAGGGTAGGTAGGTAGGGTAGGTAGGTAGGGTAGGTAGGTAGGGTAGGTAGGTAGGGTAGGTAGGTAGGGTAGGTAGGTAGGGTAGGTAGGTAGGGTAGGTAGGTAGGGTAGGTAGGTAGGGTAGGTAGGTAGGGTAGGTAGGTAGGGTAGGTAGGTAGGGTAGGTAGGTAGGGTAGGTAGGTAGGTAGGGTAGGTAGGTAGGGTAGGTAGGTAGGGTAGGTAGGTAAGGTAGGTAGGAGTAGGTAGGGATAAGTTTGTAGGTCCCAGTTTTATTATTGTTCTCAGGGCAGGACAACGTCTGCCGGGTCAGCTAGTCATAAAATAAATGTGCAAACGGTAATGCTATCGACCAGAGTATGTAATCACATAATAATATGTAAAACAAAAAAATATAATTTATATATAATGTAGAAAATTTCTTCAAGGTATATTATAATTTACTAGCTGTTCCCCGCAGTTTCACTCGCCTTCACGGGATAAAAAAGTAGCCTTATAACCTTCGGAAATAAAGTAGTTTCCTATATTTCCTAAAGATTACCTAGGAACAGTAACTCCAGCGATTAGCGCGTTCAAACAAACAAACTCTTTAGCTTTATAATAATAAAGTTTATCCATTAAAACAACTGAATCGATATTAAATTTACCCATAAATAAAGCAATTCAATCATAATAGGCATAAACATGCATGTTTTTTTTAAATATGAAATGATGTAAAAAGATGTAAAAAAAAATGATTGAAAAATTTTAAATTAAAATCGGCCAAGAAATATGGAAATTAAGTCTAAGCATTTGAAACTACAAAGTAGACAGAGAGATCCGACATGTTCTGTGACTTCATGTAACACTACGGCCTAAAAACATATAGTGGTAAACACCTCATGACAAATACCTACATTTTCATGCACACAAATGTTTGTTTTGGATGGGAATCGAATTCACGTTAGCGGCGATCTCGCCGCTATCTAGGTGGCGTCTTAACCAACTGCGCCAATTGGCCTGTCGATTCGAAAAAATCTTTCAATAATAGGAAGGTAAATTATCCCTGAAGGTATAGGCTACTTTTTATACCGGGAACGCGAGTGAAACCGCCGAGAACTGCTAGCAAGTTATAATATTTCCATTATTGAGCGCATATATTTATATATATATATATACATAAACATCAGTAACAGAAAAAGTTAACACGTATCTGTTTATCTCGGTGAAACTCGTGGACCTACGTGGTGCAAAGAAACTCATTTGACGAAGAAAGCACTACATAATAACATTATTTCCCAAAAATATAATAACAATCAGTTATTTAAAATATCACAAGCGAACTAACGAAAAGATGACTTTGATACGAAAAATTAATGAATAAAACAGTTTTATTTCAGTTTACTTAAAACAAATTTTTAATTTCAATAAAAAAACGTATTCAATAGATAGTACTGTAACCACAACCAGCATAACTTGGTCCCACAACACCATCGTATGCAATATTGTTGCCGTAGGCCAGACCGTTGCCGTAAGCCAGACCGTTGCCGTAGGCCAGACCGTTGCCGTAAGCCAGACCGTTGTCATAAGCCAGACCGTTGCCGTAAGCCAGACCATTGCCGTAAGCCAGACCGTTGTCATAAGCCAAACCGTTGCCGTAAGCCAGACCATTACCGTAGGCCAGACCATTCCCATAGGCAAGCCCATCAGCCACAGTGGCACCGTATCCAGGGTCACTCACGATACCGATAGCACCGTTTCCACAGCTGTACGTGATAGCTCCAGACCCAGCAGTAGGCAACGCGCCTTCCATAGCAATAGCACTAACAAACGGCATGTTACCAGTCAAGGCTAGGATACCTTCAATAGCATTTTCAGAGCGAACAGTCAATCCTGAGGGAGCGATGGGGGAGGCGCTGGAGATAGGCAGAGCACCACCACTTGCAGGGGCGATACCATAAGCCGAAGCGACGTCGTAGGCAGGAGCGGTAGCATAGCCAGAAGCGTAGGAATAGCCAGGAGCGAAACCAGGACCGTAAGCTGCATCGTAACTCAAAGGGTTACCCACCAAGCCGTATCCTGCAGCTCCCAGGCTATCATAAGCCAAGCCAGCACCCGTTAAGCTGCAAGGGGCAGCCACTGCTGGTGCAATGGTAGGAGCGCAACCAATGTACTGGCTAAACGCAGTCTGAAAAGAGAAAATACAAATTAGGAAGTGAAAACACAGTCATAAAAGCGATGATAGCTCAGTGGTAGTGAAGGAAAACCTCGTGAGGAAACCATAGCACGGTGGTATGGTGCTTTGTAGTACCAACTTGGCTGGCCACCACCCTGAAGTTGAAAATCTGTCGCCAAGCACCTTCCGGTGTATTCCGACAGCTGCATTTGAGAGCCAGGTCCCTTCTAGGCTTTGTGTGCTTACTACCATCGGTCACTTCATCACTGACCACAGAAATAATTAAAAAAGATAAAATAAAATGAGTAGTTATAAACACCTGAATCAGTAAAGCCTGAATGCAAAAGATGATGAAAGTCTTGGCTGCCATTATGTGAAGTTAGACTGTTTTTTACTGTAGATAGGTATTGTGTGGATATGATTTTTAAAAATGTCGTAGCTTTTATACATTTTTATTTTCTTATCAGTTCATTTAATTTATTATTACGTAGATACATCACGGTTGTAATGATTACAGAATTAGTTTTAATAAAAATTAAAATATTTCCGTAATCAAAAAAAATTATTTCATGCGTAATTTCTATGTTACATAATTTTGCTTAATAGCTTACATTTCAGTACGTGTATAAAATAAGACACAAAAATTATTCCTTCATTCTATATTTTGACTATCGTTGGATAGAAACATTCAAACATGTCCACCTTCGCTATTCTGTTGTTCTGCATCCAAGCGTGCTTGGTCCAGAATGTGTTCAGTCAGTACCTCGGCGGTTGCGGATGCGGAGCGGGTCTCGGTCTCGCTGACGTAACTAATGCTGGTCTTCCTAACGCTATCAATGGCCTTGGCTACGGATACGGTGCGGGTCTTGCTGGCGTGGGTTTTGGTAATGCTGGCTTTGGTGGACTCCCCCTTGCTGGCGCCGGTCTTGGTTACGGTTTGGCTCCCGGACTCGCTGCTCCTGCTTACGGCGGCGCTGGTGAAGGTAACGTGGCGGTCGCTGGTGAGATGGGAGTCGGTGGTACCACTGTCATCACAGGCCAGGTGCCGATAATCGGCGCCGTTACATTCGGCGGTGACGTGCCCGCCGCTGGCGCTGTCTCTATTGCCGGCAGCTGTGGATGCAGCTGCGGTGCCTCTCCCTACTACTACTGAAGAATATTCTAGATATTTACAGTCTACATTTTGTTTATATTATGTTTCAATAAATATTTTAATATTTTATCATTTTACTTGAATCACATTAATTAAAATCAATGTTTGCATTAGAAGGCAATGCAGGAAGATTTACGACTTTTTATACAAAGTTTCAATTATAGATATTTTTTAATCTTCTGGGAATACTCCATATTCAGAATTATTAAAATCGGTTGTTATGCAAAAAAATAACGCGTGAACAAGCTAAAAAAAAACATACAACCGAACTGAGAACCTCCTCCTTTTTTCGTAGGAGGTTAAAAATTAAGTATAAATAAGAATTAAAACAAAATAAAAATAAAATCTATGTAGGTACAGGTACAAGACAGTATTATTTTTTTATTAATTAATGGCCCTGATCCTTTGACTGTCCGTTTTCAATGTACCTAACTAAAGACTACGACATTTGTAAAATACTTAATATATGTTGCACTATTTA
Source organism: Tethea ocularis (assembly GCA_963555595.1). Taxonomy (NCBI): domain Eukaryota; kingdom Metazoa; phylum Arthropoda; class Insecta; order Lepidoptera; family Drepanidae; genus Tethea; species Tethea ocularis. Next base: position 1,883,935 of record OY741983.1, on the reverse strand, counting down.
TTAAAGTCTGTGGTCATTGCTAACAACTTGTAAACATACTATTAAATAATCTGTGGCTAAACAAAAAGAGAAGTATAAATTAAAAAATAAAATAAAAATATCTATTGTACAGAAATCTAAAGACTACTATCGTATTAATCAGTATCAAAAAAGGGTGCCATTTAGCTGTTCCGCGCGGTTTCACTCGAGTTCCCTGGATAAAAAGTTAACCTAAAAATAACCTTCGGGGATAATGTAGCTTCCTATTAGTGAAATAATTTTTCAAATCGGACCAGAGGGCCTTCTCCGAAAACGATATACGATAGTCCGATCATCGTTGTCAAATTATTAACCAATAAAATTGCAGTAAACTGACGAGACGTAAATTTTGTGCAATTCTATTGGTTAATAATTTGATAACGATGATCGAACTATCGTGTATCGTTTTTCGGAGTAGGCCCTTAGTAATTCCGGATATTAGCGCGTTCAAACAAACTCTTCAGCTTTATCTTTAGTAGATAGATAAATAGATATATTTCAAATCAGAACAATGGTTTGTACGTGTCGCACTTGCGAGAAAAATAGGTCATTGTTCATAATGATACTGTGACATAAGGTGAACCTAATATCTACAGCGCAGCGCTGATTTACAGCAATAACCCAATGTGTTAAATATTTCACACATTTTCAAGCGTCCTTACGAAGACCCAGTCACTTCGAATTGGCCGTCGTCGAATGACGTCATACGTAAAAACAAAAGAAGATTATAGTATAATTATTTCCTATAGAAATATCCATCTAAAACATTACCCCATTTAGGGGTGATTTTCCAAAAACTCTAAAACACACGGCCAAACGTAATTTTTCATGGTTTTATCATCAAAAACCTGTGCGTTGATAAATCAATAAGTCAGTCAACTTTTCCTTTGTTATTTATATATTTACATTACAGGATTTATACAAACTTTCATTGATTATTTCACCCATTTGGGGATGAATTTATGAATTCTTTCTTCCTGTACGTCTGAACTTCAAAAGGAGCACACTAGGTTTTGTTTGTAGGATTTGTGTGTGTTTTTGTACTAATTTCATGTTATTAGAATGTCAGAAAAAGATGTGTGTTGGAATAGAAATATTTATTATGACAAACTACCAACATTCAGCGACATTGACAAACAAAATCAAACAAAAGTTATTAATGCATTCGATTAGATTTATTATTTCATTATTTTTTTCGTTTTAAGGGCTATGAGTGTTCAGTAAACACCGCCACAACCGCATCCGCCAAAGGCAGGAGCACCGATACCTCCAAAACCACGAGCGGCAGCTAAACCGGGGCCATAGGCGAGTCCGTCAGCCAGAGCTGCGCTAGCTGCAAGACCGTTACCGTAGCCCAGACCGTTACCGAAAGCCAGACCATTGCCGTAGGCCAAACCGTTACCGTAAGCAAGTCCGTCGGCCACAGCAGCGCCGTATCCATTGTCACTCACGATGCCAATGTTGCCGTTACCGGCACTGTAAGCGACAGATCCAGCCCCAGCGGTGGGCAAAGCACCCTCCAAAGCTACAGCACTCACGAACGGTAGATCTCCAGATACGGCAAGGATACCTTCAATAGCGTTCTCAGATGCTATTGAGAGACCGCTGGGAGCAATAGGAGAGGCGCTGGAGATGGGGAGGGCACCGCCACTGGCAGGAGCAATGCCTGGAGCGTTGGCGATACCGGCCAAGCCGTATGCAGCGTTGTAACCACCGTCAATAATACCACTGTAAGCCAATCCATTTCCTGCCAAGCCAAGACCTGCGCCTGCCAAACCATTGTAAGCAAGGCCGTCGAAAGCCAAGCCAGCAACAGATAACCCAGCGCCAGCTATGCCACAGGGAGCAGCGAGTCCGATACCGCGGCCAAGGACCTGGCTGAGTGCGCTCTGAAAATAGGAAAATAAAATAAGCTAACTACAAACCGCAGCCCTATAGTTTCTTACGCAATTTCTAAAATGTAGTGCCAGGATATAAATAACCTTTGTCACAAACCTATTCAAAGCAAAAAATGCATACTACATTAAAGAATATTTTAAAAAAATACCTGAATCATGAGAGCCTGAGCGCAAAGGACGAGTACAGCTTTGGCAGACATTGTAGTTGTTCGATTTGACAGAACTAGAATAGTATTCAGATCGAGATTTTTCCTTTTATACTTACTATCATTTACTTTTTAGGTGATAAATTATTTTGTTTTCAATTTGTTTATGTCGAAATTTTGATAAAAAGGTAGTGTTTTTATTTCAGATGGATAACAAACGGTTTTGTATTATTTTTATGTCACGTTTTTATTTTCATAATATTTATTTATCACCCTTGATTCACGGTATAAATTGGCTACCGTATCGTCCGAATATCATTCTGTGTTCAGCACTCCGTTGAAAACAATCAATCATGTCGACCTTCGCTATCCTGTTGTTCTGCATCCAAGCGTGCTTGGTCCAGAACGCGTTCAGCCAGTACCTCGGCGGTTGCGGATGCGGATCGGGTCTCGGTCTCGGATACGGATACGGAGCTGGTCTCTCTGGCGTGGGTCTAGCTAATGCTGCGATAGCTGACGCTACCTTTGGCGGACTCCCTCTCGCTGGTGCCGGTTTTGGTGGACTCCCTCTCTCTGGTGCCGGTCTTGGTTACGGAAGTGGTTTATCACTCGCTGGTCCTGCTTACGGCGGCGCTGGTGAAGGTAACGTGGCGGTTGCCGGTGAGTTGGGAGTCGGTGGTACCACAATCGTCACTGGCCAGGTGCCGATAATCGGCGCTGTTACATTCGGCGGTGACGTGCCCGCCGCTGGCGCTGTCTCTATTGCCGGAAGCTGTGGATGCAGCTGCGGCGCCTCTCCCTACTACTACTGAGAAAATTTCTGGATATTTCCAGTCAACATTTGTTTCATGACATTCAATAAAAATATCAGCTACCTACTACTTTGTCTTCATTCAACTATTTGACCTGCAAAATATATTTTTGAACCTTACCACGTTCTTTAACTATTACTAACGCAGTTAAATAGGGCTCTTTCGCTTGTGGCACCCTTGGTGCCCGCAAAAGAATTTTAAGTATATTATTGTTTTTTTATACTCATATTGTCATTAGTTAATTATTATAGTAATGAAAAAAATTAAAGGTTCATAATAGTACTAGCACAAGCTCTGCTATGTTTGGGATTATTATATTTTATGGACTATCTGTATATGTTAGGTAATACATACATATTCTATGTTTAATAACCCTTTTTATGCGATGTATTTGTGAGACGGCTGCCTCCCCGTTGCCCCGCGCGGGAAGGTAGTCAGTCGTCTCCCAGGCCTTGCGCGTGCCCACGTTGTATTTTAAATTTAAAATTAAATAAGATAATGTTCATATTGGACTATAAAGAATTAAGTTTTCAAATTATATAATTTATACATGCATCTGCGTCTCCAAACTGCTCACCAAGGATCCATTCCCATATTGGTAACCCCGATATTTGAACAGTGCATTAAGTTCTCGATATTAGCATTATTATGTTAATATTATATTAAAATAGCTTAAAATATTAAATAGTGTTAATCCAGGTTATAAACTATCTGGGTTCCAAATATGATATAATCTATATATTATCCAAATCCGTTCAGTAGTTTTTGCGTGAAAGAGTAACAAACATCCATCCATCCATCCATCCATCCATACTCACAAACTTTCGCATTTGTAATATTAGTAGGAAGTAGGATTTGTTTTTTTTTTGTGTGTTTTGTACTAAAAAGTGTTCAGTGAAAATGAGTCAAAAACCAATGCACAGCAGAGACAACTGGATTATAAACCTTTGACTTATGAAATCTAGTTTCATATCAACATCAAAACTTTTTAAGGGGGGTGCTTCATGGTAGCCCGCGAGACTTAAACGCAGACAGTTGAAATTTTCACAGATGATGTATTTCTGTTGCCGCTATAACAACACTAAAAAACAGAATAATAAATATTTAGGGGGGCTCCCATACAACAAGCGTGATTTTTCTTGCTCGTTCTTTCTCGATATTAATAATGGCAACAGGTCTACGCTTGAAATATTCACAGAATATTGAGTTATATTATTCCCTTTAAAATAAATAATTAAATAAAAATAATATTAAAGCGGGCCTCCCATTAACATACATGATTTTTTTGCCGTTGGAGTTTTTAGGCTTGGAAAATCCTACAAGGCATGGTATAGGTATAGACGGCGCATGGTACGCAGGGTGACGCAGGGTGTGCGGGGGACTATTTACCTATTACTAAGAAGGTAGGATTTTTAGCGAAACCGGAGCGCTATAAGATTATCAACCTTATGGTACCTTGCATAAATCATAGATTACTATGGCGTCCGGCGGTTCGCTACGTTAAGTCCTCGGTTAAACCAGCGATCACAGTTCCCTAACCCAGCTGGGATTCACTGCTACTGGAAAGCTGCCTATAGTTGCACGCGCCTACCACACGCTCCTCTAAAATTATTTAACATGATTATGACATTGATGTGTTGAATTATTAGATATTGGTACCGATTCTGTTGTTTACGAACTTAACTAATATTAGACAAGTCACCTCTCTTTCATTTTAACCTTATTGAAAAAAGATAGAACATTTTTAATGCTGTCAGTTTAATCCATACCGTCGTAATGTACGGGTAAATAGTCGTGACCAATTATAGATCGCGCTTAAATTCACGTTGAAATGTGTGATCGGATTAAACTGACAGGACTAAAATATCTTGCATCCCTTTCTTATATTTACTATTAGAAAGAGATATAGTGAGATTAAATTTATTTTAGTTTGTAAACAACAGAATCGGCACCAATTGTGTATTACGTGTGGTGTTATTAGCTACAACATTTTATTAAATGTAGTATAGATCAAATATGGATTTTTATGGATCTGAAGTGTAGTGACATCGAATGTCAAGATGAAGGTCGCGGATTTCAAACATAAAAACCGTATCTCAATGGTTGGGTACCTTGTAGGAGTTGTAGGTGATTAGGTTAAAAAATATATTTTGCAGGTCAAATAGTTGAATGAAGACAAAATATTAGGTAGCTGTAATTTTTATTGAATGTCATGAATCAAAATGTTGACTTGAAATATCCAGAAATTTTCTCAGTAGTAGTAGGGAGAGGCGCCGCAGCTGCATCCACAGCTTCCGGCAATAGAGACAGCGCCAGCGGCGGGCACGTCACCGCCGAATGTAACGGCGCCGATTATCGGCACCTGGCCACTGACAACGGTGGTACCACCGACTCCCAACTCACCGGCAACCGCCACGTTACCTTCACCAGCGCCGCCGTAAGCGGGAGCAGCAATTGAGGCAGCCAAGCCCCTTCCATAACCGAGACCGGAACCAGCGAGAGAGAGTCCACCAAGACCGGCACCAGCGAGAGGGAGTCCGCCAAAGGTAGCATCAGCTATCGCAGCATTAGCAAGACCCACGCCAGAGAGACCAGTTCCGTATCCGTATCCGAGACCGAGACCCGATCCGCATCCGCAACCGCCGAGGTACTGGCTGAACACGTTCTGGACCAAGCACGCTTGGATGCAGAACAACAGAATAGCGAAGGTGGACATGTTTGATTGTTTTCGACGGAGTGCTGAACACAGAATGATATTCAGACAACACGGTAGCCCATTTATACTGTGAATCAAGGGTCATAAATAAATATTATGAAAATAAAAACGTGACATAAAAAACACAATACCTTTTGTTATTCATACGAAATAAAAACACTACCTATTTATCAAAATTACGACACAAACAGTTTGAAAACTTAATTCTTTATCAGCTATAAAGTAAATGATAGTAAGTATAAAAGGGAAACAACTAGATCGGAATATTATTCTAGTTCTGTCAAATAGAACAACTACAATGTCTGCCAAAGCTGTACTCGTCCTTTGCGCTCAAGCTCTCCTGATTCAGGTATTTAAAAAAAATAATAATATGCGGTATGCATTTATTGCTATGAATAGGTCGGTGAAATGTTCTAAAATAAAATAAAAGGTTTTGTGTATCCCTACAATACATTTAGACTGAAATTGCGTCAGAAATTATGGGGCTAGTTAGCTTTATTTATTTTCCTATTTTCAGAGCGCACTCAGCCAGGTCCTTGGCCGCGGTATCGGACTTGCTGCTCCCTGTGGCTTAGCTGGCGCTGGTTTATCTGGTGCTGGCTTGGCTATCGACGGCCTTGCTTACAATGGTTTGGCAGGCGCAGGCCTTGGCTTGGTAGGAAATGGATTAGCTTACAGTGGCATTATTGACGGTGGTTACAACGCTGCATACGGCTTGGCCGGTATCGCCAACGCTCCAGGCATCGCTCCTGCCAGTGGCGGTGCTCTGCCCATCTCTAGCGCCTCCCCCATCGCTCCTACCGGTATCTCATTAGCTTCTGAGAACGCCATCGAAGGCTTGCTCGCCGTATCTGGAGATCTGCCGTTTGTGAGCGCTGTAGCTATGGAGGGTGCTTTGCCCACCGCTGGGGCTGGATCTGTTGCATACAGTGCCGGTAACGGCAACATTGGCATCGTGAGTGACAATGGATACGGCGCTGCTGTGGCCGACGGACTTGCCTACGGTAACGGTTTGGCCTACGGCAATGGTCTGGCTTTCGGTAACGGTCTGGGCTACGGTAACGGTCTTGCAGCTAGCGCAGCTCTGGCTGACGGACTCGCCTATGGCCCCGGTTTAGCTGCCGCACGTGGTTTCGGAGGTATAGGTGCTCCTGCCTTTGGCGGATGCGGTTGTGGCGGTGTATACTGAACACTCTTAGACCCCTAAAACGAAAAAATAATGAATTACTAAATATAATCAAATGCATTAATTACTTTTGTTTGATTCACGTACCTAATAAAATATCCTTTTCCTCAATTTTTTGTTCATTCCATCCTATCGAGGTCGCAAAATGTTGTTATCATAAATGTGCAGTAAGGGGACATTAACTAAAGAGTTAAGCAGACAACTGCATATACAATTATACTTACTTGGTAGGTATTATAACAAGGGTCAATAAAGTGAAAACCTTTGACCTATAAAATCTAGTTTCATATCAACATCAAATCTTTTTATGGGGTTTGCTTCATGGTTGCCCTTGAGACTAAAATTTTATTGCGTTTTTTGCTAATTGCAGCTCAGTTATATGTCGTATGTTTGTTAACATGTGATTTGCGATAAGAATGAATATTTACAGATTAATAAGAAAAGAAATCGTAAGAGTTATATTTGAGGGAAAAAATCACGTTTACATGAATAAGTCATCGTAGGTATACAAATATAACATGGAGAAATATAATAATGATCACTTTTGTTATCAATCAGTAAATATACTACCATTTTTGTAGGATGTTTCGAAAATAAGGGCTTAAAATAGTTTGGATATAGAAATATATAATCTATAGATTATTACATAAAATTCAAAGTCCTGACTCACTGACTGATATAATACACAGCTTATATATAATAATATATATATATATATGGTCTTAGAGACATGAAATTTAGAGGGTGTGTTCTTTGTGTAGCGTAAGGGTCCACTAAGAAAGGGTTTTTTTTAAATTGCACCCCTAAGAGATTGAAATGGAGAGTTGAATTTTATGTGAAACTTTTTATTCTAGATTGACTCGAAAATTGGTACACACACTCCTCAATTAAAATTACTCGCATATCACAGTTTCTTCAAAGGCTTTGAAAATCCTACATGATGGTAAAGTCGGCGCATGGCAAGTATAGTGACGCAGGGTGTGCGGGAGACTATTTACCTATTAGTAAGACGGTAGGATTTCCACGATGGCCGGTCTTGCGCTACCCGCATCCAACGGTTTCCCGCGACCCCCACAATATTGTTAGCCATCGTGGAGATCCTTGGGGGAGGCTTTTGTCCAGCAGTCGTCTTTCGGCTGACATGATGATGAAGAAGGTACGATTTTTAGCTTCAAGATTATGAACCTTGTGATACCTTCCATAAATCATAGATTACTATGGCGTCCCGCGGTTTGCTGCGTTAACTCCTCGGTTAGACCAGCGATCCTTTAGTTCCCTAATCCAGCTGGGATTCACTGCTGCTGGAAAGCTGCCTATAGTTGCACGCGCCTGCCATACGCTCCTCTAAAATTGTATAATATGGATGTGTGTTGAATTATTAGGTATTGTGTATTACTTACTACGACTATGAAAAATGTAGTATAGATTACTAACAAATATGGATTTTTAAGGATCTGAAATCAGTGGGAGGGACATCGAATGCCGAGATGAAGGTCGCGGGTTCCAAACAATAGGGCTACCACCATCAAGTTAAAAATCTGTCGCAAGCACCTACAGATGCTTTCTGACAGCTGTGAAAGCCGCCCTAGTGCCCTTCTAGGTATTATGTGCTGATCACCATTGGCGATCCACCCAGTGGCAAGCCACGATCTATCACGATTTAGCTACGATCAAACGTGCGTTGATAGATCGGTCTGTCAGTTACGTTTTCCTTTTACATATTTGGAAGTTTATGTAGCATTACATTATCAGTATAATAGTAGGTATAGTGTACATAATATTATTATATCGCTACAGTACTTTAGTTTGAAAAGGTACTAAAAGTCCACGACTTGATAAACGACTTAATTTGAAAACTGATGAAGGTTTTTGTACCCCGACTGCACATTTATGATGACAAACTACCGACATTTTGCGACATCAATATGATGGAAAGAAAAAAAATATTGAGGAAAAGGATATTTTATTTTTCGCGTACCTAACGTGAATCAAACCAAAATAATTAATGCATTTGATTATATTTATTAATTCATTATTTTTTTGTTTTAGGGGTCTAAGAGTATTCAGTATACACCGCCACAACCGCATCCGCCAAAGGCAGGAGCACCAATACCTCCGAAACCACGTGCGGTAGCTAAACCGGGGCCATAGGCGAGTCCGTCAGCCAGAGCTGCGCTAGCTGCAAGACCGTTACCGTAGCCCAGACCGTTACCGAAAGCCAGACCATTGCCGTAGGCCAAACCGTTACCGTAGGCAAGTCCGTTGGCCACAGCAGCGCCGTATCCATTGTCACTCACGATGCCAATGTTGCCGTTACCGGCACTGTATGCGACAGATCCAGCCCCAGCGGTGGGCAAAGCACCCTCCATAGCTACAGCACTCACGAACGGCAGATCTCCAGATACGGCGAGCAAGCCTTCGATGGCGTTCTCAGAAGCTAATGAGATACCAGTAGGAGCTATGGGGGAGGCGCTAGAGATGGGCAGGGCACCGCCACTGGCAGGGGCAATGCCTGGAGCGTTGGCGATACCGGCCAAGCCATATGCAGCATTGTAACCACCGTCAATAATGCCACCGTAAGCCAATCCATTTCCTGCCAAGCCAAGGCCTGCGCCTACCAGACCATTGTAAGCAAGGCCGTCGATAGCCAAGCCAGCACCAGATAAACCAGCGCCAGCTAAGCCACAGGGAGCAGCAAGTCCGATACCACGTCCAAGGACCTGGCTGAGTGCGCTCTGAAAATAGGAAAATGAAATAAGCTAACTAGCCCCATCATTTCTTACGCAATTTCTAAAATGTATTGCCGGGATAAAAATAACCTTTTATTTTAGGATAATATGTCACAAACATATTCAAAGCAAACAATGCATACTACATTAAAGAGTATTTTAAAAAAATACCTGAATCAGGAGAGCCTGAGCGCAAAGGACGAGTACAGCTTTGGCAGACATTGTGGTCGTTCTATTTGACAGGACTAGAATAGTATTGCGATCGAGTTTTTTCCTTTTATACTTACAATCATTTACTTTTTGGCTGATAAAGAATTAAGTTTTCAAATTGTTTGTGTCGAAATTTTGATAAATAGGTAATATTTTTATTTCAAATGAATAACAAACGGTATTGTATTTTTTATGTCACGTTTTTGTTTTCATAATATTTATTTATCACCCTTGATTCACGGTATAAATGGGCTACCGTGTTGTCCGAATATCATTCTGTGTTCAGCACTCTGTTGAAAACAATCAACCATGTCCACCTTCGCTATTCTGTTGTTCTGCATCCAAGCGTGCTTGGTCCAGAACGCGTTCAGCCAGTACCTCGGCGGTTGCGGATGCGGATCGGGTCTCGGTCTCGGATACGGATACGGAGCTGGTCTCTCTGGCGTGGGTCTTGCTAATGCGGCGATAGCTGACGCTACCTTTGGCGGACTCCCTCTCGCTGGTGCCGGTTTTGGTGGACTCCCCCTTGCTGGCGCTGGCCTTGGTTACGGAAGTGGTTTATCACTCGCTGGTCCTGCTTACGGCGGCGCTGGTGAAGGTAACGTGGCGGTAGCCGGTGAGTTGGGAGTCGGTGGTACCACTGTCGTTACTGGCCAGGTGCCAATAATCGGTGCTGTTACATTCGGCGGTGACGTGCCCGCCGCTGGCGCTGTCTCTATTGCCGGAAGCTGTGGATGCAGCTGCGGCGCCTCTCCCTACTACTACTGAGAACATTTCTGGATATTTCAAGTCAACATTTGTTTCATGACATTCAATAAAAATATCAGCTACCTACTACTTTGTCTTCATTCAACTATTTGACCTGCAAAATATATTTTTGAACCTTACCACGTTCTTTAACTATAGTAACGCAGTTAAATAGGGCTCTTTCGCTTGTAGCACCCTTGGTGCCCGCAAAAGAATTTTAAGTATATTATTGTTTTTTTATACTCATATTGTCATTAGTTCTAATTATGAGTTCAAAATTATAAGGAAAGAAAAAATTAAAGGTTCATCATAGTACTAACACAAGCTCTGCTATGTTTGGGATTATATTTTATGCACTATCTGTATATGTTAGGTAATACATACTTAATCTATGTTTAATAACCTATTTTTTATGCGATGTATTGACGGCTGCCTCCCCGTTGCCCCGCGCGGGAAGGTAGTAAGTCGCCCAGGCCTTGCGCGTGCCCACGTTGTATTTTATATTTTAAATTAAATATGATAATGATCATATTGGACAATAAATAATTAAGTTTTAAAATTATATAATTTATACATGCATCTGCGTCTCCAAACTGCTCACCAAGGATCCATTCCCATATTGGTGACCCCGATATTTGAACAGTGCATTAAATTCTCGATGTTAGCATTATTATGTTAAAATAGCTTCCGCCCCGCGGTTTCACCCGCGTTCCCGAGGGATCTTATGTTTTACTGGGATATAAAGTATCCTATGTGTTAATCCAGGTTATAAACTATCTGTGTTCCAAATATCATCCAAATCCGTTCAGTAGTTTTTGCGTGATAGAGTAACAAACATCCATCCATACTCACAAACTTTCGCATTTATAATATTAGTAGGAAGTAGGATTTGAACTTTTTTTTTTGTGTTTTGTACTAAAATGTGTTCAGTGAAAATGAGCCAAAAACAAATGCACAGCAGAGACAACTGGATTAAAATCCTTTGACTTATGAAATCTAGTTTCATATCAACATCAAAACTTTTTAAGGGGGGTGCTTCATGGTACCCCGCGAGACTAAAATTTTATTGCGTTTTTTGCTAAACGCAGGCAGTTGAAATTTTCACAGATGATTTATTTCTGTTGCCGCTATAACAACACTAAAAAACAGAATAATAAATATTTAGGGGGGCTCCCATACAACAAACGTGATTTTTCTTGCTCGTTCTTTCTCGATATTAATAACGGCAACAGGTAGACGCTTGAAATATTCACAGAATATTGAGTTATATTATTCTCTTTAAAATAAATAATTAAATAAAAATAATATTAAAGCGGGCCTCCCATTAACATACATGATTTTTTTGCCGTTGGTGTACAGAACCCTTCGTGCGCGAGTCCAACCCATACTTGGCCGGTATTTTTTTTTAGGCTTGGAAAATCCTACAAGGCATGGTATAGGTATAGCCGGCGCATGGTACGCAGGATGACGCAGGGTGTGCGGTGCACTATTTACCTATTAGTAAGAAGGTAGGATTTTTAGCGTAACCGGAGCGCTATAAGATTATCAACCTTATGGTACCTTGCATAAATCATAGATTACTATGGCGTCCGGCGGTTCGCTACGTTAAGTCCTCGGTTAGACCAGCGATCACAGTTCCCTAACCCAGCTAGGATTCACTGCTGCTGGAAAGCTGCCTATAGTTGCACGCGCCTACCACACGCTCCTCTAAAATTATTTAACATGATTATGACATTGATGTGTTGACTTATTAGATATTGTGTATTACGTGTGGTATTACTAATTACGATATTTTATTAAATGTAGTATAGATCAAATATGGATTTTTCTGGGTCTGAAGTGTAGTGACATCGAATGTCAAGATGAAGGTCGCGGATTTCAAACATAAAAACCGTAGCTCAATGGTAGGGTACCTTGTAGGAGTTGTAGGTGATTAGGTTAAAAAATATATTTTGCAGGTCAAATAGTTGAATGAAGACAAAATATTAGGTAGCTGTAATTTTTATTGAATGTCATGAATCAAAATGTTGACTTGAAATATCCAGAAATTTTCTCAGTAGTAGTAGGGAGAGGCGCCGCAGCTGCATCCACAGCTTCCGGCAATAGAGACAGCGCCAGCGGCGGGCACGTCTCCGCCGAATGTAACAGCGCCGATTATCGGCACCTGGCCACTGACAACGGTGGTACCACCGACTCCCAACTCACCGGCAACCGCCACGTTACCTTCACCAGCGCCGCCGTAAGCGGGAGCAGCAATTGAAGCAGCCAAGCCCCTTCCATAACCGAGACCGGAACCAGCGAGAGAGAGTCCACCAAGACCGGCACCAGCGAGAGGGAGTCCGCCAAAGGTAGCATCAGCTATCGCAGCATTAGCAAGACCCACGCCAGAGAGACCAGCTCCGTATCCATATCCGAGACCGAGACCCGATCCGCATCCGCAACCGCCGAGGTACTGGCTGAACACGTTCTGGACCAAGCACGCTTGGATGCAGAACAACAGAATAGCGAAGGTGGACATGTTTGATTGTTTTCGACGGAGTGCTGAACACAGAATGATATTCAGACAACACGGTAGCCCATTTATACTGTGAATCAAGGGTCATAAATAAATATTATGAAAATAAAAACGTGACATAAAAAACACAATACCTTTTGTTATTCATTTGAAATAAAAACACTACCTATTTATCAAAATTACGACACAAACAGTTTGAAAACTTAATTCTTTATCAGCTATAAAGTAAATGATAGTAAGTATAAAAGGGAAACAACTAGATCGGAATATTATTCTAGTTCTGTCAAATAGAACAACTACAATGTCTGCCAAAGCTGTACTCGTCCTTTGCGCTCAAGCTCTCCTGATTCAGGTATTTAAAAAAAATAATAATATGCGGTATGCATTTATTGCTATGAATAGGTCGGTGAAATGTTCTAAAATAAAATAAAAGGTTTTGTGTATCCCTACAATACATTTAGACTGAAATTGCGTCAGAAATTATGGGGCTAGTTAGCTTTATTTATTTTCCTATTTTCAGAGCGCACTCAGCCAGGTCCTTGGCCGCGGTATCGGACTTGCTGCTCCCTGTGGCTTAGCTGGCGCTGGTTTATCTGGTGCTGGCTTGGCTATCGACGGCCTTGCTTACAATGGTTTGGCAGGCGCAGGCCTTGGCTTGGTAGGAAATGGATTAGCTTACAGTGGCATTATTGACGGTGGTTACAACGCTGCATACGGCTTGGCCGGTATCGCCAACGCTCCAGGCATCGCTCCTGCCAGTGGCGGTGCTCTGCCCATCTCTAGCGCCTCCCCCATCGCTCCTACCGGTATCTCATTAGCTTCTGAGAACGCCATCGAAGGCTTGCTCGCCGTATCTGGAGATCTGCCGTTTGTGAGCGCTGTAGCTATGGAGGGTGCTTTGCCCACCGCTGGGGCTGGATCTGTTGCATACAGTGCCGGTAACGGCAACATTGGCATCGTGAGTGACAATGGATACGGCGCTGCTGTGGCCGACGGACTTGCCTACGGTAACGGTTTGGCCTACGGCAATGGTCTGGCTTTCGGTAACGGTCTGGGCTACGGTAACGGTCTTGCAGCTAGCGCAGCTCTGGCTGACAGACTCGCCTATGGCCCCGGTTTAGCTGCCGCACGTGGTTTCGGAGGTATTGGTGCTCCTGCCTTTGGCGGATGCGGTTGTGGCGGTGTATACTGAACACTCTTAGACCCCTAAAACGAAAAAATAATGAATTACTAAATATAATCAAATGCATTAATTACTTTTGTTTGATTCACGTACCTAATAAAATATCCTTTTCCTCAATTTTTTGTTCATTCCATCCTATCGAGGTCGCAAAATGTTGTTATCATAAATGTGCAGTAAGGGGACATTAACTAAAGAGTTAAGCAGACAACTGCATATACAATTATACTTACTTGGTAGGTATTATAACAAGGGTCAATAAAGTGAAAACCTTTGACCTATAAAATCTAGTTTCATATCAACATCGAATCTTTTTATGGGGTTTGCTTCATGGTTGCCCTTGAGACTAAAATTTTATTGCGTTTTTTGCTAATTGCAGCTCAGTTATATGTCGTATGTTTGTTAACATGTGATTTGCGATTAGAATGAATATTTACAGATTATTAATAAAAGAAATCGTAAAAGTTATATTTGAGGGAATAAATCACGTTTACATGAATAAGTCATCGTAGGTATACAAATATAACATGGAGAAATATAATAATGATTACTTTTGTTATAAAACAGTAAATATACTACCATTTTTGTAGGATGTTTCGAAAATAAGGGCTTAAAATAATTTGGATATAGAAATATATAATCTATAGATTATTACATAAAATTCAAAGTCCTGACTCACTGACTGATATAATACACAGCTTATATATAATAATATATATATATATGGTCTTAGAGACATGAAATTTAGAGGGTGTGTTCTTTGTGTAGCGTAAGGGTCCACTAAGAAAGGGTTTTTTTTAAATTGCACCCCTAAGAGATTGAAATGGAGAGTTGAATTTTATGTGAAACTTTTTATTCTAGATTGACTCGAAAATTGGTACACACACTCCTCAATTAAAATTACTCGCATATCACAGTTTCTTAAAGGCTTTGAAAATCCTACATGATGGTAAAGTCGGCGCATGGCAAGTATAGTGACGCAGGGTGTGCGGGAGACTATTTACCTATTAGTAAGACGGTAGGATTTCCACGATGGCCGGTCTTGCGCTACCCGCATCCAACGGTTTCCCGCGACCCCCACAATATTGTTAGCCATCGTGGAGATCCTTGGGGGAGGCTTTTGTCCAGCAGTCGGCTGACATGATGATGAAGAAGGTACGATTTTTAGCGTCAAGATTATGAACCTTGTGATACCTTCCATAAATCATAGATTACTATGGCGTCCCGCGGTTTGCTGCGTTAACTCCTCGGTTAGACCAGCGATCCTTTAGTTCCCTAATCCAGCTGGGATTCACTGCTGCTGGAAAGCTGCCTATAGTTGCACGCGCCTGCCATACGCTCCTCTAAAATTGTATAATATGGATGTGTGTTGAATTATTAGGTATTACTTACTATGAAATGTAGTATAGATTACTAACAAATATGGATTTTTAAGGATCTGAAATCAGTGGCAGTGACATCGAATGCCGAGATGAAGGTCGCGGGTTCCAAACAATGGCGGGGTACCATGTAGTTGGAGGGCTACCACCATCAAGTTAAAAATCTGTCGCAAGCACCTACAGATGCTTTCTGACAGCTGTGAAAGCCGCCCTAGTGCCCTTCTAGGTATTATGTGCTGGTCACCATTGGCGATCCACCCAATGGCAAGCCACGATCTATCACGATTTAGCTACGATCAAACGCGCGTTGATTGATCGGTCTGTCAGTTACGTTTTCCTTTTACGTATTTGGAAGGTTATGTAGCATTACATTATCAGTATAATAGTAGGTATAGTGTACATAATATTATTATATAGCTACAGTACGTTAGTTTGAAAAGGTACTAAAAGTCCACGACTTGATAAACGATTTAATTTGAAAACTGATGAAGGTTTTTGTACCCCGACTGCACATTTATGATGACAAACTACCGACATTTTGCGACATCAATATGATGGAAAGAAAAAAAATATTGAGGAAAAGGATATTTTATTTTTCGCGTACCTAACGTGAATCAAACAAAAATAATTAATGCATTTGATTATATTTATTAATTCATTATTTTTTCGTTCGTCTAAGAGTATTCAGTATACACCGCCACAACCGCATCCGCACTGGCAGGGGCAATGCCTGGAGCGTTGGCGATACCGGCCAAGCCATATGCAGCATTGTAACCACCGTCAATAATGCCACCGTAAGCCAATCCATTTCCTGCCAAGCCAAGGCCTGCGCCTACCAGACCATTGTAAGCAAGGCCGTCGATAGCCAAGCCAGCACCAGATAAACCAGCGCCAGCTAAGCCACAGGGAGCAGCAAGTCCGATACCACGTCCAAGGACCTGGCTGAGTGCGCTCTGAAAATAGGAAAATGAAATAAGCTAACTAGCCCCATCATTTCTTACGCAATTTCTAAAATGTATTGCCGGGATAAAAATAACCTTTTATTTTAGGATAATATGTCACAAACATATTCAAAGCAAACAATGCATACTACATTAAAGAGTATTTTAAAAAAATACCTGAATCAGGAGAGCCTGAGCGCAAAGGACGAGTACAGCTTTGGCAGACATTGTAGTCGTTCTATTTGACAGGACTAGAATAGTATTGCGATCGAGTTTTTTCCTTTTATACTTACAATCATTTACTTTTTGGCTGATAAAGAATTAAGTTTTCAAATTGTTTGTGTCGAAATTTTGATAAATAGGTAATATTTTTATTTCAAATGAATAACAAACGGTATTGTATTTTTTATGACACGTTTTTGTTTTCATAATATTTATTTATCACCCTTGATTCACGGTATAAATGGGCTACCGTGTTATCCGAATATCATTCTGTGTTCAGCACTCTGTTGAAAACAATCAACCATGTCCACCTTCGCTATTCTGTTGTTCTGCATCCAAGCGTGCTTGGTCCAGAACGCGTTCAGCCAGTACCTCGGCGGTTGCGGATGCGGATCGGGTCTCGGTCTCGGATACGGAGCTGGTCTCTCTGGCGTGGGTCTTGCTAATGCGGCGATAGCTGACGCTACCTTTGGCGGACTCCCTCTCGCTGGTGCCGGTTTTGGTGGACTCCCCCTTGCTGGCGCTGGCCTTGGTTACGGAAGTGGTTTATCACTCGCTGGTCCTGCTTACGGCGGCGCTGGTGAAGGTAACGTGGCGGTAGCCGGTGAGTTGGGAGTCGGTGGTACCACTGTCGTTACTGGCCAGGTGCCAATAATCGGTGCTGTTACATTCGGCGGTGACGTGCCCGCCGCTGGCGCTGTCTCTATTGCCGGCAGCTGTGGATGCAGCTGCGGCGCCTCTCCCTACTACTACTGAGAAAATTTCTGGATATTTCAAGTCAACATTTGTTTCATGACATTCAATAAAAATATCAGCTACCTACTACTTTGTCTTCATTCAACTATTTGACCTGCAAAATATATTTTTTAACCTTATCACCTACAACTCTTACAATGTACTCTACCATTGAGCTACAGTTTGTATGCTTGGAACCTTGATATTAATATAAGTGTTACACAATACCTAATAGGTAGATAGATAGATAGATAACACTTTATTGTACATAAATCAACATTTCAAAATAAAAGCTTAATATTATGTATGTACAATGGGCGGTCTTATCGCTAAGAAGCGATCTCTTCCAGACAACCTTTGGATGGATAGAAATTGACAAACGTTATAGACGGTGGTGTATTTTTATAAGTGCATCTTCTATATTTAAAAATAAATAAATTTAAAAAACAATATATATATATATATACATAAAAACTACACATACTTATTTATATTATAGTCATATATACCTACATCATACATATTTATATAATTCATATAAAGCATAAACATATTTCGTAATAAAAAACATTTAGCAGCAGGAAGAAGTCAGCCAGAAAGATAAAATTCCTTTAACCGGTCTTTAAAAACGGAGAGTGATGGAGCCCTCTTTATAGAAACTGGCAGCGCATTCCAGAGGCAGACTGCATGGATAGTGAAAGACTTACCATAAAAAGAGCTGATAGATAATTCAACACATATCATAATTTCATGTTAAACAATTTTAGAGGCGCGTGTGGTAAGCGTGCAGCTATAGGCAGCTTTCTAGCAGCAGTGAATCCCAGCTGGGTTAGGGAACTAAGGGATCGCTGCTCTAACCGAGGAGTTAAGCGCTATCCACATATATCCGGGTACCCGGCCCTGCCGTTCCGGGTCAGGGCTATCCGTGTTCCGAGTTGTTCGTTATACTATGATGTTTCCGGACGCCCCTGACACGGTGTGAACAAGTTCGTACTAATTGTACGTAACCGATTTTTTCGCCGTCCCTAACGGGACACGGCAGGGCCGGGTACCCGGAAATGTGTGGATAGTGCTTTAACATCGCGAACCGTGGGACGCCATAGTAATCTATGATTTATGCAAGGTACCATAAGGTTGATAATCTTATAGCGCTCCGGTTTCGCTAAAAATCCTACCTTCTTACTAACAGGTAAATAGTCCCCCGCACACCTTGCGTCACTCTATGCGCCGTCTATACCATGTCGTGTAGGATTTTCGAAGCCCTATTCGACTCTGTTAGAAAAAAACTTGAAAAAAACTGTGATACACGGGTAATTTTAATTGAAGAAGCGTGCGTACCAATTTTCGAGTCAATTAAGAATAAAAAGTTTCACATAAAATTCAACTCTCCACTAATCTCTTAGGGGTGCAATTTCAAAAATCTCTTTCTTAGTGGATCCCTACGCTACACAAAGGACACACCTTCTAAATTTCAGTAAGTCTGTAGGACCAGCGATTTAAGCTGTGTAATATATTAGTCAGTCAATCAGTTAGGACTTTGAATTTTATAATATACCTACAGATTATAGATTTTCTTGCAAACTATCAACCCTTATTTTCAAAAAATCCTACAAGAATGGAAGTATATTTACTGATTAATAACAAAAGTAATCATCATAATATTTTCCAAGTTATATTTGATGGGTATAGCTACGACATTTTCATGGAAACGCGATTTTCTCCTTCAAATATAACTGAGTGAAATAATTTTGACGATTTCTTTTTGTTATCAAGTAATTTTCATTCTTATCGCAAATCACATGTTGACAAACATACGACCTATAACTGAGCTGCAATTAGAAAAAAACGCAATAAAATTTGAGTAACAAGGGTAACCATGAAGCATACCCCTTAAAAAGATTTGATGTCGTTATGAAACTATATTTTACAGGTCCAAGGTTTTTACTTTATTGACTCTTGTTACAATACCAACCAAGTAAGTATAATTTTAAATGCAATTGTCTGCTAAACGCTTTAGTTTCAAAAGGTACTAAGAGTCTGCGACTTGATAAAGGACTTAATTTGAAAATTGTTTAAAGTTTTTGTACCCTGACTGCACATTTATGATAACAACATTTTGCGACCTCGATAGGATGGAATGAACAAAAAATTTAGGAAAAGGATATTTTATTAGGTATGTGAATCGAACAAAAGTAATTAATGCATTTGATTATATTGACTAATTCATTATTTTTTCGTTTTAGGGGTCTAAGAGTGTTCAGTATACACCGCCACAACCGCATCCGCCAAAGGCAGGAGCACCGATACCTCCGAAACCACGTGCGGTAGCTAAACCGGGGCCATAGGCGAGTCCGTCAGCTAGAGCTGCGCTAGCTGCAAGACCGTTACCGTAGCCCAGACTGTTACCGAAAGCCAGACCATTGCCGTAGGCCAAACCGTTACCGTAGGCAAGTCCGTCGGCCACAGCAGCGCCGTACCCATTGTCACTCACGATGCCAATGTTGCCGTTACCGGCACTGTATGCGACAGATCCAGCCCCAGCGGTGGGCAAAGCACCCTCCATAGCTACAGCGCTCACGAACGGCAGATCTCCAGATACGGCGAGCAAGCCTTCGATGGCGTTCTCAGAAGCTAATGAGATACCAGTAGGAGCTATGGGGGACGCGCTAGAGATGGGCAGGGCACCGCCACTGGCAGGGGCAATGCCTGGAGCGTTGGCGATACCGGACATACCGTAAGCAGCGTTGTAACCACCGTTGATACCACTGTAAGCCAATCCATTTCCTGCCAAGCCGAGGCCTGCGCCTGCCAGACCATTGTAAGCGAGTCCGTTGATACCCAAGCCAGCGCCTGTTAAGCCACAGCCACAGCCAAGGTACTGGCTGAGTGCGCTCTGAAAATAGTAAAATAAAATAAGTTAACTAGCCCCATAATTTTTAACGCAATTTCAGTCTAAATGTATTGCCGGGATAAAAAGTACCTTTTATTTTATTTTAGAACATGTTACAGACTTATTCACAGCAATGCACATATTATAAAATATTTAAAAAAAAATACCTGAATCAGGAGAGCCTGAGCGCAAAGGACGAGTACAGCTTTGGCAGACATTGTGGTCGTTCTATTTGACAGAACTAGAATAGTATTGCGATCGAGTTTTTTCCTTTTATACTTACAATCATTTACTTTGGCTGATAAAGAATTAAGTTTTCAAATTGTTTGTGTCGAAATTTTGATAAATAGGTAATATTTTTATTTCAAATGAATATCAAACGGTATTGTGTTTTTTATGTCACGTTTTTATTTTCATAATATTTATTTATCACCCTTGATTCACAGTATAAATGGGCTACCGTGTTGTCCGAATATCATTCTGTGTTCAGCACTCCGTTGAAAACAATCAAACATGTCCACCTTCGCTATTCTGTTGTTCTGCATCCAAGCGTGCTTGGTCCAGAACGCGTTCAGCCAGTACCTCGGCGGTTGCGGATGCGGATCGGGTCTCGGTCTCGGATACGGATACGGAGCTGGTCTCTCTGGCGTGGGTCTAGCTAATGCTGCGATAGCTGACGCTACCTTTGGCGGACTCCCTCTCGCTGGTGCCGGTTTTGGTGGACTCCCTCTCTCTGGTGCCGGTCTTGGTTACGGAAATGGTTTATCACTCGCTGGTCCTGCTTACGGCGGCGCTGGTGAAGGTAACGTGGCGGTAGCCGGTGAGATGGGAGTCGGTGGTACCACTGTGGTCAGTGGCCAGGTGCCGGTAATCGGCGCTGTTACATTCGGCGGTGACGTGCCCGCCGCTGGCGCTGTCTCTATTGCCGGAAGCTGTGGATGCAGCTGCGGCGCCTCTCCCTACTACTACTGAGAAAATTTCTGGATACTTCACGTCAACATTTTTTTCATGACATTCAATAAAAATATCAGTTACATACTACTTTGTCTTCATTCAATTATTTGACCTGCAAATTATGTGGTTCTAATTCATTTTAAACATGTTCATTAAAATATTAACGCAGTTAAATAGGGCTCTCTTGCTTGTAATGACACCGTTGATGCCCTCAACAGGAGTTTGTTTTAAAATTTCGTGGATAATAACACATTTTATAGTAATTTTAATGGTTTTTTCTACACTCATATCGTAATGTTGTCCTAATGTTGAGTTCAAAAATAGAAAGAAAGAAAATAAAAGGTTTTCATAGTACCTAGGTATTTTTATATTATTTCCATGTTTAAATTACATTTGGCTAGTTTAATATCTTGGGTCATTCTTCACGGTTATCTGATTTCAAACTAAGCAGAGATTGTACTGTGGAATCTAGACAACTGATAATCTACATAATATACTTTTTTTTTTGTTAATACATACTAAAACCTTATTAAAAAATTAATTAAACACTGACTCAAGACAAACAGACATGTTCATGCACACTATTGCACACAAAATATTTGTCCTGGATGGGAATCGAACGCACGACCTAATCCATTTAGAAAAGAAAATATGGAAAACATTTTTAACCAACTTCTTCCGCCAACGCGTTAACTTGGGCATACAAAGAGGGAACGCTGCCAGCCTTCTGGGAACCTTGCCGTTGATTGGCAGCAGCGGCCGCCTCGAGGAATTTTTTTATATATAGTTTGTATATTTGTTGTAAATATTGTATATTATTGAATAAAGTTACATTTTTAACTGAAAAAAAAACCAACTTCAAGAGGATGTTATCTATTCGTCGGAATCTTTATTTTATGTAGGTATGTTCCCCGATTACTCGAAGACGCCTTGACCGATTTGGAAAATTATTTTTTTGTCCAAAAGGGTTCTTTACAGGTGGTCCCATGGTCATCAGGTCAGGATCTGATGATGGAACCCTGGAAAAATCGAGGGAACTCTTCAAATTTTATAGGCACTTACAATGTTTTTCATATACTGTTTAAATCTATTCAGATATTTGCGTCTGGTAGTCATAATTTTACGTTACTGAGCTGAGGATATTTTTTTCAATATTATAGGACCTTTTAGTTAGACCGCTAGTTTTATCATTTGATGTGATCATGGAAGGTACGATAGCTTATACTAGGTCAGTGATAAAACCTAAGAAACAAAAAAAATAAATATAAAAAACTTTTTACAAAAAATAGAACCGACTTCAAAACACTAAAAAGCATAAAATAACCATGTAGGAACTCTAATCAACCTGACACTGTTTTGAAGTCCGCGGTACCATGATATTTTCCATGGACCATGAACTACACTTTCGCTGACTTCAAGAGTTTTTGGGCGTTTCCGAAAAATCATAAATTGTGGCCTTTTCAAGCGTAACATAAATAAGACATAGTTTGAATTTGAACTTAATTAACACATTATAATCGTAAATGTCTAAATGTACTACATTTACTGAGGTCTTGGCCAATTATTTTTATTCAGGTAGGTACGTAGATTTTGTAAATAATGTATGGTGTATATTTAACAGTATGATTGAAAAATAAAACTGAACAAACGCGAAGTACAAGTGTTATGAAACATCATTACCTATATTAGTAGTTTATTTTATCAAAACGTACGCGGTTTGCGAACCAAAACTAATATAATGCTTAGAAACGTTTGTTTAAATTCTTACGATATAATATCGCTTACGGAAACCTGGTTACCGGATAATATAGCGTCTGAAGAAATCTTTGATAACAGTTATTTGGTTTGGAGACGAGATCGGGAGTACAGTCGGACCGCCCAGTCGTTGGGTGGAGGAGTACTCTTGGCGGTGCGTCGTGATTTTAATGCCTTCGAAAGGCCAGAATGGCGATCATCTGCTGAAGATATATGGGTCACCGTAAACTTAAAGCGCCCGTGCGCTAACGTGTCGCAGATTATACATGTTTGTTCCGTATATATTTGTGCAGAAAATCGAGGTCACTCACTCTCAACCCAACTTTCAAATTTTTGTGGAAAACTGAGCGATATTGTACTATCCCACCCGCATGACAAGTTTATAATTACAGGGGACTTTAATCTACCTAATATTAGTTGGGAGAAATCGGATGATAGTGTCGAACTTTACCCTATTGGAGCTATGGGGGGCCATCAATTGGATTTTATTGATATTATTAATGCATGTAATCTACACCAGTATAACTCAGTAGTAAATAAAAATCAACGAATTCTGGATCTTATACTTTGCAATACTTGTATTGAGGTTACTCCGTGTGACGACCCTCTCATACCAGAGGACCTGCATCACAAATCTTTAAGTATAACCGCCAATTTTATAACTTTATGCACGCTTCAAGAACCCCCCAGACTAAAATACATCTACAGCCGTGGTAATTACTCTGCAATGTCCACTTTCTTAAAAGATGTCGATTGGCATGAAATATTGGGAAGGGATTCACTAGAGGAGGCAGTAAATAAATTTTATAATCGACTTTACGAGTGTAGAGATAAATTTATTCCATCTAGGTTCGTTAAGCCACGGCAACATCCTCCGTGGTACAGTCCTGCACTCGTTAAGTTGCTTAAAGAAAAATATAAATTGCACAAGAAGTATAAGAATTATGGTAACTTGTCCGACTACAATTCATTTGCCTTACTTAGGAAAAGAGCGAAAATACTCGAAAAGGAGTGTTATGATTCTTATATTGAATGCGTTGAAACATCCATAGGCAACGATCTTAAAGCATTCTGGTCGTACGTTAAAAGCTCTAAAGCATCATCTACGCTCCCTAATGCTATAACATTTAAAGATATAACATCTGAAACAGGAATAGATATGTGTAACTTATTTGCAGCATACTTTCACTCCACTTTTAATTCTAACTCTCAAACGACTGACCTTCATAATATATCCCTAAATCACCATAGTGCGGCCGAAATCGGTACTATATCCATTGACTCTAATACGGTCCTTAGAATACTGAAAACACTTGATCTTAACAAGTCAGGCGGTCCGGACGGTATATCACCTATCCTTATTGTGAAGTGTGCAGCTGAGCTAGTGACCCCTGTTTGCATCTTATTCAAACGCTCTGTTACCGAAGGTATAGTTCCCAAAATTTGGAAATCTGCTTTTATCACTCCTGTTCATAAAAGGGGGAACAAGTCCAGAGTGGAAAACTACCGTCCAATTTCCAAATTGTGTCTGTTTGCCAAAGTATTTGAGAGATTAGTGTACGACCAAGTTTATGGAGCGCTATCGCAAACTTTCAGTGAAGACCAGCACGGTTTTCTTAGGAATCGCTCAACTGTGTCTAATTTGCTGTTGGCAAATGAATTTATTACAGCGGGGATGAACCAGGGGGCCCAAATAGATATAATATATACTGACTACAGTAAATGTTTTGACCGAATCGACCATCATATTCTAGTGCAAAAGCTCGCAATTGCTGGCATACATGGCGACCTCCTCCGGTGGTTCGCATCTTATATTGAGAACCGGAGTCAGGCAGTGGTTCTCAGCGGCTTTACCTCTAACTGGTTATCGATCCCATCAGGAGTTCCTCAGGGCTCGCTGATCGGCCCTCTCCTTTTCGTAATCTTTATCACCGACATCAATTCTTGTTTTATGGACTCAAAAATACTATTATATGCGGATGATATGAAGATACTCAAAGAAATTCGTGACACCGCCGATACTGCTAAGCTTCAAGTTGATTTGACGAGGTTTGAGGTTTATTGTGTTATTAATAAATTGGACCTTAATATCTCGAAATGTTTTTGGGTATCCTTTACTCGAAAATCTTCTATCATCGGTCAGGGTTACCATCTCAAAGACAAGTATATTACTAAAGTAGATGCCGTAAATGATCTGGGTGTAATTCATGACTCCAAATTAGTTTTTGACAAACACATTGATAAAATCGTCACTAAAGCATCGAAGGCTCTTGGATTCATTATAAGAGCCTCTGCCAAAGTTCGTTCATTGAAACCAATTAAAATCTTGTACTGTGCATATGTCCGCTCAAACTTAGAATACGCCTCTCAAGTGTGGAATCCTCGTTACCAGATATATAGAGATCGTATCGAGGGTATCCAAAAGCGTTTCCTTCGATACTTAGATTTCAAGGCCCACCAACTATCAATCGATTATTATCACCGCTGTCGTCGTTATCACTTTCTTCCATTGGCACTTAGGCGTGAAATTAATGATCTATGCTATCTGGTAAATATTGCTAACGGTTCGATTAAATGTCCTGAGCTACTGTCCAAAATTTTATTAAAAGTACCTACCAAACAACGTAGACCGGTCTCGTTATTTACGCCTTGTGCAAGCTCAAACTATAGGCAGAATGCATATTTTCTGAGAGTCAGTCAGCAGTATAACACTCTTACTTTGGACGCTGATCTGTTTTGCTCCAGCGCAAACTCAATTAGAAAATCATTTGCCAATGTTTTCTTCAAGAGCACGGACACATAATATTAGTTAAAGCACATCACGTAAAACTAATAACTTGCTTCTTTTTTCTCTTCTCAATGTATTATTGTTTATTTTAAGTTATTTTCTTGTTCTATGTTACATACTTTGCCCTCAAATGTATTACGTACTGTACAATGATAGTGTACTGCGTTATCCTACGGTATTTAGTTGCTCATCCCTCTTTTACATGTTATAAGTGAAGATTTGTAAATGGCACACTGTTAACTCTTAAGTATTTTACCATCTGTTTTTTTCGCTGTAAATCTTCTTAGAAAGAAATAAAAAAAAAAAAAAAAAATATATTTTTTAACGTACAAAAAAGCTATTATGCTATTAACACACAACAACACTTTTACCAGGGGGTATCCCTTTGCTTCGCATAATTTTTTTAGTACTAATTTACTTTGACGTAATTTACGCCTAACTCGCGTAACTTTGAATGGCATAACATTAATCTTACATGAAAAAAAAGTATTAGGCATACGGCATACTGATACGGAAAGCATAATTATCTTTTGGGCTAATTTATTTTGGACAACTATGGAGTCGCATAAAAGTTATAAAGGAATACAATCTAGATTATATACTGTGACAGTAGTTTAAACCGCGAACATGTTTGTGTTTACAATATTTTGCTATTTAATAATAATGCTTATTAATCGTTATGCTAACTTAGGATTACGGTAAACACGATTATGCCTAAACATTTATGCGTATTTTTTTGTATGCATGCACATTATTAGTTTGATGTATTTGGAAGTGTCGGGCAAGGTAATGGCTGATTTGTATAGGTCATTAAAGCAAAGAAATAAACTTGATTAACTTTATTCACGACTCTCAGATTACAAACACGTACAATCACATACAACCACAGACAACAACGTCGGGTGCGTTCCTAATACACCACACTCTCCCCTTACAGATTTAATTTAATAGGCGGGCGACATACCCTTGTCGATCGCCTCACATTTGGATTCGTAGACATAGGTTCTACAGGATTAGAGCTTACATTACTTGATGAACATACAGGACTTGGTACACTGCACTGAATTACATTTGGAACTACTGGATCTACTGATGGAATTATATTTGAACTTGGCACACTAAAAGGAACAATATTTGGGGGGACTACTGGACATACATCTCTCTCTCTAGGAAAATTAAAATTTGAAGTAACATTTTTATGATCAGACATCTTATTACTTATTGAAGTGAATGTCAATTGATTTAAATGTGCCTTTTTGAGTACACCATTCACAGACACTAAGTATATCATAGGACTTAAAACTCTTACAATTTGACCTTCAACTGGTAATGTTTGTCCTACGCGGATTAAAACAATATCATTTTCACGAAAATGATAATATGTTTTAGGAGGTTCCTAAAACATATTACTTTTAACATTATTATGAAGAGGATTTAACATTGATAACATAGTTCTGGGTTTGTACATCATAAGCATAGCATTAGGTGATTTTTCATTAACTGTAGTTCTTGTATTTCTGTAAGACATTAAAAAGTTATATAGTTTTATTTCAGTATCTTGCTGTAAATTATGACTATCTAATAAAATTCTTTTAAGACCCTTTTTAACAATTTGCACATTCCTTTCAGCTAACCCATTGCTCTGCGGGTGATATGGTGGAGACTTAGTTACCTTAATATTCAATTTTGTACAAAAATCAATAAACATTTCAGAACTAAAAGGTGGTCCATTATCGGACACAAGTTCACATGGTAACCCTACATATGAAAATATTAAACTTAATTCCTTAATTAATTCAATAGCTGTGCAATTACGCATTTTCCTTACATCTATCCATTTAGAATAACTATCACAATAAATCAGATAATGTACTTTTTCAAACTCAAAGAAATCTATATGAACCCTTTCACGATTACAGGAAAACCTATAAGAAGTATATCTAATACCTTTAAATCTGCAATTTATGGATATATATATAGATATATATATATATATATATATATCCATAAATTGCAGATTTAAAGGTATTAGATATACTTCTTATAGGTTTTCCTGTAATCTTTAGGTAATAAACTATTATCTGATTTTTTTCCAAAATATTTGGCCCAGTAGTTTTGGAAATAAGGGGGGGAATGAAAATTTTCGCCTATTTTTCGCCTATTTTCTTAAATAACTTCAAAACTATTTATATTAAAATTCTAATAAAAATATATTTGAGATCCTCACAAGAAGCCCTTTCATTTGATATGTTACACAATATTGTCTGCAAAACTTTTTTTTTATTTTCTAATTTACCCCCCAAAATTAGCCCCCATGTTTGAAATTCATTTATTTAACACGTCTATGTTTGGGTTACCGACTTACATATGTGTACCAACTTTCGACTCAATCCAGTCCAATATTTTCGGACAGACAGACAGACAGACGGACAGACGCACGAGTGATCCTTTAAGGGTTCTGTTTTTTTTTTTTCGGAACCCTTATAATGTAAATTATTTCTATATTGAAAAAGTTGCATGTAAGAGATAGGGCCGCTTATCGCAAGGTTATAGCCCTGACCTTACCTTAGATGTGACATAATAATCAGATTATCTAATAAATTCATAACACTTTCAAGACACGTACGAGTTTACTTAACTCTGTCATGATAACTCAATGATGACGCAGTAATTTGGTATAAAACCTTTGATGTAAATTGAAAATAATCATTGTGTTCTTTATTGTGAACAAACAAGAGTTAAATAAAAATGGCAGCCAAGTTCTTCCTAGTAATTTGCGCTTCAACTCTCTTATTTAAGGTGAGAAATAACAATACATAGTCATATAATTGTAATAAAATATATACCTACTATATATAATTTAAATATTATGAATTATTTTATTTATTTCTAGGCCATTTGGAGCCAATGCATCGGAAGTCCATACAATGCTGGTATGGTCGGCAATGGCTTGATTGCCAACGGCATCGGGCTGGCAGCCAATGATATCGGTTACGGACCTATAACAACCAATGCTGTAGCTTACGACGCTCTAGCAGCTGGTTATGGCCCTAACTTAGCCTACGGCAACATTGCTCCTGCCTCTGGCCGTGGATTCCCTGTCACAAGCTCCTCTCCCATTGCTCCTATGGGCATCTCCGTAACATCTGAAAACGCAATCGAAGGCCTTCTGGCCGTGACTGGTCAACTGCCAGTCTTGGCTGCAGTGGCTCTAGAGGGCGCGCTGCCCACTGCTGGGTCTGGATCTATTATGTACGGTTGCGGTAACGGTGCCGTCGGTATAGTTAGCGAGGGTATTGAATCTCTCGCTGCTCCGGCTGCTGTACTTGGCTACGAAAACGCAGTAGCCGCTGAACTTGGCTATGGAACCCAATTCGCTGGCGGACTTGGCTACGGCGCTCCTCTGACTGGCGAACTTAGCTATGGCGCCCCTATGGCTGGTGGACTTGGCTACAGAGGACTTGCAGGCGTTGGCCCAGTTGTTGGTCCTGGATACGGCTGTGGAGTATAATATTATAGTTATGATGTAAACTTAGATTATGTTACAAATCCAATAAAATTAATATAGGTTTTCATAAATAAATGTATTTTTTCCTCATTCAAGTAACCCAAACAAAAGGACTAGCTGTAATAACATAGATATAAGATTAGTTCCTACCATTAATGGATTTTGTACATTATTGAAGATCCCTCAGCATTCAAATTTTACGTCTGAGTAGAATAATAACGTTCTTTACACATGCAACTTGATCTTTTATTATAATTTGTGTAAATTAATACTTTATTTCTCTACAAGTTAAGAATTATCGGGGTGTCTTTCGGACATGATGAAGGAATTTTCTGATATTTGTCAGGTGCCTCTTGCACCTGACTATGTGTTTTTGTGAACTTTTCATGAAAATATGGCATAGCATTGAGTCTAAATCGTTTATGAGTTGTGAAAACTACATAAATCGAAGTAAGTAAAACACTGTAGGTACCTATAACATTTCGATTTTCATGTTATAGCATAAAAAATAAAACAAAGTGTTCAATTCCTGTGGGATTATATATATTTTTAAAACAAATAAAATTAATCCAAGGGTAGTATTACAATTGATTGTATTTTGTATCATTTTAGATAGCGCCACAGCTGTATCCACCGAAGGAAGGGGCAGCAATACCTCCGAAGCTACGTATGGCTGCCAAACCTGGGCCATATGTGATACTGTCAGACACAGCAGCAGCTGTGAGACTGTTGCCGTAAGCCAGACCGTTGCCGTAGGCCAGATCGTTGCTGTAGGCCAGACCGTTTCCGTAGGCCAGACCATTGCCGTAAGCAAGTCCATCAGCTACAGAAGCGCTGTACCCATTGTCACTTACGATGCCAATGTTGCCGTTACCGCCACTGTAGGTTACTGATCCAGCCCCAGAGGTAGGCACAGCAGCTTCCAAAGCTACAGCACTCACGAACGGCAGATCTCCAGATATGGTGAGGAAACCTTCGATGGCGTTCTCAGATGATATAGAGACACCAGTGGGAGCAATGGGGGAAGTGCAGGAGATGAGCAGAGCACCACCACTGGCAGGAGCAATGCCTGCAGCGTTGTTGATACCGGACAAGCCGTATGCAGCATTGTAACCTCCATCGACAATATCACTGTAAGCTAATCCATTGCCTGTCAAACCGAGGCCTGCTCCTGCTAAACCGTTGTAAGCGAGTCCGTTAATAGCCAAACCAGTGCCAGTCAAGCCATAGGGGGCAGTGAAGCCAATACCGCGGTCAAGGTACTGGCTCTGAAAAGAGAAAGTTAAAATAAGCTAAATATTTTCTGCCCCGTCATTTTGTCCGTGTTGTCAAGGGATCTTAATGTTTTCCCGGTATAAAAAGTATCATTTATATTATCCCAGGGCATTTCACAAGCCTATTTATAACCAAAATCGATATCTGAAAACACATTAAACTTTTTACCTACAAATAAGAATGCAAATAAAAGTATTGTACCTACTTACATTAAAAACGATTGAATCAGTTTACTTACTAAACCAGGGCCATAAGCGAGTCTGTCAGCCAATGTGGTGCCAGCTGCAAGACCGTTGCCATAAACAAGTCCTTCCCCTACAACAACGCTGTACCCATTGTCACTTACGATGCCAATATTGCCGTTACCGGCACTGTATGCGACAGATCCAGCCCCAGCGGTTGGTACAGCACCCTCCAAAGCTATAGCACTCACGAACGGCAGATCTCCAGATACGGCGAGCAAGCCTTCGATGGCGTTCTCAGAAGCTAATGAGATACCGTTGGGAGCGATGGGGGAGGCGCTGGATATGGGCAGAGCACCGCCAATGGCAGGAGCAATGCCTGCAGCGCTGGCAATACCGGCTATGCCGTAAGCAGCGTTGTAACCACCGTCAACAATACCATTGTAAGCCAATCCATTTCCTGCCAAGCCGAGGCCTGCGCCTGCTAGACCGTTGTAAGCGAGTCCGTCGATACCCAAGCCTGCGCCAGCTAAGCCACAGGGGGCAGTGAGACCGATACCGGTAAGGTACTGGCTGAATGCGCTCTGAAAATACAAAGATAAAATGAATGATTTTATTATTTTGTTATTAGTTAATAATAGAAATGTAACACCTTAGACAAAAAGTTGCTTCAAAGTAATAAAATATTGACATGTATTCATTGTTGACACTATCTAGGAAAATATATACATAACTAACAATTAAATAAAACCTATTCATAATAAATAAAGCTGGTCTAAATCGCTGCCAGCAGGTAGCATGCCCAGAACGCTAGCGGCATAGCCACTCTGAATGGCAATGCTTATCTTTTGTCCAAGGTATTCGCCAGCCCTCTGGTCACGTGATGCGTAAGATTGGAAAAGGGATTTAATAAGTGCCTTTTTATTGATTTTTTCATTCCAAGGCATGACACGAGCCTATTACTTATACCTACTAAAAATCCATATGATGACTATAATACCTGAATCAGGAGAGCCAGAGCACAGAGGACGAGGACCGCTTTCGCAGACATTGTAATTTATGTTCGATTTGACATAACAAGAATGGAATTCCAATGTAATTTTTCCCTTTTATACTTTTACTAATATTTACTCTTTAGCTGATAAAGAAAAAGTAAATGGTATGTGCCGTATTCTACTAATATTATAAAAGCGAAAGTTTTTGCGGATGTATGGATGTTTGTTACTCTTTCACGTAAAAACTACTGAAGGATTTGGATGAGACTTGGCATGCACATAGATAGATCATTCCCTTTTTTTAAGTGGAGAAATCTTCATGGATATCCTGCCGCCAAGGGGCAAACTCTTACTGACTAAAACCCCACAGTGTTCCGCCTGTCGCTGCCGGCTGGGTATACGGGGGCGCCGAAGCATTCGTCCTCGTACCAGAGGACCAGAGCTCTTGTCCTCACCATCTCGCCTTGAGTAGTGTGTGGGAAAATACGAAATAGATACCCTGGAATAACATATATAGGCTATTTGTAATCCCTGGAAAACATAAGATTCCTCGGAAACGCGGTTAAAACCGCGGGGCGTAAGCTAGTTTGTGATAATTAGGTGTTTATATTTCATAATAAATAAAAACCGATATTGCATTTTTTAAAAGTCACGTTTTTACTTTCATAATATTTTTTTATCTACCCTTGACTCTCACTATAAATGGGTTACAGTGTCGTCCGAATATCATTCTGTGTTCAGCACTCCGTTGAAAACAATCAAACATGTCCACCTTCGCTATCCTGTTGTTCTGCATCCAAGCGTGCTTGGTCCAGAATGTGTTCAGCCAGTACCTCGGTGGAGGTTGCGGATGCGGAGCAGGTCTCGGTCTCTCTGACGTAGCTATTGCTGGCCTTCCTAACGCTATCAATGGTCTTGGCTACGGATACGGTGCGGGTCTCACTGGTGTGGGCCTTGGTAATGCTGGCTTTGGTGGACTGCCCCTGGCTGGCGCTGGTCTTGGTTACGGAAGTGGTTTATCACTCGCTGGTCCTGCATACGGCGGCGCCGGTGAAGGTAACGTGGCGGTAGCCGGTGAGTTGGGAGTCGGTGGTACCACTGTGGTAACTGGCCAGGTGCCGATAATCGGCGCTGTTACATTCGGCGGTGACGTGCCCGCCGCTGGCGCTGTCTCTATTGCCGGAAGCTGTGGATGCAGCTGCGGCGCCTCTCCCTACTACTACTGAGAAACATTTAAGATACTTCAAGTCAACATTTGTTTCATGACATTTAATAAAAATATGAGCTACTACTTTGTCGTTTTCATTAAATTGTTTGACCTGCAAAATATGAAGATTTCATTCATTTTATTATAGCAGTAAATTATGATCTCAGACCGATAAAAAATCATAAAATTGTTAATAAAAATACTCTATTTAAAATATTGAGTTTATAAATAGGAGCTATAAGGCCACACACAGACAGACACGTCAAACTTATAACACCCCGTTGTTTTTGCGTCGAATCCGAACGCCCCCAATTAGTCGTAACTCGTACTAAGCCCTCCCCCTCCCCGGTAACGCCCTGAGCCGAGGTTTGTATCCCACTGGGGGGTGCCTTCATGCATGGTTACCTAAATTTTGTTGCCTGAGAGCCCTCTGCGCTCGCCGATTTGTCTGGTAAGGTTGCTGACGAGGAAATTTATTTTAATTTGAATTTTTCATTAGTATCGTCAGAAAAAAATCTTGAATATGCCTCTTTTTAAAATTAAGATTGAATTTTTCTCTTATCCAAATAATTTGAAAATACGAACATACATTCTGAGATCTAATAGAAAGGGAATAGTTTACTTACTTTTTTAAAATAAGGCTTTTTAGGATTCCGTACCTCAAAAGGAAAAAACGGAACCCTTATAGGATCACTTTGTTGTCAGTCCGTCTGTCTGTCTGTCTGTATGTCGGTCTGTCAAGACCCTTTTTCTCAAGAACGCGTGGAGGTATCAAGCTGAAACTCATATCAAATAATTAAGTCTACTGTCCCTTGAAGCTGCGAAAAAATCAAACTTCTAAACCAACGCAATCAAAAGATACAGCCGTTTATGCTGTAAATTTCGACACTCGCAAGGGAATAAAAACCTACAGGGTACTTCCCGTGAACTCAGAATCTTGAAATTTGGTACGAAGCAACATCTTATAGCACAAATAAAGAAAAAATTGCGATAAGTTTAAATTTTTAGTTACATCATATAATAAAAATATTTTTAATAATTTCAAATTTACAACCCCATTCTTCATGAACGCGTAGAGGTATTAAATTGAAATTCATATCAAATACTCAGGTCTATAATACCTTTAAGCTGTAACAAAATCAAACTTCTATGTCAACGCAATCAAAAGAAACAGCAATTTAAGCCGCATATTTTGAAACTCGCAAGTTCGCAACTGCTCGCAAGGGAATCAAAACCTAAAGGATACTTCTAGTCGACCTAAAATCTTGAAATTTGGCATGAAGCAACATTTTGTAGCACACATAAAAGAAAAATTGCGAAAACCTTCAATTTTTAGTTACATAATATATCATATATTTTTTCTATAATTATAAATTTATTACCCTTTACCTCATGAACGCGTAGAAGTATCAACATGAAATTCATATCAAATACTTAGGTTTCATTGCCTAAGCTGTGAAAAAAAAAAACAAATTTCTAAGCAAAAACGCAAAGGTACCATTTAAGGTATCCATTTATACCGCATATTTTGAAACTCGCAACTACTTGCAAGGGAATCAAAACCTAAAGGCTACTTCCCGTCGACATAGAATCTTGACATTTTCTCTCTATAATACAATATTTTTAGAGTTCCGGAACTCAAAAGAAATAAAAACGGAACTCTTATTACTCTCACTCATGTGTCTGTCTGTTGAAATTTGGTACACATATGTAAGTTGGTGACCCAAACTCGGACGTGTAACGTAAATAAATGAATTTCAAACATGGGGGGCACTTTTGGGTAAATTAGAAAATTTTAAAAAAAGTTTTGCAAACTCTACTGTGTGACATATCAAATGAAAGAGCTCATTGTGAGGATTTCAAATATATTGTTTTTATAATTTTTTAAAAAGTTTATTTAAGAAAATTTACCTTTCCCCCCTCACCTAATCTCCTTACTGGACCAACATTTTTGAAAAAACAGAAAATAGTTCTTTACCTATAGATTACAGGAAAACGTCTACTGTATTTAGAGTAACATACAAAATTACGGAACCCTTGGTGAGCGAGACAGACTCGTCCGGTTTTATTTTTTAATAACATAAAACCTCTGTCTCACTTGGCTACATAGAGAACAGTAACCAATTACCGTGGTTCAAAAACAAAGTGCGCAATCACATTGTTTCACAAAAGTAATGTAATTAATTTCTTTATACAAAAGGTTGCATGTAATAGAGAACGCCCTTATCATAACAGCCCTGACCTTACCTTAGATGTGACATCATAATCAGGTTATCTAATAAATTCGTTACACTTTCCAGTCACGTGCGAGTTTACCTAACTCTGTCACTGATAACTCGCTGATGATGCAGTAATCACTTGGTATAAAACCTCGTAGGAAAATTGAAAAATATCATTGTGTTCTTTATTCTGTACAAACACACATTTAAATAAAAATGGCAGCCAAGCTCTTCTTAGTCATCTGCTCTTCAGCTTTCTTCTTTAAGGTGAGAAATAACGAAACATATTTGTAATAACTATTCAATCTTCTCATTTTAAATATTTCGCTAATTTATTTTTCATTTCTAGGCCATTTCGAGTCAATGCATCACAGGCCCATACAATACTGGTATCGGTGGCAGCGGCTTGATTACCAACGGCATCGGGCTGGCAGCCAATGAGTTCGGTTACGGACCTATAACAACCAATGCTGTGGCTTACGACGCTCTAGCAGCTGGTTATGGCCCTAACTTAGCCTACGGTAACGTAGCTCCTGCCTCGGGCCGTGCGTTCCCTGTCACAAGCTCCTCTCCCTTAGCGCCTGCGGGTATCTCCGTAACATCTCAAAACACAATCGAAGGTCTTCTGGCCGTGACTGGTCAGCTGCCGGTCTTGGCTGCTGTGGCTCTAGAGGGCGCGCTGCCCACTGCTGGGTCTGGATCTATTATGTACGGTTGCGGTAACGGTGCCGTCGGTATAGTGAGCGAGGGTATTGAATCTCTCGCTGCTCCGGCTGCAACACTTGGTTACGAAAACGCAGTAGCCGCTGAACTTAGTTATGGAAACCAATTTGCTGGCGGGCTTGGCTACGGAGGCCCGCTAGCTGGTGGTCTTGGTTATGGCGCCCCCATAGCTGGCGGACTTGGCTACAGAGGACTTGCAGGCGTTGGCCCTGTTGTTGGTCCTGGATGTGGATGTGGCATATAAGATAGTAATTATGTTATTATAGTTGATGTTTATTAGATATGCATAAATAAATGTTTTCTTTATTAAATAATTGTTATTACTGACTTTATGTTGAGCTTGGTAGCGATATTTTATACGGGGATATCGCACGATCTCCTCCGAAGCGGCGTGTGTGCTGGCCGGGTCCTTGCCTTGGGACCTCGAGGCGAGAGCCCTTGCGTCAGTTTACTTCTGGCGCGAGGAGGCGCTGGCCCAGGGCCAGAGGCCGGCACAACGTGAGGTGGAAGGGCGCAGAGCACAGCTGCGCGCGCTCGCCATCCAAGAGTGGAAGTCCAGGCTGGAGCACCCTAGTGCGGGGCCTAAGACCATCGAGGCCATCCGTCCAGTGTTGGATGAGTGGCTCGAGCGGAGGCACGGCACCCTCACCTTCCGGATGACGCAGATCCTCTCGGGACACGGTTGTTTCGGGAGGTATCTGTGTCGGATCGCCGGGAGGGAGCCGACCGCCGAATGCCACCACTGTGGCGGGTGCCTCGAGGAGGAGGCCCAGCACACATTGGAGGTGTGCCCAGCCTGGGCAAGCGAGCGCAGCGAGCTCTGCGCCCAAGTGGGGACTGACCTCTCGCTGCCGAACGTTGTTCGAGCGGCAGTCGACAGCGAGAGGTCGTGGGACGCACTGCACTCCTTCTGCGAGCACGTTATGCTCGCAAAGGAGGCGGCGGAACGTGACAGGGAGGCATTTACCACCCTGGCTATCCGCCGCAGGAGAACTGGGCGTCGGAGGGCGGCCTTTATGAGCCACCTTCCCCCCCACATGAGCCCAAGGGTGGCGGACTCGGGGGAGTCTGCTGACGAATGCTTCGGCGCCCCCGTATACCCAGCCGGCAGCGACATGTAGGAACACTGTGGGGTTTTAGTCAGTAGGAGTCTGACATAACCCTGCCGCTCCCCCCGGGGCCGCAGGGTATCCTATGAGGATTTCCCCACATAAAAAAAAAAAAAAAAAAAAAAAAAAAATTGTAGCGATATTTAAAACATAAATAAAGAACTTTAAAAATTATATTGAAATACTATTTATACTTATAAAAAAACATTAAGTAATAGTAACATGTTATAGTAACATTGATACTTTAGACAAAATTTCAATGGGACACCCATATTATATCATGTCATCAGTTTAGCTGATTATCCAGTTAGTATAATAGGGATGACTTTTTAGTCTAATAGTAACTAACATATTTTTTCTTGAGTTCCGAAGATAGAAGAGAGAAATAACGACGTCATGTCTTAGTACACTTTTTACAGAGAGATGACGTCACAAGCCCCCCTTCTGAACTTTGATGCGACTTATCTTTGTAATATAATATTGATTTTATAAAATAAAAAATATGTATCCAATATTTGTTGATAACCTAACTGACGGACTAAACAAATTTAATTATTTTTTACCCAGTCATCATCCCTATTAGGCAGCTAACAGATGTGGATGTGATGTGGCAGGTACAGCTCGACCAGTTGATTTAGCTATTTTCATAGCATTATTTCTTATGGTATTTTGCTATGGGATTAATAAAACTGCTGATATAGAAACTATTTTTATTTTACAGAATCAAAAACTTTTACCAAAAATTTTATTTTCAACTTCTTATGTGTAATCAATTACTCTCAAGATGTGTCCTTTAAAACCTAGTATAAGCATATTCGCGTTGTGCCTTCCATCATCACAATCATAGGCTACTTTTTGTCTCTTTCTAACCCCCCACTTTCCTAAAATGGGAGGTGGAAGTTTCTATGGAGCATTCCGCAATTTTCAAGGTAGGAAGCTAAAAATCGGTACACAGACACTTTGCTACCAACCAAAAATACCTAGCTGTCTTATTTTTTTCTGGAAATCTTCCCCCAGCCCCTAAAATAGGGGATGGAAATGTGTGAGACTCTCCGCAAAATTAGTACAGAAAAAAAAGTTACGTGGAAAATAGTTCGGTAATAGGTAGTTTTAGGGGTA
Organism: Tethea ocularis; assembly: GCA_963555595.1. Lineage (NCBI taxonomy): Eukaryota > Metazoa > Arthropoda > Insecta > Lepidoptera > Drepanidae > Tethea > Tethea ocularis. The sequence goes on along the minus strand of OY741983.1, from coordinate 1,845,777 downwards.
GGAAAAGGTAGTTAGGGGTAGGTAGAGGTAGGTAGGGGCAGGTACGTTCCAGTTTTTTTTGTTCTCAGGGCAGGACAACGTCTGCCGGGTCAGCTAGTATTTTAATAATTATCCCCCCCTAATCGTACAGTTAGTTACCTTCCATCATCAGCTCAGTAACCTAAGACGATGACTACCAGATGCAAATATCTGAATAGCTTAAGAAAGTATATTATGAAATTACAAAATTACATGTTAAGAGTTCCCTCGATTTCTCCAGAATCCAATCATCGGATCCTGACTTGATGACCTTGGGACCACCTAGAAAGTATATCCATTAAAAAAACAAAAAATCAGTCTAGGCATCTTTGAGTACCTAATCGCGAAACATACTTACATTATTCTTCCTATTATGCTACAAACTAATAGTGTTATTAATATTTTTTTTACAGTTTTGGAATATATTACATAGGTAGCTGATTGTACCTAATCATAATTCAATTAAGGAACTAAAATCACTAGATGGTAATATTATAATAGATTTACGTTAGAATAGATTATGAATAATACTCCAAATTAAGGCCTTGTCATATCATAAAATTATTGCCATACATATTGGAAGTGAAATCAAAAATATATCACAAGTCTTCGACGACGACAACGAGTTTCGCTAGCTTGATTTCACCTCCAATGTATGGGGCGTGTCTGTGAAAGTATAATCTATGACATGCAAAATAAAGGAAAGAACATGCGCTATTGGTCATAATTAAATCAAAAAAAGTTATTAATGCATGATAACATTTATTATTCATATTAAAGATCAGAATTTTAGAAATCAGAAGGCACCGCCACAGCCGCATCCACCGAAAGCAGGGGCAGCAATGCCTCCGAAGCCACGTACAGCACCCAATCCGGGGCCGTAGGCGAGTCCGTCAGCCAGAGCTGCGCTAGCTAGAAGACCATTACCGTAGCCCAGACCGTTGCCATAAGCCAAACCGTTTCCGTAAGCAAGTCCGTCAGCCGCAGCAGCACCGTACCCAGTGTCACTCACGATGCCAATGTTGCCGTTACCGCCACTGTATGCGACAGATCCAGCACCAGCGGTGGGCACAGCAGCATCCAAAGCTACAGCACTCACGAACGGCAGATTTCCAGTCACGGCGAGAAAACCTTCGATGGCGTTCTCAGATGTTATAGAAATACCGGAGGGAGCGATAGGGGAGGCACTAGAGATGGGCAGAGCACCGCCACTGGCAGGAGCAATGCCTGGAGCGTTGGCGATACCGGACAAGCCGTAAGCAGCGTTGTAACCACCGTCGACAATACCATTGTAAGCCAATCCATTTCCTGCCAAGCCGAGGCCTGCGCCTGCTAGACCGTTGTAAGCGAGTCCACCGATACCCAAGCCAGCGCCAGTTGAGCCACAGCCACAACCAAGGTACTGGCTGAATGCGGTCTGAAAATAAAAATAAAATAAGCTACCCAGATTCTGATATTTTTTTTGCTTTCTTATGGGACCTAAATGTTTTACCAGGATAAAAATAACCTTTTATGTTATTCCTGGGCGCTTCGTCGCAGGCCTACGATACAGATACGAAAGAAAACACAAAAAAATACCTGAACCAAGAGAGCCTGAGCGCAGAGTACGAGGACAGCTTTGGCAGACATTGTAGTTTATGTTCTATTTGACAGAACTAGAATGGTATTCCGATCGAGGATTTCCTCTTTTATACTTACTATTGTTTACTTTTTAGTTGATAAGGAAATATTTTTTTTAAATTTTATGTGTCGATGTATAATTTTGATAAATAAACTAGTGCTTTTACAGGTTTTGTAATTTTTAAATGTCACGTTTTTATTTTCATAATAATATATTATCACCCTTGACTCTCACTATAAATGGGTTACAGTGTTGTCCGAATATCATTCTGGGTTCAGCACTCCGTTGAAAACAATCAAACATGTCCACCTTCGCTATCCTGTTGTTCTGCATCCAAGCGTGCTTGGTCCAGAATGTGTTCAGCCAGTACCTCGGTGGAGGTTGCGGATGCGGAGCAGGTCTCGGTCTCTCTGACGTAGCTATTGCTAGCCTTCCTAACGCTATCAATGGTCTTGGCTACGGATACGGTGCGGGTCTCACTGGTGTGGGTCTTGGTAATGCTGGCTTTGGTGGACTGCCCCTGGCTGGCGCTGGTCTTGGTTACGGAAGTGGTTTATCACTCGCTGGTCCTGCATACGGCGGCGCCGGTGAAGGTAACGTGGCGGTAGCCGGTGAGTTGGGAGTCGGTGGTACCACTGTGGTCAGTGGCCAGGTGCCGATAATCGGCGCTGTTACATTCGGCGGTGACGTGCCCGCCGCTGGCGCTGTCTCTATTGCCGGCAGCTGTGGATGCAGCTGCGGCGCCTCTCCCTACTACTACTGAAGAATATTCAGGATACTTCAAGTCAACATTTGTTTCATGACATTTAATAAAAATATGAGCTACTACTTTGTCGTTTTCATTAAATAGTTTGACCTGCAAAATATGAAGTTTTCATTCATTTTATTATAGCAGTAAATTATGATCTCAGACCGATAAAAAATCATAAAATTGTTTATAAAAATACTCTATTTAAAATATTGAGTTTATAAATTTATATAAATCGGAGAAATGCGAGTTAAACTCGCGTGGAGAGGGTCCCATAAATATTTTTAAACCTGACCCAAATTTGTTGATGAATTGCAGGTTTAAAGATAGACTTCTCATAGGTTTTCCTGTAATCTTCAGGTAAAGAACTATTATCTGTTTTTTTTTCAAAATGTTTGGCCCAGTAGTTTCGGAAATAAGGGGGGGGGAATGGTCAATTTTCGCCAATTTTTCGCCTATTTTCTTAAATAACTTCAATACTATTTTAATTAAAATTAAAAAAAAATAATTTGACATCCTCATAAAAAGCCCTTTCATTTGATATGTTACACAACATTGTCTGTAAAACTTTTTTTTTTAATTTTCTAATTTACCCCCCAAAATTAGACCCCATGTTTGAAATTCATATATTTACGTAACACGTCCATGTTTGGGTCATCGACTTACATATGGTACCAAGTTTCAACTCTATCCAGTCCAATATTCACAGACATTATACAATATTTATAGACAGACAGAGACACGAGTGATCCTATAAGGGTTCCGTTGTTTATTTTTTTTCGGAACCCTAATAACGGTATAGGAAACTTAAATTTTAGTTTATTATTTTAATTTAATTTTATTTGTTGTAAATTATTACCTAAGTAACATTTGTTATTATTTCTTTATTTATTACACACAAATTACAATTATTATTTTAATTATTAATGCAATAGTGTAAGTCACAAATTATTCGATTATATAATTATAATACCTCTATATATATAAATAAAAAAATAAAAAATAACAGACTATACAATATTTACAACAAATATACAAACTACTTACATATAAAAAACATCCTCGAGGCGGCTGCTGCTGATTGGTCTTGACAGACAGACAGACGGACTACGAAGTGATCCTATAAGGGTTCCGTTTTTTCCTTTTGAGGTACGGAACCCTAAAAATACGTATCCAATATTTGTTGATAACCTAACTGACGGACTAAACAGATTTAATTATTATTTACCCAGTCATCATCCCTATTAGGCAGCTAACAGATGTGGTAGGCACAGATTAACAGCAAGTAAAATAATTTCAAATAAACATTTAATAGATATTGTGAATTATATGTATATCAAGCTAGCTTCCGCCCCGCAGTTTCACCCGCGTTCTAGAGAGATAGTTAAAAAATTAAACGAACCCCCGAAACTCTAGATTGATGATAATATTCAAACGGCTGAGCGAATTTTCTTGAAACATAGCTAAGAACACTCTCGATTAAGTCACCTTTCAAACAAAAAACAACAATCAAAATCGGTCCATCAGTTCAGGAGCTATAAGGCCACACACAGACAGACAAGTCGAACTTATAACACACCGTTGTTTTTGCGTCGGGGGTTAATAACCCCTATTAACCCCCGACCTAGCCTATGTGTTTCCAGGGTGTCAGCTACCTCCATACCTTCATCAAAATTGGTCCATTTGAGCGTGAAGAAGTAACAAACATACCTACCTACTATCTCACAAACTTTCGCATTTTTAATATTGGTAGGATTACCAGGAGATAATTGTTCATCATTCAACGTTTTATTTCAGCCATTTTGTGAGATATCTTGGTGATAAAAGTGTCGAAACTTTTTATGATGCAATTTGAATGATGACGTAATTTTTATGGTCACCGTAACGTACGCCCGAACTGCCATTAGTACTCTGACCTCCCCCAATTAGTCGTAACACGTACTGAGACCTCCCCCTCCCCCGGTAACGCCCTGAGCCGAGGTTCGTACCCCATTCGGGAGTGCCCTCATGCGTGGTTACCTAAATTTTGTTGCCTGAGAGCCCTCTGCGCTCGCCGATTTGTCCGGTAAGGTTGTTGCAGCCATCAGAGGCTACGCAAGGCGTATAAAGTCGCTTGTTTTTGTAACGTAAACAAAGTATGAATACAAATGTTTTGTGAACAAATAATTTATGTAATCGACGCATAAACAAATGAGTGTTTACTGAATTCAACTTAGTGCATTCAAAGTATGAAAAGTGTGATGATAATATAGGCGTCGCGACGATATCCGAGAAATGATGATTCTAGATTAAGTTTTTCTAAGCTTGTTGCACGATATTTGTAAAAATAAATGTTAAACAATAGAATATGTGACGAGGAATTTTATTTTAATTTGAATTTTTCTTAAGTAACGTCAGAAAATAATCGTGAATGAGAGCCTCTTTTTAAAACTGAGAATGAATTATTTATTTGGTCCATCCAAATAACTTGAAAATATATACAAACATTCTGAGATCTAATAGAAAGGGAATAGATTTCTTACTTTTTTAAAACAAGCAAACCTCTGTCTCCCTTGGCTACATAGAGAAAAGTAACCAATTACAATGGTTCAAAAATTAAGCAATCAAATTGTTTCACAAAAGTAATGTAATTAATTTCTTTATATAAAAGGTTGCATGTAATAGAGAACGCCCTTATCATAACAGCCCTGACCTTACCTTAGATGTGACATCATAATCAGGTTATCTAATAAATTCGTTACAGTTTCCAGTCACGTACGAGTTTACCTAACTCTGTCACTGATAACTCAATGTTGATGCAGTAATCACTTGGTATAAAACCTCGTAGGAAAATTAAAATTATCATTGTGTTCTTTATTCTGTACAAACACATATTTAAATAAAAATGGCAGCCAAGCTCTTCTTAGTCCTCTGCTCTTCAGCTTTCTTCTTTAAGGTGAGAAATAACGAATCATATTTCTAATAACTTATTCAATCTTATCATTTTAAATATTTCGCTAATTTATTTTTCATTTCTAGGCCATTTCGAGTCAATGCATCACAGGCCCATACAATACTGGTATCGGTGGCAGCAGCTTGATTGCCAACGGCATCGGGCTGGCAGCCAATGAGTTCGGTTACGGACCTATAACAACCAATGCTGTGGTTTACGACGCTCTAGCAGCGGGTTATGGCCCTAACATAGCCTACGGCAACGTAGCTCCTGCCTCTGGCCGTGCGTTCCCTGTCACAAGCTCCTCTCCCATAGCTCCTGCGGGTATCTCCGTAACATCTCAAAACACAATCGAAGGCCTTCTGGCTGTGACTGGTCAGCTGCCGGTCTTGGCTGCTGTGGGTCTAGAGGGCGCGTTGCCAACTGCTGGGTCTGGATCTATTATGTACGGTTGCGGTAACGGTGCCGTCGGTATAGTGAGCGAGGGTATTGAATCTCTCGCTGCTCCGGCTGCCACACTTGGTTACGAAAACGCAGTAACCGCTGAACTTGGTTATGGAAGCCAATTTGCTGGCGGGCTTGGCTACGGAGGCCCCCTAGCTGGTGGTCTTAGTTATGGCGCCCCCATACCTGGCGGACTAGGCTACAGAGGACTTGCCGGCGTTGGCCCTGTTGTTGGTCCTGGATGCGGATGTGGACTATAAGATAGTAATTATGTTATTATAGTTGATGTTTATTAGATATACATAAATAAATGTTTTCTTTATTCAATAATTGTTATTACTGACTTAAAGTTGAGCTTGGTAGCGATATTTAAAGCATAAACAAAGAAAAACCATTTTAAATATTATATTGAAATACTTACTTTTTTACATATAAAAAAAATGTAACATGAATACTTAAGATTCAAAATTTCAATGGAACACCCATATATCATGTCATCAGTTTCGCTAATTAAGCAGTTAGGATAATTAGGCAGCTAACAGATATGGTAGGTACAGCTTGATTAATTTATTTAGCTATTTTCTTAGCATTACTTATTTCCTATGTTATTTTACTATGGGATTTTTTTGAAATAGCAAAATATTGACTCTTAAGATTTAGCACTGACCTAGGATAAGCATAGTCGCTATCATCACATCAAAGAATACAACTATAATATAAGTCCCTATAATATTTTAATAATTATCCCCTCCTAACCGTACAGTTAGTTACCTTCCATCATCAGCTCAACGACATAAGATGATGACTGTCAGATGGAAACATCTGAATAGCTTTAGAAAGTATATTATTAATAACTTTTAAGTAAGTGCCTAACATTTTAAGAGTTCCCTCGATTTCTCCAGAATCCCATCATCGGATCCTGACTTGATGACCTTGGGACCACCTACAAAATATATCCTTTAAAAAACAACAAATCAGTCTAGGCACCTTTGAGTAATCGCGAAACATACAAAAATAAAAGATTCCGACGAATTTCTTTCAAAACTTTCTTCTTCCTATTATTATATACTATATTATCCTTCCTATTACACTATAAACTAATAGTGTTATTATTATTCTTTTTATAATTGAAATGTATTGCTTAAGTAGCTGATTGTACCTAATCATAATTCATTTATGGAACCAAAGTCACTAGATGGTAATATTATAATAGATTTACGTTAGAATAGATTATGAATAATGCTCCAAATTAAGGCCTTGTCATATCGTAAATTAATTATCTTTTATCTATACATACCTATTGGAAGTGAAATCAAAAATATAATATCTCAAGTCTTCGACGACGACAACGAGTTTCGCGAGCTTGATATCACCTCCAATGTATAAGGCGTGTCTGTGAAAGCAGGCTGCAAACCATACGATCTGTCTAATTTGGATAAAAAATATGGATTCTTTCGCATTATCGTCTATTATATAGCTGGGGGCCCCTTGAATCCACGGGGCCCTAGGCTGAAGCCCTAAAAGCCATATGGTAGATCCGGCCCAGTGTGAAAGTATAATCTATGACATGCAAAATAAAAGGAAAGATCATGTGATATTGGTCATAATTTAATCAAAAAAAGTTATTGATGCATTTGATTACATTTATTATTTTTATTTAGAGATCAGACTTTTAGAAATCAGAAGGCAGCGCCACAGCCGCATCCACCGAAGCCACGTGCAGCAGCCAATCCGGGGCCATAAGCGAGTCCGTCAGCTAGAGCTGCGCTAGCTAGGAGACCATTGCCGTAGCCCAGACCGTTGCCATAAGCCAGACCGTTGCCGTAGGCCAAACCGTTACCGTAAGCAAGTCCGTCAGCCGCAGCAGCGCCGTACCCAGTGTCACTCACGATGCCAATGTTGCCGTTACCGCCACTGTATGCGACAGATCCAGCACCAGCGGTGGGCACAGCAGCATCCAAAGCTACAGCACTCACGAACGGCAGATTTCCAGTCACGGCGAGCAAACCTTCGATGGCGTTCTCAGATGTTATAGAAATACCGGAGGGAGCGATAGGGGAGGCACTAGAGATGGGCAGAGCACCGCCACTGGCAGGAGCAATGCCTGGAGCGTTGGCGATACCGGACAAGCCGTAAGCAGCGTTGTAACCACCGTCGACAATACCATTGTAAGCCAATCCATTTCCTGCCAAGCCGAGGCCTGCGCCTGCTAGACCGTTGTAAGCGAGTCCACCGATACCCAAGCCAGCGCCAGTTGAGCCACAGCCACAACCAAGGTACTGGCTGAATGCGGTCTGAAAATAGAAATAAAATAAACTAACCAGATTCTGATATTTTTTTGCATTCTTATGGGATCTAAATGTTTTACCAGGATAAAAAGAACCTTTTATGTTATTCCTGAGCGCGTCGTCGCAGGCCTGTTTTAAAAAAAACACAGATACGAAAGAAAACACAAAAAAATACCTGAACCAGGAGAGCCTGAGCGCAGAGGACGAGGACAGCTTTGGCAGACATTGTAGTTTATGTTCTATTTGACAGAACTAGAATGGTATTCCGATCGAGGATTTCCCCTTTTATACTTACTATTGTTTACTTTTTAGTTGATAAGGAAATATTTTTTTTAAATTTTATGTGTCAATGTGTAATTTTGATAAATAAACTAGTGCTTTTACAGGTTTTGTAATTTTTAAATGTCACGTTTTTATTTTCATAATAATATATTATCACCCTTGACTCTCACTATAAATGGGTTACAGTGTTGTCCGAATATCATTCTGGGTTCAGCACTCCGTTGAAAACAATCAAACATGTCCACCTTCGCTATCCTGTTGTTCTGCATCCAAGCGTGCTTGGTCCAGAATGTGTTCAGCCAGTACCTCGGAGGTTGCGGATGCGGAGCAGGTCTCGGTCTCGCTGACGTAGCCATTGCTGGTCTTCCTAACGCTATCAATGGACTTGGCTACGGATACGGTGCGGGTCTCACTGGTGTGGGTTTCGGTAATGCTGGCTTTGGTGGACTGCCCCTGGCTGGCGCTGGTCTTGGTTACGGAAGTGGTTTATCACTCGCTGGTCCTGCATACGGTGGCGCTGGTGAAGGTAACGTGGCGGTAGCCGGTGAGTTGGGAGTCGGTGGTACCACTGTGGTCTCTGGCCAGGTGCCGATTATCGGCGCTGTTACATTCGGCGGTGACGTGCCCGCCGCTGGCGCTGTCTCTATTGCCGGCAGCTGTGGATGCAGCTGCGGCGCCTCTCCCTACTACTACTGAGAACATTTCTGGATATTTCAAGTCAACATTTGTTTCATGACATTTAATAAAAATATGAGCTACTACTTTGTCGTTTTCATTAAATTGTTTGACCTGCAAAATATGAAGTTTTCATTCATTTTATTATGGCAGTAAATTATGATCTCAGACCGATAAAAAATCATAAAATTGTTTATAAAAATACTCTATTTAAAATATTGAGTTTATAAATATATAACGGAATAGGAAATTAAATTTTAGTTTATGATTTATTATTTTAGTTTAATTTTATTTGTTGTAAATAATTACCTTAGTAACATTTGTTATTAATAACAGACTATATAATTATATAATTATTTACAACAAATATACTACTTACATACATTTAAAAAAAATCCTAGAGGCGGCTGCTACTGCCGCTGCCAGCAAGTAAAATAATTGTAAATACTTTCAAATAAATATTTCATAGATATAAAATATATAAAATATTATTATTATTCTATTTATAAAAAAATTATGTAGTATTTAGTAAGTATTATTATTATTTTTTATTTATTTAGAATATTTCTTGTAAATAATTAGATTTAGGTTCCATAAAGTAATTCTGATATTTTATTTACACTCATGGCGTACCTAATCTTCTTATTACGAATTCAAAAATAGTATCTACGTAAGTTTGTTTATGCACGCCTGTGTATAATGACTTATTTTTAATTTAGATTTTTTAACAGAATAATGCTACAAAATAATACCTGTAACTATATTTTCATAGATATTATTTTGAATTATATATCAAGCTAGCTTCTCACCCGCGTTCCCGAGGGATAGATAAAAAATTAAACAAACTCCCGAAACTCTAGATTGGTGATAATTTTCAAACAGTTGAGCGGATTTTCTTGAAACATCACCTTTCAAACAAATAAAAAACAAAATCAAAATCGGTCTATCAGTTCTGAAGTTATGAGACCACATACAGATAGACACACATAGACACGTCAAACTTATAACACCCCGTTGTTTTTGCTTCGGGGGTTAATAGGGCCTATGTGTTTCCAGGGCGTCAGCTACCTCCATACCTTCATCAAAATTGGTCCAGCCAGTCCAGCGTGAACAAGTAACAAACATACCTACCTACTATCTCACAAACTTTCGCATTTTTAATATTCATAGGATTACCAGGAGATAATAAAATTGTTCATCATTTCAGTTCAACGTTTTATTTCAGCCATTTTGTGAGATATCTTGGTGAAAAAAGTGTCGAAACTTTTTATGATGCAATTTGAATGATGACGTAATTTTTATGGTCACCGTAACGTACGCCTGAGCTGCCATTAGTAATCCGACCTCCCCCAATTAGTCGTAACACGTACTGAGCCCTCCCCCTCCCCCGGTAACGCCCTGAGCCGAGGTTCGTACGCCATTCGGGGGTGCCCTCTTGCGTGGTTACCTAAATTTTGTTGCCTGAGAGCCCTCTGCGCTCGCCGATTTGTCTGGTAAGGTTGCTGCAGCCATCAGAGGCTACGCAAGGCGTATGCAGTAATCGCTTATTTTTGTAAAGTAAACAAAGTATGAATACAAATGTTTTGTGAACAAATAATTTATGTAATCGACGCATAAACAAATGAGTGTTTACTGAATTCAACTTAGTGCATTCAAAGTATGAAAAGTGTGATGATAATATAGGCGACGCGACGATATACGAGAAATGATGATTCTAGATTAAGTTTTTCTAAGCTTGTTGCACGATATTTGTAAAAATAAATGTTAAACAATAGAATATGTGACGAGGAATTTTATTTTAATTTGAATTTTTCTTAAGTAACGTCAGAAAATAATCGTGAACGAGAGTCACTTTTTAAAACTGAGAATGAATTATTTATTTGGTCCATCCAAATAACTTGAAAATATATACAAACATTCTGAGATCTAATAGAAAGGGAATAGATTTCTTACTTTTTTAAAACAAGCAAACCTCTGTCTCCCTTGGCTACATAGAGAAAAGTAACCAATTAGGTACCAAGGTTCAAAAATAAAGCAATCACATTGTTTCACAAAAGTAATGTAATTAATTTCATTATACAAAAGGTTGCATGTAATAGAGAACGCCCTTATCATAACAGCCCTGACCTTACCTTAGATGTAACATCATAATCAGGTTATCTAATAAATTCGTTACACTTTCCAGTCATGTGCGAGTTTACCTAACTCTGTCACTGATAACTCGCTGATGATGCAGTAATCACTTGGTATAAAACCTCGTAGGAAAATTGAAAATTATCATTGTGTTCTTTATTCTGTACAAACACATATTTAAATAAAAATGGCAGCCAAGCTCTTCTTAGTCCTCTGCTCTTCAGCTTTCTTCTTTAAGGTGAAAAATAACGAATCATATTTCTAATAACTCTATTCAATCTTCTCATTTTAAATATTTCGCTAATTTATTTTTCATTTCTAGGCCATTTCGAGTCAATGCATCACAGGCCCATACAATGCTGGTATCGGTGGCAGCAGCTTGATTGCCAACGGCATCGGGCTGGCAGCCAATGAGTTCGGTTACGGACCTATAACAACCAATGCTGTGGCTTACGACGCTCTAGCAGCTGGTTATGGCCCTAACTTAGCCTACGGTAACGTAGCTCCTGCCTCGGGCCGTGCGTTCCCTGTCACAAGCTCCTCTCCCATAGCTCCTGCGGGTATCTCCGTAACATCTCAAAACACAATCGAAGGCCTTCTGGCTGTGACTGGTCAGCTGCCGGTCTTGGCTGCTGTGGGTCTAGAGGGCGCGCTGCCCACTGCTGGGTCTGGATCTATTATGTACGGTTGCGGTAACGGTGCCGTCGGTATAGTGAGCGAGGGTATTGAATCTCTCGCTGCTCCGGCTGCCACACTTGGTTACGAAAACGCAGTAGCCGCTGAACTTGGTTATGGAAGCCAATTTGCTGGCGGGCTTGGCTACGGAGGCCCCCTAGCTGGTGGTCTTGGTTATGGCGCCCCCATAGCTGGCGGACTTGGCTACAGAGGACTTGCAGGCGTTGGCCCTGTTGTTGGTCCTGGATGCGGCTGTGGACTATAAGATAGTAATTATGTTATTATAGTTGATGTTTATTAGATATACATAAATAAATGTTTTCTTTATTCAATAATTGTTATTACTGACTTTATGTTGAGCTTGGTAGCGATATTTAAAGCATAAACAAAGAAAACCATTTTAAATATTATATTGAAATACTTACTTTTTTTACATATAAAAAAAATGTAACATGAATACTTAAGACTCAAAATTTCAATGGAACACCCATATATCATGTCATCAGTTTAGCTGATTAAGCAGTTAGGATAATTAGGCAGCTAACAGATATGGTAGGTACAGCTTGATTAATTTATTTAGCTATTTTCTTAGCATTACTTATTTCCTATGTTATTTTACTATGGGATTTTTTTGAAATAGCAAAATATTGACTCTTAAGATTTAGCACTGACCTAGGATAAGCATAGTCGCTATCATCACATCAAAGAATACAACTATAATATAAGTCCCTATAATATTTTAATAATTATCCCCTCCTAACCGTACAGTTAGTTACCTTCCATCATCAGCTCAACGACATAAGATGATGACTGTCAGATGGAAACATCTGAATAGCTTTAGAAAGTATATTATTAATAACTTTTAAGTAAGTGCCTAACATTTTAAGAGTTCCCTCGATTTCTCCAGAATCCCATCATCGGATCCTGACTTGATGACCTTGGGACCACCTACAAAATATATCCTTTAAAAAACAACAAATCAGTCTAGGCACCTTTGAGTAATCGCGAAACATACAAAAATAAAAGATTCCGACGAATTTCTTTCAAAACTTTCTTCTTCCTATTATTATATACTATATTATCCTTCCTATTACACTATAAACTAATAGTGTTATTATTATTCTTTTTATAATTGAAATGTATTGCTTAAGTAGCTGATTGTACCTAATCATAATTCATTTATGGAACCAAAGTCACTAGATGGTAATATTATAATAGATTTACGTTAGAATAGATTATGAATAATGCTCCAAATTAAGGCCTTGTCATATCGTAAATTAATTATCTTTTATCTATACATACCTATTGGAAGTGAAATCAAAAATATAATATCTCAAGTCTTCGACGACGACAACGAGTTTCGCGAGCTTGATATCACCTCCAATGTATAAGGCGTGTCTGTGAAAGCAGGCTGCAAACCATACGATCTGTCTAATTTGGATAAAAAATATGGATTCTTTCGCATTATCGTCTATTATATAGCTGGGGGCCCCTTGAATCCACGGGGCCCTAGGCTGAAGCCCTAAAAGCCATATGGTAGATCCGGCCCAGTGTGAAAGTATAATCTATGACATGCAAAATAAAAGGAAAGATCATGTGATATTGGTCATAATTTAATCAAAAAAAGTTATTGATGCATTTGATTACATTTATTATTTTTATTTAGAGATCAGACTTTTAGAAATCAGAAGGCAGCGCCACAGCCGCATCCACCGAAGCCACGTGCAGCAGCCAATCCGGGGCCATAAGCGAGTCCGTCAGCTAGAGCTGCGCTAGCTAGGAGACCATTGCCGTAGCCCAGACCGTTGCCATAAGCCAGACCGTTGCCGTAGGCCAAACCGTTACCGTAAGCAAGTCCGTCAGCCGCAGCAGCGCCGTACCCAGTGTCACTCACGATGCCAATGTTGCCGTTACCGCCACTGTATGCGACAGATCCAGCACCAGCGGTGGGCACAGCAGCATCCAAAGCTACAGCACTCACGAACGGCAGATTTCCAGTCACGGCGAGCAAACCTTCGATGGCGTTCTCAGATGTTATAGAAATACCGGAGGGAGCGATAGGGGAGGCACTAGAGATGGGCAGAGCACCGCCACTGGCAGGAGCAATGCCTGGAGCGTTGGCGATACCGGACAAGCCGTAAGCAGCGTTGTAACCACCGTCGACAATACCATTGTAAGCCAATCCATTTCCTGCCAAGCCGAGGCCTGCGCCTGCTAGACCGTTGTAAGCGAGTCCACCGATACCCAAGCCAGCGCCAGTTGAGCCACAGCCACAACCAAGGTACTGGCTGAATGCGGTCTGAAAATAGAAATAAAATAAACTAACCAGATTCTGATATTTTTTTGCATTCTTATGGGATCTAAATGTTTTACCAGGATAAAAAGAACCTTTTATGTTATTCCTGAGCGCGTCGTCGCAGGCCTGTTTTAAAAAAAACACAGATACGAAAGAAAACACAAAAAAATACCTGAACCAGGAGAGCCTGAGCGCAGAGGACGAGGACAGCTTTGGCAGACATTGTAGTTTATGTTCTATTTGACAGAACTAGAATGGTATTCCGATCGAGGATTTCCCCTTTTATACTTACTATTGTTTACTTTTTAGTTGATAAGGAAATATTTTTTTTAAATTTTATGTGTCAATGTGTAATTTTGATAAATAAACTAGTGCTTTTACAGGTTTTGTAATTTTTAAATGTCACGTTTTTATTTTCATAATAATATATTATCACCCTTGACTCTCACTATAAATGGGTTACAGTGTTGTCCGAATATCATTCTGGGTTCAGCACTCCGTTGAAAACAATCAAACATGTCCACCTTCGCTATCCTGTTGTTCTGCATCCAAGCGTGCTTGGTCCAGAATGTGTTCAGCCAGTACCTCGGAGGTTGCGGATGCGGAGCAGGTCTCGGTCTCGCTGACGTAGCCATTGCTGGTCTTCCTAACGCTATCAATGGACTTGGCTACGGATACGGTGCGGGTCTCACTGGTGTGGGTTTCGGTAATGCTGGCTTTGGTGGACTGCCCCTGGCTGGCGCTGGTCTTGGTTACGGAAGTGGTTTATCACTCGCTGGTCCTGCATACGGTGGCGCTGGTGAAGGTAACGTGGCGGTAGCCGGTGAGTTGGGAGTCGGTGGTACCACTGTGGTCTCTGGCCAGGTGCCGATTATCGGCGCTGTTACATTCGGCGGTGACGTGCCCGCCGCTGGCGCTGTCTCTATTGCCGGCAGCTGTGGATGCAGCTGCGGCGCCTCTCCCTACTACTACTGAGAACATTTCTGGATATTTCAAGTCAACATTTGTTTCATGACATTTAATAAAAATATGAGCTACTACTTTGTCGTTTTCATTAAATTGTTTGACCTGCAAAATATGAAGTTTTCATTCATTTTATTATGGCAGTAAATTATGATCTCAGACCGATAAAAAATCATAAAATTGTTTATAAAAATACTCTATTTAAAATATTGAGTTTATAAATATATAACGGAATAGGAAATTAAATTTTAGTTTATGATTTATTATTTTAGTTTAATTTTATTTGTTGTAAATAATTACCTTAGTAACATTTGTTATTAATAACAGACTATATAATTATATAATTATTTACAACAAATATACTACTTACATACATTTAAAAAAAATCCTAGAGGCGGCTGCTACTGCCGCTGCCAGCAAGTAAAATAATTGTAAATACTTTCAAATAAATATTTCATAGATATAAAAAATATAAAATATTATTATTATTCTATTTATAAAAAAATTATGTAGTATTTAGTAAGTATTATTATTATTTTTTATTTATTTAGAATATTTCTTGTAAATAATTAGATTTAGGTTCCATAAAGTAATTCTGATATTTTATTTACACTCATGGCGTACCTAATCTTCTTATTACGAATTCAAAAATAGTATCTACGTAAGTTTGTTTATGCACGCCTGTGTATAATGACTTATTTTTAATTTAGATTTTTTAACAGAATAATGCTACAAAATAATACCTGTAACTATATTTTCATAGATATTATTTTGAATTATATATCAAGCTAGCTTCTCACCCGCGTTCCCGAGGGATAGATAAAAAATTAAACAAACTCCCGAAACTCTAGATTGGTGATAATTTTCAAACAGTTGAGCGGATTTTCTTGAAACATCACCTTTCAAACAAATAAAAAACAAAATCAAAATCGGTCTATCAGTTCTGAAGTTATGAGACCACATACAGATAGACACACATAGACACGTCAAACTTATAACACCCCGTTGTTTTTGCTTCGGGGGTTAATAGGGCCTATGTGTTTCCAGGGCGTCAGCTACCTCCATACCTTCATCAAAATTGGTCCAGCCAGTCCAGCGTGAACAAGTAACAAACATACCTACCTACTATCTCACAAACTTTCGCATTTTTAATATTCATAGGATTACCAGGAGATAATAAAATTGTTCATCATTTCAGTTCAACGTTTTATTTCAGCCATTTTGTGAGATATCTTGGTGAAAAAAGTGTCGAAACTTTTTATGATGCAATTTGAATGATGACGTAATTTTTATGGTCACCGTAACGTACGCCTGAGCTGCCATTAGTAATCCGACCTCCCCCAATTAGTCGTAACACGTACTGAGCCCTCCCCCTCCCCCGGTAACGCCCTGAGCCGAGGTTCGTACGCCATTCGGGGGTGCCCTCTTGCGTGGTTACCTAAATTTTGTTGCCTGAGAGCCCTCTGCGCTCGCCGATTTGTCTGGTAAGGTTGCTGCAGCCATCAGAGGCTACGCAAGGCGTATGCAGTAATCGCTTATTTTTGTAAAGTAAACAAAGTATGAATACAAATGTTTTGTGAACAAATAATTTATGTAATCGACGCATAAACAAATGAGTGTTTACTGAATTCAACTTAGTGCATTCAAAGTATGAAAAGTGTGATGATAATATAGGCGACGCGACGATATACGAGAAATGATGATTCTAGATTAAGTTTTTCTAAGCTTGTTGCACGATATTTGTAAAAATAAATGTTAAACAATAGAATATGTGACGAGGAATTTTATTTTAATTTGAATTTTTCTTAAGTAACGTCAGAAAATAATCGTGAACGAGAGTCACTTTTTAAAACTGAGAATGAATTATTTATTTGGTCCATCCAAATAACTTGAAAATATATACAAACATTCTGAGATCTAATAGAAAGGGAATAGATTTCTTACTTTTTTAAAACAAGCAAACCTCTGTCTCCCTTGGCTACATAGAGAAAAGTAACCAATTAGGTACCAAGGTTCAAAAATAAAGCAATCACATTGTTTCACAAAAGTAATGTAATTAATTTCATTATACAAAAGGTTGCATGTAATAGAGAACGCCCTTATCATAACAGCCCTGACCTTACCTTAGATGTAACATCATAATCAGGTTATCTAATAAATTCGTTACACTTTCCAGTCACGTGCGAGTTTACCTAACTCTGTCACTGATAACTCGCTGATGATGCAGTAATCACTTGGTATAAAACCTCGTAGGAAAATTGAAAATTATCATTGTGTTCTTTATTCTGTACAAACACATATTTAAATAAAAATGGCAGCCAAGCTCTTCTTAGTCCTCTGCTCTTCAGCTTTCTTCTTTAAGGTGAAAAATAACGAATCATATTTCTAATAACTCTATTCAATCTTCTCATTTTAAATATTTCGCTAATTTATTTTTCATTTCTAGGCCATTTCGAGTCAATGCATCACAGGCCCATACAATGCTGGTATCGGTGGCAGCAGCTTGATTGCCAACGGCATCGGGCTGGCAGCCAATGAGTTCGGTTACGGACCTATAACAACCAATGCTGTGGCTTACGACGCTCTAGCAGCTGGTTATGGCCCTAACTTAGCCTACGGTAACGTAGCTCCTGCCTCGGGCCGTGCGTTCCCTGTCACAAGCTCCTCTCCCATAGCTCCTGCGGGTATCTCCGTAACATCTCAAAACACAATCGAAGGCCTTCTGGCTGTGACTGGTCAGCTGCCGGTCTTGGCTGCTGTGGGTCTAGAGGGCGCGCTGCCCACTGCTGGGTCTGGATCTATTATGTACGGTTGCGGTAACGGTGCCGTCGGTATAGTGAGCGAGGGTATTGAATCTCTCGCTGCTCCGGCTGCCACACTTGGTTACGAAAACGCAGTAGCCGCTGAACTTGGTTATGGAAGCCAATTTGCTGGCGGGCTTGGCTACGGAGGCCCCCTAGCTGGTGGTCTTGGTTATGGCGCCCCCATAGCTGGCGGACTTGGCTACAGAGGACTTGCAGGCGTTGGCCCTGTTGTTGGTCCTGGATGCGGCTGTGGACTATAAGATAGTAATTATGTTATTATAGTTGATGTTTATTAGATATACATAAATAAATGTTTTCTTTATTCAATAATTGTTATTACTGACTTTATGTTGAGCTTGGTAGCGATATTTAAAGCATAAACAAAGAAAACCATTTTAAATATTATATTGAAATACTTACTTTTTTTACATATAAAAAAAATGTAACATGAATACTTAAGACTCAAAATTTCAATGGAACACCCATATATCATGTCATCAGTTTAGCTGATTAAGCAGTTAGGATAATTAGGCAGCTAACAGATATGGTAGGTACAGCTTGATTAATTTATTTAGCTATTTTCTTAGCATTACTTATTTCCTATGTTATTTTACTATGGGATTTTTTTGAAATAGCAAAATATTGACTCTTAAGATTTAGCACTGACCTAGGATAAGCATAGTCGCTATCATCACATCAAAGAATACAACTATAATATAAGTCCCTATAATATTTTAATAATTATCCCCTCCTAACCGTACAGTTAGTTACCTTCCATCATCAGCTCAACGACATAAGATGATGACTGTCAGATGGAAACATCTGAATAGCTTTAGAAAGTATATTATTAATAACTTTTAAGTAAGTGCCTAACATTTTAAGAGTTCCCTCGATTTCTCCAGAATCCCATCATCGGATCCTGACTTGATGACCTTGGGACCACCTACAAAATATATCCTTTAAAAAACAACAAATCAGTCTAGGCACCTTTGAGTAATCGCGAAACATACAAAAATAAAAGATTCCGACGAATTTCTTTCAAAACTTTCTTCTTCCTATTATTATATACTATATTATCCTTCCTATTACACTATAAACTAATAGTGTTATTATTATTCTTTTTATAATTGAAATGTATTGCTTAAGTAGCTGATTGTACCTAATCATAATTCATTTATGGAACCAAAGTCACTAGATGGTAATATTATAATAGATTTACGTTAGAATAGATTATGAATAATGCTCCAAATTAAGGCCTTGTCATATCGTAAATTAATTATCTTTTATCTATACATACCTATTGGAAGTGAAATCAAAAATATAATATCTCAAGTCTTCGACGACGACAACGAGTTTCGCGAGCTTGATATCACCTCCAATGTATAAGGCGTGTCTGTGAAAGCAGGCTGCAAACCATACGATCTGTCTAATTTGGATAAAAAATATGGATTCTTTCGCATTATCGTCTATTATATAGCTGGGGGCCCCTTGAATCCACGGGGCCCTAGGCTGAAGCCCTAAAAGCCATATGGTAGATCCGGCCCAGTGTGAAAGTATAATCTATGACATGCAAAATAAAAGGAAAGATCATGTGATATTGGTCATAATTTAATCAAAAAAAGTTATTGATGCATTTGATTACATTTATTATTTTTATTTAGAGATCAGACTTTTAGAAATCAGAAGGCAGCGCCACAGCCGCATCCACCGAAGCCACGTGCAGCAGCCAATCCGGGGCCATAAGCGAGTCCGTCAGCTAGAGCTGCGCTAGCTAGGAGACCATTGCCGTAGCCCAGACCGTTGCCATAAGCCAGACCGTTGCCGTAGGCCAAACCGTTACCGTAAGCAAGTCCGTCAGCCGCAGCAGCGCCGTACCCAGTGTCACTCACGATGCCAATGTTGCCGTTACCGCCACTGTATGCGACAGATCCAGCACCAGCGGTGGGCACAGCAGCATCCAAAGCTACAGCACTCACGAACGGCAGATTTCCAGTCACGGCGAGCAAACCTTCGATGGCGTTCTCAGATGTTATAGAAATACCGGAGGGAGCGATAGGGGAGGCACTAGAGATGGGCAGAGCACCGCCACTGGCAGGAGCAATGCCTGGAGCGTTGGCGATACCGGACAAGCCGTAAGCAGCGTTGTAACCACCGTCGACAATACCATTGTAAGCCAATCCATTTCCTGCCAAGCCGAGGCCTGCGCCTGCTAGACCGTTGTAAGCGAGTCCACCGATACCCAAGCCAGCGCCAGTTGAGCCACAGCCACAACCAAGGTACTGGCTGAATGCGGTCTGAAAATAGAAATAAAATAAACTAACCAGATTCTGATATTTTTTTGCATTCTTATGGGATCTAAATGTTTTACCAGGATAAAAAGAACCTTTTATGTTATTCCTGAGCGCGTCGTCGCAGGCCTGTTTTAAAAAAAACACAGATACGAAAGAAAACACAAAAAAATACCTGAACCAGGAGAGCCTGAGCGCAGAGGACGAGGACAGCTTTGGCAGACATTGTAGTTTATGTTCTATTTGACAGAACTAGAATGGTATTCCGATCGAGGATTTCCCCTTTTATACTTACTATTGTTTACTTTTTAGTTGATAAGGAAATATTTTTTTTAAATTTTATGTGTCAATGTGTAATTTTGATAAATAAACTAGTGCTTTTACAGGTTTTGTAATTTTTAAATGTCACGTTTTTATTTTCATAATAATATATTATCACCCTTGACTCTCACTATAAATGGGTTACAGTGTTGTCCGAATATCATTCTGGGTTCAGCACTCCGTTGAAAACAATCAAACATGTCCACCTTCGCTATCCTGTTGTTCTGCATCCAAGCGTGCTTGGTCCAGAATGTGTTCAGCCAGTACCTCGGAGGTTGCGGATGCGGAGCAGGTCTCGGTCTCGCTGACGTAGCCATTGCTGGTCTTCCTAACGCTATCAATGGACTTGGCTACGGATACGGTGCGGGTCTCACTGGTGTGGGTTTCGGTAATGCTGGCTTTGGTGGACTGCCCCTGGCTGGCGCTGGTCTTGGTTACGGAAGTGGTTTATCACTCGCTGGTCCTGCATACGGTGGCGCTGGTGAAGGTAACGTGGCGGTAGCCGGTGAGTTGGGAGTCGGTGGTACCACTGTGGTCTCTGGCCAGGTGCCGATTATCGGCGCTGTTACATTCGGCGGTGACGTGCCCGCCGCTGGCGCTGTCTCTATTGCCGGCAGCTGTGGATGCAGCTGCGGCGCCTCTCCCTACTACTACTGAGAACATTTCTGGATATTTCAAGTCAACATTTGTTTCATGACATTTAATAAAAATATGAGCTACTACTTTGTCGTTTTCATTAAATTGTTTGACCTGCAAAATATGAAGTTTTCATTCATTTTATTATGGCAGTAAATTATGATCTCAGACCGATAAAAAATCATAAAATTGTTTATAAAAATACTCTATTTAAAATATTGAGTTTATAAATATATAACGGAATAGGAAATTAAATTTTAGTTTATGATTTATTATTTTAGTTTAATTTTATTTGTTGTAAATAATTACCTTAGTAACATTTGTTATTAATAACAGACTATATAATTATATAATTATTTACAACAAATATACTACTTACATACATTTAAAAAAAATCCTAGAGGCGGCTGCTACTGCCGCTGCCAGCAAGTAAAATAATTGTAAATACTTTCAAATAAATATTTCATAGATATAAAAAATATAAAATATTATTATTATTCTATTTATAAAAAAATTATGTAGTATTTAGTAAGTATTATTATTATTTTTTATTTATTTAGAATATTTCTTGTAAATAATTAGATTTAGGTTCCATAAAGTAATTCTGATATTTTATTTACACTCATGGCGTACCTAATCTTCTTATTACGAATTCAAAAATAGTATCTACGTAAGTTTGTTTATGCACGCCTGTGTATAATGACTTATTTTTAATTTAGATTTTTTAACAGAATAATGCTACAAAATAATACCTGTAACTATATTTTCATAGATATTATTTTGAATTATATATCAAGCTAGCTTCTCACCCGCGTTCCCGAGGGATAGATAAAAAATTAAACAAACTCCCGAAACTCTAGATTGGTGATAATTTTCAAACAGTTGAGCGGATTTTCTTGAAACATCACCTTTCAAACAAATAAAAAACAAAATCAAAATCGGTCTATCAGTTCTGAAGTTATGAGACCACATACAGATAGACACACATAGACACGTCAAACTTATAACACCCCGTTGTTTTTGCTTCGGGGGTTAATAGGGCCTATGTGTTTCCAGGGCGTCAGCTACCTCCATACCTTCATCAAAATTGGTCCAGCCAGTCCAGCGTGAACAAGTAACAAACATACCTACCTACTATCTCACAAACTTTCGCATTTTTAATATTCATAGGATTACCAGGAGATAATAAAATTGTTCATCATTTCAGTTCAACGTTTTATTTCAGCCATTTTGTGAGATATCTTGGTGAAAAAAGTGTCGAAACTTTTTATGATGCAATTTGAATGATGACGTAATTTTTATGGTCACCGTAACGTACGCCTGAGCTGCCATTAGTAATCCGACCTCCCCCAATTAGTCGTAACACGTACTGAGCCCTCCCCCTCCCCCGGTAACGCCCTGAGCCGAGGTTCGTACGCCATTCGGGGGTGCCCTCTTGCGTGGTTACCTAAATTTTGTTGCCTGAGAGCCCTCTGCGCTCGCCGATTTGTCTGGTAAGGTTGCTGCAGCCATCAGAGGCTACGCAAGGCGTATGCAGTAATCGCTTATTTTTGTAAAGTAAACAAAGTATGAATACAAATGTTTTGTGAACAAATAATTTATGTAATCGACGCATAAACAAATGAGTGTTTACTGAATTCAACTTAGTGCATTCAAAGTATGAAAAGTGTGATGATAATATAGGCGACGCGACGATATACGAGAAATGATGATTCTAGATTAAGTTTTTCTAAGCTTGTTGCACGATATTTGTAAAAATAAATGTTAAACAATAGAATATGTGACGAGGAATTTTATTTTAATTTGAATTTTTCTTAAGTAACGTCAGAAAATAATCGTGAACGAGAGTCACTTTTTAAAACTGAGAATGAATTATTTATTTGGTCCATCCAAATAACTTGAAAATATATACAAACATTCTGAGATCTAATAGAAAGGGAATAGATTTCTTACTTTTTTAAAACAAGCAAACCTCTGTCTCCCTTGGCTACATAGAGAAAAGTAACCAATTAGGTACCAAGGTTCAAAAATAAAGCAATCACATTGTTTCACAAAAGTAATGTAATTAATTTCATTATACAAAAGGTTGCATGTAATAGAGAACGCCCTTATCATAACAGCCCTGACCTTACCTTAGATGTAACATCATAATCAGGTTATCTAATAAATTCGTTACACTTTCCAGTCACGTGCGAGTTTACCTAACTCTGTCACTGATAACTCGCTGATGATGCAGTAATCACTTGGTATAAAACCTCGTAGGAAAATTGAAAATTATCATTGTGTTCTTTATTCTGTACAAACACATATTTAAATAAAAATGGCAGCCAAGCTCTTCTTAGTCCTCTGCTCTTCAGCTTTCTTCTTTAAGGTGAAAAATAACGAATCATATTTCTAATAACTCTATTCAATCTTCTCATTTTAAATATTTCGCTAATTTATTTTTCATTTCTAGGCCATTTCGAGTCAATGCATCACAGGCCCATACAATGCTGGTATCGGTGGCAGCAGCTTGATTGCCAACGGCATCGGGCTGGCAGCCAATGAGTTCGGTTACGGACCTATAACAACCAATGCTGTGGCTTACGACGCTCTAGCAGCTGGTTATGGCCCTAACTTAGCCTACGGTAACGTAGCTCCTGCCTCGGGCCGTGCGTTCCCTGTCACAAGCTCCTCTCCCATAGCTCCTGCGGGTATCTCCGTAACATCTCAAAACACAATCGAAGGCCTTCTGGCTGTGACTGGTCAGCTGCCGGTCTTGGCTGCTGTGGGTCTAGAGGGCGCGCTGCCCACTGCTGGGTCTGGATCTATTATGTACGGTTGCGGTAACGGTGCCGTCGGTATAGTGAGCGAGGGTATTGAATCTCTCGCTGCTCCGGCTGCCACACTTGGTTACGAAAACGCAGTAGCCGCTGAACTTGGTTATGGAAGCCAATTTGCTGGCGGGCTTGGCTACGGAGGCCCCCTAGCTGGTGGTCTTGGTTATGGCGCCCCCATAGCTGGCGGACTTGGCTACAGAGGACTTGCAGGCGTTGGCCCTGTTGTTGGTCCTGGATGCGGCTGTGGACTATAAGATAGTAATTATGTTATTATAGTTGATGTTTATTAGATATACATAAATAAATGTTTTCTTTATTCAATAATTGTTATTACTGACTTTATGTTGAGCTTGGTAGCGATATTTAAAGCATAAACAAAGAAAACCATTTTAAATATTATATTGAAATACTTACTTTTTTTACATATAAAAAAAATGTAACATGAATACTTAAGACTCAAAATTTCAATGGAACACCCATATATCATGTCATCAGTTTAGCTGATTAAGCAGTTAGGATAATTAGGCAGCTAACAGATATGGTAGGTACAGCTTGATTAATTTATTTAGCTATTTTCTTAGCATTACTTATTTCCTATGTTATTTTACTATGGGATTTTTTTGAAATAGCAAAATATTGACTCTTAAGATTTAGCACTGACCTAGGATAAGCATAGTCGCTATCATCACATCAAAGAATACAACTATAATATAAGTCCCTATAATATTTTAATAATTATCCCCTCCTAACCGTACAGTTAGTTACCTTCCATCATCAGCTCAACGACATAAGATGATGACTGTCAGATGGAAACATCTGAATAGCTTTAGAAAGTATATTATTAATAACTTTTAAGTAAGTGCCTAACATTTTAAGAGTTCCCTCGATTTCTCCAGAATCCCATCATCGGATCCTGACTTGATGACCTTGGGACCACCTACAAAATATATCCTTTAAAAAACAACAAATCAGTCTAGGCACCTTTGAGTAATCGCGAAACATACAAAAATAAAAGATTCCGACGAATTTCTTTCAAAACTTTCTTCTTCCTATTATTATATACTATATTATCCTTCCTATTACACTATAAACTAATAGTGTTATTATTATTCTTTTTATAATTGAAATGTATTGCTTAAGTAGCTGATTGTACCTAATCATAATTCATTTATGGAACCAAAGTCACTAGATGGTAATATTATAATAGATTTACGTTAGAATAGATTATGAATAATGCTCCAAATTAAGGCCTTGTCATATCGTAAATTAATTATCTTTTATCTATACATACCTATTGGAAGTGAAATCAAAAATATAATATCTCAAGTCTTCGACGACGACAACGAGTTTCGCGAGCTTGATATCACCTCCAATGTATAAGGCGTGTCTGTGAAAGCAGGCTGCAAACCATACGATCTGTCTAATTTGGATAAAAAATATGGATTCTTTCGCATTATCGTCTATTATATAGCTGGGGGCCCCTTGAATCCACGGGGCCCTAGGCTGAAGCCCTAAAAGCCATATGGTAGATCCGGCCCAGTGTGAAAGTATAATCTATGACATGCAAAATAAAAGGAAAGATCATGTGATATTGGTCATAATTTAATCAAAAAAAGTTATTGATGCATTTGATTACATTTATTATTTTTATTTAGAGATCAGACTTTTAGAAATCAGAAGGCAGCGCCACAGCCGCATCCACCGAAGCCACGTGCAGCAGCCAATCCGGGGCCATAAGCGAGTCCGTCAGCTAGAGCTGCGCTAGCTAGGAGACCATTGCCGTAGCCCAGACCGTTGCCATAAGCCAGACCGTTGCCGTAGGCCAAACCGTTACCGTAAGCAAGTCCGTCAGCCGCAGCAGCGCCGTACCCAGTGTCACTCACGATGCCAATGTTGCCGTTACCGCCACTGTATGCGACAGATCCAGCACCAGCGGTGGGCACAGCAGCATCCAAAGCTACAGCACTCACGAACGGCAGATTTCCAGTCACGGCGAGCAAACCTTCGATGGCGTTCTCAGATGTTATAGAAATACCGGAGGGAGCGATAGGGGAGGCACTAGAGATGGGCAGAGCACCGCCACTGGCAGGAGCAATGCCTGGAGCGTTGGCGATACCGGACAAGCCGTAAGCAGCGTTGTAACCACCGTCGACAATACCATTGTAAGCCAATCCATTTCCTGCCAAGCCGAGGCCTGCGCCTGCTAGACCGTTGTAAGCGAGTCCACCGATACCCAAGCCAGCGCCAGTTGAGCCACAGCCACAACCAAGGTACTGGCTGAATGCGGTCTGAAAATAGAAATAAAATAAACTAACCAGATTCTGATATTTTTTTGCATTCTTATGGGATCTAAATGTTTTACCAGGATAAAAAGAACCTTTTATGTTATTCCTGAGCGCGTCGTCGCAGGCCTGTTTTAAAAAAAACACAGATACGAAAGAAAACACAAAAAAATACCTGAACCAGGAGAGCCTGAGCGCAGAGGACGAGGACAGCTTTGGCAGACATTGTAGTTTATGTTCTATTTGACAGAACTAGAATGGTATTCCGATCGAGGATTTCCCCTTTTATACTTACTATTGTTTACTTTTTAGTTGATAAGGAAATATTTTTTTTAAATTTTATGTGTCAATGTGTAATTTTGATAAATAAACTAGTGCTTTTACAGGTTTTGTAATTTTTAAATGTCACGTTTTTATTTTCATAATAATATATTATCACCCTTGACTCTCACTATAAATGGGTTACAGTGTTGTCCGAATATCATTCTGGGTTCAGCACTCCGTTGAAAACAATCAAACATGTCCACCTTCGCTATCCTGTTGTTCTGCATCCAAGCGTGCTTGGTCCAGAATGTGTTCAGCCAGTACCTCGGAGGTTGCGGATGCGGAGCAGGTCTCGGTCTCGCTGACGTAGCCATTGCTGGTCTTCCTAACGCTATCAATGGACTTGGCTACGGATACGGTGCGGGTCTCACTGGTGTGGGTTTCGGTAATGCTGGCTTTGGTGGACTGCCCCTGGCTGGCGCTGGTCTTGGTTACGGAAGTGGTTTATCACTCGCTGGTCCTGCATACGGTGGCGCTGGTGAAGGTAACGTGGCGGTAGCCGGTGAGTTGGGAGTCGGTGGTACCACTGTGGTCTCTGGCCAGGTGCCGATTATCGGCGCTGTTACATTCGGCGGTGACGTGCCCGCCGCTGGCGCTGTCTCTATTGCCGGCAGCTGTGGATGCAGCTGCGGCGCCTCTCCCTACTACTACTGAGAACATTTCTGGATATTTCAAGTCAACATTTGTTTCATGACATTTAATAAAAATATGAGCTACTACTTTGTCGTTTTCATTAAATTGTTTGACCTGCAAAATATGAAGTTTTCATTCATTTTATTATGGCAGTAAATTATGATCTCAGACCGATAAAAAATCATAAAATTGTTTATAAAAATACTCTATTTAAAATATTGAGTTTATAAATATATAACGGAATAGGAAATTAAATTTTAGTTTATGATTTATTATTTTAGTTTAATTTTATTTGTTGTAAATAATTACCTTAGTAACATTTGTTATTAATAACAGACTATATAATTATATAATTATTTACAACAAATATACTACTTACATACATTTAAAAAAAATCCTAGAGGCGGCTGCTACTGCCGCTGCCAGCAAGTAAAATAATTGTAAATACTTTCAAATAAATATTTCATAGATATAAAAAATATAAAATATTATTATTATTCTATTTATAAAAAAATTATGTAGTATTTAGTAAGTATTATTATTATTTTTTATTTATTTAGAATATTTCTTGTAAATAATTAGATTTAGGTTCCATAAAGTAATTCTGATATTTTATTTACACTCATGGCGTACCTAATCTTCTTATTACGAATTCAAAAATAGTATCTACGTAAGTTTGTTTATGCACGCCTGTGTATAATGACTTATTTTTAATTTAGATTTTTTAACAGAATAATGCTACAAAATAATACCTGTAACTATATTTTCATAGATATTATTTTGAATTATATATCAAGCTAGCTTCTCACCCGCGTTCCCGAGGGATAGATAAAAAATTAAACAAACTCCCGAAACTCTAGATTGGTGATAATTTTCAAACAGTTGAGCGGATTTTCTTGAAACATCACCTTTCAAACAAATAAAAAACAAAATCAAAATCGGTCTATCAGTTCTGAAGTTATGAGACCACATACAGATAGACACACATAGACACGTCAAACTTATAACACCCCGTTGTTTTTGCTTCGGGGGTTAATAGGGCCTATGTGTTTCCAGGGCGTCAGCTACCTCCATACCTTCATCAAAATTGGTCCAGCCAGTCCAGCGTGAACAAGTAACAAACATACCTACCTACTATCTCACAAACTTTCGCATTTTTAATATTCATAGGATTACCAGGAGATAATAAAATTGTTCATCATTTCAGTTCAACGTTTTATTTCAGCCATTTTGTGAGATATCTTGGTGAAAAAAGTGTCGAAACTTTTTATGATGCAATTTGAATGATGACGTAATTTTTATGGTCACCGTAACGTACGCCTGAGCTGCCATTAGTAATCCGACCTCCCCCAATTAGTCGTAACACGTACTGAGCCCTCCCCCTCCCCCGGTAACGCCCTGAGCCGAGGTTCGTACGCCATTCGGGGGTGCCCTCTTGCGTGGTTACCTAAATTTTGTTGCCTGAGAGCCCTCTGCGCTCGCCGATTTGTCTGGTAAGGTTGCTGCAGCCATCAGAGGCTACGCAAGGCGTATGCAGTAATCGCTTATTTTTGTAAAGTAAACAAAGTATGAATACAAATGTTTTGTGAACAAATAATTTATGTAATCGACGCATAAACAAATGAGTGTTTACTGAATTCAACTTAGTGCATTCAAAGTATGAAAAGTGTGATGATAATATAGGCGACGCGACGATATACGAGAAATGATGATTCTAGATTAAGTTTTTCTAAGCTTGTTGCACGATATTTGTAAAAATAAATGTTAAACAATAGAATATGTGACGAGGAATTTTATTTTAATTTGAATTTTTCTTAAGTAACGTCAGAAAATAATCGTGAACGAGAGTCACTTTTTAAAACTGAGAATGAATTATTTATTTGGTCCATCCAAATAACTTGAAAATATATACAAACATTCTGAGATCTAATAGAAAGGGAATAGATTTCTTACTTTTTTAAAACAAGCAAACCTCTGTCTCCCTTGGCTACATAGAGAAAAGTAACCAATTAGGTACCAAGGTTCAAAAATAAAGCAATCACATTGTTTCACAAAAGTAATGTAATTAATTTCATTATACAAAAGGTTGCATGTAATAGAGAACGCCCTTATCATAACAGCCCTGACCTTACCTTAGATGTAACATCATAATCAGGTTATCTAATAAATTCGTTACACTTTCCAGTCACGTGCGAGTTTACCTAACTCTGTCACTGATAACTCGCTGATGATGCAGTAATCACTTGGTATAAAACCTCGTAGGAAAATTGAAAATTATCATTGTGTTCTTTATTCTGTACAAACACATATTTAAATAAAAATGGCAGCCAAGCTCTTCTTAGTCCTCTGCTCTTCAGCTTTCTTCTTTAAGGTGAAAAATAACGAATCATATTTCTAATAACTCTATTCAATCTTCTCATTTTAAATATTTCGCTAATTTATTTTTCATTTCTAGGCCATTTCGAGTCAATGCATCACAGGCCCATACAATGCTGGTATCGGTGGCAGCAGCTTGATTGCCAACGGCATCGGGCTGGCAGCCAATGAGTTCGGTTACGGACCTATAACAACCAATGCTGTGGCTTACGACGCTCTAGCAGCTGGTTATGGCCCTAACTTAGCCTACGGTAACGTAGCTCCTGCCTCGGGCCGTGCGTTCCCTGTCACAAGCTCCTCTCCCATAGCTCCTGCGGGTATCTCCGTAACATCTCAAAACACAATCGAAGGCCTTCTGGCTGTGACTGGTCAGCTGCCGGTCTTGGCTGCTGTGGGTCTAGAGGGCGCGCTGCCCACTGCTGGGTCTGGATCTATTATGTACGGTTGCGGTAACGGTGCCGTCGGTATAGTGAGCGAGGGTATTGAATCTCTCGCTGCTCCGGCTGCCACACTTGGTTACGAAAACGCAGTAGCCGCTGAACTTGGTTATGGAAGCCAATTTGCTGGCGGGCTTGGCTACGGAGGCCCCCTAGCTGGTGGTCTTGGTTATGGCGCCCCCATAGCTGGCGGACTTGGCTACAGAGGACTTGCAGGCGTTGGCCCTGTTGTTGGTCCTGGATGCGGCTGTGGACTATAAGATAGTAATTATGTTATTATAGTTGATGTTTATTAGATATACATAAATAAATGTTTTCTTTATTCAATAATTGTTATTACTGACTTTATGTTGAGCTTGGTAGCGATATTTAAAGCATAAACAAAGAAAACCATTTTAAATGCTCATACTTATGACGTGAGCTTCTTACCATACACTCATTGGCGCCGTAAGTCTCTTCCTGTTTGACAATAAGTGGAAACATAGTTGTAGACAATTACAAAAGTCACAGACAGTAATTATACACAAAATACTGTACAGCATAGGTACTCAAAGGTTAGATATCATAAACTAACAGTTACACATATCACAGTCATATTTTCTTGTTTACAAAAGTAAAAAATCTCTCATATTATACTTGTTTATCTTCCATAATATACTTCCTAGTTCTCTTTCTTTCTTTCTTTCTATTGAATGTATACTTAAACTCATAATACACTCTGATACATCAACACATTGATAATAGTCCACACTAAAGGCTTCAATTCAATATATCCTTTCATAGGTCAATAAATAGGCAGGTACTTTCTTAATAATAAACTTACTACCTCTTTCACTGTTCAGCTTCTCTGTGTTTGTGTTGCAGGGTCTGTGGATTCATGTCTAACATGCTGACACGCAAGGCCACTGCTCGCGACATGGAGGACAAGCTCAGGAAGGCCCTACATGAACTCAAAGCCTCCCAGAACCTCTGTGACAAATTAAATCTTGAACGCGAGGACAGTGAAGAGGAATTTAAAAATATTTTAATGCACAATAGTAAATTAAAGAGTGAGTTGGCAGATCTGCACAACAGCTGTGCGGACATCCTTGAACAGAGAAACCAGCTTCAGGAGATTGTAACATCTTTCAGCGCCTGTAGTGACACATATGAAAAAGCGCTTACTCGTATCTCTGAGCTTGAGGGCAGCTTAAGTCAAGCTCACAGCCAAATAAGCCAGCTAAATCTAGACCTAAGCAATCATCAGGTCAACAACACCTTAAGCCTGTATGATGAACTGGTAGGGAGTGATTCATGTCAGCTGTCTGTCCCATCGGCCACTCTAACTATTGATTTAACAGACTCAATCTGTGATCAATCTAATCATGTAATGACAAGTCATAATAAGATTAAAAAGTATTTAAAACTGAATAGATTCATCAAAAAGTCAAAGAGTATAGTAAATAAGAAAAATTCTTACCGTAATGCAGTTCTACAAAAAAGCAAACATTGTAATCTTATAAAAAAATTAAACAAATGTAATATCAAGTTAAAAAATAGTTTAGACATGTATGATACTGACACACAGCGGTTGCTCTCTGACTTACAATATAAAGAGCTGTGCTTAAAAGATTTGCTCATCAAGTATGAGAAATCCCAACAGGAAATAAAAGAGCACATATTGGCGGCGACTCATTTAGTAGACATGTGTAAGTACAATGAGGACAGGTTTGAGTCTCTCACTAACAACCATACTTGTGGCTGTATGCATGTGTCTGTTGGTGAGTCGGTGCCAGTATTAACTGAAGTTGGACGATCTGAGCAGTGTGTGAGTAATAATATGGATAGCTCACTTCAAAATAAATATAAAACTGTTGTTTTTTCTGATAAAATAGGAGTAAACTTAGGTTCATTTATTAATAATCATTCCAAACAACCAGTTGTTAATTATTGTATGCCAGGTGCTTCATACATACAAATTATTAAGAGCTTAACTAATATGAAATTTGACAAGTATACCACAGTTGTTATCTTGGTGGGACACGGGTTAGGTGTACATAGGAAGGACCTATATAATAGTTATGAGTCCCTACAAAAGTTAGGGGTACTGAAAGTAATTTTGTGTGCTTTCCCCTATTCAGTTGATTATACTGAACAACAAAATAACTATATAATGTTCTTAAATAATTGTTTATATAATTTGACATTTTATGATGATTTATTTTTATTTTTTGACACTAATAAGTTTATTAGTGGACTTAAAGTGACTCAGGATTTGGTAAGCTTGCCTAGAAAATCAAAAATCCTGATTGCTACATTGATAGCCTATAATATTGATATGATTATAGTAAATATAACAAACAGTAGGCTAAGTGACAAAGCAGTATTATCTAGTAATACTAATAATATTGTGATTAACTCTTTAAACATTTAATTTCGACAAAAGAGAAGCCTAGACATAATATAATACTATTGCATCAGAACATTAATCGCTTCTCTGGCAAAATTTATGATATTGAACTATTATTAGATAAAATTAAAGTTGATATTTTATGCTTTACCGAAACTTGGTTAAAGGCTGATATGATGCTATTTAATATTAACAATTTCACAGTCGCCAGTGCGTTCAACAGAGTGTCTGCCAACGGTGGTGGATCCATTATTTTATTAAATAATAATATTAAATTCAAGAATCGTACAGATATATGTAGTCATTCTGTGGAGCGCGTATGTGAGGTAGCATGTGCAGAGATTGAAAGCTCCATTATCGTATGTGTTTACAGACCACCGGCTTCTGACTTTTCATTGTTTTATTCTATAATAGAAGTTATTCTTAGTAAACTGTTCAAGTCTAAAAAGTCATTAATAGTTTGTGGTGATTTCAACATTGACATTCTTGTTACTTCATCTGAAAGAAACAATTTTATTTCTCTTTTTAAATCTTTTAATATGGATCTTTTGTTTAGTGAACCAACTCGGGTAACAGCCACATCTTCTACTTGTATTGATAACATTATAACAAATGAGAGTGTTCTGGAAAAGACATTAATTAATGGTATTCGCTCGGATCACTTGGCTCAAGTTGTTAAATTGCCTTTTAAGTGTCAAACTTCACCTGTACATAGAACATTTAGAACAACAACTAAAACCAAGTTAGAGAAATTTAATAATCAATTAGAATTGAAACTCAGTAACACTTCATTTGAATCCGACGATCCAAACAATACATATAAAACGTTATTTACAGCAATTTGTAATGGATTTAATAAATGTTGCCCAGTTAAATCTACTATGGTAAATAATAAAATAAAATTCTGTGACTGGGCAACTAAAGGGTTAAAGGTGAGCAGGGATAACATGTATGAACTTTATCATAAAAAATCGTATACAAATAATGAAGAATTTCATACATATGTTAGGAATTATTCAAAGATATTCAAAATAGTCTGCAATAAAGCAAAAGCTATGTTCATTGCCAATAAAGTTAGTAATTCAACTAATAAAATCAAAACTGTCTGGAAAGTCATAAATACGGAGACTGGTAAAAATAAAAAGGAAGATGTAACATTCACACTTAAAATTAATGAAAAACTTATCTCAGATAAATACGAAGTGGCTTCGGCTTTCGAATCTTATTTTTCAACGATTCCTACTGAAGCTACGAAGTATCTTGCATCGTCCCCAGTGAAAGCGGAGTGTCTGCTTACAAATAGTTTTACCAAACATATTCCAAATTTTTTGTTTAATTTCATTGATGCTAGAGAGATTTTAAGCGCTTTCAAGTCTTTAAATTTGAAAAACACAGAAGACTTATGGGGTTTATCAGTTAAAGTCATCGGCTCAATTATTACTAGTATTGCACCTATCTTAGCAGGTATTTTTAATCAATGTATTGATAAAGGTTCATTCCCTGATTTGATGAAACAGAGTAAAATCGTTCCCATTTTTAAATCCGGTAGCAAAAATAATCCTTCCGATTATAGACCTATCTCAGTTCTCCCAGCGCTAAGCAAAATCTTCGAGAAAATAATGCTGAATCAATTGTTAGCACATTTCAACAATAACCAAATTTTACATGAACACCAGTTTGGTTTTACAAAAGGGCGGTCTACGACTGACGCTGGAGCTAAACTTTTGAAGCATATTTTCGATGCTTGGGAGAACTCTCAAGATGCGGTTGGCGTATTTTGTGATCTTTCCAAGGCATTTGATTGCGTAGATCATCACACCCTAGTTTTAAAACTTCAACACTATGGCGTTCGTGGAGTGGCACTAGATCTTGTAACATCTTATCTGTGCAGTCGCCAACAAAAAGTAGGTATTAGCGGTACTACGTCTTCAGGGTCTTTAGTTAAAACAGGCGTACCGCAAGGATCAATTTTAGGCCCATTTTTGTTTTTGGCATACATCAATGATCTGCCCTATATGGTAAATGAATTGTGCGATATAGTTTTATTTGCAGATGATACTTCGCTAATTTTTAAAGTGGATAGAAAAGACACAGAACTTACGCATCTCAATAACACGTTATCCACTATATCGAAATGGTTTGCGGCCAATAATCTCATGCTTAATTCCTCTAAAACTAAGTGTATAAGGTTTTCTCTCCCCAATGTTGTTAGGAATGACAGTCATGTCCTAGTCGATGATGTTAGACTCGAACTAGTTGATAAGACAGTTTTTCTCGGCATAACATTAGATAGTAAAATACAATGGGGTCCTCATATAGAAAGCTTAGCTAGTAAATTGAGTTCCGCTGCTTTTGCAGTTAGAAAAATTAGAAATATAACAGATGTGGCTACAGCTAGATTGGCTTACTTTGCGTATTTCCATAGTATAATGTCCTACAGTCTTCTACTATGGGGCTCTGCTGCAGAATTGGAATCTATCTTTATCTTGCAGAAACGGGCCATTCGTGCAATCTATTGCTTGGGTCCTCGCGAATCCTTACGAAATCGGTTTAAGGAATTTGACATATTAACCTTACCGTCGCTATACGTTTTTGAAAATATTATGTTTGTCCGTAAAAATTTAAATCTATTTGACACAAACAGTAGCCGCCATAACCTAAATACTAGAAACAAAGATAAAATTGTTACACCTAGATTCAGGCTAGCGAAAGTCAATAAGTCTTTTCTCGGGAACTGCATTCGCTTTTATAATAAAATCCCATATGAAGTAACTAAGATGTCTTATAATAAATTCAAAGAGCATGTTAAACATAAGTTGATCGACAAGGCCTACTATAAGGTGGCTCATTACATAGAAGACAAGAATACATGGTTGTAGTAGCTTCTCTCTGCACTTGCAGCCCCCTGGCCAAGTGATAATTGTATGAAGTTTATGTATATTTAAGACAAAAACTGTAATTACCTACATAAATTTAAAAAAAAAGATCCACCAAAAAAAAAACGCCTTGCTGAGTTTCTTGCCGGAGTCTTCTCAGTTCAAGTGTACTCCGAACCGGTAGTAGAGTCTATTGTAAAACTGTAACTGTTGACGTTCATAAGTGCCTTATTAGGGCCTAAACTGAATAAATGAGTTTTTGATTTGATTTGATTTGAAATATTATATTGAAATACTTACTTTTTTTACATATAAAAAAAATGTAACATGAATACTTAAGACTCAAAATTTCAATGGAACACCCATATATCATGTCATCAGTTTAGCTGATTAAGCAGTTAGGATAATTAGGCAGCTAACAGATATGGTAGGTACAGCTTGATTAATTTATTTAGCTATTTTCTTAGCATTACTTATTTCCTATGTTATTTTACTATGGGATTTTTTTGAAATAGCAAAATATTGACTCTTAAGATTTAGCACTGACCTAGGATAAGCATAGTCGCTATCATCACATCAAAGAATACAACTATAATATAAGTCCCTATAATATTTTAATAATTATCCCCTCCTAACCGTACAGTTAGTTACCTTCCATCATCAGCTCAACGACATAAGATGATGACTGTCAGATGGAAACATCTGAATAGCTTTAGAAAGTATATTATTAATAACTTTTAAGTAAGTGCCTAACATTTTAAGAGTTCCCTCGATTTCTCCAGAATCCCATCATCGGATCCTGACTTGATGACCTTGGGACCACCTACAAAATATATCCTTTAAAAAACAACAAATCAGTCTAGGCACCTTTGAGTAATCGCGAAACATACAAAAATAAAAGATTCCGACGAATTTCTTTCAAAACTTTCTTCTTCCTATTATTATATACTATATTATCCTTCCTATTACACTATAAACTAATAGTGTTATTATTATTCTTTTTATAATTGAAATGTATTGCTTAAGTAGCTGATTGTACCTAATCATAATTCATTTATGGAACCAAAGTCACTAGATGGTAATATTATAATAGATTTACGTTAGAATAGATTATGAATAATGCTCCAAATTAAGGCCTTGTCATATCGTAAATTAATTATCTTTTATCTATACATACCTATTGGAAGTGAAATCAAAAATATAATATCTCAAGTCTTCGACGACGACAACGAGTTTCGCGAGCTTGATATCACCTCCAATGTATAAGGCGTGTCTGTGAAAGCAGGCTGCAAACCATACGATCTGTCTAATTTGGATAAAAAATATGGATTCTTTCGCATTATCGTCTATTATATAGCTGGGGGCCCCTTGAATCCACGGGGCCCTAGGCTGAAGCCCTAAAAGCCATATGGTAGATCCGGCCCAGTGTGAAAGTATAATCTATGACATGCAAAATAAAAGGAAAGATCATGTGATATTGGTCATAATTTAATCAAAAAAAGTTATTGATGCATTTGATTACATTTATTATTTTTATTTAGAGATCAGACTTTTAGAAATCAGAAGGCAGCGCCACAGCCGCATCCACCGAAGCCACGTGCAGCAGCCAATCCGGGGCCATAAGCGAGTCCGTCAGCTAGAGCTGCGCTAGCTAGGAGACCATTGCCGTAGCCCAGACCGTTGCCATAAGCCAGACCGTTGCCGTAGGCCAAACCGTTACCGTAAGCAAGTCCGTCAGCCGCAGCAGCGCCGTACCCAGTGTCACTCACGATGCCAATGTTGCCGTTACCGCCACTGTATGCGACAGATCCAGCACCAGCGGTGGGCACAGCAGCATCCAAAGCTACAGCACTCACGAACGGCAGATTTCCAGTCACGGCGAGCAAACCTTCGATGGCGTTCTCAGATGTTATAGAAATACCGGAGGGAGCGATAGGGGAGGCACTAGAGATGGGCAGAGCACCGCCACTGGCAGGAGCAATGCCTGGAGCGTTGGCGATACCGGACAAGCCGTAAGCAGCGTTGTAACCACCGTCGACAATACCATTGTAAGCCAATCCATTTCCTGCCAAGCCGAGGCCTGCGCCTGCTAGACCGTTGTAAGCGAGTCCACCGATACCCAAGCCAGCGCCAGTTGAGCCACAGCCACAACCAAGGTACTGGCTGAATGCGGTCTGAAAATAGAAATAAAATAAACTAACCAGATTCTGATATTTTTTTGCATTCTTATGGGATCTAAATGTTTTACCAGGATAAAAAGAACCTTTTATGTTATTCCTGAGCGCGTCGTCGCAGGCCTGTTTTAAAAAAAACACAGATACGAAAGAAAACACAAAAAAATACCTGAACCAGGAGAGCCTGAGCGCAGAGGACGAGGACAGCTTTGGCAGACATTGTAGTTTATGTTCTATTTGACAGAACTAGAATGGTATTCCGATCGAGGATTTCCCCTTTTATACTTACTATTGTTTACTTTTTAGTTGATAAGGAAATATTTTTTTTAAATTTTATGTGTCAATGTGTAATTTTGATAAATAAACTAGTGCTTTTACAGGTTTTGTAATTTTTAAATGTCACGTTTTTATTTTCATAATAATATATTATCACCCTTGACTCTCACTATAAATGGGTTACAGTGTTGTCCGAATATCATTCTGGGTTCAGCACTCCGTTGAAAACAATCAAACATGTCCACCTTCGCTATCCTGTTGTTCTGCATCCAAGCGTGCTTGGTCCAGAATGTGTTCAGCCAGTACCTCGGAGGTTGCGGATGCGGAGCAGGTCTCGGTCTCGCTGACGTAGCCATTGCTGGTCTTCCTAACGCTATCAATGGACTTGGCTACGGATACGGTGCGGGTCTCACTGGTGTGGGTTTCGGTAATGCTGGCTTTGGTGGACTGCCCCTGGCTGGCGCTGGTCTTGGTTACGGAAGTGGTTTATCACTCGCTGGTCCTGCATACGGTGGCGCTGGTGAAGGTAACGTGGCGGTAGCCGGTGAGTTGGGAGTCGGTGGTACCACTGTGGTCTCTGGCCAGGTGCCGATTATCGGCGCTGTTACATTCGGCGGTGACGTGCCCGCCGCTGGCGCTGTCTCTATTGCCGGCAGCTGTGGATGCAGCTGCGGCGCCTCTCCCTACTACTACTGAGAACATTTCTGGATATTTCAAGTCAACATTTGTTTCATGACATTTAATAAAAATATGAGCTACTACTTTGTCGTTTTCATTAAATTGTTTGACCTGCAAAATATGAAGTTTTCATTCATTTTATTATGGCAGTAAATTATGATCTCAGACCGATAAAAAATCATAAAATTGTTTATAAAAATACTCTATTTAAAATATTGAGTTTATAAATATATAACGGAATAGGAAATTAAATTTTAGTTTATGATTTATTATTTTAGTTTAATTTTATTTGTTGTAAATAATTACCTTAGTAACATTTGTTATTAATAACAGACTATATAATTATATAATTATTTACAACAAATATACTACTTACATACATTTAAAAAAAATCCTAGAGGCGGCTGCTACTGCCGCTGCCAGCAAGTAAAATAATTGTAAATACTTTCAAATAAATATTTCATAGATATAAAAAATATAAAATATTATTATTATTCTATTTATAAAAAAATTA
Organism: Tethea ocularis; assembly: GCA_963555595.1. Taxonomy (NCBI): domain Eukaryota; kingdom Metazoa; phylum Arthropoda; class Insecta; order Lepidoptera; family Drepanidae; genus Tethea; species Tethea ocularis. The sequence continues at coordinate 1,806,875 of OY741983.1, read as the reverse complement.
TGTAGTATTTAGTAAGTATTATTATTATTTTTTATTTATTTAGAATATTTCTTGTAAATAATTAGATTTAGGTTCCATAAAGTAATTCTGATATTTTATTTACACTCATGGCGTACCTAATCTTCTTATTACGAATTCAAAAATAGTATCTACGTAAGTTTGTTTATGCACGCCTGTGTATAATGACTTATTTTTAATTTAGATTTTTTAACAGAATAATGCTACAAAATAATACCTGTAACTATATTTTCATAGATATTATTTTGAATTATATATCAAGCTAGCTTCTCACCCGCGTTCCCGAGGGATAGATAAAAAATTAAACAAACTCCCGAAACTCTAGATTGGTGATAATTTTCAAACAGTTGAGCGGATTTTCTTGAAACATCACCTTTCAAACAAATAAAAAACAAAATCAAAATCGGTCTATCAGTTCTGAAGTTATGAGACCACATACAGATAGACACACATAGACACGTCAAACTTATAACACCCCGTTGTTTTTGCTTCGGGGGTTAATAGGGCCTATGTGTTTCCAGGGCGTCAGCTACCTCCATACCTTCATCAAAATTGGTCCAGCCAGTCCAGCGTGAACAAGTAACAAACATACCTACCTACTATCTCACAAACTTTCGCATTTTTAATATTCATAGGATTACCAGGAGATAATAAAATTGTTCATCATTTCAGTTCAACGTTTTATTTCAGCCATTTTGTGAGATATCTTGGTGAAAAAAGTGTCGAAACTTTTTATGATGCAATTTGAATGATGACGTAATTTTTATGGTCACCGTAACGTACGCCTGAGCTGCCATTAGTAATCCGACCTCCCCCAATTAGTCGTAACACGTACTGAGCCCTCCCCCTCCCCCGGTAACGCCCTGAGCCGAGGTTCGTACGCCATTCGGGGGTGCCCTCTTGCGTGGTTACCTAAATTTTGTTGCCTGAGAGCCCTCTGCGCTCGCCGATTTGTCTGGTAAGGTTGCTGCAGCCATCAGAGGCTACGCAAGGCGTATGCAGTAATCGCTTATTTTTGTAAAGTAAACAAAGTATGAATACAAATGTTTTGTGAACAAATAATTTATGTAATCGACGCATAAACAAATGAGTGTTTACTGAATTCAACTTAGTGCATTCAAAGTATGAAAAGTGTGATGATAATATAGGCGACGCGACGATATACGAGAAATGATGATTCTAGATTAAGTTTTTCTAAGCTTGTTGCACGATATTTGTAAAAATAAATGTTAAACAATAGAATATGTGACGAGGAATTTTATTTTAATTTGAATTTTTCTTAAGTAACGTCAGAAAATAATCGTGAACGAGAGTCACTTTTTAAAACTGAGAATGAATTATTTATTTGGTCCATCCAAATAACTTGAAAATATATACAAACATTCTGAGATCTAATAGAAAGGGAATAGATTTCTTACTTTTTTAAAACAAGCAAACCTCTGTCTCCCTTGGCTACATAGAGAAAAGTAACCAATTAGGTACCAAGGTTCAAAAATAAAGCAATCACATTGTTTCACAAAAGTAATGTAATTAATTTCATTATACAAAAGGTTGCATGTAATAGAGAACGCCCTTATCATAACAGCCCTGACCTTACCTTAGATGTAACATCATAATCAGGTTATCTAATAAATTCGTTACACTTTCCAGTCACGTGCGAGTTTACCTAACTCTGTCACTGATAACTCGCTGATGATGCAGTAATCACTTGGTATAAAACCTCGTAGGAAAATTGAAAATTATCATTGTGTTCTTTATTCTGTACAAACACATATTTAAATAAAAATGGCAGCCAAGCTCTTCTTAGTCCTCTGCTCTTCAGCTTTCTTCTTTAAGGTGAAAAATAACGAATCATATTTCTAATAACTCTATTCAATCTTCTCATTTTAAATATTTCGCTAATTTATTTTTCATTTCTAGGCCATTTCGAGTCAATGCATCACAGGCCCATACAATGCTGGTATCGGTGGCAGCAGCTTGATTGCCAACGGCATCGGGCTGGCAGCCAATGAGTTCGGTTACGGACCTATAACAACCAATGCTGTGGCTTACGACGCTCTAGCAGCTGGTTATGGCCCTAACTTAGCCTACGGTAACGTAGCTCCTGCCTCGGGCCGTGCGTTCCCTGTCACAAGCTCCTCTCCCATAGCTCCTGCGGGTATCTCCGTAACATCTCAAAACACAATCGAAGGCCTTCTGGCTGTGACTGGTCAGCTGCCGGTCTTGGCTGCTGTGGGTCTAGAGGGCGCGCTGCCCACTGCTGGGTCTGGATCTATTATGTACGGTTGCGGTAACGGTGCCGTCGGTATAGTGAGCGAGGGTATTGAATCTCTCGCTGCTCCGGCTGCCACACTTGGTTACGAAAACGCAGTAGCCGCTGAACTTGGTTATGGAAGCCAATTTGCTGGCGGGCTTGGCTACGGAGGCCCCCTAGCTGGTGGTCTTGGTTATGGCGCCCCCATAGCTGGCGGACTTGGCTACAGAGGACTTGCAGGCGTTGGCCCTGTTGTTGGTCCTGGATGCGGCTGTGGACTATAAGATAGTAATTATGTTATTATAGTTGATGTTTATTAGATATACATAAATAAATGTTTTCTTTATTCAATAATTGTTATTACTGACTTTATGTTGAGCTTGGTAGCGATATTTAAAGCATAAACAAAGAAAACCATTTTAAATATTATATTGAAATACTTACTTTTTTTACATATAAAAAAAATGTAACATGAATACTTAAGACTCAAAATTTCAATGGAACACCCATATATCATGTCATCAGTTTAGCTGATTAAGCAGTTAGGATAATTAGGCAGCTAACAGATATGGTAGGTACAGCTTGATTAATTTATTTAGCTATTTTCTTAGCATTACTTATTTCCTATGTTATTTTACTATGGGATTTTTTTGAAATAGCAAAATATTGACTCTTAAGATTTAGCACTGACCTAGGATAAGCATAGTCGCTATCATCACATCAAAGAATACAACTATAATATAAGTCCCTATAATATTTTAATAATTATCCCCTCCTAACCGTACAGTTAGTTACCTTCCATCATCAGCTCAACGACATATGATGATGACTGTCAGATGGAAACATCTGAATAGCTTTAGAAAGTATATTATTAATAACTTTTAAGTAAGTGCCTATAACATTTTAGAGTTCCCTCGATTTCTCCAGAATCCCATCATCGGATCCTGACTTGATGACCTTGGGACCACCTACAAAATATATCCTTTAAAAAACAACAAATCAGTCTAGGCACCTTTGAGTAATCGCGAAACATACATAAATAAAAGATTCCGACGAATTTCTTTCAAAACTTTCTTCTTCCTATTATTATATACTATATTATCCTTCCTATTACACTATAAACTAATAGTGTTATTAGTATTCTTTTTATAATTGAAATGTATTGCATAGGTAGCTGATTGTACCTAATCATAATTCATTTATGGAACCAAAGTCACTAGATGGTAATATTATATTAGATTTACGTTAGAATAGATTATGAATAATGCTCCAAATTAAGGCCTTGTCATATCGTAAATTAATTATCACTATAAATACCTATTGGAAGTGAAATCAAAAATATAATATCTCAAGTCTTCGACGACGACAACGAGTTTCGCGAGCTTGATATCACCTCCAATGTATAAGGCGTGTCTGTGAAAGCAGGCTGCAAACCATACGATCTGTCTAATTTGGATAAAAAATATGGATTCTTTCGCATTATCGTCTATTATATAGCTGGGGGCCCCTTGAATCCACGGGGCCCTAGGCTGAAGCCCTAAAAGCCATATGGTAGATCCGGCCCAGTGTGAAAGTATAATCTATGACATGCAAAATAAAAGGAAAGATCATGTGATATTGGTCATAATTTAATCAAAAAAAGTTATTGATGCATTTGATTACATTTATTATTTTTATTTAGAGATCAGACTTTAGAAATCAGAAGGCAGCGCCACAGCCGCATCCACCGAAGCCACGTGCAGCAGCCAATCCGGGGCCATAAGCGAGTCCGTCAGCTAGAGCTGCGCTAGCTAGGAGACCATTGCCGTAGCCCAGACCGTTGCCATAAGCCAGACCGTTGCCGTAGGCCAAACCGTTACCGTAAGCAAGTCCGTCAGCCACAGCAGCGCCGTACCCAGTGTCACTCACGATGCCAATGTTGCCGTTACCGGCACTGTATGCGACAGATCCAGCACCAGCGGTGGGCACAGCAGCATCCAAAGCTACAGCACTCACGAACGGCAGATTTCCAGTCACGGCGAGCAAACCTTCGATGGCGTTCTCAGATGTTATAGAAATACCGGAGGGAGCGATAGGGGAGGCACTAGAGATGGGCAGAGCACCGCCACTGGCAGGAGCAATGCCTGGAGCGTTGGCGATTCCGGACAAGCCGTAAGCGGCGTTGTAACCACCGTCGACAATACCATTGTAAGCCAATCCATTTCCTGCCAAGCCGAGGCCTGCGCCTGCTAGACCGTTGTAAGCGAGTCCACCGATACCCAAGCCAGCGCCAGTTGAGCCACAGCCACAACCAAGGTACTGGCTGAATGCGGTCTGAAAATAGAAATAAAATAAGCTACCCAGATTCTGATATTTTTTTTGCTTTCTTATGGGACCTAAATGTTTTACCAGGATAAAAATAACCTTTTATGTTATTCCTGGGCGCTTCGTCGCAGGCTTGTTTTAAAAAAATTACAGATACGAAAGAAAACACAAAAAAATACCTGAACCAGGAGAGCCTGAGCGCAGAGTACGAGGACAGCTTTGGCAGACATTGTAGTTTATGTTATATTTGACAGAACTAGAATGGTATTCCGATCGAGGATTTCCCCTTTTATACTTACTGTTGTTTACTTTTTAGTTGATAAGGAAATATTTTTTTTTAATTTTATGTGTCAATGTGTAATTTTGATAAATAAACTAGTGCTTTTACAGGTTTTGTAATTTTTAAATGTCACGTTTTTATTTTCATAATAATATATTATCACCCTTGACTCTCACTATAAATGGGTTACAGTGTTGTCCGAATATCATTCTGTGTTCAGCACTCCGTTGAAAACAATCAAACATGTCCACCTTCGCTATCCTGTTGTTCTGCATCCAAGCGTGCTTGGTCCAGAATGTGTTCAGCCAGTACCTCGGAGGTTGCGGATGCGGAGCGGGTCTCGGTCTCTCTGACGTAGCCATTGCTGGTCTTCCTAACGCTATCAATGGACTTGGCTACGGATACGGTGCGGGTCTCACTGGCGTGGGTCTTGGTAATGCAGGCTTTGGTGGACTCGGGCTTGCTGGCGCTGGTCTTGGTTACGGTTTGGCTCCCGGACTCGCTGGTCCTGCTTACGGCGGCGCTGGTGAAGGTAACGTGGCGGTCGCCGGTGAGTTGGGAGTCGGTGGTACCACTGTGGTCAGTGGCCAGGTGCCGATAATCGGCGCCGTTACATTCGGCGGTGACGTGCCCGCCGCTGGCGCTGTCTCTATTGCCGGCAGCTGTGGATGCAGCTGCGGCGCCTCTCCCTACTACTACTGAAGAATATTCTGACTACTTTGTGTCGATGTTTGAATATGACATGCAATAAAAAATCTCATTGTAGCTATTTCTGATTTTTTCATTAAATTATCAAACCTATTTTTTTACATATTCCTTAGCGAAACATCTGTCTGATTATGTTGATGGTTTGAGTCAAATTACTAAATAGATATCAGTCGATTTGAGGATAAATAGCTTCTTGAATGTGGCCGCTAAATAACAATTCAAATATAATATTTGTATGGTAAGTAAAGAAATTAAAATGAAACGTATTCATTTATCTTTATGGTCAGTTCCATACATACAAAATGCTCTATTATTAAAAGACAATTATTTGTTTGTCTAAAGTAAAAGCAAAGAAAATTAACTTAATACTTACTTAAAAGATTGCGTGTATTTCCTACAACTGTAGACCTATGTTTCTATCTATATGTATATACAGGGTGTAAGGGACAGCGTAACGAAAACTTTGGGAAAAGGTTACACTGAATGCCTATAACAACATTATAAAAATAAATTATGTCAGAAGTCATGGATTACAGTTTTCGTAATTTTTTAGCGCGCAATGTACGTTACAACGCTATCACACACAACACGTGCGCAGTCTTGCGTATTGATTTACATTGCAATTTTATGTCTAAATTAGTAGTATGTATTACTGTTTATTTATTTTTAAATCACGTTTAGTTAGTTTTATACAATAATTTTATAATATAATCAATCAAATTCCCGAAAATTCATCAAAAACTTCAAAGTTCAGTGGGGGCTCCAGAATAATGAGTTGAATCCATGATATCAGTTTTCGGTACGCCGTCCCTTACACCCTGTATAATCAAAAATGTAGACATACAGTATGAAATATCGAAAATGGATATTTTTAAACTATTGATCCCTAAATTACTATGTTATCTAAATTAGTTTAATTAGTTACTGTTGAAATCATAAAATAGAAAAGTTAATTAGCTCTCTTTTATCTGAAGGCCCCTAAGTATATACGTGGATATTGTACACAATTATCATTTATTTTCTAATTAGATAAAATATCGAAAATGATAGGAATATTTTTTTACAATTTATATGGATAATTTTGATTGACGTATCAAATCATAACTTTTTATCAAAGATCACAACGAGAATTTAAAGTTTTGTATGAAATATTGTTTTGTGACGTCCTTCTTTAAAAATTATGTTAATTATAATAAAAAGTATCCTATAACCTTCGGGGGTAATGTAGCTTCCTATTACTAAAAATCATATTTAAAAAAAATACTGTACCTACCTATTTTAAAATGTTTCATACACTGGACAGTCTATGATCGTTTAATTCTTCTCTATGGCTAATCTCATTTCGCATTGTCTTTTTATGGTCAAACCCCGCCCCTCGAACTCGCCTTTATACGTGCCTCTTCGAAATCGGTTTGTTGGCGTGATTGGTGCTCGATATTGTCGCTTATTGGCTGAGACTTAGGAGGGGCGTACTGCGTCACTGAATAAAGAATAGATTTGCGCCTGCGACTTTGAAATTCCTTAGTGGCTACGTGCAGTGCTACGAAATCAACACGCTACGGCTACGATTGACGTCATCGTAGTTCAATGGGCTACGCACCTCTCGGTGACTTATTCGCTCGGCTACGGCGGAATATAGGCTACAATCCGAAGCATAATAAATCGATCTGAACGTGCTATAACGCGTACCGAATCACAGTTAGCGCAACAACGTTGCCTCGTGAATCGTCATTGGTGTTACATGCGCCAAATTGCGATTACAATGACCATGGAGACTGTAATCGCCGTGAGCGTGACTGTGAAAAGTGACACTTGTATTGTGATTTTGTTTATCAAAGATATTATCAAGTTTTTATAAGAGATTTTCAAATAAAAGTACGGACTATTCAAGTTACGCGTTACTCATCCACCTTCTCGAATGTTTTAGTTCTAAATACTATCAGCGCGTTCAAAAACGTTCTGAATCAGTTTTCGGCGCTCATAGATGTGATATTCGTATCGGAACGCTAATTATTGACGTGAGTGCTATGAGCGATTATGGCATGTTTCGGAATGTAGCCAAAGTCTGAGTTGTCACTGAGGTTGTCACTATGTTCAGTTAGTGACATGACGGCGTTTTGCATCGCTTATCTCGCCTACTCCTAGCCCAGTAGGTACAGTTCGCGTCACGTAAAAAGAACGCTGGCAGTAGGCTGCGTATTTGGCGATTTATCGTTCTATTTGATGGTATGAGGTCCGGTATACCTACCAATAATCAATATACGAGACCCAAAGAGCCAAAGGCTAGTTCTAAAATAAAATAATAGGCCTAGTTTGTTCGTGCGCGAGTGTAGACAAGCGCAAACACACCTCTTCCACTTTCTTCCAGCGTTCTTTTTACATGACGCGACCTAAACATTGATCAACACTCGTTATTTCAACAACAAAATAATAGGGTAGTTGACACTGTCAAAAATAAATGACCAAACACTACACTGCACTCAAAACTATAGTTTATATTAGAATTTTGTATGAAACATTACACTATGACGTCATAGTTTAACAGCATCAAATCATCTACTCTTAGTGGTTCCACTGGTAATTAAAAATCATAAAAAGCATTAAATATACAACATATTTGATGTTTCCACGTGTTTTTAAATGTTTTATGCATTGGTTAGTGTTTGGTCGTTTATTTTTGACACTGTCAACTACCCTATTATGATTTTCAGAAGCTTAAAGAGGCTAATAACAAAGACTTGTTTTTTGTAATAAAAATCAAGACTCGAAATTAGTAAAGAATATTATATTGTTACAATATCCATCACCTATATAGTTCACACACCGATGGATAGATGGCGCGACAAGGTTCTACATCACGCTGACTTTTATTGGGCAATCTAGGTACTAACATATTTTTGTCTTAGGGTTGCTTACTCTTAATTAAGAAACAATTATGTGTTATATCAGAAAACATTATATTAACAAGTAAAAACAATCACTTTAACATGATAACTATCTTATAGTCCACAGCCGCATCCAGGACCAACAACAGGCCCAACGCCTGCAAGTCCTCTGTAACCAAGTCCGCCAGCCACAGGCGTGCCATAGCCAAGACCGCCAGCCAGAGGGGCGCCGTAGCCAACTCCACCAGCAAATTGGTTTCCATAGCCAAGTTCAGCGGCTACTGCGTTTTCATAGCCAAGTCTGGCAGCCGGAGCAGCGAGAGATTCAATACCCTCGCTCACTATACCGATAGGACCGTTACCGCAACCGTACATAATAGATCCAGACCCAGCAGTGGGCAGCGCGCCCTCTAGAGCCACAGCAGCCAAGACTGGTAGCTGACCAGTCACGGCCAGAATGCCTTCGATTGCGTTTTGAGATGTTACGGAGATGCCCGCAGGCGCTATGGGAGAGGAGCTTGTGACAGGGAATCCACGGCCCGAGGCAGGAGCAATGTTGCCATAGGCTATGTTAGGGCCATAACCAGCTGCTAGAGCGTCGTAAGCCACAGCATTGGTTGTTATGGGTCCGTAACCGAACTCATTGGCTGCCAGCCCGATGCCGTTGGATATCAAGCCGCTGCCACCAATACCAGCATTGTATGGACCTCCGATGCATTGGCTCGAAATGGCCTAGAAATGAAAAATAAATTAAAGACATAATATATAAATTAAAAAAAAAGGTATCATACTAGCTTCCATCCCGCGGTTTCTCCCGTATTCCCAAGGGATCTTATGTTTTTACGGGATAAAAAGTAGCCTATATGTTCTGTAGTTTTTACGTTAAAGAGTAACAAACATCGATACATCTTCACAAACCTTCGCATTTATTATATTTGTAGGATATATGCGTACATCAATAGCGTTATTAGAAATATGTTTCTTTCTCACCTTAAAGAAGAGAGTCGAAGCGTAAATGACTAGGAAGATCTTGGCTGCCATTTTTATATGTATGTTTTTTACAGAATAAAGAACACAATGATTATTTTCAAATTATATCAAAGGTTTTATACCAAATGATTGCTGCAGCGTAATTGAGTCAGTGACAGAGTTAGGTAAACTCGCACGTGACTACAAAGTGTTATAATTTCATAAGTTAACTTGATTATGATGTCACATCTAAGGTAAGGTCAGGGCTATTACGATAAGTGGCGTTACCTATTACATGCAACTTCTTCCATAGATAAAATAGACAATTATTATTTTATTTTTCTCGACCTTGATTAGCCATAACGATTTTATTTTGTTCGATTTTACCTGTGCCAATAATATTCCATTAATTCAAAAACAGGGCCGCATAATCACTGAGCACGGTGACATTGTGATCTATTTTTATAAAATATTAAACTTCGTTCTCTAGCTAAAAAGTAAATAAATATCCTGGGACATTCTTCAAACACGGTTATCTGTTCCCAAACTAAGCAGAGCTTGTACTATGGAAACGAGATTACTGATATACTACATATACTAATATATTTTTTTATAAATACATACTTATATAGATAATTACACCCAGACATAGGACAAACAGACATGTTCATGCACACAAATGTTTGTCCTGGATGGGAATCGAACCCACGACCGGCGGCGCGATAGGTGGCATCTTAACCAACTGCGCCAATCGGTCAGTGTCAAATAAGTCATGATAAGTTTAAAAGGTACAGGAATGGTATTCCAATTGAGTTTTTCTCAATTGGAATACCATTCCTGTACCTTCAAATAGAACACAAACTACAATGTCGGCCAAAACTGTCCTCGTTCTCTGCACACAGGCTCTCCTGATTCAGGTACCTATTTTTTTAAATGTTTATCACTGTTTACATGTATAGATTTTTTGCGTTAAATCCCATCCCATTACAGGGCCGAAGTTTAATATATTTCTATTTTGTGACCGCATTGTACTGTGGCTTGGCTGGCAATGACTTAGCGACTTAGCTTTGCAAGAAGCGGACTGGCTTACAGTGGTACTGTCGACTGTGGTGCCAGCACTTACCAGGATAGTAAGTAGACGAGTACCTACTAGATTACGAGTCCAGTAACCCTGTTGTAGGAAAGAGTAGATGTACTGTACGGCAGTACATTGAGAGAAGAGAGCGTGCTTTACAACACCGGTACCATTCAGGGGAAATGGGAATTGGCTTCTCCAACGTCCCTAGCGAAGATTGAACCGATAGCATATGAAAGTATATGGGTGGTGACGGACAATATAATAGCTCCGGCAAACATTCAGGACAAATGGTAGTGGGTAATCACGGGCACTTAAACGGCGGGACGTAAGCTCCAGCGGCAGAACCTACCGCACAGGAGCCCTGGCTCTTCGTAAGAGGTTATCAGGTATAGTACGCTGCCATTAATACCATAAAGTAGGCATTTGTAGCTACTATAAAGAAGTCTCAGTAGTCGAAGTAGGAAATGTCGACGATGGTTACAACGATGCTTACGGTATGTCCAATATTGCCAGCGCTCCAAGCATCGCTCCCATCGGTAGCTCGGTAGGGTCAGAAAATGCCATGCCGTTCGTGAGCGCTGTGGCCTTGGGTAGCGACCAAGGCCTGTCCAAGTGTGCCTACTGCTGAGGCTGGATCGGTTACATGCAGTGGCGGTAAAGATAACATTAGTATCGTGACTGACAGTGGATACGGCGCTGCTGTACCAACGGACTTACCTACGGTAACGGACTAGCCTTCGGCAATGGTTTGGCCTACGGTATTGGCTGTTCTCCGCGAATCTGTTTCTACTTTGCTGCCTGAAAGAAAGGCAAACCAAACATAACTTTGACAATAGTCTTCCATTTATTTAATTTAAAAATGTATAAATGTATGGATGTTTATGACTAAATCACGCATAAACATGAGTGAAATTTTTAACATGCATTAGTTCTGGATGTCAAAAATCCATTAGGTACGCGGGTATAACTCCGAGGTGGAGGGTTCCCATCTCTCCCCGGAATTCCGAGAGTCCGAAATGCTGCAATGAAGATTTTAAACTTCCCAGCTCCCGGAAGGAATTTTAAATCCATGCCGCTTTCGTCCGCGAGTATGCGCTCGCTTTCACCCCTCCTCTCTCACTCACCAAGGCAGCGCCACGTATGTCGTTTTCCTATATTTATCGTAAGTAACGTGTACGAAGTAAGGTAAGTCAAACTCAAAACTCATTTATTTAGTTTAGGCCCTGATAAGGCACTTATGAATGTCGATAGTTACAATTATTACAATAGACTCTACCACCGGTTCCACATATACTTAAACTGAGAAGACTCCGGCAAGAAACTCAGCAAGGCTTCTTTTTTTTCGTGGATCTTTCTTTTGAATATAAATAATTACAGCTTTTGTTTTAAATATTAAAGCTTCATACACTTATCACTTGGCCAAGGGGCTGCAAGTGCAGAGGGAAGCTACTACAACCATGTATTCTTGTCTTCTATGTAATGAGCGGCCTTGTAGTAGGCCTTGTCGATCAATGTATGTTTAACATACTCTTTGATTTCATCTTAGTTAGGGGCCGTTCAAATATTACGTAAGCAGATTTATTACAATTATTTACCCCCCCATCCCCCTTGTCAGCAAAAGTTAGCAAATTTTTCAATTAAAAATGTTTTTTTTTATAATTGTAATTTTAAAAATAAGAAAAATAGATTTAGGATATAATCGGTTCTAAAACGAGTGCCTAAACGTATGCGTTTATATTTGCGGGAATCCCCGAAAATGCGTTTCGTTTTCAAGCATAGACAATGCCATTCGTGTAAAAGTAAATAACTACCGATGACGTAATCATCATCTAGACTCCCCTACCCCCCATGTCATCCAAAATAAGCAAACCAAAGGCCCCCCCGCCCCCCCATAGTGCTTACGTAATACTTGAACGGCCGCTATGGTTATGGGATTTTATTATTAAAACCAAATAAGTATTTTTTCAAAACATTTGAATAAAATGAAGAAACAATTTATTTAAAAATAACAAATGAACTAAATTAGCATGATAACTATTTTATATGCCACAGCCGCATCCAGGACCAACAACAGGACCAACGCCTGCAAGTCCTCTGTAGCCAAGTCCACCAGCCATAGGCGCGCCATAGCCAAGACCGCCAGACAGAGGGGCACCGTAGCCAACTCCACCAGCAAATTGGGTTCCATAGCCAAGTTCAGCGGCTACTGCGTTTTCGTAGCCAAGTCCAGCAGCCGGAGCAGCGAGAGATTCAATACCCTCGCTCACTATACCGACGGCACCGTTACCGCAACCGTACATAATAGATCCAGACCCAGCAGTGGGCAACGCGCCCTCTAGACCCACAGCAGCCAAGACTGGCAGTTGACCAGTCACGGCCAGAATGCCTTCGATTGCGTTTTCAGATGTTACGGAGATGCCCGTAGGAGCTATGGGAGAGGAGCTTGTGACAGGGAATCCACGGCCAGAGGCAGGAGCGACGTTGCCGTAGCCTAAGTTAGGGCCATAACCCGCTGCTAGAGCGTCGTAAGCCACAGCATTAGTTGTTATAGGTCCGTAACCGAACTCATTGGCTGCCAGCCCGATGCCGTTGGCAATCAAGCCGTTACCGATGATACCAGCATTGTATGGACCTCCGATGCATTGGCTCGAAATGGCCTAGAAATGTACAATATATTAATTAAATATTTAAATTCAAACAATAATTACCGTATGTGAGTATTAGATCGAGTATTTTTAGGATTTATTTTATTTCTCACCTTAAAGAAGAGAGTTGAAGCGCAAATTACTAGGAAGAGCTTAGCTGCCATTTTAATGTTATTAGTATGTTTTTTTCGTAGAATAAAGAATGCAATGATACATTTCAATTTCCACCGAAGGTTTTATACGAAGTGATTACTGCATTATCACTGAGTTATCAGTGACAGAGTTAAGTAAACTTACACGTGACTACAAAGTGTTATGAATTCCTTAGATAACCGGATTATGTCACATCTAAGGTTAGGTCACAAAAAAAAAACTATTACACGCAACCTTTTCGATATAGAAATCAATTACATTATTTTTGTGAAACATAAGGAAATATTATGGTGTCGTTTTATTTTTCTCAACCTTGGTAATTGATTACATGTTTGTACACACGGCCACTCAAGCTACACATTTTTGTTGCAAAATAGCGCCTATTACAACCGCATAAGGTGCCGCAGTGTGTAGCTTGATCTGTGGCCGTGTGTACCTATGGAATATGGTCAGACTTTCATTAAAATCAATAAAACGTGGTTTCATAGTCAATTGATAATTTTATTGTTTTTGCTTTTAATTTATTAAACTGCTATTTTAGAAGTCAAATTACCGTATTATGTATTTTTACATTTTACTGTGATGTAAATCTGTCGCCAAGCACCTACCTGTGTGTTCTACCAATTGCACTTGAGAGTCATACCTTCTTGCATTGTAACAGGTCGGCAACACATTGCTAGTACCTTTGGTATTGCTAACGATAGGCGACGGTAACCACTTACCATCAGATAGACTTTCTGCCTGCTTGTCAAACTTCTGATATAAAAAACGATTTGTATTTTTTTTCATATTCAATCAATGTTGTCTTCCCATAATGCTATCAATAAACCAAAAGTACCGGAAATAATGAGAATTGTAGGTATATATATATAAATCGGACAAATGCGAGTTAAACTCGCGTGGAGAGGGTTCCGTACATGTTTAACTAAGTTCCATAAATATTTTTAAATCTGACCCAAATTTGTTGATGGGAACTATAAAAAGTTTTTTTTTTTTTGGAAATCGTGTTTTCTAATAATGAAACCTAGCTACATCGATTTATCGCCACCGAAACCCCCTGCATACCAAATTTCATGAAAATCGTTGGAGTCGTTTCAGAGATTCACATTATATATATATATCCATGAATTGCAGGTTTAAAGGTATTAAATAGACTTCTTATAGGTTTTCCTGTAATCTTTAGGTAAAGAACTATTATCTGATTTTTTTTCAAAATGTTTGGCCCAGTAGTTTCGGAAATAAGGGGGGGGGGGGGGGGGAATGGTCAATTTTTCGCCTATTTTGTTAAATAACTTCAAAACTATTTATATTAAAATTCTAAAACAAATATATTTGAGATCCTAATAACAAACCCTTTCATTTGATATGTTACACAATATTGTCTGCAAAACTTTTTTTTTTAATTTCTAATTTACCCCCCAAAATTTGCCCCCATGTTTGAAATTCATTTATTTACGTAACACGTCCATATTTGGGTCACCGACTTACATATGTGTACTAACTTTCAACTCAATCCGTTCCAATATTTAAGTGCCTCGGGAGAGCGGGTGAAACCGCGGGGCGGAAGCTAGTACACAATACATACCTAAGTAGGTACTACATCTACATCTTTATCAGTTCTTTTTTATTTTCTACTTATGAAATGCATACCTAACCTAACAATCGAATTCAACCTACTGCGATTAACATGCAACAATGGCTTTTGTAAAAATATAAGAGTCAAGTTTCACACCACAGCATTTCAAAGATCTTATCTGTGGTGCCGCCGGGGACGCTGGTACCAAATTATTATCAAAATTAACCTCTCTTATAAATCTAATGTTGGCAGGAAAGGTACCGAGCCCCATCACTGAGATAATTTATGGGGCCAACCTTTGCGCCTTATCAAAAAAGGACGGTGGTATACGACCCATCGCTGTGGGTAATACTATCCGTCGTATGGCCTCTAAAATTTGTTGCCGTCACATTCTCCCGAAAGTTTCTGAATTATTTCAGCCAATTCAACTTGGTTTCGGCTCAAAGGGAGGATGTGAGGCAGCTGTTCATGCGGCTCGGACTTTCCTTTTAAATAACGGAGGTGATGTTTTGCTCAAGGTCGACATAAAAAATGCATTTAACTCCGTCGATAGGGCCGCTATGTTAACACAAATACAGGATATTTGTCCAGAAATATATTCATACCTTTGGCAATGTTATGGGTTCCAGTCAAAACTTTTTTTTAGGGAACATTCACTTGTTTCCGCAGTGGGCTGTCAACAGGGCGACCCTCTCGGTCCGGCTATCTTCAGTTTGGCTATTCATCCGATTATATCCAGCTTAAAATCTAAATTTAATGTTTGGTATCTGGACGATGGTACTCTGGGAGGTGACGCGATTTCTGTATTAAGTGATTTAGAAACTCTAACAACAAATTTTAAAAAAATTGGGCTAGAATTTAACTGCTCCAAATGCGAGCTCCTTGTTTTAGATTCTCTTCCAGAATCAGAACAAACAGAAATTATTCATAAATTTGATGTTTTGGCTCCTAACATTAAATTACTTTCAAAGGAGTCTCTTCATCTTCTTGGGGCTCCTGTCTTAGATGAATCCATTCCCGGTTTCTTTGAGAAAAGGATTCAAAATTTTAACGACTCTTCCAATCGTCTTTATGAGATTAATGCCCATTATGCATTTTTTATTGTACGTCTTTGTCTTTTTGTGCCGAAGTTTACCTACTTACTCCGTTGTACTCACTTGTTCAAATTTCATCAAATTTTAAATACTTTGGATGATATGATCAGAATTTCTCTTTCTAAAATCCTAAATTGCAGTTTTGATGAAAACAAAGTTTGGTCTCAGGCCACCCTTCCCATACGTTATGGCGGCCTAGGAGTGCGGAAAATTTCGAGCACATCATTACCGGCGTTTCTGTCCTCGGTATACAGCGTGGGTGACCTTGTCAGATCTGTTTTGAACCCTTCTATTGGATCTGCTGAGGTTTCTTACCTGTCTGATGCCAGAGATGCTTGGCGGACAGCTTGTCCAGGCACAAATATTCCGACCTCGAGTAGCTCTCAGAGAGCGTGGGACAAGCCCCTTTGCGAAAAAATTTGGCAAAATTTATTCACAAATTTTTCTACGGATTCAGATCGCGCACGCTTGCTAGCTGTCTCTGATAGGGACTCAGGTCACTGGTTGCAAGCCATTCCATCCACAAATATCGGGACTATGTTAGATCGAATGACTTTAAGCCTGTGCATTTGTCTTCGTCTTGGTTCCAGGATCAATCATCCTCATCGCTGCCGCTGTGGTGATTTCGTCGGCGAGCTTGGCCACCATGGGTTGTCGTGCTCTCTAAGTGCCGGCCGAATCTCTCGTCACTCGGCTCTCAATGACATAATCCGCAGGGCTCTTGTTGTCGCCAATGTGCCTTCTGTACTGGAACCAGTCGGTATTATGCGTGGCGATGGCAAGAGACCGGATGGTATGTCTTTGATCCCATGGAGTGTCGGTAAGTCGTTGGTGTGGGATGCCACATGTGTTGATACACTTGCGCCATCTCACTTGCCAGCGACATGTAGAGTTGCAGGAGCGGCTGCAGCTGGTGCGGAAAATTCTAAATCCAAAAAATACGCTTCTATTGGCCCAAATTATTTATTTTTGCCTTTTGCAGTCGAGACCATGGGTCCTTGGGGGTCCGAGGCTCGCCGATTTTCTCGAACATTATCTTCAAAATTAATTGAAGTCACAGGGGACCGGCGGGCGGGGAGCTTTTTCCGCCAACGCGTTAGCTTGGCCATACAAAGAGGGAACGCTGCCAGCCTTCTGGGAACCTTGCCGTTGATTGGCAGCAGCGGCCGCCTCGAGGAAATTTTTTATATATAGTTTGTATATTTGTTGTAAATAATTGTAAATATTGTATATTTATAGAATAAAGAGACAAGATACATAAAAAAAAAAAAAAAAGAGTCAAATCCATTTTGGTAAACATGTGGTTTACCAATAATGCCAGTCAAGTATGACCATAATCTTGGGTAAACTACGAATAAGAGGAAATATACTTCTCTTGGGGATAGTTATATATTTCTTTTGTTTGGGGTCGAAACTATGGGTAGTTGGGGTCAAGATGCTCGCAGTTTGGTTAGGGAGCTGTCCAGACGCCTTATTGACACTACAGGTGACCAAAGAGCTGGCACTTACCTCGGGCAGCGCATCAGCCTTGCAATCCAACGAGGTAACGTTGCCAGCTTTTTGGGAACCCTGCCTGCAGGCGGCGATTTAAATGCGGTTTATTATTTATAGTTACTCTGTATATAGGATAGATTTTGTAGTTTAACTTTAATTTAATATTTCATTTAATTTAAACTAATGTTATACCATAGACTCTATAACGAATAGGTATATTATAATTACAACCACAAGAACCAATATGGTAAACCCATATGTCAAAGGAGGCCACCCACCACAAAAACTAATATGGTAAACCCATATGTCATAAATGCAACCCATTACTAACAAAAACATTATTTCAAAGTGTATTGTAAGACTAATTTACCTATACTTACGTAATAGGGATAATACGAAGACATTCAAAACAATATATTCAAAAATCAACTTCCTCTAAAACAGTCATTTAAAATTTGCCTATATATAATAACAATATCACAATTATGCCCATCCAGTCTTATTCCATCTTTTGGAAGGGAAGTTTCATAGAATGGGGCATTCGATCCTCTTAATCATCGTTGTGGCATTTATTACTGTTTCGCATTGTGGACCACCAAGCAAGCCTAGTCTAGGATGGGGAGAACGCACCTTCGCGATCGTTGAAGTCAATCACGCAGCAACGGCGTACAACCAACTGGTGACAAGGAAGGACGCTGCCGATGTTTCTGTAACTTGGAACGTCTGGTCTGGAGAACCAGCTGAAAAATCCAGAATTTTATTAAGTGGTAAAGAGATCTGGTCTGGTGCTGGATCAGATACCGCAGCAAAATTCAAAGTAAAGAAGGGTGGAAAGTATCAGATGGTAGTTGAACTTTGCAATAAAGATGGATGCACTTCAAGTGAATCAACAGATATCTTAGTAGCTGACACTGACGGTAGTCATTTACCACGTCTTGACTACTCCATTGGTGAGAAAAACAAACCATTCAAGCAGACTTCTGGCAAAGTTGTTGGAGCGTACTTCGTAGAATGGGGAGTTTACCCAGAAATTTCCCTGTAGATAAGGTACCAATCCCTAATCTTACTCATCTTCTGTATGGATTTATCCCGATTTGCGGTGGTGATGGCATTAACGACAGTTTGAAGGAAGTAGGAGGAAGTTTTGAAGCGCTGCAGCGCTCATGCAGCGGTCGCGAGGACTTTAAAGTATCCATTCACGATCCATGGGCAGCAATCCAGAAACCACAGAAAGGACTGACAAAATGGAACGAACCTTATAAGGGTAACTTCGGTCAACTGATGATGTTGAAACAAACAAGACCTGACCTGAAGATTCTTCCTTCCATCGGTGGTTGGACTCTGGCTGATCCATTCTTTTTCTTAAACGACAAAGTCAAGAGAGATCGCTTCGTAGCTTCAGTTAAGGAATTCCTCCAGACTTGGAAATTTTTTGACGGTGTCGATATCGATTGGGAGTTCCCTGGTGGTAAAGGTGCGAACCCTCGTCTTGGAGGACCAGAAGATGGTAAAGTTTATGTGACATTATTGAAGGAGCTTCGAGCGATGCTTGACGAGCTTTCAGCTGAGACTGGAAGAAAATATGAGTTAACTTCTGCTATCAGTTCTGGTTGGGATAAGATCAAAGTAGTGGATTACAACGTCGCTCAAAACTACATAGACCACATCTTCCTGATGAGTTATGACTTCAAAGGCGCATGGTCGAACAACGTTCTTGGACACCAAACTTCACTATATGCTCCATCATGGAAACCAGCGGAAAACTACACAGTTGATTTTGGTGTCAAAACCCTATTAGGTCAGGGTGTGGATCCAAAAAAGGTAGTTGTTGGCGTAGCTATGTATGGACGAGGCTGGACTGGTGTCCATGGCTACAAAGACAATAATCCTCTCACTGGAACTGCTAGGGGACCTGTGAAGGGCACCTGGCAAGATGGTGTCGTGGATTACAGAGAAATCGCGAACGGTATCTCATCAGGCACGTGGCAGTACCACTATGACAAGGATGCTCAAGCTCCTTATGTTTTCAATCCATCTACAGGTGACTTGATCAGCTATGATGATGCAACATCAGTTATCGAGAAAGGGAAATATGTGAGAAGTAACAAATTAGGTGGATTATTCGCATGGGAGATAGACGCAGATAATGGCGATATATTAAACGCAATGAATATTGGTCTTGGAAACAAGTCGTGATTGTTATCTGTGTATGATACTACTATTATTTAAGAATTATGATCGTGGTAATAAGTACGTAATTACATTATGAAATTGTATGCGTAGTTTTATGAAAGAAGAAAATTTAACTAAATATCCTCACACTGAAAGAAACATAATAATGACTCAAATAATGTACATTCATAGTTGTTAGTTCGTAGTTATGTAAGAAGACAATGGTGCCGATTCTATTGTTTACGAACATAACTAATATTAGTCAAGTCACCTCTCTTTCATGTTAACCTTGTTAGTTTAGTTCATGCCGTCGTAATATACGGGTAAATAGTCGTGACCAATAAAGATCGCGCTTAAATTCACGTTGAAATAAGTGATCGGACTATCTCTGACAGGACTAAAATATCTTGCATGCCTTTCTCATATTTCTTAATAGAACGAGATATAGTGAGATTAAACATGTTTAGTTTGTAATCAACAGAATCGGTGCCAAACTGTTGCCAAAGGGGATGAAATTATTATAATAAATTATAGGTGTCATTCCATTACTTGCTTTATATTTATTACTTGTAAGTTTAAAAAAAAATGACACCTTTAAAAAATACAGTAATGTTCATTGAAACTTTATTTTAACTAGCATTCCACATCGCAGTTTTATCCACCATCCCCATGTGAAGTAAGGCATTGTATACTTAGGCCATTTTACACCTTGAGTTACATTATTGGAGCTTTCGGAGGGGTCCCTAATTTTTTGTTTTTAAAACAATCTATGTATACAATCACTCAGTAATAATATAAGTAGCATTCTACTGATTTTATAATCGGACACGTAGTTTTTGAGTTTATTCATTACAAACAAAAATACAAATCATTTGCCTTTATAATATGTGTAAATTATTATTTGTTCAACATTGGGTCTACCCAATGTGGCCCAAAGCATGTAGGTACTATATTCTCTTATAATATTAAAATTTTAACTATACAGTGAGATATTATCGGTCTAAAGCATGTATAATGCCGGTTGCAGACCAAGAGCTAAGCTATGTTAGTTTAGTTTAGCTCGCATAGCTTACGCAGTTTTTAATACCTGTGTGCAGACTGCAAACTATGCAAAGTAAGCTATGTGAGCTAACTAAAATAACACTTATTTAATTTTCAAAAATAACATAATTTCATCAATTAAATTTTCAAATTGGCGAGAATCGTGAGCCAGTAAATCAGGGTCATAAAGAATCCTATCTGTTACCATAACGTATAGAAAGTAATTATTTTTTTGCCAATAATCATGGAACATTAATGGTTTGTGTAAACAAAACAAGCTTTTGGGGTCAAAACGGTGGTTCTAGTAAAATAAATTGATCAATAGATGAACTCCACTCGTCAATGAAAACTTAAACCCTTTTAAGAGATCATAGCTATCAAAATTTACTACGAAACATTATAGTTTAATATTTTACAGGTAAAATAATTCAATTGAAACTACAAAGTAGTACTTGTTACCAGTGATATTTATTAAATGTCATGAAACAAAATATTAACTTGACGTATCATGAATTATTTCTCAGTAGTAGTAGGGAGAGGCGCCGCAGCTGCATCCACAGCTGCCGGCAATAGAGACAGCGCCAGCGGCGGGCACGTCACCGCCGAATGTAACAGCGCCGATTATCGGCACCTGGCCAGTGACGACAGTGGTACCACCGACTCCCAACTCACCGGCGACTGCCACGTTTCCTTCACCAGCGCCGCCATAAGCAGGAGCAGCGAGTCCGCTCGCCAAACCGTAACCAAGACCGGCACCAGCAAGGGGGAGTCCACCAAAGCCAGCATTACCAAGACCCACGCCGGCGAGACCCGCACCGTATCCGTAGCCAAGACCATTAACAGCGTTAGGAAGACCAGCAAAACCTACGTCAGCGAGACCGAGACCCGCTCCGCATCCACAACCGCCGAGGTACTGGCTGAACACATTCTGGACCAAGCAAACTTGGATGCAGAACAACAGAATAGCGAAGGTGGACATGTTTTGATTGTTTTCAACGAAGTGCTGAACACAGAATGGTTTACGGACGACACTGTAACCCATTTATACTGTGAACCAAAGTTGATAAATTATCAAAACAATAAAAACGTGACATAAAAAAATACAAACCCAGTTGTTATTAATATGAAATAAAGACACTATATATTTTTCGACATTACGGCACATACAATTTAAAAACTTCATTCTTTATCAGCAAAAAGTAAACAATAGCCAATAAATAGTTAGTATAAAAGGGAAAATCCTCGATCGGAATACCATTCTAGTTCTGAGAATTAAAACGCAAACTACAATGTCTGCCAAAGCTGTCCTCGTCCTCTGTGCTCAGGCTCTCTTGGTTCAGGTAAATTGATTTAATTTGTTTTTTTTATGTACCGTTTTTTTTAGTATTGCTTGTAAGCTTGAATCAATTTTGTATGATTATATGTCCTCGAAATACAAAAAACGTATTTTTATCCCTGTAAAACATTTAAATTACATCATTCTAAATGAAGGAAAAATCGCGGGACAGAAGCTGGATAGCTTAAAAGATAAAAAAACAGCCAGAAAGATAAATTTCTTTCTATTTTCAGACCGCATTCAGCCAGTACCTTGGCGGCTGTAGCTGTGGCTTAACTGGCGCTGGCTTGGGTATCAACGGACTTGCTTACAACGGTCTAGCAGGCGCAGGCCTCGGCTTGGCAGGAAATGGATTGGCTTACAATGGTATTGTCGACGGTGGTTACAACGCTGCTTACGGCTTGTCCGGTATCGCCAACGCTCCAGGCATTGCTCCTGCCAGTGGCGGTGCTCTGCCCATCTCTAGCGCCTCCCCCATCGCTCCCTCCGGTCTCTCAATAACCTCTGAGAACGCCATCGAAGGTTTGCTCGCCGTGACTGGAAATCTGCCGTTCGTGAGTGCTGTAGCTTTGGATGCTGCTGTGCCCACCGCTGGGGCTGGATCTGTCGCATACAGTGGCGGTAACGGTAACATTGGCATCGTGAGTGATACTGGGTACGGCGCTGCTGTGGCTGATGGAATTGCTTACGGTAACGGTTTGGCCTACGGCAACGGTCTGGGCTACGGCAATGGTCTCCTAGCTAGCGCAGCTCTGGCTGACGGACTCGCCTACGGCCCAGGATTGGCTGCCGCACGTGGCTTCGGAGGTATTGCTGGCTCTGCTTATGGCGGATGCGGCTGTGGCGGTATCTACTAAATATTCTGATTCTCTCACAATAGAATATAATAAAATGAACTCGTATAAAAAACATTTGTTTGATTAATTTTACGTCTATATCACTGTTTTCATTTAATTCCTTGAAATGATTTTGACTTAATCCATAAACAATCGTCCACGAAACAATGGATCTTGAAACGTAAAGGCCGTGTTATACTAAATTAAATGAATTCGTTTTTAAATTAATATAGAATTTCACAATTTATTTTTTCAAATTATTTAATATATCAATATATATATTCAAATAATCGGGCAAGTGCGAGTTAAACTCGCATGGAGAGGGTTCCGTACATGTTTAACTAAGTTCCATAAATTATATATTTTAATTTGACCAAATTTGTTGATGGTGACTAAAAATAGTATGTAGGTATAGTGCTGGATTGTAGAGGGAAATTACTGAATACATTATCTATTGTTGAATTCTAAAAAAAAACCATTCTTGCAAATTAGCGAGCATCGCAATAGAGGCATTGTCGCACAGCTGAGAGGCAATGTTCGTGTGCCTAACTTCGCTTTACAAAAAATTGTATGTGATAATGTCCACTGCCACCCAACACGCTATGTACGAATACGAGACACGCGTGGTTTGCATGAATATGGCGACCACGCAGTTCAACGCTATGCACGCAGTACACGAAAACGTGCGTAGCTTCACTGCAAGAGGTGGGACCATATAGATTTTTCGTCTAAAGAACTATCTAGCAAAGCTCATGCCAATGCCATTCTATAAGTACAAAATATTTACGAGAAACACGAAACGTGTCTGTTCCACAAGGCGTATGATTCAAAAGTATGCTGCGTTATAGTTGTAATAGTCGTTAGTTTCATTTATAGGTGTGCTGCAGTGGAAACGTAGACCCATTTTTCAAACAAACGAACCCTCGCAGTTAAAACGCGCCGCGTGCTTGTCCACAGCGTTTGCCGCAGTGGGACAGCACCTTAATTTATGCGCCGCGCCGCTGCGCTCAGTATTTTTATTAGTTTATCTCAAACCGATGAAAAATTAAAGACAGATAGATCTGCCATTAAAAGTGAAGTACGTAGTATGAAGACAAATCGGCAATATAAAGACAGCCGGTCGTTAGTGATGAAGAGCTTAAGACGTAATAATAATATCAAAAAACACTTACGAAATTATGCCGTCGTGCATCATAAACAGATGCAAAAACAATTCGTGTTTAAAGAAAAAGGATTTTTATTAGAAGAAAGTAAGTAACCTATTCTCTGTGTAATTTTATTACTATTCACAATAATATTCGATGTCATTTGACAATATTATTCTCTCACACACATACGCAAATGCGCTCGTATATATTTTGTCTTCACTTATTTTGTCACCGTTGTTTACGATCGTTACGTCTTATTTTTTTGATAAATCTACGCAGTTTAAATAAGTCTTTCAAATCAAGCGTCGCGTAAAAAATATTTATTTATACCTTCACAGTAAGCCCTTTTCGATTGATATGTGATACGGTACAGTTTGCAAAACTTTATCTTAAAAGGGCCTTACCTACTTAACACATCCATGTCAGGGTCACAGAAATACAGTACAGTACTAAATTTAAACTCAAACGGTTAAGTATATTCGAAGCAAAATGGATGGTAACATTACAAGTGCCAATGAAATTGATAGGCAAGAATTGAGAAATATCCTATGTTCCTTTAAATACCAGTGGTAAGTGACGCCGAACGCCGAGACGAAGGTCACGGGTTACAATCCTACAATGAGCTTGAGCTTTCGGTGAAGGAAAACATCGCGAGGAAACCATAGCACGGTGGTAGGATACTTTGTAGTACCTACCCGCCTGGCTGGCTACCATCCTCAAGTTGAAAAGCTGTCGCCAAGCACCTTTCGGTGTGTTGAGCTGCACTTGAGAGCTAGTTCCCTTCTAGGCTTTGTGTGCTTACCACCATCGGCCACATCATCACTGACCATATGAGGTGAGATTGTGGTCAAACATAGGCCTATATAGGTAAAAAAAAACCAGTTCCTGGATGACCGAGCTTTGATCGTTTTTTTTTTTGGTAAATCGTGTTTTCTAATAATGAAACCTAGCTAGATCGATTTATTGCCCCCGAAACCCCCTGCATACCAAATTTCATGAAAATCGTTGGAGCCGTTTCAGAGATTCAGATTATATATTTTTATCGACCAAAAGCGAATTTATTTAAAAAAAACAATATGAAACCAAAATAATCTATTCCTCTAAATTTACAAATTAATTAGCAAGAAGACAATGAAGTCGTTAAGAAAAATGTCCGCATGCGTCGACCGCCCGAGCAAAAGTGAAGCTGGTAGGTCGGGGTTCGCAAACGTAGCCACAGATCTAAGGGCCAGTCTACACACGGTCGGGACCGCCCAACCGATCTCACCAAAGTGATCTCGGTTGTTCAACCATCCAACCATGAGTAAACAACCACAATGTGTGACGTGTTCGCTAGACCGTGCCTACACATCACATTTTGTCGTTACACGGCCTCTCCTGACGGCGGAACGTCCTCGTCCGCAACTATTGGATGCTCGTGGCTTGGTTCAGCTGCAGCATCAGCTAACGTCACACATCCGTCATCATCAAATTGATCAGCTGAAATTAGCAGAAATTGGACATATTAGACATAAATATCACGTTACACAAGTTTACATACCTAACGTAATAACTTTCAATATTATGTCTTCATTCATCTCACATCCATTACGTACATACATACTATGCATGTTCTAAATGATCTCCTTTTATTACAAGATAACACTCATTCTTCTCATTCAAGGGCCCTTAAACATTCATCAACATAGTTCCACTGGCCAGCGTTTTTTTTTTTTTTACAAATTTGGCAGTGGCTATCATACCAATCAACAGCGCCCCTTCAGAGCTAACCGTTTTCCGTCGCAGAGGCGTGGAGTCTGCGTGCCCTAGA
This sequence comes from Tethea ocularis, assembly GCA_963555595.1. Lineage (NCBI taxonomy): Eukaryota > Metazoa > Arthropoda > Insecta > Lepidoptera > Drepanidae > Tethea > Tethea ocularis. The sequence continues at coordinate 1,781,074 of OY741983.1, read as the reverse complement.
GGCAGAGGCATGGAGTCTGCGTGCAACGTGTGTGTATCAATATGAGCAACTCACTGTCAAAAAATGCAGCGCATGTTTCAGGAGTCCACGCTCCCGCCCATGGTACCATGTTCTCAGCGGCAGCCTCAGTACGCTTTCCGTACGAGCCAGCTAATAATTCCAGCTCATAACGACTGTGTGGCAGTTTTCTCAGAACCCGGTAGGGTCCACGCATACAGGAATCAAACTTTCCTGCTGCTTGTGATGCTTTAATGACGAACGCAGTATCATTTACACTGAACTCACGTGGCGGTGTCCGTCCCTTATTTACATATACATCTTGCTGATGTTGATTAGACGTCAACAATGAGGACACGTGCTGTCTGCGTAGCATCATGGTCGCTTCTCGATTGGGAGTTGCAAGTTCTAAAGCGACATCTCTTACAAGGGCTCGTATAACAGGGGTTGATGAATCGCTACCAATGAGCAACTGGAGAGGAGACAAGCCTGTAGTACTATGCTTCGTGCAATTAATTATAAGTTGAGTTTTCCATAAGATATCCGACCAATTTTGACCCTTATGATTAACTTCGATACGAAGTAGATTAAGTAATGTTCGGCAATAACGCTCGACTTGGCCATTTTCGTGATGCATGCCAGGAGTAATAAAGTGTGTTTCACTACCAAGGGACTTAACCATTTCTTGGAAATTATTGCTTTCAAACATCCGTCCTCTGTCTGTGACCAAGAGTCTTGGGGATCCAAATAGGGATACAGCATTAGTAAAGGCACGTTTTAATTCGTCGGCGTCTTGACGATACAAGGCGTATAACAGGCAAAACTTTGAGTATGCATCAACAATAATTAATACAAATTTATAACCCCGGGACTCTGGGAGTGGACCTAAAACATCCATATGCACCACCGAAAAGGGGATATCTGGCTTTGACCACGACTCGATAGGCTGATGAGAAGCTCTTGCAATCCGTTTGTGGGAAAGACACACAATACAGTGTTTGATATATTTTCTAACAAATAAACGTAATCCAGGAAACCAGAAATGGCGAAGAATGAGATCTACAGTTTTATCGTAACCGATATGGTCCTGTTCGTTGTGAAACACGTGTAATAAACTTAATCTATACCCTTTAGGTATGAAACAAAGCAAACGAGACTCCTCACCAGTTGACGCATACTTAAAATAAAGCAGGTTGTTTTTAACAACATACTGCGATGAATCTAACTGACCGTTATTAAGTCGATCTATCAATTTAAGGGTTTCTTCATCAGCGGATTGGGCCATTTTTGCCCAATTTTTGGGGTTTTGAATATGATATACATCAATGGGGTTCCTACTTAGATAGTCAGCATGAGACATAAGCGAACCTTTTCTATATTCAAAAGTGTACTGAAAATCTTGCATGTGCAACCACCATCGAGCTACTCGTGGTAATAGGTCTTTCTTACGCTCAGTTAATTTTAACGCATTGCAGTCTGTTACAATTTTAAAAGGTACACCTAATAAATATTGCCTAAAATGCTGCAACGCCCTTACTACAGCTAAGGTTTCCAACTCGTAAGAGTGGTACTTTGGCTCTGCTCCTTGAGTGGATTTGCTAAAGTATGCAACGGCTCGTCTTAGTCCGTTTTCATGAATTTGTATAAGAACTGCACCATAACCGACTGCGCTGGCATCGGTATGAAGCTCAGTAGGTAACTGTGGATCATATATAGCCAACACGGGTTCAGTCGTTAAGCAGTGAATTAAATATTCACGAGCATTATCCTGTTCTACTCCCCATTCAAACGGTACTGCTTTCTTGGTAAGACGCGCTATACAGGCAGTTCTCTGAGCGTAGTTTGGAATATACCGCCTAAAGTAGCCAGCCAGGCCAAGAAATTGCCGAATTTGCTTTACGTTGCGTGGTTTTGGAGAATCAACTAAAGCCTGGACTTTACAGGGGCTCGGTCTAACCTGACCCTTACTTATAAATCTCCCAAGGTATTCTATCTCACTACTAAGAAATGTGCACTTTTTTAAGTTTATTGAAAACCCAGAAGAAGTTAATGTATCTAGGACGTGTCGTAAAAGCTCGAGGCCCTCAAATACCGAATTCGATAATAAAAGGACATCGTCAATATAAACGAGGACACTTCCCGAGTCAATGAAGGGTTTTAGTGTTTTTGTGATAATTTTCTGGTAAATGACCGGGGCATTAGATAAACCATATGGCATTTTAATGTATTCGAAGTGACCCTCGGGGGTTACAAAGGCCGTTTTAGGAATAGAACTCTCCTCCTTGATGGAATCCAGTAGCCATATCGAGGCTTGTAAAGTACCTACTGGAGCCCAAGCGATCAATATGGTCATCGATAAGTGGCAATGGAAATCTATCCTTAACAGTAAGTAAATTTAAAGCCCTATAATCGATGCACATTCTGTCTGTGCCGTCCTTCTTCTTTACAAGGATTACCGGGCTAGCATAGGGTGACTCGGATTCTTTGACTATACCTTTACTGATCAAGTCGTTAACTATATTTCGGACACGAAGCCTTTCATCGTAAGATAATTTATAAGGCCTATACCTAACCGGTTCATCACTAGATAGCACTATTTTCATACTACCAGTCTTGACTGTAGATGTAGCTGTACCAGTTATAAACGAATCTGCAAAATCGCCTATAACCGACAAAAGTTGCTTTGCCTTTCGTCACCAACAAGCGGTGAATTTACATTACCAATGTCGAGTTGAACATTATTTACTTTAGCAGGTGCTTCTGAACGTGTCAAAATTTGCATACCATTTTGTCGGATATAAGTAATGCCTTCACGATCTAGTACATCGGTGCCTATAATCACTGGCGTACTAATACTATCATGTGGCACAACATATAAATCAGTTTCAATAGAAATGTATGGAAGTTCGATAATTAATGTAACAAACGAAGTACTCTCCACGAGCTGACTTCCTATACCACGTAAAACACGATAGGTTGCTTTTTGATTAAGAGTAAAATATTTTAGTAAAGAACTCGATATTAGAGATATGCAAGAACCACTGTCAATTAAAATGTCAATAGGTATGCCTTGAATAACCGCACTAGTCACATCACTCATCGATTTTAAATTTGCATCATCTAGCTTGTTGCAAAGGTTTACGTTACTCAAGTTACGGTTCGTCGACTCGGATCGTTGCTTGGCAAAACAAACATCAGCCTCGTGACCATTCTTTTTACAAAATGTACATTGTTTAACTGTATTAAGTTTTACTGCCGAAGAATTACTACTAGGTATACTGGGTCTTTTAGCACTATTGCAATCGGAACGTTTATGTCCTAGCTTCCCACACGAATGGCACTTTAAATCACTAATAGGCCTTCTAATTTTATCACGCCTACCAATTTTGGAATTACCTGTCCAATTTGAACGAAATGATTCGCGGGTAGTTAGAAAATCATTATTGGGTTTTGTATAAACTGATAAAAATTGAACCAAATCTTTAGGTTGTAATTTCGCATTCATAGCGACCGCCTTGATGTGGGGATCTGCGATGCCTCTTACAACAATGGCAACAATTAAGTCATCCGATAAACCCTTCACTAATCCTAACCTCAATAATGAACGCCTAGCATACTCCGCAAACGTAGCGAAATTTCTGGAGTCGGTGCACATCACTTCGAATAGTATATTTGCAGTATCGATGTTTCGTGGACAAAGCGTTGAAAACTCCCGTTTAAAATTTGTCCACGTGCGATCGTTGGTAGACCATTCATTTAGCCACACACGTGCGTCACCCTTCAAACAGTTCCCTATTCGCGACAGACACTCGTTATCATCCCATCCGTTAATTTCCTTCGCCCTATCGACTTCTTTGCACCAAACATCGATACTATGAATATTAGGATCAAAATTAGACACAAAATAATGGTTAGATCTTACTTTGACTAACGAAGTGATGGCCTCCACAATTCCACATGCAGTGTCCCCACGTTCCTGTGATGTAGATGCGGGTACTTGACCCGCCGTGGCGGCGACGTCGTGGTTCTCGACACCAGGCGTAGGCGCAGGGTATGCCGGCTGCGGCGTATGCACCGTCTGGGATGTCGACGCAGCCGGCGGCGTTGTAGGAGGCTCGGACGGCGGCACAGATATTCGACCTTCAAGCGTATTCAGTCTAGCAAGGATAGCGTCTAACACCTCCCTATCTGAATCTCGCTTACGCTTTCGAGAACGGACACGTTCCTCCGACATTATACTTAAAATCACTATGTACAAATATTTAAAATAACGAATCAATAATCGATTATACTAATACTAATTTAGGTCAGGACCACCAAAAGCGGGCAGGCGATGTAGCACCATCCCTCTTCTGATTTTATCGACCAAAAGCGAATTTATTTAAAAAAAACAATATGAAACCAAAATAATCTATTCCTCTAAATTTACAAATTAATTAGCAAGAAGACAATGAAGTCGTTAAGAAAAATGTCCGCATGCGTCGACCGCCCGAGCAAAAGTGAAGCTGGTAGGTCGGGGTTCGCAAACGTAGCCACAGATCTAAGGGCCAGTCTACACACGGTCGGGACCGCCCAACCGATCTCACCAAAGTGATCTCGGTTGTTCAACCATCCAACCATGAGTAAACAACCACAATGTGTGACGTGTTCGCTAGACCGTGCCTACACATCACATTTTGTCGTTACAATATATATATCCATGAATTGCTCGTTTAAAGATATTAGATAGACTTCTTATAGGTTTTCCTGTAATCTGTATTTTTTTCAAAATTTTTGGCCCAGTAGTTTCGGTAATAAGGGGGGGGGGGTGGCCATTTTTCGCCTATTTTCTTAAATAACATCAAAACTATTTATATTAAAATTATAGAAAAAAAATATTTGAAATCCTCACAATATGCCCTTTCATTTGATGTATCACACAATATAGTCTGCTAAACTTTTTTTTTAATTTTCAAATTTACCCCCCAAAAGTAGCCCCCATGTTTGAAATTCATTTATTCACGTAACACATCCATGTTTGGGTCACCGACTTACATATGTGTACCAAGTTTCAACTCAATCCAGTCTAATATTTTCGGACAGACAGACAGACAGACAGACAGACAGACAGACAGACAGACAGACAGACAGACAGACAGACAGACCGACAGACAGACAGACAGACGGACAGACGTACGAGTGATCCTATAAGGGTTCCGTTTTTTTTTTCTTTACAGTTTCGGAACCCTAAAAAGATAGTTGTAGGCGTAGCTATGTATGGACGAGGCTGGACTGGTGTCCATGGCTACAAAGACAATAATCCTCTCACTGGAACTGCTAGGGGACCTGTGAAGGGCACCTATCATATCATGTCTTGCGGGGAAGCTCAGTTCAGCTGCTTATGCAGTTAGAAAAATTAGGCAGCTAACAGATGTAGATACAGCTCGATTAGTTTATTTTAGCTATTTTCATAGTATTATGTCCTATGGTATTTTACTGTGGGGTAAGGCAGCTGACATAGAAACTATTTTTATTTTACAGAAAAGAGCAGTGCGAGCTATTTACAATTTGAATTCTCGGGCTTCCCTAAGGGATAAATTTAAACAAATCGGTATCCTCACGGTAGCGTCACAGTATGTTTATGCAAACATATTATTTGTTCATAAAAATATTGGTCTTTTTGTAAAAAAAAGCGACGTGCATTGTATCAATACTAGAAATAAGCATAAACTTGTAAATTCTGCTTATAGACTCCAAAAAGTGCATGGTTCGTTTTTAGGTCTGTGTACACGCTTTTATAATATGATACCTCTTTCACTTTTAACTTTGCCTTCACATAAATTTAAGGAACATATTAAGACCGTTTTAGTAAAAAAGGCTTATTATAATATTAACGAATATTTAAATGACAAAAAGGCTTGGGTGTAGCGCTCGCTTTTGCAGGATATATTTTATGTACCTAAATTATGAAGTTTAAAAGTTTTTTGAAAAGAGTAATTGCTGAGTTTATTGCCGGCTCTTCTCAGCAAAAGCTACCTTCCGAACCGTGCATTAGAGTCTGACTATTCATAAGTGCCTGTGAAGGTCTATTTGAATAAATAATATTTCATTTCATTTCATTTCATTTCACCTGGCAAGATGGTGTCGTGGATTACAGAGAAATCGCGAATGGTATCACATCAGCCAAGTGGCAGTACCACTATGACAAGGATGCACAAGCTCCTTATGTTTTCAATCCATCTACAGGTGACTTGATCAGCTATGATGATGCAACATCAGTTATCGAGAAAGGGAAATATGTGAGAAGTAACAAATTAGGTGGATTATTCGCATGGGAGATAGACGCAGATAATGGCGATATATTAAACGCAATGAATATTGGTCTTGGAAACAAGTCGTGATTGTTATCTGTGTATGATACTACTATTATTTAAGAATTATGATCGTGGTAATAAGTACGTAATTACATTATGAAATTGTATGCGTAGTTTTATGAAAGAAGAAAATTTAACTAAATATCCTCACACTGAAAGAAACATAATAATGACTCAAATAATGTACATTCATAGTTGTTAGTTCGTAGTTATGTAAGAAGACAATGGTGCCGATTCTATTGTTTACGAACATAACTAATAATTAGTCAAGTCACCTCTCTTTCATGTTAACCTTGCTAGTTTAATCCATGCCGTCGTAATGTACGGGTAAATAGTCGTGACCAATAAAGATCGCGCTTAAATTCACGTTAAAATAAGTGATCGGACTATCTCTGACAGGACTAAAATATCTTGCATGCCTTTCTCATATTTCTTAATAGAACGAGATATAGTGAGATTAAACATGTTTAGTTTGTAATCAACAGAATCGGTGCCAAACTGTTGCCAAAGGGGATGAAATTATTATAATAAATTATAGGTGTCATTCCATTACTTGCTTTATATTTATTGCTTGTAAGTTTAAAAAAAAATGACACCTTTTAAAAATACAGTAATGTTCATTGAAACTTTATTTTAACTAGCATTCCACATCGCAGTTTTATCCACCATCCCCATGTAAAGTAAGGCATTGTATACTTAGGCCATTTTACACCTTGAGTTACATTATTGGAGCTTTCGGAGGGGTCCCTAATTTTTTGTTTTTAAAATAATCTATGTATACAATCACTCAGTAATAATATAAGTAGCATTCTACTGATTTTATAATCGGACACGTAGTTTTTGAGTTTATTCATTACAAACAAAAATACTAATCATTTGTCTTTATAATATTATGTGTAAATTATTATTTGTTCAACATTGGGTCTACCCAAAGTGGCCCAAATCATGTAGGTACTATATTCTCTTATAATATTAAAATTTTAACTATACAGTGAGATATTATCGGTCTAAAGCATGTATAATGCCGGTTGCAGACCAAGAGCTAAGCTATGTTAATTTAGTTTAGCTCGCATAGCATACGCAGTTTTTAATACCTGTGTGCAGACTGCAAACTATAAGGTGTACACATTGTGGAACGCAATTAAATAAATAAATAAATAAGCTATGTGAGCTAACTAAAATAACACTTATTTAATTTTCAAAAATAACATAATTTTCAAATTGGCGAGAATCGTGAGCCAGTAAATCAGGGTCATAAAGAAACCTATCTGTTACCATAACGTATAGAAAGTAATTATTTTTTTACCAATAATCATGGAACATTAATGGTTTGTGTAAACAAAACAAGCTTTTGGGGTCAACACGGTGGTTCTAGTAAAATAAATTGATCAATAGATGAACTCCACTCGTCAATGAAGATTTAAACCCTTTTAAGAGATCATAGCTATCAAAATTTACTACGAAACATTATAGTTTAATATTTTACAGGTAAAATAATTCAATTGAAACTACAAAGTAGTACTTGTTACCAGTGATATTTATTAAATGTCATGAAACAAAATATTAACTTGACGTATCATGAATTATTTCTCAGTAGTAGTAGGGAGAGGCGCCGCAGCTGCATCCACAGCTGCCGGCAATAGAGACAGCGCCAGCGGCGGGCACGTCACCGCCGAATGTAACAGCGCCGATTATCGGCACCTGGCCAGTGACGACAGTGGTACCACCGACTCCCAACTCACCGGCGACTGCCACGTTTCCTTCACCAGCGCCGCCATAAGCAGGAGCAGCGAGTCCGGTCGCCAAACCGTAACCAAGACCGGCACCAGCAAGGGGGAGTCCACCAAAGCCAGCATTACCAAGACCCACGCCGGCGAGACCCGCACCGTATCCGTAGCCAAGACCATTAACAGCGTTAGGAAGACCAGCAAAACCTACGTCAGCGAGACCGAGTCCCGCTCCGCATCCGCAACCGCCGAGGTACTGGCTGAACACATTCTGGACCAAGCAAGCTTGAATGCAGAACAACAGAATAGCGAAGGTGGACATGTTTTGATTGTTTTCAACGAAGTGCTGAACACAGAATGGTATCCGGACGACACTGTAACCCATTTATACGATGAACCAAAGTTGATAAATTATCAAGAAAATAAAAACGTGACATAAAAAATTACAAACCCAGTTGTTATTAATATGAAATAAAGACACTATATATTTTTCGACATTACGGCACAAAACTTCATTCTTTATCAGCTAAAAAGTAAACAATAGCCAATAAATAGTTAGTATAAAAGGGAAAATCCTCGATCGGAATACCATTCTAGTTCTGAGAATTAAAACGCAAACTACAATGTCTGCCAAAGCTGTCCTCGTCCTCTGTGCTCAGGCTCTCTTGGTTCAGGTAAATTGATTTAATTTGTTTTTTTTTATGTACCGTTTTTTTTAGTATTGCTTGTAAGCTTGAATCAATTTTGTATGATTATATGTCCTCGAAATACAAAAAACGTATTTTTTATCCCTGTAAAACATTTAAATTACATCATTCTAAATGAAGGAAAAATCGCGGGACAGAAGCTGGATAGCTTAAAAGATAAAAAAACAGCCAGAAAGATAAATTTCTTTCTATTTTCAGACCGCATTCAGCCAGTACCTTGGCGGCTGTGGCTGTGGCTTAACTGGCGCTGGCTTGGGTATCAACGGACTTGCTTACAACGGTCTAGCAGGCGCAGGCCTCGGCTTGGCAGGAAATGGATTGGCTTACAATGGTATTGTCGACGGTGGTTACAACGCTGCTTACGGCTTGTCCGGTATCGCCAACGCTCCAGGCATTGCTCCTGCCAGTGGCGGTGCTCTGCCCATCTCTAGCGCCTCCCCCATCGCTCCCTCCGGTCTCTCAATAGCCTCTGAGAACGCCATCGAAGGTTTGCTCGCCGTGACTGGAAATCTGCCGTTCGTGAGTGCTGTAGCTTTGGATGCTGCTGTGCCCACCGCTGGGGCTGGATCTGTCGCATACAGTGGCGGTAACGGTAACATTGGCATCGTGAGTGATACTGGGTACGGCGCTGCTGTGGCTGATGGAATTGCTTACGGTAACGGTTTGGCCTACGGCAACGGTCTGGGCTACGGCAATGGTCTCCTAGCTAGCGCAGCTCTGGCTGACGGACTCGCCTACGGCCCAGGATTGGCTGCCGCACGTGGCTTCGGAGGTATTGCTGGCTCTGCTTATGGCGGATGCGGCTGTGGCGGTATCTACTAAATATTCTGATTCTCTCACAATAGAATATAATAAAATGAACTCGTATAAAAAACATTTGTTTGATTAATTTTACGTCTATATCACTGTTTTCATTTAATTCCTTGAAATGATTTTGACTTAATCCATAAACAATCGTCCACGAAACAATGGATCTTGAAACGTAAAGGCCGTGTTATACTAAATTAAATGAATTCGTTTTTAAATTAATATAGAATTTCACAATTTATTTTTTCATATTATTTAATATATCAATATATATATTCAAATAATCGGGCAAGTGCGAGTTAAACTCGCATGGAGAGGGTTCCGTACATGTTTAACTAAGTTCCATAAATTATATATTTTAATTTGACCAAATTTGTTGATGGTGACTAAAAAAAGTATGTAGGTATAGTGCTGGATTGTAGAGGGAAATTACTGAATACATTATCTATTGTTGAATTCTAAAAAAAAACCATTCTTGCAAATTAGCGAGCATCGCAATAGAGGCATTGTCGCACAGCTGAGAGGCAATGTTCGTGTGCCTAACTTCGCTTTACAAAAAATTGTATGTGATAATGTCCACTGCCACCCAACACGCTATGTACGAATACGAGACACGCGTGGTTTGCATGAATATGGCGACCACGCAGTTCAACGCTATGCACGCAGTACACGAAAACGTGCGTAGCTTCACTGCAAGAGGTGGGACCATATAGATTTTTCGTCTAAAGAACTATCTAGCAAAGCTCATGCCAATGCCATTCTATAAGTACAAAATATTTACGAGAAACACGAAACGTGTCTGTTCCACAAGGCGTATGATTCAAAAGTATGCTGCGTTATAGTTGTAATAGTCGTTAGTTTCATTTATGGGTGTGCTGCAGTGGAAACGTAGACCCATTTTTCAAACAAACGAACCCACGCAGTTAAAATGCGCCGCGTGCTTGTCCACAGCGTTTGCCGCAGTGGGACAGCACCTTAATTTATGCGCCGCGCCGCTGCGCTCAGTATTTTTATTAGTTTATCTCAAACCGATGAAAAATTAAAGACAGATAGATCTGCCATTAAAAGTGAAGTACGTAGTATGAAGACAAATCGGCAATATAAAGACAGCCGGTCGTTAGTGATGAAGAGCTTAAGACGTAATAATAATATCAAAAAACACTTACGAAATTATGCCGTCGTGCATCATAAACAGATGCAAAAACAATTCGTGTTTAAAGAAAAAGGATTTTGTGATTACGGTTGACAAGAAAGTAAGTAACCTATTCTCTGTGTAATTTTATTACTATTCACAATAATATTCGATGTCATTTGACAATATTATTCTCTCACACACATACGCAAATGCGCTCGTATATATTTTGTCTTCACTTATTTTGTCACCGTTGTTTACGATCGTTACGTCTTATTTTTTTGATAAATCTACGCAGTTTAAATAAGTCTTTCAAATCAAGCGTCGCGTAAAAAATATTTATTTATACCTTCACAGTAAGCCCTTTTCGATTGATATGTGATACGGTACAGTTTGCAAAACTTTATCTTAAAAGGGCCTTACCTACTTAACACATCCATGTCAGGGTCACAGAAATACAGTACAGTACTAAATTTAAACTCAAACGGTTAAGTATATTCGAAGCAAAATGGATGGTAACATTACAAGTGCCAATGAAATTGATAGGCAAGAATTGAGAAATATCCTATGTTCCTTTAAATACCAGTGGTAAGTGACGCCGAACGCCGAGACGAAGGTCACGGGTTACAATCCTACAATGAGCTTGAGCTTTCGGTGAAGGAAAACATCGCGAGGAAACCATAGCACGGTGGTAGGATACTTTGTAGTACCTACCCGCCTGGCTGGCTACCATCCTCAAGTTGAAAAGCTGTCGCCAAGCACCTTTCGGTGTGTTGAGCTGCACTTGAGAGCTAGTTCCCTTCTAGGCTTTGTGTGCTTACCACCATCGGCCACATCATCACTGACCATATGAGGTGAGATTGTGGTCAAACATAGGCCTATATAGGTAAAAAAAAACCAGTTCCTGGATGACCGAGCTTTGATCGTTTTTTTTTTTAGTAAATCGTGTTTTCTAATAATGAAACCTAGCTAGATCGATTTATTGCCCCCGAAACCCCCTGCATACCAAATTTCATGAAAATCGTTGGAGCCGTTTCAGAGATTCAGATTATATATATATATCCATGAATTGCTCGTTTAAAGATATTAGATAGACTTCTTATAGGTTTTCCTGTAATCTGTAGTATTATCTGTATTTTTTTCAAAATTTTTGGCCCAGTAGTTTCGGTAATAAGGGGGGGGGGTGGCCATTTTTCGCCTATTTTCTTAAATAACATCAAAACTATTTATATTAAAATTATAGAAAAAAAATATTTGAAATCCTCACAATATGCCCTTTCATTTGATGTATCACACAATATAGTCTGCTAAACTTTTTTTTTAATTTTCAAATTTACCCCCCAAAAGTAGCCCCCATGTTTGAAATTCATTTATTTACGTAACACATCCATGTTTGGGTCACCGACTTACATATGTGTACCAAGTTTCAACTCAATCCAGTCTAATATTTTCGGACAGACAGACAGACAGACAGACAGACAGACAGACAGACAGACAGACAGACAGACAGACAGACAGACAGACCGACAGACAAACAGACAGACGGACAGACGTACGAGTGATCCTATAAGGGTTCCGTTTTTTTTTTCTTTACAGTTTCGGAACCCTAAAAAGATAGTTGTAGGCGTAGCTATGTATGGACGAGGCTGGACTGGTGTCCATGGCTACAAAGACAATAATCCTCTCACTGGAACTGCTAGGGGACCTGTGAAGGGCACCTATCATATCATGTCTTGCGGGGAAGCTCAGTTCAGCTGCTTATGCAGTTAGAAAAATTAGGCAGCTAACAGATGTAGATACAGCTCGATTAGTTTATTTTAGCTATTTTCATAGTATTATGTCCTATGGTATTTTACTGTGGGGTAAGGCAGCTGACATAGAAACTATTTTTATTTTACAGAAAAGAGCAGTGCGAGCTATTTACAATTTGAATTCTCGGGCTTCCCTAAGGGATAAATTTAAACAAATCGGTATCCTCACTGTAGCGTCACAGTATGTTTATGCAAACATATTATTTGTTCATAAAAATATTGGTCTTTTTGTAAAAAAAAGCGACGTGCATTGTATCAATACTAGAAATAAGCATAAACTTGTTAATTCTGCTTATAGACTCCAAAAAGTGCATGGTTCGTTTTTAGGTCTGTGTACACGCTTTTATAATATGATACCTCTTTCACTTTTAACTTTGCCTTCACATAAATTTAAGGAACATATTAAGACCGTTTTAGTAAAAAAGGCTTATTATAATATTAACGAATATTTAAATGACAAAAAGGCTTGGGTGTAGCGCTCGCTTTTGCAGGATATATTTTATGTACCTAAATTATGAAGTTTAAAAGTTTTTTGAAAAGAGTAATTGCTGAGTTTATTGCCGGCTCTTCTCAGCAAAAGCTACCTTCCGAACCGTGCATTAGAGTCTGACTATTCATAAGTGCCTGTGAAGGTCTATTTGAAAAAATAATATTTCATTTCATTTCATTTCATTTCATTTCACCTGGCAAGATGGTGTCGTGGATTACAGAGAAATCGCGAATGGTATCACATCAGGCAAGTGGCAGTACCACTATGACAAGGATGCTCAAGCTCCTTATGTTTTCAATCCATCTACAGGTGACTTGATCAGCTATGATGATGCAACATCAGTTATCGAGAAAGGGAAATATGTGAGAAGTAACAAATTAGGTGGATTATTCGCATGGGAGATAGACGCAGATAATGGCGATATATTAAACGCAATGAATATTGGTCTTGGAAACAAGTCGTGATTGTTATCTGTGTATGATACTACTATTATTTAAGAATTATGATCGTGGTAATAAGTACGTAATTACATTATGAAATTGTATGCGTAGTTTTATGAAAGAAGAAAATTTAACTAAATATCCTCACACTGAAAGAAACATAATAATGACTCAAATAATGTACATTCATAGTTGTTAGTTCGTAGTTATGTAAGAAGACAATGGTGCCGATTCTATTGTTTACGAACATAACTAATATTAGTCAAGTCACCTCTCTTTCATGTTAACCTTGTCAGTTTAGTCCATGCCGTCGTAATGTACGGGTAAATAGTCGTGACCAATAAAGATCGCGCTTAAATTCACTTTGAAATAAGTGATCGGACTATCTCTGACAGGACTAAAATATCTTGCATGCCTTTCTCATATTTCTTAATAGAACGAGATATAGTGAGATTAAACTTGTTTAGTTTGTAATCAACAGAATCGGTGCCAAACTGTTGCCAAAGGGGATGAAATTATTATAATAAATTATAGGTGTCATTCCATTACTTTCTTTATATTTATTGCTTGTAAGTTTAAAAAAAAATGACACCTTTTAAAAATACAGTAATGTTCATTGAAACTTTATTTTAACTAGCATTCCACATCGCAGTTTTATCCACCATCCCCATGTAAAGTAAGGCATTGTATACTTAGGCCATTTTACACCTTGAGTTACATTATTGGAGCTTTCGGAGGGGTCTCTAATTTTTTGTTTTTAAAACAATCTATGTATACAATCACTCAGTAATAATATAAGTAGCATTGTACTGATTTTATAATCGGACACGTAGTTTTTGAATTTATTCATTACAAACAAAAATACAAATCATTTGTCTTTATAATATTATGTGTAAATTATTATTTTTTCAACATTGGGTCTACCCAATGTGGCCCAAAGCATGTAGGTACTATATTCTCTTATAATATTAAGTCAATGAAGATTTAAACCCTTTTAAGAGATCATAGCTATCAAAATTTATTAAGAAACATTATAGTTTAATATTTTACAGGTAAAATAATTCAATTGAAACTACAAAGTAGTACTTGTTACCAGTGATATTTATTAAATGTCATGAAACAAAATATTAACTTGACGTATCATGAATTATTTCTCAGTAGTAGTAGGGAGAGGCGCCGCAGCTGCATCCACAGCTGCCGGCAATAGAGACAGCGCCAGCGGCGGGCACGTCACCGCCGAATGTAACAGCGCCGATTATCGGCACCTGGCCAGTGACGACAGTGGTACCACCGACTCCCAACTCACCGGCGACTGCCACGTTTCCTTCACCAGCGCCGCCATAAGCAGGAGCAGCGAGTCCGGTCGCCAAACCGTAACCAAGACCGGCACCAGCAAGGGGGAGTCCACCAAAGCCAGCATTACCAAGACCCACGCCGGCGAGACCCGCACCGTATCCGTAGCCAAGACCATTAACAGCGTTAGGAAGACCAGCAAAACCTACGTCAGCGAGACCGAGACCCGCTCCGCATCCACAACCGCCGAGGTACTGGCTGAACACATTCTGGACCAAGCACGCTTGGATGCAGAACAACAGAATAGCGAAAGTGGACATGTTTTGATTGTTTTCAACGAAGTGCTGAACACAGAATGGTATCCGGACGTCACTGTAACCCATTTATACTGTGAACCAAAGTTGATAAATTATCAAGAAAATAAAACGTGACATAAAAAATTACAAACCCAGTTGTTATTATTAATATGAAATAAAGACACTATATATTTTTCGACATTACGGCACATACAATTTAAAAACTTCATTCTTTATCAGCTAAAAAGTAAACAATAGCCAATAAATAGTTAGTATAAAAGGGAAAATCCTCGATCGGAATACCATTCTAGTTCTGAGAATTAAAACGCAAACTACAATGTCTGCCAAAGCTGTCCTCGTCCTCTGTGCTCAGGCTCTCTTGGTTCAGGTAAATTGATTTAATTTGTTTTTTTTTATGTACCGTTTATTTTAGTATTGCTTGTAAGCTTAAATCAATCTTGTATGATTGTATGTCCTCGAAATACAAAAAACGTATTTTTTATCCCTATAAAACATTTAAATTCCTTCATTCTAAATGAAGGAGAAATCACGGGACAGAAGCTGGATAGCTTAAAAGATAAAAAAACAGCCAGAAAGATAAATTTCTTTCTATTTTCAGACCGCATTCAGCCAGTACCTTGGCGGCTGTGGCTGTGGCTTAACTGGTGCTGGCTTGGGTATCAACGGACTCGCTTACAACGGTCTAGCAGGCGCAGGCCTCGGCTTGGCAGGAAATGGATTGGCTTACAATAGTATTGTCGACGGTGGTTACAACGCTGCTTACGGCATGTCCGGTATCGCCAGCGCTCCAGGCATTGCTCCTGCCAGTGGCGGTGCTCTGCCCATCTCTAGCGCCTCCCCCATCGCTCCCTCCGGTCTCTCAATAGCCTCTGAGAACGCCATCGAAGGTTTGCTCGCCGTTACTGGAAATCTGCCATTCGTGAGTGCTGTAGCTTTGGATGCTGCTGTGCCCACCGCTGGAGCTGGATCTGTCGCATACAGTGCTGGTAACGGCAACATTGGCATCGTGAGTGACACTGGGTACGGCGCTGCTGTGGCTGATGGACTTGCTTACGGTAACGGCTTAGCCTATGGCAGCGGTCTGGCTTATGGCAACGGTCTGGGCTACGGCAATGGTCTCCTAGCTAGCGCAGCTCTGGCTGACGGACTCGCCTACGGCCCAGGATTGGCTGCCGCACGTGGCTTTGGAGGTATTGCTGGCGGATGCGGCTGTGGCGGTATCTACTAAATATTCTGATTCTCTCACCAAATAATGAATAAAATGAACTCGTATAAAAATCTTTTGTTTGATTAATGTTAGGTCTATATTGTATTTTCTATATAGTATTTTCCATTAATTATTTGTTGTAAATAATTCATTTTAAATTTATTTATTTTGAAATAATTGAATATAATATCAGATGCCTTTTTTTTATTATATGACGTATTATCTGTAGGCATAGGGCAGAAGTCATACACAAGAGGACATGTTAATACTTTCAAATAAATACGTTTTAGAATATCCAAAAAATACGCAATTAAATACACTTCCCGAAGCGGAGCGTAAACGTAAGATCAGTTATCTGACTCTCTGACTTCAAAACTGTCAGATTACAGCAGCTAAGTACATACCTAGTTATTTTATGTTTTTTAGTGCCTTTGAAGGTTTTATTTTGTGTTAAATGATTTTATTTTTCATGTTTAGTTTCATAGTTTTATGACTGACCTAGTATAATCATATAAACGGTCCTTTAATATTTTATCTACTCTCATATCGTAAAGTTCTAATTATGAAATCAAATACAGTACTTTAATGACCCACTTTATGCACACCCGTCTACAATGAAATTAAAAAATTATATAATAGTACAGTTTTCTTTTTTTTTTTTTTTATACTACTAAGGTAGCACGCAAGCATACGGCCCACCTGATGGAAAGTGGTTACCGTCGCCTATCGCCATTTGCAATACCAGAGATATTGCCAATGTGTTGCTGACCTGTTACTCGGTATTGTAATACCGAGAAGGCAAACTGGCTCTTAAGTGCAATTGCCGGAACACACCGGTAGGTGCTTGGCGACAAATTTTCAACTTGAGGGTGGTAGCCAGCCAGACGGGTACTACAAAGTACCCTACCACCGTGCTATGGTTTCCTCACAATGTTTTCCTTCACCGAAAGCTCAAGCACATTGTAGGATTCGAACCTTCGTCGCGGCATCCGACGTCACTACCACTGAGCTATCATCGCCTCAATTATTCTATTATATTTCTTCCCAAGATAATGCTATAAAATAACTTTTTTTCATGAAAGTACAAGTATTTGAACATGTCTGGCCACTTAAAATGTTTTTGGGTTTTAATACTTCAATTACTGTCAGTCAACATGTCAAACGAAATAATAAAGAAAAAAACATTATAAGTGGCCAGACATCAGGACTAAGTTATAATTTTAGATGCAAATTTACTTTGTCTGTGGAGATCTCAACTTAGGAGTTTTTCCCCACACGGATTTGGGCGCCATGATGATTAATGTTTGTTTATTTTATTGATTTTTTTGCATGCATATTTTATTTTGGCCTAAATGATAGAAAAATAGCAGTGATACTAAGGTGAAATAAATTTGGATCTGAAATTGTGGAGGCGACAATGGAAATGACGAATAATCGATACCCGTAAGTCATGAAAACCTATGACAAAATATAATCGATTGTTTGACCTTAAAATTACATAATCAGATGAGTTTAGATAAAGTACTGTATGATACTGCACATAATTAGGTATTAAAAACTCGGTGATACTATTAAGAACCTCGCCTGTGGCTCGGTTCTTAAACTCACACTCGTGTTTTAATAAACACCCCTATTATGCAACAGTATCATAACCTACTATAAAGAATTATCCCGTAATTCCTAACCGAGTTGTATCATCAGCTCAGCAACATAAGAAGATGCAAATATCTGAATAACTTTAGAAAGTATATGAAATATTTTTTTTTACAACTTGTGTTTTTTTACACATTATTGAAATTTTAGTAGGGATCCCTTATTTTTCTAGTAATGAATATAGCCTATGTTGCTCAGAGATAATGTAGCATGCTAATGGAGAAATAATTATTGAAATCGGTCCAGTAATTTTAGAGTTTATTCGATACAAACATTCAAAAATACAAATCTTTATTATTGTAGATGTAGATGGAATGTATTAAAACAATAACTAGGTATTTGTACCCAGATTGTGCATTTTTAGAGCTCTTCATAGTTTTTCAAGATTTCTTTCATTAATGTCGTGGCAAATCTTACATTTGCCACATATCGTCTGACACCACTGATGGACAGCTGTTTGTTTATAAAAATGTGACGTCATGCAAGCACTAGATAGCGTTTTAGTGGGAAAATTTAAATGAAATTAGAAAAATATGGCTTTCATATTAAGTAAATAAATATTTTTGTATCAGTTATTTAAATTTTAAATATTGATCATCAATTCAATTTTACATCGTACAAATAGTCCACCTGTATATGGTATACTAGCTGTTCCCCGCGTTATCACTCGCGTTTCCGGGATAAAAAGTAGCCTCACTCTTGTTTCTCATTATTTTGAAACGAGGGTATTAATCATAGGTATGAGATTAAAAAGAGTTTTATGCATTTTATTTGATTTATTTATTTATTTGAGGAATTCAATACAATTCAATTCTTTATTGCAGTCTGTACATATATATATACAATAGACATCAAGCAGTAACATAGAGCACATGACCCGAATAGGGTGTAGCAATTTATAATACAATACAATTAAATATAGTATTATAGGAAAAGAAAGGGAGACGGACCGATTTATATATTAGACACTATTTATTCTACATATTCAAAATAATTATTAGTGGAAAATGATGTCAAATGAGTCATTCATAAAATCATTCAAACAATAATAAGTAATAAATGTTTCAGGCGGTTTATAAATATGTTATCTTTTTCTTCATCTTTAATTTTGTCGGGTAATTTATTAAATATTTTTATTGACATAACGTGCGGACTAGAACTGTGCATTTTTAGTTTTGACGGAGGCAATATCAATTTGTGCTTGAACCTTGTTGGATGTCGTCGCGTTTGGTCAGCTTGCTTTTTATAAAAAATGGATTTTTTCTAACAAAAGTACATACCTGTAATATATAAATTGATGTCAAGGTGAGGATTTTGTGTGTGATAAAGTGTGGTCTGCAAGATTCGGGTTCTTTTATATTTACCAATACGAATGCACTTTTTTTGGGTGATAAAGATGTCTTGTACATTTACACTATTTCCCCATATAAGGATACCGTACCGGTATCGATTATTTAGTAGACAGCGCCACAGCCGCATCCACCGAAAGCAGGAGCAGCGAGACGTCCAAAACCAATTCCGGAACCGAAACCAGGTGCAGCAAGACTTCCGTAACCAGCTGGGGCTCCGAAGCCAGGAGCAGCAATGCCTCCATAGCTAAGTGTGGCACCCAAACCAGAGCCAAAGGCAAGACCGTCAGCCAGAGCCGCGCCACTTGCAATACCGTCGCTGACGATGCCAATGTTGCCGTTACCGGCACTGTATGCGACAGATCCAGCCCCAGCGCTGGGCACAGCAGCATCCAAGGCTACAGCACTCACGAATGGCAGATTTCCAGTAACGGCGAGCAAACCTTCGATGGCGTTCTCAGAGGCTATCGAGAGACCAGAGGGAGCGATGGGGGAGGCGCTAGAGATGGGCAGAGCACCACCACTGGCAGGAGCAATGCCTGGAGCGCTTGCGATACCGGACATGCCGTAAGCAGCGTTGTAACCACCGTCGACAATACCATTGTAAGCCAATCCATTTCCTGCCAAGCCGAGGCCTGTGCCTGCTAGCCCATTGTAAGCCAGTCCGTTGATACCCAAGCCAGCGCCAGCTAAGCCACACCCACAGCCAAGGTACTGGCTGAATGCTGTCTGAAAAAAGAGAAATAAAATTAGTTACCATTTGATTTAACGTATGAAGACTACCTATCCTATAGTATACTAGCTTTTCTCCCGTGATCCCCTATTTTACCTCCTTATGGGTTGAATTTTCGAAAATTCTTTCTTAGCAGCTTTAAATTTCAGGCTGATCCGTCAAGTGGTTTGAGCAGTACGTTGATAGATCAGTTAATGAGTCATTCAATCACGCTTTGAAATAAATAATACGAACATATTGAAAAAATACCTGAACCAGGAGGGCCTGAGCGCAGAGGACGAGGACAGCTTTGGCAGACATTGTCGTTTTAGTTGAGGGAACGAGAATATGTATTCAGATTGTTTATTTTTCTTTTTATATACTTTTTTTATCAGTTTATTATTATTATAAATTTCATAATTTAAATTTCATTTCTTTTGTCAGTAAACATGAATTGATTTCATTATATTTTTATTGTAAAATAAAAAAAATATGTCACGTTTCTATTTACACATTAATTTTATTATCGTTCTTGTGAACACTTGGGCCACTGTATAAATAGGTCATAGTGTTTTCAAAATATCATTCCGTGTTCAGCACTCCGTTGAAAACAATCAAACATGTCCACCTTCGCTATTCTGCTGTTCTGCATCCAAGCGTGCTTGGTACAGAATGTGTTCAGCCAGTACCTCGGCGGTTGCGGATGCGGAGCGGGTCTCGGTCTCTCTGACGTAGCTATTGCTGGTCTTCCTAACGCTATCAATGGTCTTGGCTACGGATACGGTGCGGGTCTCGCTGGCGTGGGTCTTGGTAATGCTGCCTTTGGTGGACTCCCTCTTGCTGGCGCTGGTCTTGGTTACGGAAGTGGTTTATCACTCGCTGGTCCTGCTTATGGCGGCGCTGGAGAAGGTAACGTGGCGGTCGCCGGTGAGTTGGGAGTCGGTGGTACCACGGTGGTCAGTGGCCAGGTGCCGATAATCGGCGCCGTTACATTCGGCGGTGACGTGCCCGCCGCTGGCGCTGTCTCTATTGCCGGCAGCTGTGGATGCAGCTGCGGCGCCTCTCCCTACTACTACTGAGAAATATTAAACAATTTGGGAAAATTAAATATTGAAGCATCAATTTTGTTTTTTTCATAGAACTAAGTAAAGCATCCTGGTTGCCATGCCAATAAAATTATCATAATGATATCTTTACTAATATACGTTAAATATTATGGACGTAATGACAATAATTTACTCTATTATTTTTTATTAATTTACCAGCATCCGTCCCGCGGTTTCACCCGCATGCCCGAGAAATCTTATGTTTTCCCGGAATAAAAAGTAACCTATATGTTATTCCAGGGTATGGATCTATCTATGTGCCAAGTTTTATCTAAATCCGTGCAGTGGTTTTTACATGAAAGAGTAACAAACGTCCATACATCCTTACAAACTATAGCATTTAAAATATTAGTAGGATAGGATGTAGGATTTACTCACATTAATATGAACTAAACACACTGTATATTTTTCGACATTACGGCACATGCAATTTAAAAACTTAATTCATTATCAGCTAAAAAGTAAACTATAGCCAATATAGTAATTATAAAAGGGAAAATCCTCGACAGGAATACCATTCTAGTTCTGTCAATTAAAACAAACACTACAATATCTGCGAAAGCTGTCCTCGTCCTCTGTGCTCAGGCTCTCTTGTTTCAGACTTTTTTTACCATCGGGATAATTATATGACGTATCATGTGTAGGTATAGAGTAGAAGTCATACACACGAGGACATGTTAATACCTTCAAGTAAATAGGTTTTAGAATATCCAAAAATACGCAAATAAAACAATTCCCGGCGCGGTGCGTAAAAGCAAGATCAGTTAATACGCACGCATATTATTATGTAGATTAAAAATGAAAAACTAGTCATCTAAATGCAAGCTAACGCACAAATGTGTTTAGTTATTTTATTGTTTCTAACTCTCTGACGTCAAAACTGTCAGATTACAGCACAGCTACATAGTTATTTTATGCTTTTTAGTGCCTTTGAAGATGGTTCTATTTTGTGTTAAATATTATTATTTTTCATGTTTAGTTTCTTATGTTTTATGACTGACCTAGTATAAGCATATTAGCGTTGTATACACGGCCACAGATCAAGCTACATATTTTTATTCTATTACAACCGCATAAGGTGCCGCAGTGTGTAGCTTGATCTGTGGCCGTCTGTACCTACTGTCCATTATCACGTCAAAAATACAATAAAGGTCTAAACGGTCCTTTAATATTTAATTTTAAAGAATTATCCCGTAATTCCTAACCGAGTTGTACCTTCCATCATCAGCTCAGCAACATAAATAGCTTTAGAAAGTAGGTATATGAAATATTTTTTTTATAACTTGAGCTTTTTTTCAAATAGAAGTTTTAGTTGGGAATCCTTATTTTTTCTAGTAATAAATATAGCCTATGTTGCTCAGAGATAATGTAGCATTCTAATGGAGAAATAATTATTGAAATCGGTCCAGTCATTTTAGAGTTTATTCGTTACAAACATACAAAAATACAAATCTTTATTATTGTAGATGTAGATGGAATGTATTAAAACAATAACTAGGTATTTGTACCCAGATTGTGCATTTTTAGAGCTCTTCATAGTTTTTCAAGATTTCTTTCATTAATGTCGTGGCAAATCTTACATTTGCCACATATCGTCTGACACCACTGATGGACAGCTGTTTGTTTATAAAAATGTGACGTCATGCAAGCACTAGATAGCGTTTTAGTGGGAAAATTTAAATGAAATTAGAAAAATATGGCTTTCATATTAAGTAAATAAATATTTTTGTATCAGTTATTTAAATTTTAAATATTGATCATCAATTCAATTTTACATCGTACAAATAGTCCACCTGTATATGGTATACTAGCTGTTCCCCGCGTTATCACTCGCGTTTCCGGGATAAAAAGTAGCCTCACTCTTGTTTCTCATTATTTTGAAACGAGGGTATTAATCATAGGTATGAGATTAAAAAGAGTTTTATGCATTTTATTTGATTTATTTATTTATTTGAGGAATTCAATACAATTCAATTCTTTATTGCAGTCTGTACATATATATATACAATAGACATCAAGCAGTAACATAGAGCACATGACCCGAATAGGGTGTAGCAATTTATAATACAATACAATTAAATATAGTATTATAGGAAAAGAAAGGGAGACGGACCGATTTATATATTAGACACTATTTATTCTACATATTCAAAATAATTATTAGTGGAAAATGATGTCAAATGAGTCATTCATAAAATCATTCAAACAATAATAAGTAATAAATGTTTCAGGCGGTTTATAAATATGTTATCTTTTTCTTCATCTTTAATTTTGTCGGGTAATTTATTAAATATTTTTATTGACATAACGTGCGGACTAGAACTGTGCATTTTTAGTTTTGACGGAGGCAATATCAATTTGTGCTTGAACCTTGTTGGATGTCGTCGCGTTTGGTCAGCTTGCTTTTTATAAAAAATGGATTTTTTCTAACAAAAGTACATACCTGTAATATATAAATTGATGTCAAGGTGAGGATTTTGTGTGTGATAAAGTGTGGTCTGCAAGATTCGGGTTCTTTTATATTTACCAATACGAATGCACTTTTTTTGGGTGATAAAGATGTCTTGTACATTTACACTATTTCCCCATATAAGGATACCGTACCGGTATCGATTATTTAGTAGACAGCGCCACAGCCGCATCCACCGAAAGCAGGAGCAGCGAGACGTCCAAAACCAATTCCGGAACCGAAACCAGGTGCAGCAAGACTTCCGTAACCAGCTGGGGCTCCGAAGCCAGGAGCAGCAATGCCTCCATAGCTAAGTGTGGCACCCAAACCAGAGCCAAAGGCAAGACCGTCAGCCAGAGCCGCGCCACTTGCAATACCGTCGCTGACGATGCCAATGTTGCCGTTACCGGCACTGTATGCGACAGATCCAGCCCCAGCGCTGGGCACAGCAGCATCCAAGGCTACAGCACTCACGAATGGCAGATTTCCAGTAACGGCGAGCAAACCTTCGATGGCGTTCTCAGAGGCTATCGAGAGACCAGAGGGAGCGATGGGGGAGGCGCTAGAGATGGGCAGAGCACCACCACTGGCAGGAGCAATGCCTGGAGCGCTTGCGATACCGGACATGCCGTAAGCAGCGTTGTAACCACCGTCGACAATACCATTGTAAGCCAATCCATTTCCTGCCAAGCCGAGGCCTGTGCCTGCTAGCCCATTGTAAGCCAGTCCGTTGATACCCAAGCCAGCGCCAGCTAAGCCACACCCACAGCCAAGGTACTGGCTGAATGCTGTCTGAAAAAAGAGAAATAAAATTAGTTACCATTTGATTTAACGTATGAAGACTACCTATCCTATAGTATACTAGCTTTTCTCCCGTGATCCCCTATTTTACCTCCTTATGGGTTGAATTTTCGAAAATTCTTTCTTAGCAGCTTTAAATTTCAGGCTGATCCGTCAAGTGGTTTGAGCAGTACGTTGATAGATCAGTTAATGAGTCATTCAATCACGCTTTGAAATAAATAATACGAACATATTGAAAAAATACCTGAACCAGGAGGGCCTGAGCGCAGAGGACGAGGACAGCTTTGGCAGACATTGTCGTTTTAGTTGAGGGAACGAGAATATGTATTCAGATTGTTTATTTTTCTTTTTATATACTTTTTTTATCAGTTTATTATTATTATAAATTTCATAATTTAAATTTCATTTCTTTTGTCAGTAAACATGAATTGATTTCATTATATTTTTATTGTAAAATAAAAAAAATATGTCACGTTTCTATTTACACATTAATTTTATTATCGTTCTTGTGAACACTTGGGCCACTGTATAAATAGGTCATAGTGTTTTCAAAATATCATTCCGTGTTCAGCACTCCGTTGAAAACAATCAAACATGTCCACCTTCGCTATTCTGCTGTTCTGCATCCAAGCGTGCTTGGTACAGAATGTGTTCAGCCAGTACCTCGGCGGTTGCGGATGCGGAGCGGGTCTCGGTCTCTCTGACGTAGCTATTGCTGGTCTTCCTAACGCTATCAATGGTCTTGGCTACGGATACGGTGCGGGTCTCGCTGGCGTGGGTCTTGGTAATGCTGCCTTTGGTGGACTCCCTCTTGCTGGCGCTGGTCTTGGTTACGGAAGTGGTTTATCACTCGCTGGTCCTGCTTATGGCGGCGCTGGAGAAGGTAACGTGGCGGTCGCCGGTGAGTTGGGAGTCGGTGGTACCACGGTGGTCAGTGGCCAGGTGCCGATAATCGGCGCCGTTACATTCGGCGGTGACGTGCCCGCCGCTGGCGCTGTCTCTATTGCCGGCAGCTGTGGATGCAGCTGCGGCGCCTCTCCCTACTACTACTGAGAAATATTAAACAATTTGGGAAAATTAAATATTGAAGCATCAATTTTGTTTTTTTCATAGAACTAAGTAAAGCATCCTGGTTG
This sequence comes from Tethea ocularis, assembly GCA_963555595.1. NCBI lineage: Eukaryota > Metazoa > Arthropoda > Insecta > Lepidoptera > Drepanidae > Tethea > Tethea ocularis. The sequence goes on along the minus strand of OY741983.1, from coordinate 1,755,587 downwards.
CCATGCCAATAAAATTATCATAATGATATCTTTACTAATATACGTTAAATATTATGGACGTAATGACAATAATTTACTCTATTATTTTTTATTAATTTACCAGCATCCGTCCCGCGGTTTCACCCGCATGCCCGAGAAATCTTATGTTTTCCCGGAATAAAAAGTAACCTATATGTTATTCCAGGGTATGGATCTATCTATGTGCCAAGTTTTATCTAAATCCGTGCAGTGGTTTTTACATGAAAGAGTAACAAACGTCCATACATCCTTACAAACTATAGCATTTAAAATATTAGTAGGATAGGATGTAGGATTTACTCACATTAATATGAACTAAACACACTGTATATTTTTCGACATTACGGCACATGCAATTTAAAAACTTAATTCATTATCAGCTAAAAAGTAAACTATAGCCAATATAGTAATTATAAAAGGGAAAATCCTCGACAGGAATACCATTCTAGTTCTGTCAATTAAAACAAACACTACAATATCTGCGAAAGCTGTCCTCGTCCTCTGTGCTCAGGCTCTCTTGTTTCAGACTTTTTTTACCATCGGGATAATTATATGACGTATCATGTGTAGGTATAGAGTAGAAGTCATACACACGAGGACATGTTAATACCTTCAAGTAAATAGGTTTTAGAATATCCAAAAATACGCAAATAAAACAATTCCCGGCGCGGTGCGTAAAAGCAAGATCAGTTAATACGCACGCATATTATTATGTAGATTAAAAATGAAAAACTAGTCATCTAAATGCAAGCTAACGCACAAATGTGTTTAGTTATTTTATTGTTTCTAACTCTCTGACGTCAAAACTGTCAGATTACAGCACAGCTACATAGTTATTTTATGCTTTTTAGTGCCTTTGAAGATGGTTCTATTTTGTGTTAAATATTATTATTTTTCATGTTTAGTTTCTTATGTTTTATGACTGACCTAGTATAAGCATATTAGCGTTGTATACACGGCCACAGATCAAGCTACATATTTTTATTCTATTACAACCGCATAAGGTGCCGCAGTGTGTAGCTTGATCTGTGGCCGTCTGTACCTACTGTCCATTATCACGTCAAAAATACAATAAAGGTCTAAACGGTCCTTTAATATTTAATTTTAAAGAATTATCCCGTAATTCCTAACCGAGTTGTACCTTCCATCATCAGCTCAGCAACATAAATAGCTTTAGAAAGTAGGTATATGAAATATTTTTTTTATAACTTGAGCTTTTTTTCAAATAGAAGTTTTAGTTGGGAATCCTTATTTTTTCTAGTAATAAATATAGCCTATGTTGCTCAGAGATAATGTAGCATTCTAATGGAGAAATAATTATTGAAATCGGTCCAGTCATTTTAGAGTTTATTCGTTACAAACATACAAAAATACAAATCTTTATTATTGTAGATGTAGATGGAATGTATTAAAACAATAACTAGGTATTTGTACCCAGATTGTGCATTTTTAGAGCTCTTCATAGTTTTTCAAGATTTCTTTAATTAATGTCGTGGCAAATCTTACATTTGCCACATATCGTCTGACACCACTGATGGACAGCTGTTTGTTTATAAAAATGTGACGTCATGCAAGCACTAGGCAGCGTTTTAGCGTGAAAATTTAAATGAAATTAGAAAAATATGGCTTTCACTTATGTGAAAAATATTTATTTACTTTATAGTAAATAAAATAATATTTACTTTATAGTAAATAAAATAATATTTACTTTATAGTAAATAAATATTTTTGTATAAATTATTTAAATTTTAAATATTGTTCATCAATTAAATTTTACATCGTACAAATAGTCGACCTGTATATGGTACACTAGGTGTTCCCCGCATTTTCACTCACGTTTCCGGGATAAAAAGTAGCCTCACTCTTGTTTCTCATTATTTTGAAACGATATATATGTGATATATATGTGAGAAGTAAAAAGAAATTTCATGCATTTAATTTGATTTATTTATTTATTTGAGGAATATCGATTTATTTAGTAGACAGCGCCACAGCCGCATCCACCGAAAGCAGGAGCAGCGAGACGTCCAAAACCAAGTCCGGAACCGAAACCAGGTGCAGCAAGACCTCCGTAACCAGCTGCGGCTCCGAAGCCAGGAGCAGCAATGCCTCCATAGCCAAGTGTGGCACCCAAACCAGAGCCAAAGGCAAGACCATCAGCCAGAGCCGCGCCACTTGCAATACCGTCGCTGACGATGCCAATGTTGCCGTTACCGGCACTGTATGCGACAGATCCAGCTCCAGCGGTAGGCACAGCAGCATCCAAGGCTACAGCACTCACGAATGGCAGATTTCCAGTAACGGCGAGCAAACCTTCGATGGCGTTCTCAGAGGCTATCAAGAGACCAGAGGGAGCGATGGGGGAGGCGCTAGAGATGGGCAGAGCACCGCCACTGGCAGGAGCAATGCCTGGAGCGCTGGCGATACCGGACATGCCGTAAGCAGCGTTGTAACCACCGTCGACAATACCATTGTAAGCCAATCCATTTCCTGCCAAGCCGAGGCCTGCGCCTGCTAGCCCATTGTAAGCCAGTCCGTTGATACCCAAGCCAGCGCCAGCTAAGCCACACCCACAGCCAAGGTACTGGCTGAATGCTGTCTGAAAATAGAAAAATAAAATTAATTACCTTTTGATTTAACGTGTGAAGACTACCTACCCTATAGTATACTAGCTTTTCTCCCGTGATCCCCTATTTTACCCCCTTATGGGTTGAATTTTCAAAAATTCTTTCTTAGCAGCTTTAAATTTCAGGCTGATCCGTCAAGTGGTTTAAGCTGTACGTTGATAGATCAGTTAATGAGTCATTCAATCACGCTTTGAAATAAATTATACGAACATATTTAAAAAATACCTGAACCAGGAGGGCCTGAGCGCAGAGGACGAGGACAGCTTTGGCAGACATTGTCGTTTTAGTTGAGGGAACGAGAATTTGTATTCAGATTGCTTTTTTTTCTTTTTATATACTTTTTTATCAGTTTATTATTATTATAAATTTCATAATTTAAATTTCATTTCTTTTGTCAGTAAACACGAATTGATTTCATTATATTTTTATTGTAATAAAGTAAAATAAAAAAAATATGTCACGTTTCTATTTACACATTAATTTTATTATCGTTCTTTTGAACACTTGGGCCACTGTATAAATAGGTCATAGGTGTTTTCAAAATATTATTCCGTGTTCAGCACTCCGTTGAAAACAATCAAACATGTCCACCTTCGCTATCCTGTTATTCTGCATCCAAGCGTGCTTGGTCCAGAACGTGTTCAGCCAGTACCTCGGCGGTTGCGGATGCGGAGCAGGTCTCGGTCTCTCTGACGTAGCTATTGCTGGCCTTCCTAATGCTATCAATGGTCTTGGCTACGGATACGGTGCGGGTCTCGCTGGCGTGGGTCTTGGTAATGCTGCCTTTGGTGGACTCCCCCTTGCTGGCGCTGGTCTTGGTTACGGAAGTGGTTTATCACTAGCTGGTCCTGCTTATGGCGGTGCTGGAGAAGGTAACGTGGCGGTCGCTGGTGAGTTGGGAGTCGGTGGTACCACTGTGGTCAGTGGCCAGGTGCCGATAATCGGCGCTGTTACATTCGGCGGTGACGTGCCCGCCGCTGGCGCTGTCTCTATTGCCGGCAGCTGTGGATGCAGCTGCGGTGCCTCTCCTTACTACTACTGAGAAATATTAAACAATTTAGGAAAATAAAATATTGAAGCATCAATTTTGTTTTTTCCGTTGTTAGAACTAAGTAAAAATCTTGGTTGCCATCCCATTAACATTATCATAATGATATCGTTACTAATGTACCTATAATATAGACTTCATGAAACATACAAAAATGACAATAAAATTAATAATATAAATAAATAAATATCCTTGGACATTCTTCACACACGGTCTGATCCCAAACTAAGCAGAGCTTTTACTATGGAAACCAGATAACTGATATACTATATATACTACTTTTTTTTGTAAATTAATACTTAAATAGCTAATTACACCCAGACCCAGGACAAAAAAACATGATGGATGGGAATCGAACCCACGACCAGCAGCGCGATAGGTGGCGTCTTAACCAACTGCGCCAACTGGACTGTCATTACATTGTAAATTTAATCTATTATTTTTATTAATTTACCAGCTTCCGCCCCGCGGTTTCACCCGCATGCCAGAGGGATCTTATTTTTTTCCCAGAATAAAAAGTAACATATATATTATTCCAGGGTATGATCTATCTGTGCCAATTAAAAGAGTAACAAATATCTATACATCCGCACATATGTTCGCACTTTTATAACATTAAGTAGGATTTACTCATAGCAAAGAAAAAAATGCGATTATAACATAAGGAAAAACATTTCCTCTTTTTATATCTCAAAGAGAAACGATGCCAGTGGGCAGTTACTGGGAACCTTCCCGATGATCAGCACTATAACATACATTCTTAATAACTGTATTTTGTATAATTTTGTCTAAATAATGGAATTAAAGTACTGTAAACAGTATAAAATCTAAACTAAATAACTACATTTTATAACTACAAACTACAATGTCTGCGAAAGCTGTCCTCGTCCTCTGTGCTCAGGCTCTCTTGTTTCAGACTTTTTTTACCATCGGGATAATTATATGACGTATCATGTGTAGGTATAGAGTAGAAGTCATACATACGAGGACATGTTAATACCTTCAAGTAAATAGATTATAGAATAACCAAAAAAATACGCAAATAAAACAAGTCCTGGCGCGGTGCGTAAAAGCAAGATCAGTTAATACGCACGCATATTATTATGTAGATTATAAATGAAAAACTAGTCATCTAAATGCAAGCTAACGCACAAATGTGTTTAGTTATTTTATTGTTTCTAACTCTCTGACGTCAAAACTGTCAGATTACAGCACAGCTACATAGTTATTTTATGCTTTTTAGTGCCTTTGAAGGTGGTTCTATTTTGTGTTAAATGTTATTATTTTTCATGTTTAGTTTCTTATGTTTTATGACTGACCTAGTATTAGCATATTAGCGTTGTACACACGGCCACAGATCAAGCTACATATTTTTATTCTATTACAACCGCATAAGGTGCCGCAGTGTGTAGCTTGATCTGTGGCCGTCTGTACCTACTGTCCATTATCACGTCAAAAATACTATAAAGGTCTAAACGGTCCTTTAATATTTAATTTTAAAGAATTATCCCGTAATTCCTAACCGAGTTGTACCTCCCATCATCAGCTCAGCAACATAAAAAGATGAAAATATATCTGAATAGCTTTAGAAAGTAGGTATATGAAATATATTTTTTATAACTTGGGTTTTTTTACAAATAGAAGTTTTAGTTGGGAATCCTTATTTTTTCTAGTAATAAATATAGCCTATGTTGCTCAGAGATAATGTAGCATTCTAATGGAGAAATAATTATTGAAATCGGTCCAGTCATTTTAGAGTTTATTCGTTACAAACATACAAAAATACAAATCTTTATTATTGTAGATGTAGATGGAATGTATTAAAACAATAACTAGGTATTTGTACCCAGATTGTGCATTTTTAGAGCTCTTCATAGTTTTTCAAGATTTCTTTAATTAATGTCGTGGCAAATCTTACATTTGCCACATATCGTCTGACACCACTGATGGACAGCTGTTTGTTTATAAAAATGTGACGTCATGCAAGCACTAGGTAGCGTTTTAGCGTGAAAATTTAAATGAAATTAGAAAAATATGGCATTCACTTATGTGAAAAATATTTATTTACTTTATAGTAAATAAAATATTTATTTACTTTATAGTAAATAAAATAATATTTACTTTATAGTAAATAAATATTTTTGTATAAATTATTTAAATTTTAAATATTGTTCATCAATTCAATTTTACATCGTACCAATAGTCGACCTGTATATGGTACACTAGGTGTTCCCCGCATTTTCACACACGTTTCCGGGATAAAAAGTAGCCTCACTCTTGTTTCTCATTATTTTGAAACGATATATATATATGTGAGAAGTAAAAAGAATTTCATGCATTTAATTTGATTTATTTATTTATTTGAGGAATATCGATTTATTTAGTAGACAGCGCCACAGCCGCATCCACCGAAAGCAGGAGCAGCGAGACGTCCAAAACCAAGTCCGGAACCGAAACCAGGTGCAGCAAGACCTCCGTAACCAGCTGCGGCTCCGAAGCCAGGAGCAGCAATGCCTCCATAGCCAAGTGTGGCACCCAAACCAGAGCCAAAGGCAAGACCATCAGCCAGAGCCGCCCCACTTGCAATACCGTCGCTGACGATGCCAATGTTGCCGTTACCGGCACTGTATGCGACAGATCCAGCTCCAGCGGTAGGCACAGCAGCATCCAAGGCTACAGCACTCACGAATGGCAGATTTCCAGTAACGGCGAGCAAACCTTCGATGGCGTTCTCAGAGGCTATCGAGAGACCAGAGGGAGCGATGGGGGAGGCGGTAGAGATGGGCAGAGCACCGCCACTGGCAGGAGCAATGCCTGGAGCGCTGGCGATACCGGACATGCCGTAAGCAGCGTTGTAACCACCGTCGACAATACCATTGTAAGCCAATCCATTTCCTGCCAAGCCGAGGCCTGTGACTGCTAGCCCATTGTAAGCCAGTCCGTTGATACCCAAGCCAGCGCCAGCTAAGCCACACCCACAGCCAAGGTACTGGCTGAATGCTGTCTGAAAATAGAAAAATAAAATTAATTACCTTTTGATTTAACGTGTGAAGACTACCTACCCTATAGTATACTAGCTTTTCTCCCGTGATCCCCTATTTTACCCCCTTATGGGTTGAATTTTCAAAAATTCTTTCTTAGCAGCTTTAAATTTTAGGCTGATCCGTCAAGTGGTTTGAGCTGTACGTTGATAGATCAGTTAATGAGTCATTCAATCACGCTTTGAAATAAATAATACGAACATATTTAAAAAATACCTGAACCAGGAGGGCCTGAGCGCAGAGGACGAGGACAGCTTTGGCAGACATTGTCGTTTTAGTTGAGGGAACGAGAATTTGTATTCAGATTGCTTTTTTTTCTTTTTATATACTTTTTTATCAGTTTATTATTATTATAAATTTCATAATTTAAATTTCATTTCTTTTGTCAGTAAACACGAATTGATTTCATTATATTTTTATTGTAAAAAAGTAAAATAAAAAAAAATATGTCACGTTTCTATTTACACATTAATTTTATTATCGTTCTTTTGAACACTTGGGCCACTGTATAAATAGGTCATAGGTGTTTTCAAAATATCATTCCGTGTTCAACACTCCGTTGAAAACAATCAAACATGTCCACCTTCGCTATCCTGTTGTTCTGCATCCAAGCGTGCTTGGTCCAGAACGTGTTCAGCCAGTACCTCGGCGGTTGCGGATGCGGAGCAGGTCTCGGTCTCTCTGACGTAGCTATTGCTGGCCTTCCTAATGCTATCAATGGTCTTGGCTACGGATACGGTGCGGGTCTCGCTGGCGTGGGTCTTGGTAATGCTGCCTTTGGTGGACTCCCCCTTGCTGGCGCCGGTATGGGTTACGGTTTAGCTGCTCCTGCTTACGGCGGCGCTGGTGAAGGTAATGTAGCAGTCGCCGGTGAGTTGGGAGTCGGTGGTACCACTGTGGTCAGTGGCCAGGTGCCGATAATCGGCGCTGTTACATTCGGCGGTGACGTGCCCGCCGCTGGCGCTGTCTCTATTGCCGGCAGCTGTGGATGCAGCTGCGGTGCCTCTCCTTACTACTACTGAGAAATATTAAACAATTTGGGAGAATAAAATATTGAAGCATCAATTTTGTTTTTTTCGTTGTTAGAACTAAGTAAAAATCCTGGTTGCCATCCCATTAACATTATCATAATTATATCTTTACTAATGTACCTATAATATAGACTTCATGAAACATACAAAAATGACAATAAAATTAATAATAATATAAATAAATAAATATCCTGGGACATTCTTCACACACGGTTATCTGATCCCAAACTAAGCAGAGATTGTACTATGGAAACCAGATAACTGATATACTATATATACTACTTTTTTTTTTGTAAATACATACTTAAATAGATAATTATACCCAGACCCAGGACAAACAGACATGTTCATGCACACAAATGTTTGTCCTGGATGGGAATCGAACCCACGACCAGCAGCGCGATAGGTGGCGTCTTAACCAACTGCGCCAACTGGACTACATTGTAAATTTAATCTTTTATTTTTATTAATTTACCAGCTTCCGCCCCGCGGTTTCACCCGCATGCTAGAGGGATCTTATGTTTTCCCAGAATAAAAAGTAACTTATATATTATTCCAGGGTATGATCTATCTGTGCCAAGTAAAAGAGTAACAAATATCTATACATCCTCACAAATCTTCGCACTTTTATAACATTAAGTAGGATTTACTCATAGCATTATAACTTAAGGAAAAACATTTCATCTTTTGACATCTCAAAGAGAAACGATACCAGTGGGCAGTTACTGGGAACCTTCCCGATGATCGGCACCAGCACACGCCTCGAGGGAAATTCACTATAAAATACATTGTTAATAACTGTATTTTGTATAATTTTGTCTAAATAATGGTATAAAAGTACTGTAGACAGTATAAAATCGAGTCTAAATAACTATATTTTGTATAATATTCATAATAAATATTGTATAATTTAATATTTCTTACCATACGCATCATCTTCTTTACATAGTATGTATAAAACAAAATCGCTCTAGCTGTCTGTACTTCAAATCCGTTCAGTAGTTTTTACATGAAAGAGTAACAAACATTCATCCATAGGTACTCAAACTTTCGCATTTATATATTAGTAGGGTAATAATATGTAGGATTTCCTCACAAAAAATAAAAAAAATGCGATTACAACATGAGAAACAAGTTTCTGTCACAAATTTCATTTTTGGTACAAGCTTTTATTGCCGACTACTTTTTTGCACAGTCTTCAACTACTCGTTAAGACGGTTCCAATGAGCCCAAATTAGATGGGGTTATGTGGTTTTATTACCATTACGGAGTTCCTATGGCCACCTTCCAGCTCCATCATCAGATCAGCTCCACGTCATCATAATATTAAATAATCACGCGATTTGCATATTCGTGTAAAATTTCAGCTAAATCGGAAACCGGAAAATGGGTCAAATTTATCTTGCAAAATTCCATTATTGCAGGGACAGGTGAAAGAAAATAAAGCTCTTCTGCCATCTCAAAACGAAACGCAGCGTTTCGTTCAAAGTTCCCACTTTGCCGATGATGCCGGCACCAGCTCACGCCTCGAGGGAAAATCACTACAAAATATGCAAAAAAAGTAGAGTCGGCAATAAAAGCTTGTACCAAAAATGAATTTTTTGACAGAAACTTGTTTCTCATGTTATAATCGCATTTTTTCAATTTGCTGTGAGTAAATCTACATCTTACCCTACTAATAGTACTAAATGCGAAAGTTTGAGTATGGATGAATGTTTGTTACTCATTCATGTAAAAACTTCTGAACGGATTTGAACTCGGCACATAGATAGACCATACCCTGAAATAACATATAGGTTACTTTTTATTCCGCGAAAACATAAGATCCCTCGGGCATGCGGAAACCGTGGGGATTAATAAAAATAATAGATTAAATTTTATTGTCATTTTTGTATGTTTCATGAAGTCTATATTATAGGTACATTAGTAAAGATATCATTATGATAATGTTAATGGGATGGCAACCAGGATTTTTACTTAGTTCTAACAACGAAAAAAACAAAATTGATGCTTCAATATTTTATTTTCCCAAATTGTTTAATATTTCTCAGTAGTAGTAAGGAGAGGCACCGCAGCTGCATCCACAGCTGCCGGCAATAGAGACAGCGCCAGCGGCGGGTACGTCCCCGCCGAATGTAACAGCGCCGATTATCGGCACCTGGCCACTGACCACAGTGGTACCACCGACTCCCAACTCACCGGCGACCGCCACGTTACCTTCTCCAGAACCGCCATAAGCAGGACCAGCTAGTGATAAACCACTTCCGTAACCAAGACCAGCGCCAGCAAGGGGGAGTCCACCAAAGGCAGCATTACCAAGACCCACGCCGGCGAGACCCGCACCGTATCCGTAGCCAAGACCATTGATAGCGTTAGGAAGGCCAGCAATAGCTACGTCAGAGAGACCGAGACCTGCTCCGCATCCGCAACCGCCGAGGTACTGGCTGAACACGTTCTGGACCAAGCACGCTTGGATGCAGAACAACAGGATAGCGAAGGTGGACATGTTTGATTGTTTTCAACGGAGTGCTGAACACGGAATAATATTTAAAAAAAACATATGACCTATTTATACAGTGGCCCAAGCGTTCACAAGAACGATAATAAAATTAATGTGTAAATAGAAACGTGACATATTTTTTTTATTTTACTTTATTACAATAAAAACATAATGAAATCAATTCATGTTTACTGACAAAAGAAATGAAATATAAATTATGAAATTTATAATAATAATAAACTGATAAAAAAGTATATAAAAAGAAAAAAAAAACAATCTGAATACATATTCTCGTTCCCTCAACTAAAACGACAATGTCTGCCAAAGCTGTCCTCGTCCTCTGCGCTCAGGCCCTCCTGGTTCAGGTATTTTTTAAATATGTTCGTATTATTTATTTCAAAGCGTGATTGAATGACTCATTAACGGATCTATCAACGTACAGCTCAAACCACTTGACGGATCAGCCTGAAATTTAAAGCTGCTAAGAAATAATTTTTGAAAATTCAACCCATAAGGGGGTAAAATAGGGGATCACGGGAGAAAAGCTAGTATACTATAGGGTAGGTAGTCTTCACACGTTAAATCAAAAGGTAATTAATTTTATTTTTCTATTTTCAGACAGCATTCAGCCAGTACCTTGGCTGTGGGTGTGGCTTAGCTGGCGCTGGCTTGGGTATCAACGGACTGGCTTACAATGGGCTAGCAGGCACAGGCCTCGGCTTGGCAGGAAATGGATTGGCTTACAATGGTATTGTCGACGGTGGTTACAACGCTGCTTACGGCATGTCCGGTATCGCCAGCGCTCCAGGCATTGCTCCTGCCAGTGGCGGTGCTCTGCCCATCTCTAGCGCCTCCCCCATCGCTCCCTCTGGTCTCTCGATAGCCTCTGAGAACGCCATCGAAGGTTTGCTCGCCGTTACTGGAAATCTGCCATTCGTGAGTGCTGTAGCCTTGGATGCTGCTGTGCCTACCGCTGGAGCTGGATCTGTCGCATACAGTGCCGGTAACGGCAACATTGGCATCGTCAGCGACGGTATTGCAAGTGGCGCGGCTCTGGCTGACGGTCTTGCCTTTGGCTCAGGTTTGGGTGCCACACTTGGCTATGGAGGCATTGCTGCTCCTGGCTTCGGAGCCGCAGCTGGTTACGGAGGTCTTGCTGCACCTGGTTTCGGTTCCGGACTTGGTTTTGGACGTCTCGCTGCTCCTGCTTTCGGTGGATGCGGCTGTGGCGCTGTCTACTAAATAAATCGATATTCCTCAAATAAATAAATAAATCAAATTAAATGCATGAAATTCTTTTTACTTCTGACACATATGATTAATACCGTCGTTTCAAAATAATGAGAAACAAGAGTGAGGCTACTTTTTATCCCGGAAACGCGAGTGAAAACGCGGGGAACAGCTAGTATACCATATACAGGTCGACTATTTGTACGATGTAAAATTGAGTTGATGAACAATATTTAAAATTTAAATAATTGATACAAAAATATTTATTTACTTAATGTGAAAGCCATATTTTTCTAATTTCATTTATATTTTCACGCTAAAACGCTACCTAGTGCTTGCATGACGTCACATTTTTATAAACAAACAGCTGTCCATCAGTGGTGTCAGACGATATGTGGCAAATGTAAGATTTGCCACGGAATTAATTAAAGAAATCTTGAAAAACTATGAAGAGCTCTAAAATGCACAATCTGGGTACAAATACCTAGTTATTGTTTTAATACATTCCATCTACATCTACAATAATAAAGATTTGTATTTTTGTATGTTTGTAACGAATAAACTCTAAAATGACTGGACCGATTTCAATAATTATTTCTCCATTAGAATGCTACATTATCTCTGAGCAACATAGGCTATATTTATTACTAGAAAAAATAAGGATTCCCAACTAAAACTTCTATTTGTAAAAAAACCCAAGTTATAAAAAAAATATTTCATATACCTACTTTCTAAAGCTATTCAGATATATTTGCATCTTTTTATGTTGCTGAGCTGATGATGGAAGGTACAACTCGGTTAGGAATTACGGGATAATTCTTTAAAATTAAATATTAAAGGACCGTTTAGACCTTTATCTACTCTCATATCGTAATGTTCTTATTATGAAATCAAAAACAGTACTTCAATGACCCACTTTATGCACACCCGTGTATAATGAAATTAAAAAAATATATTATAGCACAGTTTTCTTCCCAAGATAATGCTATAAAATAACTTTTTTTCAATAAAGTACAAGTATTTGGACATGTCTGGCCACTTATAATGTTTTTTGGGTTTTAATACTTCAATTACTATCAGTCAACTTGTCAAACGAAATAATAATAGTAGTTTATGATACTGTTGCATAATAGGGGTTATTAAACACGAGTGTGAGTTTAAGTACCGAGCCGTAGGCGAGGTTCTTAATAGTATCACACGAGTTTTTAATACCTAATTATGTGCAGTATCATACAGTACTTTATCTAAACTCATATAAATAATGTAATTTAAAGGTAAAAAATCGATAATATTTTGTCATAGGTTTTCATGACTTACGGGTATCGATTATTCGTCATTTCCACTGCCGCCTCCACAATTTCAGATCCAAGTTTATTTCACCTTAGTATCACTGCTATTTTTCTATCATTTATGGCCAAATTAAAATATGTATGCAAAAAAATTAATAAAATAAACAAACATTAATTATCATGGCGCCCAAATCCTTGTTGGGAAAAACTCACTACCGCAAACGCGACTACAGAGTAAATTTGCATCTAAAATTGAATTGGTACTGACTGATTGATTCCTAATTGTTTACAAAGAGAATATAATACGACGTTTAATTGTTTAGTCATGTCTGGCCACTTATAATTTTTTTTTCTTTATTATTTCGTTTGACAAGTTGACTGACAGTAATTGAAGTATTAAAACCCAAAAAACATTATGAGTGGCCAGACATGTCCAAATACTTGTACTTTAATGAAAAAAATTTATTTTATAGCATTATCTTGGGAAGAAAACTGTGCTATAATATAATTTTTTAATTTCATTATACACGGGTGTGCATAAAGTGTGTCATTAAAGTACTGTTTTTGATTTCATAATAAGAACATTACGATATGAGAGTAGATAAAGAAAATAACATTATAAGTGGCCAGACATGACTAAACAATTAAACGTGGTATTATATTCTCTTTGTAAACAATTAGGAATCAATCAGTACCAATTCAATTTTAGATGCAAATTTACTCTGTGGTCGCGTATGCGGTAGTGAGTTTTTCCCAACACGGATTTGGGCGCCATGATGATTAATGTTTGTTTATTTTATTGATTTTTTTGCATATATATATTATTTTGGCCAAAAATGACAGTAAAATAGCAGTGTAAGGTGAAATAAACTTGGATCTGAAATTGTGGAGGCGGCAATGCAAATGGCGAATAATCGATACCCGTGAGTCATGAAAACCTATGACAAAATATTATCGAGATTTTACCTTTAAATGACATTATTAGATGAGTTTAGATAAAGTACTGTATGATACTGCACATAATTAGGTATTAAAAACTCGTGTGATACTATTAAGAACCTCGCCTACGGCTCGGTACTTAAACTCACACTCGTGTTTAATAACCCCTATTATGCAACAGTATCATAAACTACTATTATTGTATTTTTGACGTGATAATGGACAGTAGGTACAGACGGCCACAGATCAAGCTACACACTGCGGCACCTTATGCGGTTGTAATAAAATAAAAATATGTAGCTTGATCTGTGGCCGTGTGTACAACGCTAATATAAAAAAAAAAAAAAAAAAAATATGCTAATACTAGGTCAGTCATAAAACATAAGAAACTAAACATGAAAAATAATAATATTTAACACAAAATAGAACCACCTTCAAAGGCACTAAAAAGCATAAAATAACTATGTAGCTGTGCTGTAATCTGACAGTTTTGACGTCAGAGAGTTAGAAACAATAAAATAACTAAACACATTTGTGCGTTAGCTTGCATTTAGATGACTAGTTTTTCATTTTTAATCTACATAATAATATGCGTATTAACTGATCTTGCTTTTACGCACCGCGCCGGGAATTGTTTTATTTGCGTATTTTTGGATATTCTAAAACCTATTTACTTGAAGGTATTAACATGTCCTCGTGTGTATGACTTCTACTCTATACCTACACATGATACGTCATATAATTATCCCGATGGTAAAAAAAGTCTGAAACAAGAGAGCCTGAGCACAGAGGACGAGGACAGCTTTCGCAGATATTGTAGTGTTTGTTTTAATTGACAGAACTAGAATGGTATTCCTGTCGAGGATTTTCCCTTTTATAATTACTATATTGGCTATAGTTTACTTTTTAGCTGATAATGAATTAAGTTTTTAAATTGCATGTGCCGTAATGTCGAAAAATATACAGTTAGTTCATATTAATGTGAGTAAATATGAGTAAATCCTACATCCTATCATACTAATATTTTAAATGCTATAGTTTGTGAGGATGAATGGATGTTTGTTACTCTTTCATGTAAAAACCACTGCATGGATATGGATAAAACTTGGCACATAGATAGATCTATTTTATTTATAAAATTCATAGGTAGAATGCTACACCTGCCTCTACTATTGATAATAATTATTTTCCTGTCACCCAAAGGTTGCCTGGAAGAGATCGGTTAAGCGATAAGGCCGCCTGTGTTGTACTCTTATTATGTACCCATATTACATAGCCTCATTTGTTGTTTAAGGTGTACAATAAAGAATATTCTATTCTATTCTATCCTTACCCTGGAATAACATATAGGTTATTCCGGGAAAACATAAAATCTGTCGGGCACGCGGGTGAAACTGCGGGACGGAAATTAATAAAAAATAATACAGTAAACTATTGTCATTTTTGTATTTATAGTTACATTAGTAGCACAAAATTGATGCTTCAATATTTAATTTTCCCAAATTGTTTAATATTCTTCAGTAGTAGTAGGGAGAGGCGCCGCAGCTGCATCCACAGCTGCCGGCAATAGAGACAGCGCCAGCGGCGGGCACGTCACCGCCGAATGTAACAGCGCCGATTATCGGCACCTGGCCAGAGACCACAGTGGTACCACCGACTCCCAATTCACCGGCGACTGCTACGTTACCTTCACCAGTGCCGCCGTAAGCAGGACCAGCGAGTGATAAACCACTTCCGTAACCAAGACCAGCGCCAGCAAGGGGAAGTCCACCAAAGGCAGCATTACCAAGACCCACGCCAGCGAGACCCGCACCGTATCCGTAGCCAAGACCATTGATAGCGTTAGGAAGGCCAGCAATAGCTACGTCAGAGAGACCGAGACCTGCTCCGCATCCGCAACCACCGAGGTACTGGCTGAACGCATTCTGGACCAAGCACGCTTGGATGCAGAACAACAGGATAGCGAAGGTGGACATGTTTGATTGTTTTCAACGGAGTGCTGAACACGGAATGATATTTTGAAAACACTATGACCTATTTATACTGTGGCCCGAGTGTTCACAAGAACGATAATAAAATTAATTTGTAAATAGAAACGTGACATATTTTTGTTTTATTTTACTTTATTATAATAAAAATATAATGTAATCAATTCAAGCTTACTGACAAAAGAAATTAAATTTAAATTATGAAATTTATAATAATAATAAACTGATAAAAAAAGTATATAAAAAGAAAAAAAAAGCAATCTGAATACATATTCTCGTTCCCTCAACTAAAACGACAATGTCTGCCAAAGCTGTCCTCGTCCTCTGCGCTCAGGCCCTCCTGGTTCAGGTATTTTTTTAAATATGTTCATATTATTTATTTCAAAGAGTGATTGCATGACTGACTAACTGATCTATTAACGTACAGCTCAAACCACTTGACGGATCGGCCTGAAATTCAAAGCTGCTAATATAAGAAATAATTTTCGAAAATTCAATCCATAAGGGGTAAAATAGGGGATCGCGGGAGAAAGGCTAGTATACTATACCCTATAGTAGTCTTCACACGTTAAAGTAAGGTAATAAATTTTATTTTTCTATTTTCAGACCGCATTCAGCCAATACCTTGGCTGTGGCTGTGGCTTAACTGGTGCTGGCTTGGGTATTGGTGGACCCGCTTACAATGGGCTAGCAGGCACAGGCCTCGGCTTGGCAGGAAATGGATTGGCTTACAATGGTATTGTCGACGGTGGTTACAACGCTGCTTACGGCATGTCCGGTATCGCCAGCGCTCCAGGCATTGCTCCTGCCAGTGGCGGTGCTCTGCCCATCTCTAGCGCCTCCCCCATCGCTCCCTCTGGTCTCTCGATAGCATCTGAGAACGCAATTGAAGGTTTGCTCGCCGTATCTGGAAATCTGCCGTTCGTGGGTGCTGTAGCTTTGGATGCTGCCGTGCCCAGCGCTGGGGCTGGATCTGTCGCATACAGTGCCGGTAACGGCAACATTGGCATCGTCAGCGACGGTATTGCAAGTGGCGCGGCTCTGGCTGACGGTCTTGCCTTTGGCTCTGGTTTGGGTGCCACACGTGGCTATGGAGGCGTTGCTGCTCCTGGCTTCGGAGCCGCAGCTGGTTACGGAGGTCTTGCTGCACCTGGTTTCGGTTCCGGACTTGGTTTTGGAGGTCTCGCTGCTCCTGCTTTCGGTGGATGCGGCTGTGGCGCTGTCTACTAAATAATCGATATTCCTCAAATAAATAAATAAATCAAATTAAATGCATACAACTCTTTTTACTTCTCACATCTATGATTTATACCCTCGTTCCAAAATAATGAGAAACAAGTGTGAGTTTAATACGAAAAATACGTACTACCATCATAGAATAATTAATATACTACGTACAAGAAGGTACTAACTACTATTGGGCCATTGAATCAATACACAATTTATGTTAATAATTTATTAAACAACTAGTGACCCGCCCCGGCTTAGCACGAGCGGGAGCGACTTTGTTTTATACTATACTAGCTGACCCGGCAGACGTTGTCCCGCCCTGAGAACAAATATAAAACTGGGACCTAACTATCTATACCTACCTAACCCTATCTACCCTACCTACCCCTACTTACCCCTACCTACCTACAAAAACCTATTTACCTAACTATTTTCTACGTATTTTTTTTTCTGTACTAATTTTGCGGAGAGTCTCACACAAATTTCCATCCCCTATTTTAGGGGCTGGGGGATGATTTCCAAAAAAAATAAGTCATGTATTTTTCGTTGGTAACAAAGAGTCTGTGTACCGATTTTTAGCTTCCTACCTTGAAAACTGCGAAAAGTCCCATATAAAATTTCACCCCCTCTTTTAAGGGGAGGCTGATTTCCAAAAAAAAATTGATGCACGATTTTTTTATTATTCCCAAATAGTCCGCATTTTTAGCCTTGAAATGCGGAAAATTAGCGGAATGCTCCATACAAACTTCCACCCCTCATTTTAGGGAAGTGGGGGGTTAGAAAGAGACAAAAAGTAGCCTATGTCACTCCCCATCCCTTCAACTATCTCTACTTAAAAAATCACGTCAAGTCGTCGCTCCGATTTCCCGTGAAAGAAGGACAAACAGACACACAGACACACAGACACACATGCTTACTTTCACATTTATAATAATAGTTTGGATAAACATTATGTGTATGGTTGTGAAAATCAAGATGAAACAAATGGCAATTGGGTCATTCTTCTTTTTTTGGGACAATATTACAAATGGTTAGTAATGTGTTCTAAATATTGGTTAATCTATATCTACACTAATAATAAAGCTGAAGAGTTTGTTTGTTTCAATGCGCTAATCTCCGGAGTTAGGTAATGGTCCGATTTGAAAAATTCTTTCACTAATAGGAATCTACATTATTCCCGAAGGATATATAGGCTTCTTTTTATCCCGGTAACGCGAGTGAAACCGCGGGGAGCAACTAGTGTAATAGTCCACCATTTACAGGTGGACTATTTGTATGATGTAAAATTTAATTGATGAGCAATATTTGAAATTTAAATATTGAAACAAAATATATTTTTATGGCGTACTTACTGTGAAATCCGTATTTATCTAATTGAATTTAAATTTTCGCGCTAAAACGCTATCTAGTGTCAGATGATATGTGGTAAATGTAAGATTTGCCACGAAATAAATGAACGAAACCTTGATAAAGTATGAAGAGCTCTAAAAATGCTTAACCGGGTACAAATACCTATATAATGTAAAATAATAATTATTATTTTACTTAAACATTCCATCTACATTTACAATAATAAAGATTTGTAATTTTAAATGTTTCTAAATAAACTCAAAAACTACTGGAGCTATTTCAAAAATTTTTAGAATACCAATAGAATGCTAAATTCTCACGGCTATATTTATTACTGGAAAAAATAAGGGATCCCTACTAAAACTTCAAATAATTATTTAATCCCATGGAGTGTCGGTAAGTCGTTGGTGTGGGGTGCCACATGTGTTGATACACTTGCGCCATCTCACTTGCCAGCGACATGTAGAGTTGCAGGAGCGGCTGCGGCTAGTGCGGAAAATTCCATATCCAAAAAATACGCTTCTAACGGCCCAAATATTTTTTTTTTGCCTTTTGCGGTCGAGACCATGGGTCCTTGGGGGTCCGAGGTTCGCCGATTTTCTCGAACATTATCTTTAAAATTAATTGAGGTCACAGGGGACCGGCGGGCGGGGAGCTTTTTCCGCCAACGCGTTAGCTTGGCCATACAAAGAGGGAACGCTGCCAGCCATCTGGGAACCTTGCCGTTGATTGGCAGCGCGGCCGCCTTGAGGAAATGTTTTATATATAGTTTGTATATTTGTTGTAAATAATTGAAAATAAAATTAAATAAATAATTAAGAACATTTAAATATTTATGGACCGTTTAGACCAGCATGGCGATTGTCTATCTTCGGTTCCGATTACGAGGTCCCTCGGAATCATCTTATAATTTTGGTATTGGACCCAATATCACCTCCATATTTTTTTAAAATATCAGGACAATCATCAGGTTTTATGAAATCAATAAACAATTTCTTAGTTAATGATTTTATTTTTTCAACTTGATTATAAAAATCAGTAGTAGTAGGGAGAGGCGCCGCAGCTGCATCCACAGCTGCCGGCAATAGAGACAGCGCCAGCGGCGGGCACGTCACCGCCGAATGTAACAGCGCCGATTATCGGCACCTGGCCAGTGACAACGGTGGTACCACCGACTCCCAACTCACCGGCGACCGCCACGTTACCTACACCAGCGCCGCCGTAAGCAGGACCAGCGAGTGATAAACCACTTCAGTAACCAAGACCGGCGCCAGTAACAAACTTTCGCAAACATAATATTAGTAAGAAGTAGGATTAGTAGGATAGTAGGATAATAGGATCAGTAGGATAAGCTGTTTCATAGCGTGTGTTAGCGTCACGCTAAGTCATGGTACATTGTTTACAAATATTCTAAACCTAATTCAGGAGGATATCCATCCACTACGAAATCCAGTGTTAGAATGGCGTGTAATATGATGGTGTGAGTCATTTCCCGATAACTTTTTTTAGGGTTCCGTACCTCAAAAGGAAAAAACGGAACCTTCTTATAGAATCACTTTATTGTCCGTCTATCTGTCTGTCAAGACCCTTTTTCTCAGGAACGCGTGGAGGTATCAAGCTGAAATTCATATGTCCCTTGGAGCTGTGAAAAAAACAAACTTCTAAGTCAACGCAATCAAAAGATACAGCTGTTTATGCTGCAAATTTTCGACACTCGCAAGAGAATCAAAACCTACAGGGTATTTTCCGTTCAGAATCTTGTAATTTGGTACGAAGCAACGTGTTATAGCACAGATAAAGGAAAAATTGCGAAAAACATACTTTTTAGTCACACTCAATTACAAAGTTATGTTTGCACGGAACCCTCGGTGCGCGAGTCAGACTCGCACTTGTCCGGTTTTTTTACTGTGTTTGACTACAATGTGAGATTGTAGTATTGTAGTGTATCGTGGTCAGTGATGATGTTGATGGAGATTGGAGATAACGCAACCTATTTCTATACCAAGAAGCAAGGGTTGCCTCAATATGAGTAATATCACTTATCATAACAGCCCTGACCTTACCACATTGGTGACATCATAACAATGTTAACTAAGAAATTCAAAACACTATATAGTCACGTACGAGTTTACCTACTCACTCACTGATATGACGATGTAGTAATTATTCAATAATAATTAGGTATAAAACCTTTGATGGCTATACAAATAAATCATTGTATTTTTTATTCTAATAC
The DNA here is from genome assembly GCA_963555595.1 of Tethea ocularis. NCBI lineage: Eukaryota > Metazoa > Arthropoda > Insecta > Lepidoptera > Drepanidae > Tethea > Tethea ocularis. The sequence goes on along the minus strand of OY741983.1, from coordinate 1,735,060 downwards.
AAGCAACATTGCAAACAAAAATGCCAGCTAAGTTCTTTTTAGTTCTTTGTGCTGCAGCTCTCTTTTTTAAGGTGAGACTCATCATCTTTTATGAAATAAATTCTTTTTTTTCCCATGAATATTATCTATATTATAATCATGTTTGAATTTCCAGGCCACCTCGAGCCAATGCCTCGGAGTGCCATACAACTCTGGCATTGTCGGTAGCGGCTTGATTACCAACGGCATCGGCCTGGCAGCCAATGAGTTCGGTTACGGACCAATATCAGCCAATGCTGTGGGTTACGATGCTCGCTCTCTGGCAGCTGGTTATGGCCCTTCCTTAGCTTCTGCCAGTGGCCGTGGATTCCCCGTCACGAGCTCCTCTCCCATAGCGCCAGCAGGTATCTCAGTAGTGTCTGATAATGCGATCGAAGGCATTCTGGCCGTGACTGGTCAACTGCCAGTCTTGGCTGCTGTGGCACTAGAGGGCGCGCTGCCCACTGCTGGGTCAGGATCTATTATGTACGGTTGCGGTAACGGTCCTGTTGGTATAGTGAGCGAGGGTATTGAATCTCTCGCTGCTCCGGCTGCCAGACTTGGCTATGAAAACGCAGTAGCCGCTGAACTTGGCTATGGAGCTCAATTAAGTAGCGGACTTGGCTACGGTTCCCCTCTTGCTGGTGGACTTGGCTACAGAGGACTTGCAGGAGTTGGCCCTGTAGGTGGTCCTGGATGTGGCTGTGGGATTTAATTGTTGTCTTGTTAAATAGTTTTAATCATAATTAAACATTTTTAATTCTTATTCACTTGTTTTTGTTTCAATTTTTGTGATATTTGAAAATTAAGCTTATATTGAATTCTTAAAAGTACAGGTTACATTACTGGTAGTCGCAACACTAGGGCAAGCCTATCTCGTGGGTGCCACAGAACCAGGAAATAAAAGATTTATCAACAATCATGAGCAGTTCACGCAATAAATTACAATATATGTTAACAAATTAGTTTTTAGAAATTAAATAATCCTAGGGGGATGACATTTTGTGGAACGCATTGTTGGGCTGAAACAATAATAAATAAATATCCTTATACAATGATAATATTAATCACGTCATTATTCTAATAAATATTTTTAGCTTGGTGGACGGTGCTTGGCACGCCAGGTAGCAGCATGTGGGCAACATTGGTAGCTTATATCCCGGAAACGCGGGTGAAATCAGTGGGTGAAAACTGTTATAGAATAAAATCATTTTATTTAGTGACCATTTTTGTAAACATCTACATAATAATTTCAAAATGAAACCAAAAATCACACTTGCCGACTGGGCTTCATTAAAAATATATAAAATGTTTATATTTTAGGTACACAGCGTATAAAGCCGAAATTCCTATATACATTTGTAGAAATTCAACTTTTGAATTTTTACCACTAAGAAAAAGGCTCGTCGATTTTCTCGAACATTATTTTCAAAACTAATTGAGGTCACAGGGGACCGGTGGGCGGGGAGCTTTTTCCGCCAACGTGTTAGTTTGGCCATACTTGGCCAACTTTATCTTAGATGAGATTGTTAATTTGGTAGTCTTAATTGAATAAATAAATTATTTCAGTTTTTGTCACAAGTTTTACAAATTATTTCCGATGATTACTGCATCGTCATAATCATTACGGCTATCGGTGAGAGAATTAGGTAAACTTGCGCGTGACTGGCGACCCTTTTCGATTCTTTGTTTATTATTCGTGTTATGAAATACTTGAAAAGTTTAAAATACATTGTTAATTAATAATCGAAAAAAAACATGTCACAGGTTGATTATATATATAATTGACTAGTCGGGTTAACATGTCAATGCAGTGGATATGCACAGCCCTATCTAACATTGTCACAAGGATTGATCTGTAAACATTGTCAAGCAAGTTGACAAGCCAGTTGGCGCAGTTGGTTAAGATTCCCTGCTGGCGTTAATCTCGTTTGTTATGCAGACGACACGTTGATGGTCGCCAGTGGGGATACCTTCGAGGGGACCAAACAGCTCGCCGAGCTTGGGGTGTAGAGATAACGCCTCACAAGACCGAGGCGCTATGCTTCCACAAATTGCCTAGGAGCAGGGAACCACCCGACTCGCACGTCCGGGTGGGTGAGTCAGAAGTCAGGGTGGGGCGGTACATGAAGTACCTAGGCCTCATTCTGGACAGTCGCTAGGGGGTTCGATTCCCATCCAGGACAAACATTTGTGTGCATGAACATGTCTGTTTGTCCTGAGTCTGGGTGTAATTATCTATATAAGTATGTATTTATAAATAAAAATAAATCGGACAAATGCGAGTTAAACTCGCGTGGAGAGGGTTCCGTACATGTTTAACTAAGTTCCATAAATATTTTTAAATCTGACCCAAATTTGTTGACGGGAACTATAAAAAGTTTTTTTTTTGGAAATTGTGTTTTCTAATAATGAAACCTAGCTACATCGATTTATCGCCACCGAAACCCCCTGCATACCAAATTTCATGAAAATCGTTGGAGTCGTTTCAGAGATTTTTTTTCAAAATGTTTGGCCAATTGTCAATTTTCGCCTATTTTGTTAAATAACTTCAAAACTATTTTATTAAAATTCTAAAAAAAATATACTTGAGATCCTAATAACAAGCCCTTTCATTTGATATGTTACACAATATTGTCTGCAAAACTTTTTTTTTTAATTTTCTTATTTACCCCCCAAAATTAGCCCCCATGTTTGAAATTCATTTATTTACGTAACACATCCATGTTTGGGTCACCGACTTACATATGTGTACCAAGTTTCAACTCAATCCAGTCTAATATTTTCGGACAGACAGACAGACAGACGGACAGACAAACGAGTGATCCTATAAGGGTTCCGTTTTTTTTTTTTTCGGAACCCTAAAAAAGTAGTATATGTATCCATAGTACAAGCTTTGCTTAGTTTGGGATCAGATAACCGTGTGTGAACAATGTCCGAGGATATTTATTTATTTATTTATTGTCGGTGTATATTGTTGAGTGTAGTAGAAAGGTACTGTGATACAAACATAGGTAGGTACAATTAAATTAAAAGTTAAGCGTCATTCAGTGCTGCTCTAGTGCACATCTACTTTAGATGGGGAGCATGGGTTGTCCATGTACCGTCAGATCATTTACAAATTTCAATACCTATTATTTCTTTAAAAAAAAATTTATCGCATTTTATAAATACTACCACCGTATATTACTATCCTGTTACACCATATATTATTATCATGAACAATAAAACAACTGGAAAGATAAACGAGTTCTGAATAAGCGGTTCATGTTCTACGAAAAAAAAACAATAATCTTTTTTGATAATTCATGATTTTATTTTCCTAACATGATTAAATAAATCAGTAGTAGTAGGGAGAGGCGCCACAGCTGCATCCACAGCTGCCGGCAATAGAGACAGCGCCAGCGGCGGGCACGTCACCGCCGAATGTAACAGCGCCGATTATCGGCACCTGGCCAGTGACCACAGTGGTACCACCGACTCCCAACTCACCAGCGACCGCCACGTTACCTTCACCAGCGCCGCCGTAAGCAGGACCAGCGAGTGATAAACCACTTCCGTAACCGAGACCAGCGCCAGCAAGGGGAAGTCCACCAAAAGCACCGTTAGCAAGACCCACGCCAGCGAGACCCGCACCGTATCCGTAGCCAAGACCATTGATAGCGTTAGGAAGACCAGCAATAGCTACGTCAGAGAGACCGAGACCTGCTCCGCATCCGCAACCTCCGCCGAGGTACTGGCTGAACACATTCTGGACCAAGCACGCTTGGATGCAGAACAACAGGATAGCGAAGGTGGACATGTTTGTTTTCAACGGAGTGCTGAACAGAGAGTGATGCTTTGAATACCCTGTGACCCATTTATACTGTGGCACAAATGTGTAATTTCCAAGAGTAATAATAAATTATTATGAAAATAAAAACGTGACATTTGATTTTGTTACAAAATTGTTGAGTTACGATATAACGAATACAAAATTACAAAACTTGTATATTTTATGAAAAAAATACTGATAAAAAATATAAAAGGAAAAGTTTTCTAGCTAAATACCATTCTCATAGTGTCAACTAAAAGACAAACTACAATGACTGCCAAAGCTGTCCTCATCCTCTGCGCCCAGGCGCTCATGGTCCAGGTATAATTTAATTCTTTTTACGTTCCACTGATTACCTAATTCACATGTAGTAATAAAAACTGTTGTTACGTTTCCAGACCGCATTCAGCCAGTGCCTCGGTATTGGCTACGCTGACAGAATAGCTACCCCCTGTGGCTTAGCTGGCGCTGGCTTGGGTATCAATGGACTCGCTTACAACGGTCTAGCAGGCGCAGGCCTCGGCTTGGCAGGAAATGGTTTGGCTTACAATGGTATTGTTGACGGTGGTTACAACGCTGCTTACGGCTTTTCCGGTATCGCCAGCGCTCCAGGCATTGCTCCTGCTAGTGGCGGTGCTCTGCCCATCTCTAGCGCCTCCCCCATCGCTCCCACCGGTCTCTCGGTAGCCTCTGACAACGCCATCGAAGGTTTGCTCGCCGTAACTGGAAATCTGCCGTTCGTGAGTGCTGTAGCTTTGGATGCTGCTGTGCCCACCGCTGGGGCTGGATCAGTCGCCTACGGTTGCGGTAACGGTAACATTGGCATCGTGAGTGACGGTATTGCAAATGGTGCGGCTCTGGCTGACGGTCTCGCCTTTGGCTCTGGTTTGGGTACCACACTTGGCTTCGGAGGCATTGCTGCTCCTGGCTTCGGTGGCGCAGCTGGTTACGGAGGTCTTGCTGCTCCTGGTTTCGGTTCCGCACTTGGTTTTGGAGGCCTCTCTACTCCTGCTTTCGGTGGATGCGGCTGTGGCGCTGTCTACTAAATAATCGTTATTCCTCAAATTTGTAAATAAATCAAATTGAATTAATGAAATTACTTTTACTTGTCTGATTGCCTCTTATAGGTAGTTTTTTTTGCCAAACACTTAGGAGCTCTGACAGTAGCACTTACAAGACCATAGATCTTTTATAGGCTTTGAATATTTAGCAGCTTCGGCTTTCATCAACTGTTTGCTATGGTGAGACTGTAATAAAACACAAATCTATCGAAACAAAAATTTACTGTATGCTACACTACTTCTGAAGTATTACAAACATAATAGATTAGATAAAAAACATAATAATCGTAATATTTATTTGTGCAACAAAAGACCAAAGTTCGTCTTTTGTTTCGAGTGGTGAGTCTGAATGCCAAACAAACGAAGGATAGAATCTTAAGTGTGAGAAATTTAAAGGCACGAAAAAAATATATGACGTAAGAAAGACAGTTATAACAACATGGTTCAAAAGCACGTTTCTTGAGCTAGAACGGTGAAGAGATAGTAATCGCTACGTCACTAGTACCGAGTTTGAAGTTTGGATTATATTCATTGCATGGACGTATAAAAAAAGACGGACAGAGTATGGCCTAAATATAAAGTGAAGCATAGCAATGGCGGCGACGCATCCATGTGTGAGTCCCAGAGTTGCTCGCGACGTATTGGCGACCGACTGGCTTACTATGGTGAGAGTGTGTGCGTGTCGCATTGTATGTACAAGACGGCCGGCTTACTATGGTGCTTCAGTTTGCTGGTTCGTAAAATGGCGTCCGTCTTTTTTTATACGTCCATGATTCATTGATTCTAAGTTAAAAGCCTGAGTGTAGTATAAGGGATTTAAAAGAACACCACTTTGCAACTCACAAATCTCGTGTAACACATTCAACTTATAACATTGCTAGCGAGACAAGAAGAGTTATTTTTTGCAAACTAATTTAATTTGAACATAATTATTGTTAAAAATATAACGACTCTTACTACAGTTTTAAAGTAAATCGCGCATCATTAAAATGTTTAGACTAGCAGGAATTTTGAAATATTTATTTTGTTACTTAAAATAAAAACTTCATCCGCGTTTCTGTCAAAAAAATCATTTTTGGTACAAGCTTTTATTGCCGACTGTACTTTTTTTTGCACAGTCTTCAAGAGCCCAAACTCGATGGGGTTATGTGGTTTTATTACAGAGTTCCTATGGCCACCTTCCAGCTCCATCATCAGATCAGCTCGTCATCATACATTGTCACGCGATTTGCATATTCGTGCAAAAGTTCAGCTCAATCGGAAACCGGAAAGTGGGTCAAATTTAACTTGCAAAATTCCATTACAGACAACGGGTCAGGTGAAAGCAGATAAAAGCTTGTAATAAGTAGACAATGGTGCCGATTTTGTTGTATACAAATTTAATCTCACTATATCTCATTGTAATAAGAATGTAAGAAAGGGATGCAAGATATTGAAGTCCTATCATATTAGTCCGATCACTTATTTCAACGTGAATTTAAGCACAACCTTTATTTGTCACGATTATTTACCCGTATATTACGACAAATAGACTAAACTGACATTACTGGCAGCATTAAAAATGTCCTATCTATTTTCAATAAGGTTTACATGAAAGAGACTAATATTAGTTATGTTTGTAACGTAAATAACCGAATCGACACCATTATCACTCCAGAATATAGAGTCTACTTTAGATGTTGTAAGCTACCAAGAGTGCCAAATTACATAAAAACATTGTGTAAAAACACCATTAAATAAATCGGAAAAATGCGAGTTAAACTCGCATGGTGAGGGTTCCGTACATGATTAACTAAGTTCCATAAATATTTTTAAATCTGACCCAAATTTGTTGAAATTAACTATTAAAAGTTTTTTTTTTTGGAAATTGTGTTTTCTAAAAATGAAACCTAGCTACATCGATTTATCGCCCCCGAAACCCCCTGCATACCAAATTTCATGGAAATCGTTAGAGCCGTTTCCGAGATTCAGATTATATATATATATATATATATATATCCATGAATTGCAGGTTTAAAGGTATTAGAGAGACTTCTTATAGGTTTTCCTGTAATCTTTAAGTAAAGAACTATTATCTGAATTTTTTCAAAATGTTTGGCCCAGTAGTTTCGGAAATAAGGGGGGGAATGGTCAATTTTCGCCAATTTTTCGCCTATTTTCTTAAATAACTTCAAAACTATTTACATTAAAATTCTAAAAAAAAATATTTGAGATCCTCACAAGAAGCCCTTTGATTTGATATGTTACACAATATTGTCTGCAAAACTTTTTTTTTTAATTTTCTAATTTACCCCCCAAAATTAGCCCCCATGTTTGAAATTCATTTATTTACGTAACACGTCCATGTTTGGGTCACCGATTTACATATTTGTACCAACTTTCAACTCAATCCAGTCCAATATTTTCGGACAGACAGACGCACGAGTGATCCTATAAGGGTTGCGTTTTTTTTTTTTTTTCGGAACCCTAAAAAAAACAAAAACAAGTAAGAAATGAAAATGTTTATTAATGATTAAAACTATTTAACAAGATAACTATTAAAGCCCACAGCCGCATCCAGGGCCAACTACAGGGCTAACTCCTGCGAGTCCTCTGTAGCCAAGTCCACTAGCCATTGGGGCACCATAACCAAGCCCACCTAATTGATTTCCATAGGCGAGCTCGGCAGCTAGCGTATTTTCATATCCGACTCGGGCAGCCGGAGCAGCCAGAGATTCAATACCCTCGCTCACTATACCGACGGGACCGTTACCGCAACCGTACATAATAGATCCAGACCCAGCAGTGGGCAACGCGCCCTCTAGACCCACAGCAGCTAAGACTGGTAGCTGACCACTCACGGCCAGGATGCCTTCGATCGCATTATCAGACACTACTGAGATTCCCGCAGGCGCTATGGGAGAGGTGCTTGTGACAGGGAATCCACGGCCACTGGCAGAAGCGACATTGCCATAAGCTGACGAAGGGCCATAACCAGCTGCCAGAGCGTCGTAAGCCACAGCATTGGCTGCCATAGGTCCGTAACCGAACTCATTGGCTGCCAGTCCGAGGCCGTTGGCTATCATGCCGCTACTGACGACGCCAGCGTTGTAAGGACTTCCGAGACATTGGCAAGAGATCGTCTGGAAAATTTAAATCATTTAATATGTATTTGAGGTTAATTGAGGTCACAGGGGACCGGTGGGCGGGGAGCTTTTTCCGCCAACGCGTTAGCTTGGCCAAACAAAGAGGGAACGCTGCCAGCCTTCTGGGAACCTTGCTGTTGATCGGCAGCAGCGGCGGCCTCGAGAATTTTTTTTATATGTAGTTTGTATATTTGTTGTAAATAATTGTAAATACTGTATACTAGCTGTTCCGCGCGGCTTCACTCGCGTTCCCGGGATAAAAAGTAGCCTATAACCTTCAGGAATAATGTAGCTTCCTATTAGTGAAAGAATTTTTTAAATCGGTTCAGTAGTTTTGGAGCCTATTCAATGCAAACAAACAAACAATCAATCAAATCTTTCCTCTTTATAATATTAGTATAGATCACTAAAATAAACAATAAGTTATAATATGTATTTGAACAAAAATATTGAATATTGTATGGGTATGGTTGTTTGTCTGATTTTCTCACCTTAACAAAGAGAGCTGAAGCGCAAAGCACTAATAGGAACTTGACCGCCATTTTTGTATTCAATGTTGTTTAGGTAAAATAAAAAACAGAATGATTTATTATAGCCTTCGTCAAAGGTTTTATAATTACATATTTAGCAATCATATGATTGCATCGTTTTAGATTACAATAATATCAGTTAGAGAATGAGGTAAACTCGCGCGTGACTGCAGAGTGTTTTAGGAGTTTAGTTATACCTACTGATTATGTCAGATCTTTGGGACCCTTTCGATATGTACAGAAATGTTTAATATTTTAATTAAAAAAAACCGAATTATGAAAGCATTAGTAAAATACTGTTCCAATAATTTATTAATGGTGTAATTTTAAAGATAATTTGTAAATGTAAAGCGTCGTTGATAGCTCAATAATCATTGTATAAAATGCTGGGGTAGCCACAATCAAAATCATACTCGATATATTTCTCCTTGACATAACAAGTTAAATCAAAATGGCAGCCAAGGCTATCTTTTTCTTTTGCGCTCAGGCTTTATTGATTCAAGTAAGCATAGTCTCAATTACCTTCTTATTTGATCCTTAAAATATTGAAATTTACATAGATGACTAATAGTGTGTATTACAGGGATAACTAACAATCTGAAATTATTTTCAGTCTGGATTCTGCCAGTACTTCAGCTGTACTACTGGCATTACACCTGCAGTTGCTACTCCCTGTGGCTTAGCCGGTCCTGGCTTGGCGTACGACCGTCTTGGAGTTGCAGAATACGGCTTGGTTGGTAACGCTCTGGCTTTCGATGCTGCCTACAATACCGGCTTCGCTCCTAGCTATGTCAATGCTCCTGGCTACTTCGCCCCAGCTTATGGTATAGCCCCTGCGAGTGGTGGTGCTCTGCCCATCTCCAGCGTCTCCCCCATTGCTCCCTCAGGATTGACTGTGCGTTCTGATAATGCGATTGAAGGTATCCTGGCTGTAACTGGTAACATGCCGTTCGTCAGTGCTGTGGCTATGGAAGGCCCGTTGTTTACTGCTGGGTCTGGAGCTATCGCGTATAGTTGTGGAGACGGAGCCATCGGGTACGGTGGCGCTGTGGCTGACGAACTCGCCTATGGCAATGGATTGGCTTATGGCACTGGTCTCGGTTACGGCACTGGTCTCGGCTACGGCTCTGGTCTCGGCTACGGCTCTGGTCTCGGTTACGGAACTGGTCTCGAATACGGCAACGGTTTGGGCTACAGCAATAATCTTGCGTACGATGGTGTTATGGGACCAAGTTATGCTAGTTGCGGTTATTAGTGCTGTTTTATATTTTTTAATTTTTATTAGAATCGTTTGGTTGATAATAAATAAAAAATAAACTGAACTCTTATTATTTAAACAATTTTACTCCGTCCAAAAAATTAAATCCTATCTTCCGTTTTTAGGACCTATCATAATTTATTATTACAAATACAAAAGTAGTAATAGTACTTCTGTGAATTATTTATTTATATCAAAATCCATCTTCATAGAGCTACTTTTACAGCAATATTTGAGCATAACTTATTTTGGACTTAAATTACCATCAAATAGACATGGGTAGGTAGATGCCAAATACAGTAGTGAGAGTACCTAAGCACACAAACCGCCTCATAGTAAGCGGTTAAAATTGACAAGAAGTATCTACCTACCTACCGAACAAAGTGGTTTGCCAGGTAAATCAGAGATAGGAGATCAGCTGAGATCAGCTCTGCTCAGCCATTTATGCTCATGTTTATGTAAGGAATTAGTTACTACGTAACAAAAATCCGTGTATTCGAAAATGTTTGATAGCTTTGACGTTTGCGTTGACAGATTTTCTATATAAATTCCGTCACACAGCCATATTTAACCTATGGGTAAGTGCTATAAGGCGTTGGTGCAATTGGGCTTTAATACATAAAAGAAAACTTGACTGACTGACTGATCAATCAACTCACAATTCAAACTGGACGGATCAGGCTGAAATTTGGCATAAATAGCTATGCCTTTTATGAATTTTCAAAAATCCTAAAGGGGTACCTAAAATAAGAGATCGCGAGTGAAACCGTGGAGGCGAAAGCTGGTCTCATTCAATCAATACAATTTCAATTTACTTCTTATTGAGAACATTTTAAGTATCTTAAACACATCTTTAAGCGTTATGCTCACAAGCTCACAACCAAGCCAGTGCTCGGGGCACTGGCTTGATTTCAGTATTGAATAAATCATATTCTACGTGCTTTAATGGAAGTAAGACTGTAGTTAAGTACCACAGAATCACCTCTATACATTAAAAAAATAACATATTACTACTTATTATGATACTCCGGTAATATGAAAACAATTTTTTTTTATAACTGATTTATTTATTTTCCCAACATGATTAAATAAATCAGTAGTAGTAGGGAGAGGCGCCGCAGCTGCATCCACAGCTGCCAGCAATAGAGACAGCGCCAGCGGCAGGCACGTCACCGCCAAATGTAACAGCGCCGATTACCGGCACCTGGCCACTGACCACAGTGGTACCACCGACTCCCAACTCTCCGGCGACCGCCACGTTACCTTCACCAGTGCCGCCGTAAGCAGGACCAGCGAGTGATAAACCACTTCCGTAACCAAGACCAGCGCCAGCAAGGGGGAGTCCACCAAATGCAGCATTACCAAGACCCACGCCAGCGAGACCCGCACTGTATCCGCAGCCAAGACCGTTGACAACGTTAGGAAGACCAGCTACGTCAATAGCTACGTCAGTAAAACCGAGACCCGCTCCGCATCCGCAACCTGAACCGAGGTACTGGCTGAACACATTCTGGATCAAGCAAGCTTGGATGCAGAATAACAGAATAGCGAAGGTAGACATGTTTGAATGTTTTTGACGGATTGCTGAACACAGAATGATATTTTTAAGACACTGTGACCTATTTATACTGTGTGTAAAAATGTGTGTACAAAAGTGATAGTAAATTGTTGTGAAAATAAAAACGTGATAATTGATTTTGTCAACAAATTCTTAAGCTACGATAAAACAAATTCAAATCTAATTACAAAACTTCTGTAGGTACTTTATGAAACTATTTGCTGATAAACAAATATAAAAGGAAAAGATTTTTAGCCAAACACCATTCTGTCCTGTCACAAACTTGAACACAAACTACAATGACTGCCAAAGCTGTCCTCATCTTCTGCGCCCAGGCTCTCATGGTCCAGGTATAGTTTAATGGAAATACTCTTTTTCATGCATTGATTACCTCGTATTCACATGAATCACGAGAAATAATAAAAACTGTTCTTACGTTTCCAGACCGCATTCAGCCAGTGCCTCGGTATTGGCTACGCCGACAGAATAGCTACCCCCTGTGGCTTAGCTGGTGCTGGCTTGACTGGCGCAGGCTTGGGTATCAACGGACTCGGTTGTAACGGTCTTGCAGGTGCAGGCCTTGGCTTGGCAGGAAATGGATTGGGTTACAGCGGTATTGTCGACGGTGGTTACAACGCTGCTTACGGCATATCCGGTATCGCCAGCGCTCCAGGCATTGCTCCTGCCAGTGGCGGTGCTCTGCTCATCTCCAGCACCTCACCCATCGCTCCCACCGGACTCTCGGTAGCCTCTGACAACACGATTGAAGGTTTACTCGCCGTGTCTGGAAATCTGCCGTTCATAAGCGCTGTAGCTTTGGAGGCGGGTCTTCCTACCGCTGGAGCTGGATCTGTCGCTTATGGATGCGGTAATGGCAACATTGGCATTACGAGCGACGGTATTGCAACTGGCGCGGCTCTGGCTGACGGTCTCGCCTTTGGCCCTGGTTTGGGTGCCACACTTGGCTATGGAGGCATTGCTGCTCCTGGCTTCGGTGGCGCAGCTGGTTACGGAGGTCTTGTTGCTCCTGGTTTCGGTTCCGCACTTGGTTTTGGAGGTCTCTCTACTCCTGCTTTCGGCGGATGCGGCTGTGGCGCTGTCTACTAAATAATCGAGATCTAGACTGAAAAATAAATTTAATTGAAATGCTTAACTTCATTTTTATTTCACAAGCCTGTCTATCTAAACGTAATAAACTCAAAAACTAATGGGCAGATTTTCATATGGTTTTCACCAATGCAAAGAGTGATTCTAGAGGAATGTTTAGATGTATAATTCATTAAGTAAAACAAACCGGACAGGTGCGAGTCTGACTCGCGCACCGAGGGTTCTGTACAAACTTAACTTTGTAATTGAGGTAATGTTCTCTCATACATCGATATACGTCACGGTCAATCCTCCAACTGCAAATGTAAATTTGTCATTGCATTCTTTTTATGTTATTTAACTGCAAATTTGCAATTTTCCAAATGTATTCCTTAATGTGTGCAGTAAGACCTTGCGTCATGCCAAATTTCGTGATTCTAGGTCAACGGCCATATAGGTTTTCGACCCAAAAACTATAGGTTCCAAGTTGACCTAGAATTGACAATTTTAGAAAGCAAGATCTAACAAGTATTACTAAGAATTGCTTTATTCTATAATATACAATATTTACAATTATTTACAACAAATATACAAACTATATATAAAAAAAATCCTCGAGGCGGCTGCTGCTGCCAATCAACGGCAAGGTTCCCAGAAGGCTGGCAGCGTTCCCTCTGTGAAAAAGCTCCCCGCCCGCCGGTCCCCTGTGACCTCAATTAATTTTGAAGATAATGTTCGAGAAAATCGGTGAGCCTCGGACCCCCAAGGACCCATGGTCTCGACCGCAAAAGGCAAAAATAAATAATTTGGGCCAATAGAAGCGTATTTTTTGGATTTGGAATTTTCCGCACCAGCCGCAGCCGCTCCTGCAACTCTACATGTCGCTGGCAAGTGAGATGGCGCAAGTGTATCAACACATGTGGCATCCCACACCAACGACTTACCGACACTCCATGGGATCAAAGACATACCATCCGGCCTCTTGCCATCGCCACGCATAATACCGACTGGTTCCAGTACAGAAGGCACATTGGCGACAACAAGAGCCCTGCGGATTATGTCATTGAGAGCCGAGTGACGAGAGATTCGGCCGGCACTTAGAGAGCACGACAACCCATGGTCCAAGTTCCTATTAGTTCTTTGCGCTTCAGCACTCTTTTTTAAGGTGAGAAACAACGAAACATAATTTTCTAATACCACTATTCAGTCTACGCATACCCATATTACGATAGTATTTTTTTAATTTAAATACCTATTTAGTTTTTTTTTATACAACAAAGTTGGCAAACAAGCATACGGCCCGCCTGATGGTAAGCGGTTACCGTAGCCTATGGACGCTAGCGACACCCGGGACAGAGGCCATGCATGTACTAATCCGCGCCCCGGGTACCACTCGCGCATTGCCGACCCTTCCTCCCCCTCCCCCCACCCCGATGAGCTCTGGCTATCTTACACGCGCAGGAACACAACCAGGTTATTTAGCTGCGGTATTCTGTAAGGTGGAGGTACTTCCCCAGTCGAGCTGCTCTTCAAGCGAAAAATCGCTATGCTCTACCTCTTTTACAAATTTCTTCAGTATTTATTTCTAGGCCATTTCGAGTCAATGCATAGGAGGCCCATAGAATGCTGGTATCGTCGGCAGCGGCTTGATTGCCAACGGCATCGGGCTGGCAGCCAATGAATTCGGTTACGGACCCATAACAACCAATGCTGTGGCTTACAACGCACTCCCTCCTGCAGCTGGTTATGGCCCTTCTTTAGCTTCTGCAAGTGGCCGTGGATTCCCTGTCATAAGCTCCTCTCCCATAGCGCCTGCGGGTATCTCCGTAACATCTGAAAACGCAATCGAAGACATTCTGGCCGTGACTGGTGAGCTGCCAGTCTTGGCTGCTGTGGGTCTAGAGGGCGCGTTGCCCACTGCTGGGTCCGGATCTATTATGTACGGTTGCGGTAACGGTCCTGTTGGTATAGTGAGCGAGGGTATTGAATCTCTCGCTGCTCCGGCTGCCAGACTTGGCTATGAAAACGCAGTAGCCGCTGAACTTGGCTATGGAACCCAATTTGCTGGTGGAGTTGGCTACGGCGTTCCCCTGGCTGGCGATCTTGGCTACAGAGGATTTGCAGGCGTTGGCCCTGTAGGTCCTGGATGTGGCTGTGGAATGTAAATGATGTATGTAATAAAGTTATAATGAACTTCTTTTTGTACCCCTATTTAGCTGTCTTTTTCTTCCATGAAGAAATTAAGGGTGGGTCCATCTGCACCATCCAACGTTATCGTTAAATTGTCTGTCAAAACTGTATTTTTCTACCAAAATCGTTGCGATAACGTTGGATGGTGCAACCCACTCTAAATGTTTCTTTTTCATTTTCTTAAGACATGGTAGATAGGATCTGCAGGGAAATTGTCTACGCATCTCGACATCGTCATCGGTTTCAATGAAAATGATCATCGGCTTAAAATAAAGCTTTTCTTATTGTGTAACTTCATAACAATTAGTTAATTAGTTTTGGTCGTTTGACATTAGCCATCGGAATCAAAAAAGATAGACAATACCAAAATTTTAAGACGATTACGAGGGACCTCGTAATCGGAATTCCGATTACAAGATGCGTAGACAGTTGCCTGCTAAATTTAAGATTATTTTCACATATTTCGTCTCCTTCTGACTAATAATAAATTATTAGTACAAAACAAAAATTAAATTAAAATAATTGGCAATATGTTACAATTTTTTTATGAATTATTAAATTATAAATATATTTGAATACATATACACACATAGAATATTATATTTAAACCTATTGGATTTTAAAGATTCTAATCTTTCACCAGTGGGGAGAGCGACTACAGACTTTCAAAAATGTAAATAAACAGGAGGCCAATTTTTACATTTGGATCGCAACTGAATGACGACTTTGCACGTTTTCTAATAATCTGACAACGATCGAGATCCAATCATGGTTGAGTTAAAGTTCACGTTCGATCAAGTGCTATTCCACTAAACATTTGACATTTTGATTGGATTAGAATTGTTTCGGTTACCAAAGGCAACAATGATTACAATCTATCCTATCGTGGTTCGGTTTCGTTTATTTAGTGGAATACAGTTTTTTTAGTAAAATTAGAATTGAAATTGGATGACAACTGTTGTAATTTAGCGGAACTCGAGCGCGTCAGAAATTTATACTGTATAAATCCAAGGTGTCTGTAGACGCTTAATCTGCCGTCCATGGAAGGGTTAAAAATGAAAGAAAAAAAAATATTCGAGCGTCGAGCTTGTCAGAAATTCACAGGAGATGTGTGAACTGTAAACCCTAACGAAGCTCCCATTCATATGTGTCGCAAGCTCGTGGCGGTTTTTTGAAAATGTAAAAAAAAGGCGTCACCTGGACATTCTCAAGCACGTCAGATTTTCATACAGATGGTTCAGCTCGATGTCCTGGTCATGCTGATTCTTAATATGACGATTATTTACAGGGATTTTCTTAATCTGACAGTTTGAATAATAAAAAAATATAATTGTTATTTTTTACGGAACTACAATGTGTTTTTGGAATTTTCTTAGATAAAAATTCTATTGCGTTACAGTACAATTTCAATTTACTTCTTATTAAGAACATTTAAGTGTCTTAATTATATGTACACACCTTTAAGCGTTATGCTCACACCCGAGCACTGGCTTGATTTCGAAGTAAGACTTTAGTTATGTTTTGGACGCCACCTATCGTGCCGCTGTTCGTGATTTCCATCCAGGACAAACATTTGTGTGCATGAACATGTCTGTTTGTCCTGAGGCTGGGTGTAATTATCTATATAAGTATGTATTTACAAAAAAAAAGTAGTATATGTAGTATATCAGTTATCTGGTTTCCATAGTACAAGCTCTGCTTAGTTTGGGATCAGTTAATCGTGTGTGAAGAATGTCCCAGAATATTTCTTTATTATGTAACCACAAAATCAACTGTGTAAA
This sequence comes from Tethea ocularis, assembly GCA_963555595.1. NCBI lineage: Eukaryota > Metazoa > Arthropoda > Insecta > Lepidoptera > Drepanidae > Tethea > Tethea ocularis. The sequence continues at coordinate 1,718,639 of OY741983.1, read as the reverse complement.
TTGAAAAAAAAAAAACAGATTACTGCTTATTATGATAGGGTTTTATGAAAACAAAACACGTTTTTGATAAATTGATGATTTTATTTTCCCAACATAATCAGTAGTAGGAGGGAGAGGCGCCGCAGCTGCATCCACAGCTGCCGGCAATAGAGACAGCGCCAGCGGCGGGCACGTCGCCGCCGAATGTAACAGCGCCGATTACCGGCACCTGGCCACTGACCACAGTGGTACCACCGACTCCCATCTCACCGACGACCACCACGTTACCTTGACCAGTGCCGCTGTAAGCGGGACCAGCGAGTGATAAACCATTTCCGTAACCAAGACCAGAAAGACCCACGCCAGCGAGACCCGCACCGTATCCGCAGCCAAGACCGTTGACAGCGTTAGGAAGACCAGCTACGTCAATAGCTACGTCAGTAAAACCGAGTCCCGCTCCGCATCCGCAACCTCCGCCGAGGTACTGACTGAACGCGTTCTGGACCAAGCACGCTTGGATGCAGAACAACAGGATAGCGAAGGTGGACATGTTTGATTGTTTTCAACGGAGTGCTGAACACAGAATGATATTTCGAAGACACTGTGACCTATTTATACTGTGAGTAAAAATGTGTGTACAAAAGTGATAATAAATTGTTGTGTAAATAAAAACGTGATAATTGATTTGGTCAACAAATTCTTAAGCTACGATAAAACTAATTCAAATCTAATTTCAAAACTTCTGTAGGTACTTATTGAAAATATTTGCTGATAAACAAATATAAAAGCAAAAGATTTTTAGCCAAACACCATTCTGTCCTGTCAACTTGAACACAAACTACAATGACTGCCAAAGCTGTCCTCATCCTCTGCGCCCAGGCTCTCATGGTCCAGGTATAGTTTCATGGAAATTCTTTTCTTCATCCACTGATAACCTACCTAGTATTTACATGAATTACGAGAAATACTACTATTAATACTATTCTTACGTTTCCAGACCGCATTCAGCCAGTGCCTCGGTATTGGCTACACTGACAGAATAGCTACCCCCTGTGGCTTTGCTGGTGCTGGCTTGACTGGCGCAGGTTTGGGTATCAACGGAATCGGTTGCAACGGTCTTGCAGGTGCAGGCCCTGGCTTGGCAGGAAATGGATTGGCTTGCAGTGGTATCGCTAACGCTCCAGGCATTGCTCCTGCCAGTGGCGGTGCTCTGCTCATCTCCAGCACCTCACCCATCGCTCCCACCGGTCTCTCGGTAGCCTCTGACAACGCCATTGAAGGTTTACTCGCCGTGACTGGAAATCTGCCGTTTATAAGCGCTGTAGCTTTGGAGGCGGGTCTTCCTACCACTGGAGCTGGATCTGTCGCTTATGGTTGCGGTAATGGCAACATTGGCATCGTCAGCGACGGTATTGCAAGTGGCACAGCTCTGACTGACGGTCTTGCCTTTGGCTCTGGTTTGGGTGCCACACTTGGCTATGGAGGCGTGGCTGCTCCTGGCTTCGGTGCCGCAGCTGGTTACGGAGGTCTTGCTGCCCCTGGTTTCGGTTCCGCACTTGGTTTTGGAGGCCTTACTGCTCCTGCTTTCGGTGGATGCGGCTGTGGCGCTGTCTACTAAATAATCGAGATTTAGACTGAAAAATAAATTAAATATAAATACTTAACTTTTTTTATTTTATAAGCAGTCTGTCAATCTGAACGTAATAAACTCAAAAACTAATGGGCAGATTTTCATATTGTTTTCACCAATGCACGGAGTGATTTTAGAGGAATGTTTAGATGTGATAATTCATTAAGTTATGGTCTAAATTGTCTGAAATATGACGATAATTGTTGAAGATGTTGTTAAAAATCATACCGTGCGGATAAAACTCGGATGGCATGCTATGCTAAGAGTACGAAGCCGATACGGATCGCTGGTGCATAATAAAAAAAAAACAGCCAAGTGCATGTATGTCAGGCCATTCATAGAATAGGGTTCCGTAGTCACCCATGATTGCACGTGGATTTAGAATTTCATCACATGGAATATCATCATTAATCTTTTCTGTTTGTTAAAATAGGGTTTTTTGGGCCAACCATTTAGGGATATAATAAAGGGGGCTCTAAAAGCTTTTAGAGCTTAGATTACTTTGTTCAGGAGTTATAGAGGCCCAATTAGAGGAAAACTCCGTACAATAATAACAAAATAATAAATAAACATATCGTAAATAATGTATCTATAGGACGCGATCTTCTAAATCCACGTGCAATCATGGGTGACTACGGAACCCTAAAAATATCGATTTGACTTATGTAAATATCCTTACTCTATGTTTGTTTGGTAGTCTGCTCAATTTCTTTTCTGCAGTTTCAAGTCCAAAACTAACAAAAAACGATTCACTTTTTCAACTGACGGAATATGTGTTGATGAGTTGGTTTGTTTGTCGTCTTTATTATATTCGTTATATTTTTAATTGCATCCCACAATCCTTCATTATTATCTGACATTTTAGTACTTTCATAAGTTATTTTTAACGTTTTTTACGATAACGATATATATATACACATATTTTTTATACTACTAAGGTAGCAAGCGAGCATACGGCCCACCTGATGGTAAGTGGTTACCGTCGCCTATCGCCATTGGCAATTCCAGAGATATTGCACATGTGTTGCTGACCTGTTACAATGCCGAGAAGGCAAATTGGCTCTCAAGTGCAATTGCCGGAACACACCGGTAGGTGCTTGGCGACAAAACTATATATTCGTATTGTACCTATATTATAATTCTTTTACTAAGTTTACCTACTTACTCCGTTGTACTCATTTGTTCAAATTTGATCAAATTTTAAATTCTTTGGATGGTATGATCAGAATTTCTGTTCTAAAATCCTAAATTGCAGTTTTGATGAAAACAAAGTTTGGTCTCAGGCCACCCTTCCCGTACGTTATGGATTAGGTAGTTCCAGGATTAGGTAAGAAACCTCAGCAGATCCAATAGAAGGGTTCAAAACAGATCTCGTATACATACAATACCAAGGACAGAAACGCCGGTAATGATGTGCTCGAAATTTTCCGCACTCCTAGGCTACCATAACGTACGGGAAGTTTTGGACTTGAAACTGCAGAAAAGAAATTGATCAGACTACCAAACAAACATAGAGTAAGGATATTTATATAAGTCAAATCGATATTTTTAGGATTCCATAGTTCACGGCTTTCCTTCCAAATGGTTAGAACTAGAAAGTTGAAACTTTGTACGAATACGTGTATTTACTATATCGACAAAGTGCTAAAATAAAAGCACGAGGGGTACCTCCCCTACATGTAAAGTGGGGATGTTTTTTTTCTCGCGTCTATCCCATTTTGTGGGGTATCATTAGATAGGTTTTTTAAAATCATTGAGAGGTTGCTGAGACGATTTTTTTAATTACGTATCCGTTTGAGAGATATTCAAGTTTAAAGCGCATTTTTTTTGTTTAAACAGAAAAGATTCATGATGATATTCCATGTGATGAAATTTAACAGCTTAGATTACTTTGTTAGTTCAGGAGTTATAGAGGCCTAACTAGAGGAAAACTTCGTACAATAATAACGATATAATATGTAAACATATTGTAAATAATGTATCTATTGGACACGATCTTCTAAATCCACGTGCCATCATGGGTGACTACGGAACCCTATTCTATGCGTGGCCTGACATACATGCACTTGGCTGGTTTTTTTTATTATGCACCAGCGATCCGTACCGGCTTCGTACTCTTAGCATAGCATGCCATCCAAGTTTTATCCGCGCGGTATGATTTTTAACAATGAGGAATAACAACAAACAAATCTAATTAGTCCGTCAGTTAGATTATCAAAAAATATTGGATACGTATTTTTTATTTTGATCCGAAAACAAAAAATAACGAAGATACAGTGCGTTAAAATTTTCCGGTCTGCAAAAAGTGTACTAAAAAGTAGTTGTACAATGACGTCGAAAAAATACGTATCCAATATTTTTTGATAATCTAACTGACGGACTAATTAGATTTTTTTGTGTTTATTCCTCATTATCGTCATATTTCAGACAATTTAGACCATAACTTAATGAATTATACATTTAAACATTCCTCTAGAATCACTCCGTGCATTGGTGAAAACCTTATGAAAATATGCCCATTCGTTTTTGAGTTTATTACGTTCAGATAGACAGGCTTGTGAAATAAAAATGAAGTTAAGCATTTCAATTAAATTTATTTTTCAGTCTAGATCTCGATTATTTAGTAGACAGCGCCACAGCCGCATCCGCCGAAAGCAGGAGTAGAGAGACCTCCAAAACCAAGTGCGGAACCGAAACCAGGAGCAGCAAGACCTCCGTAACCAGCTGCGCCACCGAAGCCAGGAGCAGCAACGCCTCCATAGCTAAGTGTGGCACCCAAGCCAGAGCCAAAGGTAAGACCGTCAGTCAGAGCTGTGCCACTTGCAATACCGTCGCTGACGATGCCAATGTTGCCATTACCGCAACCATAAGCGACAGATCCAGCTCCAGTGGTAGGAAGACCCGCCTCCAAAGCTACAGCGCTTATGAACGGCAGATTTCCAGTCACGGCGAGTAAACCTTCAATGGCGTTGTCAGAGGCTACCGAGAGACCGGTGGGAGCGATGGGTGAGGTGCTGGAGATGAGCAGAGCACCGCCACTGGCAGGAGCAATGCCTGGAGCGTTGGCGATACCACTGCAAGCCAATCCATTTCCTGCCAAGCCAGGGCCTGCACCTGCAAGACCGTTGCAACCGAGTCCGTTGATACCCAAACCTGCGCCAGTCAAGCCAGCACCAGCAAAGCCACAGGGGGTAGCTATTCTGTCAGTATAGCCGATACCGAGGCACTGGCTGAATGCGGTCTGGAAACGTAAGAATAGTATTAATAGTAGTATTTCTCGTAATTCATGTGAATACTAGGTAGGTTATCAGTAGATGAAAAAAAGAATTTCCCTGAAACTATACCTGGACCATGAGAGCCTGGGCGCAGAGGATGAGGACAGCTTTGGCAGTCATTGTAGTTTGTGTTCAAGTTGACAGGACAGAATGGTGTTTGGCTAAAAATCTTTTGCTTTTATATTTGTTTATCAGCAAATATTTTCATAAAGTACCTACAGAAGTTTTGTAATTAGATTTGAATTAGTTTTATCGTAGCTTAAGAATTTGTTGACAAAATCAATTATCACGTTTTTATTTTCACAATAATTTACTATCACTTTTGTACACACATTTTTACTCACAGTATAAATAGGTCACAGTGTCTTCTAAATATCATTCCGAGTTCAGCACTCCGTTGAAAACAATCAAACATGTCTACCTTCGCTATTCTGTTGTTCTGCATCCAAGCGTGCTTGGTCCAGAAGGCGTTCAGTCAGTACCTCGGCGGAGGTTGCGGATGCGGAGCGGGACTCGGTTTTACTGACGTAGCTATTGACGTAGCTGGTCTTCCTAACGCTGTCAACGGTCTTGGCTGCGGATACGGTGCGGGTCTTTCTGGTCTTGGTTACGGAAATGGTTTATCACTCGCTGGTCCCGCTTACAGCGGCACTGGTCAAGGTAACGTGGTGGTCGTCGGTGATATGGGAGTCGGTGGTACCACTGTCGTCACTGGCCAGGTGCCGGTAATCGGCGCTGTTACATTCGGCGGTGACGTGCCCGCCGCTGGCGCTGTCTCTATTGCCGGCAGCTGTGGATGCAGCTGCGGCGCCTCTCCATACTACTACTGATTATGTTGGGAAAATAAAATCATCAATTTATCAAAAACGTGTTTTGTTTTCATAAAACCCTATCATAATAAGCAGTAATCTGTTTTTTTTTATTTTTTTTTTCAATTTACAGCGGTGATTTTGTGGTACTTAATAAAGATTAATTGATCCCAAACTAAGCAGAGCTTGTACTATGGAAACTAGATAACTGATATACTGCTTTTTTTTGTAAATACATACTTATATAGATAATTACACCCAGACTCAGGACAAACAGACATGTTCATGCACACAAATGTTTGTCAGCGGCACGATAGGTGGCGTCTTAACCAACGGCACCAACTGGCCTGTCAAAACTCTTACTTCCATAAAAGCAAGTAGAATATGATTCATTCACTACGAAATCAAGCCAGTGCTCGGGTGTGAGCATAACGCTTACACGTACACTTAAATGTTCTTAATAAGAAGTAAATTGAAATTGTATTGTAACGCAATAGGTACCTATTTTTATCTAAGAAAATTCCAAAAACACTTTGTAGTTCCGTAAAAAAAACAATTATATTTTTTTATTATTCAAACTGTCAGATTAAGAAAATCCCTGTAAATAATCGTCATATTAAGAATCAGCACGACCAGGACATCGAGCTGAACCATTTGTATGAAAATCTGACGTGCTCGAGAATGTCCAGGTGACTTTTTTTTTTACATTTTCAAAAAGTAGCCACGAGCTTGCGACACATATGAATGGGAGCTTCGTTAGGGTTTACAGTTCACACATCTCCTGTGAATTTCTGACACGCTCGACGCTCGAATATTTTTTTTTCTTTCATTTGTAACCCTTCCATGGACGGCAGATTAAGCGTCTACAGACACCTTGGATTTATACAGTATACATTTCTGACGCGCTCGAGTGAGTACATTGCACTAGGGGCCAATTCCGCTAAATTACAACAGTTTTCATCCAATTTCAATTCTAATTTTACTAAAAAACGGTATTCCACTAAATAAACGAAACCGAACCACGATAGGATAGATTGTAATCATTGTTGCCTTTGGTAACCGAAACAATTCTAATCCAATCAAAATGTCAAATGTTTATTGGATAGATAGATAGATAAATAGATAGATAATGCTTTATTGTCACACCACAGAAAATTAAAAAATATATATAAAAAAAAATAACTTTACGAAAAGAAAAACAAAAGTGTTACAATGGGCGGTCTTATCACTAAAAGTGATCTCTACCAGGCAACCTTTGGATGGAGAGGAATTTAATTAACTAAATAAGACGCACTACCACTTGATCGAACGTTAACTTTAACTCAACCATGATTGGATCTCGATCGTTGTCAGATTATTAGTGGAATACGAAAACGTGCAAAGTCGTCATTCAGCTGCGATCCAAATGTAAAAATTGGCCTCCTGTTTATTTACATTTTTTAAAGTCTGTAGTCGCTCTCCCCACTGGTGAAAGATTAGAATCTTTAAAATCCAATAGGTATAAATATATTCTATGTGTGTATATGTATTCAAATGTACATATTTATACTTAATTTAATAATTCATAAAGAAATTGTAACATATTGCCAATTATTTTAATTTAATTTTTGTTTTGTACTTAGATTATTAGTCAGAAGATGACGAAATATGTGAAACATACTCTTAAGGTGGAGACTTCGGTTGGGGCGTTAAATTCAAATTTTATCACGTTTTTTGCTAATTGCAGTTATAGGTCGTAAGGTATCAACATGTTATTTGCGACAAGAATGGTAGTATATTTACTGATTAATAACAAAATAAATCATCAACATATTCCTCCAAGTTATAATACTGACATATACGACTATTTCATGAAAATGATAGTAATATACCTTGGAGGTATGTGTTGATGAAAAAAATGTCTTAAGAAAATGAAAAAGAAACATTTAGAGTGGGTTGCACCATCCAACGTTATCGCAACGATTTTGGTAGAAAAATACAGTTTTGACAGACAATTTAACGATAACGTTGGATGGTGCAACCCACCCTTAATTTCTTCATGGAAGAAAAAGACAGCTAAATAGGGGTACAAAAAGAAGTTCATTATAACTTTATAGTACATTTATTATTGAATAACAAATAAACATCTAATAATGATAAGTATTTTACATTCCACAGCCACATCCAGGACCTACAGGGCCAACGCCTGCAAATCCTCTGTAGCCAAGATCGCCAGCCTGGGGAACGCCGTAGCCAACTCCACCAGCAAATTGGGTTCCATAGCCAAGTTCAGCGGCTACTGCGTTTTCGTAGCCAAGTCTGGCAGCCGGAGCAGCGAGAGATTCAATACCCTCGCTCACTATACCAACAGGACCGTTACCGCAACCGTACATAATAGATCCAGACCCAGCAGTGGGCAACGCGCCCTCTAGACCCACAGCAGCCAAGACTGGCAGCTCACCAGTCACGGCCAGAATGCCTTCGATTGCGTTTTCAGATGTTACGGAGATACCCGCAGGCGCTATGGGAGAGGAGCTTATGACAGGGAATCCACGGCCACTTGCAGAAGCTAAGGAAGAGCCATAACCAGCTGCAGGAGGGAGTGCGTTGTAAGCCACAGCATTGGTTGTTATGGGTCCGTAACCGAACTCATTGGCTGCCAGCCCGATGCCGTTAGCAATCAAGCCGCTGCCGACAATACCAGCATTGTATGGACCTCCGATGCATTGACTCGAAATGGCCTAGAAATAAATAATGAAGAAATTCGTAAAAGAGGTAGAGCATAGCGATTTTTCGCTTGAAGAGCAGCTCGACTGGGGAAGTACCTCCACCTTACAGAATTCCGCAGCCAAATAACCTGGTTGTGTTCCTGCGCGTGTAAGATAGCCAGAGCTCATCAGGGTGGGGGGAAGGGTCGTCAATGCGCGAGTGGTACCCGGGGCGCGGATTAGTACATGGCCTCTGTCCCGGGTGTCGCTAGCGTCCATAGGCTACGGTAACCGCTTACCATCAGACGGGCCGTATGCTTGTTTGCCGACTTTGTTGTATAAAAAAAAACTAAATAGGTATATGAATTAAAAAAATATTATCGTAATATAGGTATGCGTAGACGGAATAGTGATATTAGAAAATTATGTTTCGTTGTTTCTCACCTTAAAAAAGAGTGCTGAAGCGCAAAGAACTAATAGGAACTTGGCTGCCATTTTTCTAAGCAACGTTGCTTGTTTTAAAATTAAAAAGTGAATGTTAATTTCAGATGTCCTCAAAGTTTTTATACCAAAATATATTTCAATACTTGCTGCAACTATAGTTATCAGTTAGAGAGTTAGGTAAACTCGCACGTGACTTCAAAGTTAAATGTTACATTTTTTTTAGATAATTTGATATGATGTCACTTCTAAGGTAAGGTCAGCATGGCGATTGTCTATCTCCGATTCCGATTACGAGGTACCTCGTAATCATCTTAAAATTTTGGTATTGTCTATCTTTTTTGATTCCGATGACTAATTTCAAATGATTAATTATTATGAGAAGTAATTACAATCGCAGTTTAGTTGTTGTTCACCTAAGATAGACAATACCAAAATTTTAAGATCTGGAAGATCGGTCAAGAAATATGGAAGATATAAGCATTTTAAAATGGAAGATTACATTTTATAACAGGTTGACCGAGCTTTGCTATTTTTTTTAAAACGACATTTTCTAAAAACGAAACCTAGATCGATTTATCTCCCCCGAAACCCTCTGCATACTAAATTGCATGAAAATCGTTGGAGCCGTTTCCGAGATTCAGATTATATAATACGAGTATATCTATTATATAAAAGAGTAGCGGTTTTTTGGGTAAACATCCCCCTGCCCACACCGCTGAACCGATTAATGTGAAATTTGGCATGTGCATAGATTTTGTCACGTAGACCCCATTTAAGAAGCGATTTTTCGAAATTCCTTTCCGCCGTGGTGGAAACGGGCCCTTTGTGCGATTTTAAGAATCTTAATATCTCTGGAACCATAAGGTCTAGGAGTCTGAAATTTTTAATGTAGCTTTTTCAGTAAAAAATATTAGATATGGGTGCGAGCGTTTCTCAAACTTTTGTCTATGGGAGGAAAATTTAAAAAAATTAGGGATTTGCTTTGTTTCCGTTAAACCTTGATAACTTTGTGAGTTTGAATGCTACAAACTCAAAATGTATAGTGTAGGTAGTTTAATAATACTGCTAAAATGTATTTTCGGCGTTTCTCAAACTTTTTTTCTTCGAGGAAGATATTACCGATGGAAATTATGCATTTTTCAAACTCTTATATCTCTGCAACGGCTGAAGATAGGCAAATGAAATTTCGTATACGCATTATGCTATACAAATACTGCAAATTTCAACTCGGCTTTTGTCAAAGTTTTGCCCATAGACAAAGTAAAAATGTTGAAAATTTACTTTTAGCATCCTGTTTTTCTCAGTTAATATTCATAGCAGAAGCTTGATTTTTGGAATATAAGCTTTCTACAGTATTTGTTAAACTTTTCATGAGGCATAAAGTTATAAAGGGTGAAATATCCAATTTTTGCACTTTAATATTTTTGTAATGGCTCAAGCTAGGGACCTTACATTTGGAATATAAACTATTCAATACAATTGAAACAATATTCAAACCAGTGTTTCTCAAATTTTTCATAGTTGTCAATTTTATGACACCTTAAATTATTTTCTATCAACCTGTATAACGCAAGTACTATACAACTGAGAAGCATGATTTTTTGGAAATAAGCTACCTATAGTAAGCACTATAAGAATCCTAAAGCATTTTGCAATAATACTTAGCAATGAAATGTTATAGAGGGTGGAAAATTTTATTTTTGACTTTTAATATTTTTGCAACTACTTAAGCTAGGGTTCCAAAATTTTAAATGTAGACCATGTAACATAAGTGTAACAACATGCAAATCAATAATTAAAAAAAATATGATCATAGACAATTTTATGACATTTTTTTTTTTTTTTTTATCAACCTGTATAACGCAAGAACTATTCAACTAAGAAGCATGATTTTTTTGGAAATAAGCTACCCATAGCAAGCACTATAAGAATCCTAAAGCATTGTGCAATACTATTTAGCAATGAAATGTTATAGAGGCTGGAAAATTGTATTTTGGCCCCTTAATATTTTTGCAATTACTTGAGCTAGGGATCTAAAATTTTGGTTATAGATCATGTAACATAATTGTAACAACTTGCATATCAATAATTTAAAACTTTTTAATCATAGACAATTTTATGACCTTTTTAATTTTTTTTCATCAACCTGTATAACGCTTTTCCTATTCATTTAAGAACCACGAATTTCTGGTTATAAGCTACCCATAGCAAGCACTATAAGAATCCTAAAGCATTTTGTAATACTATTTAGCAATGAAATGTTATAGAGGTGAAATATTTAATTTTTGCCCTTTAATATTTTTGCAATTACTTGAGCAAAAGATCAAAAATTTTGAATATAGACTAATTAACACAAATATAACAACATAGAAATAAAAATTATTCTAAATTTTAGTCATAGATATAAATATGATTTTTTAAAAAAGTTTATCAGACTGTATAAAGCTACTCTATTCATATAAGTACCATATTTTATGAATTTAAGCTATCACATAGCAAGCATTGTTTATAGCAAACTAAGAACCCTTCCACTCACAGTAATGTTCAACTTTCATGCCAAAATAAAGTAACAAATTTAGCTTTAAATTTTCTTCAATATCTCAAACAAGTGATCTAAAATTATAATACTTAGCATTTAGTTTATATAAAATAACTAGCTGTTCCCCGCGGTTTCGTTCGCGGGTTTATAAGTAGCTTATAACCTTCGGGGATAATGTAGCTTCCCATTAGTGAAACAATTTTTCGAATCGGACCAATAACTCCGGAGATTAGCGCGTTCAAACAAACTCTTCAGCTTTATTATTACTTACTACCTATAGATAGATTAAGTTTTCACCCAAGAAATAAAAAAAACAAATTTAGTAAAAATAAACTAAAAACCAATTTTGAAATAATTAGGACCTTCTTAAGTAGTATTTGTATCCGTATATAATATCTACAACAATTCAACTTAAAAATATTTAACGTTAAAGCAATTATCATCAAACAAATTACGTATAGGACTTCATGTCGGTGAAGTCGTGCATAGTTCGGTTCTTTTCGGTATTGCTCGGGTTACATCGGGCGCCGTGTCGCATCGCCCGTGCTATACAAAAATAAATAAATATCCTGGGATATTCTTCACATATTTTTTTTCAGGTTTTCAATTGCAAAAAGATTTTTCCAAATCCGATTGGTAGATCCGCGCGTTCATACAAACAAACAAAAACTCTTCAGTTTAATTATAGTTTAGATAGATAGATACATAGATTATTATTAGTATAGATAAATTTATAGATAGGTTTATGTTGGCAGTTCTTGACAATTTTGCATCAATCTGTATTGTATCTGTCCTTAGTTTCTCACAAGTTCTGGGATAAAAATACCTACCTTCGTATCTCACGGGTCTACCTCTCTGCCAATTTTCATTACACACTGTTTGAACGTTTAGAAAGAAAGAAGAAAGAAAATCTTTTATCTCCTGCATTGCATGCCATTCGAAACTTATAAAAAAAATATCAAACATAAAAATTTAATATACCTACAAAAATAAAAAAATAATAAGAAGGCTGTATGGCTCTGAACCTTTGACTGTTTTTTTTTTAACGTAACAAAAACTTATGTATGACTAATAATGGATTGTAATTTTTGACAAGTATTTAGACGTGAAAGCTGAACTCCACATGCATAATATATTTATGTAGCATTCAATCGTTACAGAACTATACCTGTCCCTGGATATTAAATAGCCTAAAACCTTCATCTAGGAACCTGAACCTAAGAGGATATCTATCTTTGAAAAGCGCTTCATAATCTGTACTGTGGTTCTCAAGGTATGAGAATACTAACGGACAAATTGACCTACATATTATTTGGTTGGTTAAATTGATTACGGGGTGTTCATGAACTCTAATGCGGGTGAAACCGCTGGGCGAAAGCTAGTATAATATATACAAGCATTGCTCGTTTAAAGGTATTGGATTAGATAGATAGATTAGACGGAGATATCCAACATGGGCTGTGACGTCACTCCATGTTTAGCTAGAAAGAGATTTATATCTTTTATCAAATTAAATTGTGTTTTTACTAAATAACCATAATAAAAATAAAAAAGCAACGTATATGTGGCGTGGCCATGAGCCCATAGACTAGCATGACGTGTACCTAAATAATTTAAATTGATAATTATTTACTATCAGTTATTATTTGCTCTCCCTCTTATCGATAAATCATAAAAAAATATTGTCAGCAATGAATAGATTATAGAAATTTTAAAAACTAATTTTAGTAGGTATCTACTTAATAATTAACAAATTATGAGTAGAAATCACGAGAATCAGAACTGACGAGATCCGCAGGCGAACCAAAGTAAACGACATAGCCCGAAGAATTGCCAAACTTAAGTGGCAGTGGGCGGGGCACATCGCTCGTAGAACCGACGGCCGCTGGGGCAGATAGGTTCTCGAGTGGCGACCACCAACCGGAAGACGCAGCGTGGGCAGGCCCCCCACATGGTGTACCGACGATCTTGTGAGGAGAGAGAAGACCGGCCATCGTGAAGATCCTTGGGGGAGGCCTTTGTTTAGCAGTGGACGTCTTTCGGCTGACATGATGACTACAAGTTTGTACCTATAGTACCCGCCTGACTGGCAACTTAACCCTTTTCCAGGCATTATATCGACCACATACTGTCTGTCAAACATGTATCTTACTTAATGTCAATGAATGAGACTGACATTTGACTGTCGCTGTTCAGCTGTCAGCCTGGAAAAGGGTTAAAGCGACATCTTTAGCTTAAAAACCTATTGGTGTATTTCGGCAATTGGATTTGAGTGTTGAACACTTCTTAGAAAAAAAAAACAGATAACTAAAAAAATAACCAAAATATTAGCTATCAAAGATTTATTCCTATCTCTTTCTAGCAAAGAATTTAGCATGGAGTCACATTTTATGTCCGATCTCTCTGTCTAATCCAAGTCTAATCGCTGTCTAATTAAGCAGTAGTTTAGAATATCTTCCGTGTTTCTTGGCCGATTTTAATTTACACTTTTTGACATCTTTTTTAGAGTATTTTTATATTTTGATAAGAAATGCTAAAATAAAGATTCATGCATACCTATTCCCTATTACCCTATTACCTTCTACATAATATAGTACACTATATGATACGCCTGCTGCGTATAAAAATAGTTTTTTTTTCAGTAAGATAATTTTGTCCTTGAAAATAATGAGGTTATTTCGCATTGTTATCACAAACAGTTTATTAATTAGTTTGTACGCACATTATTCCTTTTTGATTTAATTATAAATGTAGATAGGTCCTAATTAATCGTAAAAAATGGCCTTCATATAAAGGTGAGCTTACATTATGTTATTTACAATTTATTTGTAACTAAACTTATAAGATTATATTTGTTTTAAAGAAATTTAATTATCATTATATTTAACAAAATTAACTAAATTAAAAATAAAACTACCTAACTATAAATAGAAAATTTGTGCCAAATTGCTGCCCCGCGGAAGTGTGCCAAGAAGACTGGCAGCATTGCCACGCTGGATGGCAATGGCAATTCTTTGAGCAAAGTAGTTGCCAGCCTTCTTGTCACGAGAGGAGACCTCTTTGAATAATCTACGAGCCTCTGGTCCCCAGGGCCCTAGAGCAGGGCTCTGTCACTTCGTGTGTAGGTACAAGATAATTGCCTACCGCTTCGCTCACACTGAGTGTGCAAACTCAGTGTGGCTGTCGCGCTCCTGGCGTGCGTACGTATGTTTTCGCGCTCTTTCGACAGGTCGCTCGCGTCGCGAGGTACCTACCTAACCTTCTCGTACCATCATAAGAATAGTACTTCGTGTTTGTGAACTGTCTGATTGGTTTGTGCTGCTTATTTATTGATAATATTAGTGAAAATGACAATTGAAAATCAATTTAATAAAAAATATTAGTTTCACTACTCCATGTCCATGCTGCCCATCAGAGTTTATTTTTAAACTATTTGTTAGATTTCGCATTTATGCTGCCATAAAATTTAATAATCGTTATTTTGGAGAAGGCAAGAAATATATGAGGCATTATATTAAAGTTAAGCAATTGTAATTTATATTATTTTAATTACATTTACATAATAAATATTACAAGAAAATACAAAAAAATCAAGTATTTTATTTTTAGTACTTGTGGCAACCCTACCGATTGACCATTAAGCAGCGGGACGACGAATAACGTATGCTAACGCGCGGCGTCAAGGCACATTTTAAATCGCGCCCGGTCGGGCGCGCCAAGTTTAGGTATTTAAAATGTCGGCTTTCTTCAAGATCAAAGGAGTGCAACTTCTGTACGCTAGTACTATTATCTATTCTGTGCCTAGAGTTTCAACCCCAAACGCCGAAAATACGTTGGACCCCTGTAGAGCAGCGTATTTGCGGCGCTTGAGGCACTCTTGTTGCGTAGCAGCAGCGCGGGCCACTACAGACGTATCTGGAACGTGGGAAGGCGGAACGGATTTGAATGAAACTTGGCACATAGATAGATCATACTCTAGAATAACATATAAGCTACTTTTTATCCCGAGAAAACATAAGATACCTCGGGAATGCGGGTGAAACCGCGGGGCGGAAGCTAGTAAATAAATGTTATTATTAGCACAGTTATTAGTTAGGACACCAGGATATTTACTTAATTTAATTCTGCGGTATGTGTAATATTAAAATTAAATAATAAATATCCTAGGACATTCTTCACACACGGTTATCTGATCCCAAACTAAGCAGAGCTTGTACTATGGAAACCAGACAACTGATATACTACATAATATATTACTTTGTTTTTTGTAAATACATACTTATATAGATAATTACTCCCGGACACAGGACAAACAGACATATTCATGCACACAAAATGTTTGTCCTGGATGGGAATCGAACCCATGACCAGGGGCGTGATAGGTGGTGTCTTAACCAACTGCGCCAACTGGCCTGTCAAATTATAATAAAATCATAGCATATTACCCTTACTAGGTACCTACCTACTACAATTTTGTTATATTTTTCCTGTTAGATTATTTAGGTACATAATATATCTACTATATATACGCGATAGCCTTTTTTTCACATTACTTTACTATTCAACACCATGGCATCCACATCGACTTTAGTATTGGTGCTGAGTGTATTTGGAGTGTCTCTGGGACGTGGTAAGTGACTTTCTTTTTTAGGGTTTCGTACCTCAAAAGGAAAAAATTCAGCTCAATCGGTTGAAGATATGTGCTTCAAAATTGAGTAGCAAGATTCCATCCGAATATACCTACATACATTGCAAATTAAATAAAAGCATTCAAAAAAAGGATCACTCGTAGTACTCGTTGGCGAAGTTGGTTAAGGCCCCCCGCGCACTAGGCAGCCTCAACAAACAAAACAAAACAAAATAAATCATCAAAACATTCCTCCATGGTATATTAGTAACATTTTCATATGTCAGTAATATACCTTAGAGGAATATGTTGATGATTTATTTTGTTATTAATCAGTAAATATACTACCATTCTTGTCGCAAATAACATGTTGATAACTTACGACCTATAATTGAGCTGCAATTAGCAAAAAACGTTTTAAAATTTGAATTTAACGCCCCAATCGAAGCCTCCACCTTAAGTATGTATTTACAAAAAAAAAGTAGTATATCAGTTATCTGGTTTCTATAGTACAAGCTCTGCTTACTTTGAAATGTAAATGAAAAAAAACGTTTGGGATCAGATAACCGTGTGTGAAGAATGTCCCAGGATATTTATGTCTGTACTGAACCGATTGAGTTGAAAATAGTAATGAATGTAAATCGGTAACCCAAACACGGACGGATAAATTTTAAATATGGGAGCCACTGTTCAAAATTCTTACCTCGGGCAGCGCATCAGCCTTGCAATTCAACGAGGTAACGTTGCCAGTTTTTTGGGAACCCTGCCTGCAGGCGGCGATTTAAATGCGGTTTATTATTTATAGTTACTCTGTATATAGGATAGATTTTATAGTTTAATTTTAATTTAATATTCTATAAGTATTTAAATATAATTTAAAAATAGTTATGCAAACTATATCGTGTGACATATCAAATTAAAGGGCTCGTTATGAAAATTAAAAATATTTTTTTTTTATAATTTTAAAATAAATAGTTTTGAAGTTATTTAGGAACGGAAACTACTGGGCCTTAATAGGACACCTACAGAATCACAGGAAATCCTTTAAGTAGTGTATGGCATTTATAGTATCAGGAAATTATCTTTACGGAACCCTCAGTACGCGAGTCAGACTCGCACTTGTCCAGTTTTCTTTTATTCTGTACCAGCGACCCGCCGCGGCTTTGCACGGATTTTCTCGGATTTTCTGTACTATAATATGCATTTATTATATATATAAACCTTTCTCTTGAATCACTCTATCTATTAAAAAACCGCATGAAAATCCGTTGCGAAGTTTTAGAGATCTAAGCATACATAGGGACAGACAGACGGGAAGCGACTTTGTTTTATACTATGTAGTGATTGATAGGCCTGTGTTTGACCATATCTCAGCATGGTCAGTTCAGTGATGTTGTGGCCCTGGTGGTAAGTAAGTAAGCACACAAAGCTTAAAAGGGAACTAGCTCTCAAGTGCAGCTATCGGAACACCGGCCCCAGTTTCGGTGTGGGACCGCTTGATACTCGCGGCATGATTTTTCCGATATTTTCAATGATAATAGTTGATCGAACGCTAATAGTCATATATCAAACAATTTACACAAAACCTCATCAAATTATATAGGTACCTACCAGTGGCGAGGGGTAAAATGATGGCGAGGTTAAGCCGTTCAAAAAACACCGATAATTTTATACTTAATTACAGTGTATTTTACATAAAGGTGACTTCGAAATAATGAATCTGTGGGACTGAGATTTCTAAAAGGTAAGCCGATGGGAATCGGCTTGTATGGACCCTTTGCCACTGCTACCTACTTACCTCATTAATCACTATGAAAATACGTTATTCCCAGATATCCGGGAGTCTCCAATCGTGGGAGTTGTGAGTGGACATAGGGTGGACATAACCCAGGCCCCGTACATGGCTGCTCTGATTGAAGTTGTCTCCTGGCCCAGTCATATCACGCTGTTATGTGGAGGGACGATAGTACATCCTAAATTTATTCTCACGGCGGCGCAATGTCTCCAGGAAAGGTAAGTCTTTTTTCTTTTTTTTGGCATCACATTAAATCATGTTCATTCAAGTCATAGTTAGTACAATGGTAGCCGTTCTACTAAAACTTTTTGAGACAACTTGAAAAGCCACTTTTCAGTCATTTCTTTTCTCTTCACTGGTGCACTTGTATTGATCTTTATTGGACAAAATACCACCGATAATCTATATCTGTACTAATAATAATATTATAAAGAGGAAAGATTTTATTGTTTGTTTGTTTGTTTGTTTGCACTGAATAGGCTCCGAAACTACTGAACCGATTTGAAAAATTCTTTCACTAATAAGAAACTACATTATCCCCGAAGTATATAGGCTACTTTTCATCCCGGGAACGCGAGTGAAACCGCGAGGAACTGCTAGTATTCAATAAAACTCAAAATACACGATTTTATGAAAATAAAACGAAAATGCAATGTCACTTCACAAGTTCCCGTTAAAAAGGCCAACCGTAAGTTTATTAACTTTTTATTGGATTCTCAAACTTATTTCGTCTAAATTGAGTTGAGAATCGATTATTTTTAGCGCAACTCAAAATGTCAATGGTATGGTCATTAACATAATTATAGCGTGCCATATTGGTCTTTGATATCCTGTTTCTCAAATCATACTACTCGGTTATCACGTTTTTTGACTGACATATACGACTATTTCATGAATTCGTGAGTTATTTGCAAGAAGAATGATAGTATATTCTTAAATAATAATATTAAGGTAATGCCTTCGGTTGGAGCGCGAAATTCAAATTTTATTACATTTTTTGCTAATTGCAGCTCAGTTATAGGTCGTAAGTTGTCAGCATGTTATTTGCGACAAAAATGGTAGTATATTTACTGATTACTAACAAAATAAATCACCATTGCCTCAAACAATATAACCAGAAAATGCGCTTGTCATAAAAATAGTGTAAACAAATGTTTTTACAAGAGATGGTTATTATTGTCAACGTGGACAGGGCAAACTATGTTAACTGGCTCTAAGCGAAAAGGTCAGCATTACGTCACAGGCGAGGCTCAATATAACAAAAGAATGTTTTTTAGGAATCTTAAGAAGATGGTGATCATAGCAGGATCGAACACGATCTTGTCTGGTGAATCCCGTCAGCCCTACGACGTGGGCCAGGTATTTATCCACGAGCACTTCAACGAGACCAATATGGACTATGATATTGCTCTTATTAAGCTGGTCCACTCATTGACCCTGGGCCCTACCATCAACTTAAGTATACTAGCTGATGAGACGGTGATGACTCCCCCGAACTCCATCGGATATGTCACTGGATGGGGTAGCGTGAAGAAGGTAAGCTCAAATACTTTTTCTTTAATAATAATTGACTGCAGAAAAGTTTAAATAGTACTAGTAGTAGTATATTATTTATTCTTTGGTTTAAATAGGGTAGTTGACTGACACATCAAATCAGCTACTTTTTTATAAATGTCAAAATGATAGTTTATAAGGAATTTTGTATGAAATATTACATTATGACGTCATAGTTTCACAGCATCAAATCATCTACTCTTAGTGGTTCCACTGGTAATTAAAAATCATAAAACGCATTCAATGTACAACATATTTGATATTTCCACGTGTTTTTAGATGTTTTATGCATTGGTTAGTGTTTGATCATTTATTTTTGACAGTGTCAACTACCCTATTAAATTAATCACATTCAAAATAAACGTCACGGTCGAAATTCTTTATGGCACTTGGTTAACTAATAGGGAATAGGATTATTTTTTTTGCTTTAATAAATAATGACGAATGAACTATTCATATAAGAAACAGTAGGAAAAAATAATATCACGGATAACTATAAAACTAAAGATATAAGCCATCAACGATATATTCCTATCTCTTTCTAGCAAAACAGAATTTAACATGCAGTTTATATGGCCGTCATAGTATAATATATGATACATATTATGTCCTCTCTGTCTAATCGCTGTCTAATTAGTAGTTTAAAATGCTTATATGCTCCATGTTTCTTGGCCGATTTTAATTTTAAGGTATTTTCATATTTTGTTAAGAAATGCGATAAAAAAATCATGCATATCCCTTATTGTACTTCAAACACACTGAACAACGCACTGGGTAACGCACTTGAAAATCACTCAGTAGCTCGTATTTAGCATAGAGCTGGCTGGGTGTTCACCTTTTATATCTGAGTCTCGATAACTCCAGTATGTTCTTGGTGTTACTATTTTTTTTTTTACTATATTTTATTAAAGACCATCACCTTCCCGCCATCTGAATTTCTGCGTCAGCTAGCGATGACAGTAAGGAGATCTATCGACTGCGAAGAATTTTTCGACACGTTTTCAGAGGAAAATGAAATATGTCTTTGGAAGATAAACTCGGGGCCTTGTATCGTAAGTATTTTTGATGTATCTACTAGCTTCCGCCCCGGGGTTTCACCCGCGTTCCCAAGGGATGTTATGTTTTCCCGGGATAAAAGTAGCCAATATGTTATTCCGGGGTATGATCTATCTATGTGGCAACTTTCATCCAAGTAACAAACATCTATCTATACTCACAAACTTTCGCATTTATAATGTTAGTATAAAGTCTTTTCCTTCGGCGAAACCTCAAATTTGAAAGCAAAATTTCTACCCGCGACATTCGACTGATATACGAGACATACTTATGGATCTACGAGAGAGATTCAGAAGCCAATTGGTTTTTTATAATTTTCTTTTCCTGTGCTGAACTCATACGTGATTAGTGTAACTCAGTCAATAATCGTAGATGAAAATGTTTGCCTGTATATTAGTACTATCACCTATAGTATCTACTAGTACCTACCAACAAGTATCAACTAGCATCTACTAGTATCTACCAACAAGTATCAACTAGCATCTACTAGTACCTACTAGTACCAACTAGTATCAACTAGCATCTACTAGTACCAACTAGTATCAACTAGCATCTACTAGTACCTACTAGTACCAACTAGTATCAACTACCATCTACTAGTACCAACTAGTATCAACTAGCATCTACTAGTACCAACTAGTATCAACTTGCATCTACTAGTACCTACTAGTACCAAATAATATCTACTAGTATTTACTAGTAGGCAGATATTAGTTATTTACCTACGGTACCTGCGCGTCTTCATATCTTTTCTCCTTACTATACTACCCATATCAATATTACTTCCAGGGTGATGCTGGTGGTCCCTTCACTGTTAATGGCCTTCAAATTGGCATCATATCCAGAGGAAACACATGCGGCGTCCTGCCAACTACAGTTGTCAAAGTTGCTCCGCATTTGGCTTGGATAGATACCACAATAAGCGAGAACCTTTAAACTCAGACCTTGAACAGTCGACAAACTATACGGTGAACCACAACGTAAAAAAAACTCAATACAAAAATAAAAAAAAACAAAGTTAAATCAGTATACCTAATGTCACTCACTGAGGTATAATACTACGTATAGAGAAAACGCCACATATAACCAATATCTTCAATTCAAGTGCAGCCTCAAGTTGCTTAAACAGGAAACGCGTAAGCGCGATGAAAATCACGGCGCTTACGACTTTTTAGTCGCGATAAAACTACACCTTAAGGTGGAGGCGTCGGTTGGAGCGCGAAATTTTTCATGAACTTTCATGAAAATGTTACTAATATACTTTGGAAGAATATGTTGATGATTTCTTTTGTTATTAATCAGTAAATATACTTCCATTCTTCTCGCAAATAACATGTTGATAACATACGACCTATAACTGAGCTGCAATTTGCAAAAAACGTGATAAAATTTGAATTTCGCGCTCCAACCGAACGTTTACCCTTAAAAGCATTCTTGTGGTATGTGTTTCTTTGAAAATAAAATATAGCCTATGATACTCAGTGATAATATACCATTCTACTGTTGAAAGTTTTTTTAAATCTGTACACTAGTTTTAGAGTTTATTAATTATTAGATTTCTTATTAAGCACGTCCAGAGGTTTTTGATCCATGCGTGAGCCTGTAAAGTCATAATCGTTTGACAAAACTAGCTGTGAGTTGCTAAGACGTTACACATTCCATGGTTCCTCACAAAGTTTGTCGATTGTACTTAGGTATTCTCAATATTTATACCGACGACGTTTAGAAATAAATTTGACCTAAAAAAATTAATTACTTAATTTAAAATATGCCATCTCTTTCACTCACATGCATCTTTGGTTTTCCCCTGTTATTATGTACCTATCCCCTCTTTTAAACACATGTCAACCGTCATTATGAATTCCTGTTCATTGCAATTTTTTTTCTTACCTTATTAATTTACATGATTGTATTCTGTTTTGTGTGCCAAATAAATTAAAAAATAAATTGTATAATACGGTAAAATTACAACATTATTATATGAAAATGTTATCATTATATTCAATCATTACATGTATGTATATTTGTCAATAAATTTCATTGCAGAGAATGTTTTTTTTTCAATTACCAATCCCTTTAGACTGCACTCTTAGGGCCGGTTGCTCGTACATTTTAGTAAAAGTTATAGTCAAAGTTAACTTAACTATTACCATGCTTTGACCGACACTTTGACGATGACCGATCTCCCTCGGTCGGTTATGGTTACGGTTAAAATTTTATTTTAACCGTTGGTTACCGCGCATTATGCAACCGACCCTTACACTGCACTTATAATGTTCTGTTCATACGAAATTCAAAGTTAACCATAGACTAATATGTAAAGGTCCTCCTTGCTATCAACTCTCACTAGTCCTACAGACATGAGGGTGTATTCCTTATCACGAGGTATCTACTAAAATAGGGGATCGCGGGTGAAACCGCATAATAAATCAATCAGTTCGATTCTCGGCGAAGCAAATTTTTGAAAATACATACGCTCTTAATTTTTATCAAAATCGGCCTCGAGACTCCTTTTAGCATTTTTCGCTTTTCCCTATTCTTTAGGATTTGGTCTACCACGCCTACTTGAAAAAATCCTGTATATTTCTTATAAATTCTATAAGCGCGATGTAGGTTGTATGTATATTGTTGTGACGCCATCTATCCATCGGTGATTGAACTATGTAGCTGACAGGTGTCGCTACAAACCTTTGATTTTTGTGCTATGCAAGTTCAATGGTAACCACTAGCCCCGATTCCGTTGGTTACAAACTAAACAAATTTAATCTCACTATATCTCTTTCTAATAAGAAATATAAGAAAGGGATGCAAGATATTTTAGTCCTGTGAGATTAGTCCGATCACTTATTTCAACGTGAATTTAAGCGCGATCTTTATTGGTCACGACTATTTACCCGTACATTACGACGGCATGAACTAAACTGACAGCATTAAAAATGTTCTATCTTTATTCAATAAGGTTAACATGAAAGAGAGGTGACTTTCTTATCGTATTAAGAGTAAAATTGCCATAAATGTTGAATTACTTTATTTGCTCCGTACACTTGCGACTTAATTATGTAAATATTTTTTAGTAAATCATTTTACTGTGGGTTTAAACATTAATAACCGATGAAAATATGCAATGAAAAGAAAACCTAAAGAAACAATTATTAAGGAATAAATTACTTTTACTGTATGATATAACCAATTTCTTATTTATGGCTCCATCGAGTAGAAAACGTTACGAAACGTATTTTTTTACTCTTTTCTGTCATTATAGAATGACATAATATTTATTTATTTATTTATTCACTCTTTTTTGAGCAATTATGTAAAAAATCTGTAATTTTCACATATACTACAATAAATTTAGCGGTCCAAAATGTACCCAAAAAAAATCTGTAAATTATCCATATACTACAAAAGTAATTATATTGATAAAATAATAATATAACGTAGAAACGCACAACTATCGTCTGTCCGTTTTTCCGACGCCACGTTTCCCTGAAAACAAATGCTTCGGCATTTTGGTGCCGATGAACCTGTCTGCTTCTCCTTTGAGACCCATTCTCTTGGTCTTCTTGGCAATGGCCACATGCGCCATTTTCTTCGCACGCTTTTGCATCTGTAATTATAAAATTAATAGATTAAAGAAAGAAAAACCGTTTAATCATGAGAACACATAACATAATAAAACTTGACTGAAGTTTAAGTGAAACTAATTAACCTAATAATAAGTTAAAATTATTAATTAAAAAAAAAAAATATGGGACCACCTTGGAGCTAATACTGAACCCAACACAAAAAGAATTATTAAAATCGGTCCATAAAATTATACATTAAAAAAAACATACAACCAAATTGAAAACCACCTCCTTTTTTCAAGTCGGTTAAAAATCTGTGACCACTAGCTTAAATCCCATAAAGAATTCCTACTATCCTGCTAATATTATGTTATTATGGATATATGGGGATGGATGGATGTTTGTTACACTTTCACGCAATAACTACTGAACGGAAATGTATGAAATTTGGCACATAGATAAATCACACCCTGGAATAACATATAGGCTACTTTTTATTAGTATCGGGCTAGTATGTCCATAAAAACGGAAGTTTTTCGATATTTCTGATGAGAAGTATATAATCTTATAAGCTATGGTACTCACAGCGACATCTTTGACACCCTGTTCGTCCCTCGCAGGGCGGCTGACTGATCGTGCGCGGGAGTCGACGCGGGCGCGTTTTGCGACTGGTCCCGACATCGACTGGGACCGGGACCGAGCCCGCGTGCGCGTGAAGTGGGCCTCCTTTGTGTCTGACATGTCCACGCCTGAGGGGGGGGAATTTGCATGTTAAAGAATCCAAAGAAGTTATAGTGTAAGATTCGACAATACTTCAAGATATTTATATTTTTTGGAATTTCGACTAGTGCTGTTAGGATAGTAATATAGGTTAGTCTATCGATAGTACTGCCAATCGGGTCGGCGTAGTATGGAATTTGGTATTTATTTATTATCAACAAACGAAAAAGTTTATGAATCGAGAAATATAAAATAATCCGTGAACACTTTTCTAAAATTCGTATAGGCTCCTTCATTATGCAACGTTTCGAAAAAACGCTATAATCGGTATTTTCAATTCTTGTAGTTTATGAGAAACTAGCTGTTCCCCGAGGTTTCACTCGCGTTCCCGGGATAAAAAGTAGCCTATAACCTTCGGGGATAATGTAGCTTCCAATTAGTGAAATAATTTTTCAAATCTGTTCAGTAGTTTCGGAGCCTGTAGTTTCGGAGCCTATTCAATGCAAACAAACAAACAATCAAAGCAAACAAACAAACAATCAATCAAATCTTTCCTGTTTATAATATTAGTACAGATAAACATCGCGGGGCCATGCGCGAGCGAGAGGCAGCATACGCCACGCAGCTTGGTATGAGGGAGGCGGAGCGCGCAATATTAAATTCTTCGTAGGCCCTTAATTATTTTATTCAAAAAAATCTGAAATATTTAAGAAAACTTTCAGAAACAAAATATTTTTTTTACGAAACCAAAATGTCATAAAATCTTCACCAAGAGGTAGGTAGAGGTAGTATTTCAATGGAAACTTACCAAGTTTCTCCATCTCGTCCCTAAGTTTGGTGGTAGAGCGATCCCGGCCTCTCGCGCGAGTGTTGCGAGGCATCACTGGCTTGGTGGACTGCTTCGTCAGTAGAGACTCGTCCTTGAGGATTGCTTTCTTGTTGCTAAAATAATAGTTTTAATAATACAATATGCTAATCAAACAATTAAAGAAACAACTCAAACTGACTTTTTAGGTATCGTTTTAGACGTACACTGTAACTGGCAAGCGCATGTAAATAAAGTATGCGGTAAATTAAATAGATTTGTCTATGTTCTTTATAGACTAAGAAAATGCGCTGATCAAAAAACAATTCTTGCAGCTTACTATGGTATACTATATACGTGGCTTCTATTCTTAAATACGGACTGCTAGTATGGGGAAACTCTAATCATTTGAATAGAGCTTTCCTAGTTCAGAAAAAATGTATTCGGGCTATGGTTGGTATACCCCCTTTCGAATCATGTAAACCCGTGTTTAAAAATCTTGGGATTTTACCACTTCCCTGCATATACATCTTTGAACTTGCAATGTTTGTCAAGAGATATCCATACTTCTTCAAAAAAGCATCAGATATCTTTCCCAGACACAAAAGACATCCCGATAGATTGGTTCTGGACAAAATTCCCAGGACTACTCTGTATCATAAAAACTGTTTTGCTATGTGTATTAAAGTATTTTATCTACTCTCATATCGTAATGTTCTTATTATGAAATCAAAAACAGTACTTTAATGACCCACTTTAGGCATACCCGTGTATAATGAAATTAAAAAATTATATTATAGCACAGTTTTCTTCCCAAGATAATGCTATAAAATAACTTTTTTTCATTAAAGTACAAGTATATGGAAATGTCTGGCCGGTCACAATGTTTTTTGGGTTTTAATACTTCAATTACTGTCAGTCAACTTGTCAAACGAAATAATAAAGAAAAAAACATTTTATGTGGCCAGACATGACTAAACAATTAAACGTAGTATTATATTCTCTTTGTTAACAATTAGGAATCAATCAGTATCAATTCAATTTTAGATGCAAATTTACTCTGTGGTCGCGTATGCGGTAGGGAGTTTTTCCCAACACGGATTTGGGCGCCATGATGATTAATGTTTGTTTATTTTATTGATTTTTTTGCATACATATTTTATTTTGGCCAAAAATAACAGTAAAATGGCAGTGATAGTAAGGTGAAATAAACTTGGATCTGAAATTGTGGAGGCGGCAGTGGAAATGACGAATAATTGATACCCGTGAGTCATGAAAACTTATGACAAAATATTATCGATTTTTGACCTTTAAATTACGTTATTAGATGAGTTTAGATAAAGTACTGTATGATACTGCACATAATTAGGTATTAAAAACTCGTGTGATACTATTAAGAACCTCGCCTACGGCTCGGTACTTAAACTCACACTCGTGTTTAATAACCCCTATTATGCAACAGTATCATAAACTACTATAATGCAATTCCCGATACTATTAAGGGTCTACAATTAAATCGGTTCAAGTTTGAGCTACGAAAATGGTTGCTAAAATGTAATTTCTACAATATTATGGAGTTGCTCAAATCTTAACAATTACCTCACGGACCAATTTTAATAATAATTATTATTACCTTTGATTATTTAGATGATTACTTTTTATCTATACTATCTATACTTTTTTTACTTGCAATGAGTTTTTTTATTCTCATTATTATATATTTACAATTATTTACACGAAAACATTAAATTAAACTAAAATATTAACTAAAAACTAAAGAAGTATCATATATATACAAAATCAAAATATCCTATTCCGTTATATATTTATGAACTCAATATTACAAATAGAATATTGAGTTCAGATCGCTGCCCGTGGGTAAAGTGCCCAGAAGACTTACTTTTTTATTTGACATTTTTATTTTCTTTATAAATATTATTTAACATGTAATCTTAACATTGTAACTAATGATATAATTAATATATGCAGTATTTATATAGGTATTTAAATTAAGTGGCACTATGGTTTGCATGAAATTATAAAATATAGAGTTTATTGATATATTATATAGTACATATAGTTATTAAACTATTTATTTGTAAAATTATTAGCATTAGATTTAAATGTAAGAATATGATTATTGAGACTAAAATTAATATGTACTTGCATGCCGGAAGGATAGGTTATGGCAGTTCATATAATGTAAATTATAAGACCTTAGTGTACCTATAACTGCAAGGAATACATGAATTTGAATTTGAATAGTTAGTCGACATGTCAGTTGGCGCCGGTGGTCGTAGGTTCGATCCCCATCCAGGAAAAACAGTTACTATAGGTATAGTCCGTCAGTTAGGTTATCAAAAAATATTGGATACGTATCTTTTATTTTATCAAATCAATAAAGATAAAGTCAATAAATATAAAAGAGGATTGGGAGCTTGTGACGTCATCTCTCTGTAAAAAGTGTACTAAGACGTGACGTCACGTGAAATTTTAACGCACTGTGACATGACAAGCCAGTTGGCACAGTTGGTTAAGACACCACCTATCATGCCGCTGGTCATGGGTTCGATTCCCATCCAGGAGAAACATTTGTGTGCATGAACATGTCTGTTTGTCCTGTGTCTGGGTGTAATTATCTATATAAGTATGTATTTACAAAAAAAGTAGTATATGTAGTATATCAGTTATCTGGTTTCCATTGTACAAGCTCTGCTTAGTTTGGGATCAGATAACCTTGTGTGAAGAATGTCCCAGGATATTTATTTTTTATTTACTGTATCTTCGTTATTTCTTGTTTTCGGAACTAAAGAAAAAAACATGTAAACATAAAACCAATATCTAATTATATTTTTTTTGTTATCATCCCTATTGTGTGCATGAACATGTCTGTTTGTCCTGAGTCTGTAATTATCTATATAAGTATGTATTTACAAAAAAAAGTAGTACATGTAATATCAGTTATCTGGTTGTCCATAAACCGCTCTGCTTAGTTTGGGATCACATAACCGTGTGTGAACAATGTCCCAAGATATTTTTTTTCTAAAACAAGTAAAACCAGGGCATATAACTATACATACCGAATTTGCCTGGCGAGTTCCCTGATTTCTTTCATAGTTTCGTCCAGTTCTATCTTAGGCACCGCGTACATACCGCCCGCGGCTCGGAGTTCTTCCTCCTTTTCCAAATCTGCCAGTTTCTGAAAGTCACATCAATAATGATACAATCATAACGTTAGAGGATAATCAAAGAAGAACTTCTCTGACTGAACAATCGATAGATTATGAATATGCAGTGATTTTTGTTGAGTAGGACCGAAGTGCAGGTAGTTAAGCAGTCGAACGCGCATTGGCTGTACCGGGGATTGGCTCTCAACAGGGCACTGGCTCTTAACCGGGCATTGGCTCTCAACCGGGCATTGGCTGTACCGGGGATTGGCTCTCAACAGGGCATTGGCTCTCAACAGGGCATTGGCTCTCAACCGGACATTGGCTCTCAACTGGGCATTGGCTCACAACCGGGGATTAGCTCTCATCCGGGCATTTTGATCAAGTATGAAATACTGTTTTATAAAGAAATCCTATGTTTGTCAGTCACAATTATTCACATAGTAAAACACATATGTAGGTAAATTATGAAGTAAATTTTGAAAAGAGTAATTGCTGAGTTTCTTGCTGGCTCTTCTCAGCAAAAGCTACCTTCGGAACCGTGCATTAGAGTCTGACAATTCATGAGTGCCTGTGAAGGTCAATTTAAATAAACAATATTCCATTTCATAAAGCATGGAAACATTACAAAAATAATGTTGTATAAGTACTTACGTCGAATATCTCCGGGTCGATGTAGTCAGCGATGTTGTGTCCCTCCCAGAACTCGGGGATGGGATCGTGTCGCTCCTCTTCGGGGATCTCCGCGTAATTCTTCTGTAGATCTGTATATTGCACATTTATATGTGTATATGAAATTCATTTTTGACGGCATTCAACTGATTCCATGGATTCAATTCATGATTCTGGAGCCCCCAGACTTTGAATTTTTCATGAATTATACGATTTTTTTTTCAGATCTTTAGGAGTGATTATACTATAAAATCATTATACAAGTCTACAAATTTAGACATAAAACTGCAACGTAAATCAAAATTCAAATCAATACGCAAGACGCAAGCAGCTGTTTGAGTTCACGAGTGAGGTCGTTAATTGACA
The DNA here is from genome assembly GCA_963555595.1 of Tethea ocularis. NCBI lineage: Eukaryota > Metazoa > Arthropoda > Insecta > Lepidoptera > Drepanidae > Tethea > Tethea ocularis. Next base: position 1,688,948 of record OY741983.1, on the reverse strand, counting down.
ATAAATAAATACATGTAGAATATTTATTGGCTCGCCGATTTTCTCGAACATTATCTTCAAAATTATTTGAGGTCACAGGGGACCGGCGGGCGGGGAGCTATTTCCGCCAACGCGTTAGCTTGGCCATCCAAAGAGGGAACGCTGCCAGCCTTCTGGGAACCTTGCCTTTGATTGGCAGCAGCACACGCCTCGAGGAATTTTTTTATATGTAGTTTGTATATTTGTTGTAAATAATTGTAAATATTGTAGAATATAAAATACAATGTTCAACTTGACACTGGCAAAATACAAAAAGGGTGATGTCAAAAGGAGAATGCTATACTTATCTTATCACCCAAGTTATAAAAAAAAATACTCCTTACCTATAAATATAATATAAGTATACTAACCAAGTACATAATCATCTCCCTCTTCCAGCTCGATCTCCCTCTCAAGCTTGCGTTTCCTGGCCTCCCTGTCGGCTTGCTGCTGCTTCTTGACAGCCACCGAGGGGGGGATGCAGGGGGGGCGCTCCTTGCCGTCGCGGGGGGAGGGGGTGGCCACGTGGAGGCGGTTTAGTATGCCGTCTACCTGTTGAGGGGTTAAATGTTATAAATCTAATAATGCTACTAATATTATAAACGTGGTATGTATGTATGTTTGTTGCTCTTTCACGCAAAAACTACTGAACGGATTTGCATGAAACTTTGCACATAGATAGATCATACCCTGGAATAACATATAGGAAATTTTTATCCCGAAAAACATGAGATACCTCGGGAACGCGGGTGAAACCGCAGGGCGGAAGCTAGTCTTGTATAAAATAAACTTGCAACACTGCTTCCCTAGCCTTATCTATGCGCGACTGAACTGAATGTCGTTTCCGTTTTATCTGTGGTTCATTCTATTCTATGGCGATTTACTCGCTGTATCTCATAAACCGTAATAGGTAGACAGTTGAAATTTTGACAGAATGTGTATTTCTGTTGCTGCTATAACAAGAAAATCATAAAATAATAATAGTACGATGGTACAGTACCCTTCATGTGACTTCCGACTCGCACTTAACCAATATTTTTTTAAATACCTAATAATATTTAACTAGCTGTCCCCTGTGGTTTCAACCGGGATAAAAAGTAGCCTATATGTTATTCCAGGGTATGATCTATCTATGTGCCAAGTTTCATCCAAATCCGTTTGGTAGTTTTTGCGTGAAAGAGCAACAAAAATACATACATACATACAAACTTTCACGTTTATAAGATAAGTAGGATTTTTTTTTTTTTTTTTTATTGGTCCATGTTATCTCACACTCAAAACTCATTTATTAAGTTTAGGCCCTGATAAGGCACATATGAATGTCGATAGTTACAATCATTAAAATAGACTCTACCACCGGTGCCACTGAGAACACTCCAGCAACAAACTCAGCAAGACATTTTTCTTCTGTGGAAACAACAAAATGGACAACATAGTTATACCTTCTTAGTCCTCATCTTCTCAGTGACCCTGTGACCCAACAGTCTCTCGCAGGCTTCGATCTTGACTTCCTGTACTCCTTCTTCAGTTATAGTGGACATCCGCATTACTGGTACCACTGACAGGTCAGAATTTGTATCCGCACTGAAAATTGTACAATAAAACTTTTACATAGTACAGCTAATTTTTAACCCCCTACGAAAATGTACCTCTGTGTCATCTCCTGAACGGATGAACTAATTTTGATTAAGTATTTTTGGTTTGAAAGGTGTCTTAATTAATCGGCCCTATATATATATATAGAGCCTTGATCCTTGTCGGAGACAGGATTGATTAAGCTAATAAAATCGCCGACTGTACAATTTTTTCAATATATGTAAATGCCGATAGCAATAACTCAAAAAATAAGGGATGGTCTCCTAAGACCACATTCGCGAGGCTTCAACCCTTAAGGTAGCCCTTACTGACCCGTCTCAAATTTCCACCTGTATAGCACAAAAATAAAATCACCATTAATGGAGCTTTGAATTAGTAAACAACTCACTTGACCAGGTTTCCTTTGGAGCAGGCCAGGTGTAGCTGTTCTATGAGCACCCTCTTGCTAGGAGCCAAGTCTTCAGGGAGGCACACGTCCATCTTGTTCAGCACCACTATCAGGGGCTTGTTTATGAACAGGGGCTTTATCGACTCGAACAGGGAGATCTGGAATAGACAATATCTCCTAATTAAACCCCAAGAAAAATCTGCCGCCAAGCACCTTCCGGTGTGTTCCGACAGCTGCACATGAGAGCCAGTTCCCTTCTAGGCTTTGTGTGCTTACCACCATCGGCCACATCATCATTGACAACGGTGAGATTGTGGTCAAAGGCAGGCCTATACATAGTAAAAAAAAAAATTTATTTCTGTAAAATAAGGTTCATTTGTCTCATCATACAATTAACCAATGATAAAGCTGAAGTTTGTTTGAACGCGCTAATCTCCAGAGTTGCTGGTCTGATTTGAAATTCTTTCACTAATAGGAAGCTATATTATCCCCGAACAGTGGGGAACAGCTAATTTGTAAACCTTATCGTAAAGCAATAAAGTTAATTATCTTTTGGCATGTTAATTTTCAGTTCGCTAAGGGGTCCAGAATTATGTACTGAATCCATTGTATCGGTTTTCGTTATGTCACTTACACTGGTTACTAACTGTGCAGGAACTATAATCTGACTGAAAAAAAAACCATACCATGATATTTTCCATGGAACATTAACACTTTCGCTGACTTCATAACAGTCAGATTAGAGTTCCTGCACAGTTCGGGTAGCGCAAAACCATCGTGGAGATCCTTGGGGGAGGCCCTTGTCTAGCAGTGGACGTCTCTCGGCTGACATGATGATGAACAGTTATTTTATGCTTTTTAGTGCCTTTGAGGGCAGTCTTATTTACAAGCTTTTATGCTTGCTTGCTTGCAATATTATGATGACGTGGAGCTGATCTGATGCTGGAGCTGGAAGGCTATAGGAACTCCGCAAAACGACACAACCTCATCGAGTTTGGGCTCATTGGAATCGTCTTAACGAGTAGTTGAAGACTGTGCAAAAAAAAGGACAATCGGCAATAAAATCTTGTACCAAAAATAAAAAATAAACAGAAACTTGTTTGTTCATTACGGCTAGCAACAAAATATAGTCTGGATGACCATTACAACGTCTTTTTATACCTGTTCTTCAATACTATGTCCACACTGCTCAGACGGGTCTATGAAGTAGAGTACGGCGGCGCGGAGATGTGCCAGGGCGGTGACAGCTTGCATCTCTATCACATTGCGCTCCTCTAGCGGGTGATCCAGGATCCCGGGGGTGTCTATCACCTGAGGAAATCATTTTTATAAACAGGGTAATGGTACTGCTGATATGCAAACTATATTGGGCTCGTTTTGAGGATCACAAATATATATATATATACTAATATTATAAAGAGGAAAGATTTGATTGTTTGTTTGTTTGCATTGAATAGGCTCCGAAACTACTGAACTGATTTGAAAAATTATTTCATTAATAAGAAGCTACATTATTCCTGATGGTTATATATAGGCTACTTTTTATCCCGGGAACGCGGGTGAAAACGCGCGGAACAGCTAGTTTTTTATAATTTTCAGATAAATAGTTTTGAAATTATTTAAGAAAATAGGCGACAATTGAACACACAAGGGGTGTTCCGAAACTAAATAAGCCAAAAATTTTGAAAAAAATACAGTTAATTGTTCTTTACCTATAAATTACAGGAAAATCTATAAGAGTTTATGGTATCTCGAGTAACATAGGAAATTACGGAACCCTCTGTGCGCGAGTCAGACTAACACTTGTCCGGCTTTTTTTTTTGCAGTTTTACTATCATTAATGTCAAGCTAGAGCAGAATATCAGCGTTTGTGTGATATACTTATACCGCAGCCATGGCTGAGCAATAGACCATTTTGTCTATTTTGATTATTTACTAACTTCCGCCCCGCGGTTTCACCCGCGTTCCCGAGGGATCTATGTTTTCCCAGAATAAAAAGTAACTTATATATTATTCCAGGGTATGATCTATCTGTGCGAAGTTTTATCCAAATCTGTTCTGTAGTTTTTACGTAAAAGAGTAACAAACATCTATACATCCTCACAAATTTTCGCACTTTTATCCAGGTTATAAAGTATCTGTGCTCCAAATTTCATCCAAATCAGTAGTTTTTGCGTGAAAGAGTAACAAACATCCATACTCACAAACTTTCGCATATATAACATTAGTAGGATTTTATTGCTTGTGTGATTCGAGTTTCTTTTTCATATCTCTGTATCGCCAATCACATTTCAACAAACACGACCTATTACTGAGCTGCAATGAATTACCAAAAAAACATAATAAAATTTAAATTCGCCGGATTTTTGGAACGGGGGACGTTCTAAAAATCCGGCGAATTTCCCTTAAAAAATTAGTGACTGACCTGCCATCTCAAGTACTTGTAATCCGTGTGACCGACGTACAGACTCTTTGTTGTGAACGCGTAAGGCTGTACTTCAACATCAGCTCGGGTGATCTGTAAAAAAAATATGCTAAATCCAATCCAACCAAGTACCGTCAATTTTTCAAAAACCCTTGTGAAAAATAAAAACATCGTGAGGAAACCATAGCACAGTGGTAGGGTACTTTGTAGTACCCGCCTGGCTGGCTACCACCCTCAAGTTGAAAATCTGTCGCCAAACACCTACCGGTTCCGGCAATTGCACTTGAGAGCAAGCTGCCTTCTTGGCATTGTACAGGTCGGCAACACATTGGCAATACCTCTGATATTGCTAATGGCGATAGGCGACGGCAACCACTTACCATCAGGTGGACTGCCTGGCTCCTTGTCAAAAAAGAACACTGGTTTAGTTCAATCAGTCAGGACATTGATGCCGATTCTGTTGTTTACGAACTTAACTAATATTAGACAAGTCACCTCTCTTTCATTTTAACCTTATTAAAAAAAAAAAAAAAATTTAATGCTGTCAGTTTAATTCATACCGTCGTAATGTACGGGTAAATAGTCGTGACCAATAAAGATCGCGCTTAAATTCACGTTGAAATGTGTGATCGGATTAAACTGACAGGAGTTTCTGATTTTATAGAGGACAAGAACGCATTTCTATGAGTTGCTCGCTTCACATGCTGTTTACTATTATTATGAATTTTGTTATTATTATTATCATATTGTTATTTTTTATAGTTTTTTTATATACATATTTTTTATATTTACATATTTGACGATTAAAAATACTTGCAATGAGTTCATTTAATAAAGACACTTTTGAATTTGAATTTGAATTTGACTAAAATATCTTGCATCCCTTTCTTATATTTACTATTAGAAAGAGATATAGTGAGATTAAATTTATTTTAGTTCGTAAACAGCAGAATCGGCACCATTGAATTTTATAAATACTGATTATTCCAGGGTACCTATTAGTATGTATTCACAACAAACAGATGAGTGTATCAGTTACCTGGTTTTCATAGTACTCTCTCTCCCAGTAGCTCTGTTCAGTTTGGGATCAGATATGTGTTATGAATGTCCCAGGATATTTATTATGTAAAACAACTAACCTTGTTGATGAAACTGGATTTCCCCACATTAGGGAACCCGCAGATGATGATTGTACGCGTGTAAGGGTCGATTGAGGGCAAACGGGCGAGATGCTGCCTGACCTATAGACAATATCAACCAGAATATTTAAGACCTTGCTGATTTTCGTGCTAGCATTTTTATTTTATAAGACTGCCTGTTTGAGCGCAGCGGCACTAGAGGGCGACAGCGGCGGGTTGCGCGGGCGCACAGGTCACTAACTTAAGGTGGAGGCGTCGGTTGGAGCGCGAAATTCAAATTTTATCACGTTTATTGCAAATTGCAGCTCAGTTATAGGTCGCACGCATGGAGCACAATAACCAGTGGAGAGCGCGTGCGGGGGCTACCGCGGGCGCTAAACATATGCTATATCAAGCATACGCGGCGAAATTTAGATCAGTCGCAAAAATTGTAGGCTAACGCACGAACGTCACGCGCTCCCGTTTTGAAAGCTTTTATAACGAAGAATAATGCCTAGTTGTGCAATTAAATGGTGTGGAAAGTGTTCTACAACTTCAAGTTACACAAAAGATGGGATAACATTTCACAGGTAAGTGGTTTTCTATTCAATTTGATCAAAAAAATGAAAAAAGAATCAAATAATTGCTGTCTCTTTCTGGTACACTGATTTGCACTTATGCAGTTGTCTCTTTCTTTCCTGATAGTGCTGTTCGAGTTCGCAGTATCGCGACGGTTTATGGTATCGATATAATTTAAAATATAAGTTCTTAAAATACCTTATATTTTTTTGTTTCATTATTGCTATATTTCCAAACATGCTTATGCCCTTGGCTTTACTCGCAAATGTGTATAATACTGGCATAAACCTGTACATAACAGTAAAAAATGGAAGTGTATGATATCTCTGCCTGCCTTTTACACAAAATTTAAACGCGTTGCTTGGAATCTATTTGAATCATTGCAATCCTAGACAATTATGTTTTTTTTTAATGTTTTTATATAGGCCAGTGTAGGTATGGAACAGACGTTATCAATTTTAGTTTTGGAGTAAAGGTGGCCAAAACGCGCATCAGCATGTGAGTGAACACATTGCTGGCAGTGGCGTGCCTGCAGAAAAACGAAGGCAAAGGCCTATGACAAAACTGACACAATAGGGATAAAAAAAAATTGGTTGGATTGTGTAGCCTAGCTATGGAACGAGGACTTAATTTTTTTTATTACCAATTTTATTGCAGTATCGGGTTAACCTGCGCCGTATACACCATTTAGGGTCCGAGAAGCATGGTCCTACGATGCACCGTTTTCGAGTTATGGGCGTTTTTAATTATTTTACCAAAATAAGTTTAAATACAAATATCTTGAAAACGGAGCGTCCTAGGCAAAAAATGACCGAAATTTTAACCCCCCTTTGCCAACCCCGTGATATCATGATCTTAACACACAAAATTAATTTGAACTAATTTGAGGTCCTTTTACTTCTATTAAAATAAAACCAATGAACCGCGCATGTGGCTCGCGAATAAACAGTTTCTGGATTATTATGAATTAGGTACGTAATACGTTCCGTTTTGCGCATGCAGAATTTGATATAGCCACTGGATAATATTATTATATTTTGGTAGTATTTATTGTATGACTGCTTTTTATTTGTTGTATTATTTTAAGGCAAGCCCAGCTTTTCGGCTAGTATGAGGGATACGCCACTGATTGCTGGCGCTAACATGTATTTGTAAGCGCGCATTATCTAACGCCAATGTCCATCATGATAACGGGGTTCATTATATTGGAAAACGTGTATTTTGCATGCATTCAAATTTGCAGATTTCCCAACGATGACATCGAGAAAAAAGAAATTTGGATCAAAGCTACACATAGAGACAATTTTTTACCAACAAAGGGTAGTGTCGTATGTTCTAGACATTTCACATCAGATTGCTTTGAAAGCTTAAAAAATAATAGACGCCGATTATATAGGTCATCAGTGCCTACTCTATATTTACCGGCTCTGGTATGTATTTCTTATAGATAATGTATTACTTTAGGCTGGTCTTTCACTTTTTGTTAAAATATTTATTTTTTACAGACACTTCCCAATGATTCAAAAAACACCCAAGATCAATCGTCTCTATTAAAAGATATTAAGAATGAATCTTCTAAAAGCACGGTAATATTCACACATAACAATAATTATTCAATCTTGACCTTTTGGTATTTATCATCAACTGATTATAATTATGTACCTGTAATATTTCGAATTTACAGAATTTAGAGCTAAATAATCAGTATATTCGTTTTATTTATTCATTGTGCTCATTTAATATACCTACTTATTAGTGGCTACCTTTAGAAATATTATAAATAAGATATTTTTTCAGAAGCCATTGGCAGATTTAACGAATACTCAAGCTCATCATTCTTCAACAGATGTAGAGAATAAACCTTCTACAAGCAAGGTATTTTTCGTGAATTTTAGAAATATCTAGTAATATTTATATTAATATTATATTTTCAATTATAAAAATATTTTTAATTATTTTTTTAGAGTTTAGATGAACAAAATTATAAGAGCCCTGAAGAACAGTACGCAGATTTAACGCCAAGAAAACGAAAAATGAAACGCCACATTGATCATCTCATATATAGTTTAAATAAAAAGAAAAAGGATGTGAAGAGACTTCAAGACAAAACAAGAAAATTAAAAAAAAAAGTCGCAAGTTTACAAGAAATTTTAGAAACACTAACTAAAAAATCATTATTAAATAAAGAAAATGAAGATATTTTAAAAGGTATCGGTGTAGAAAACCAGGAATTAATAAAAAGGCAACAACAAAAATCGTTGACAGGACACATACCAAAAACAAAATACTCGCCAGAAATTAGAGCGTTTGCAATAACTTTACATTTTTACTCCCCCAAGGCTTATGATTTTGTAAGGAAAACTTTTAGTACATGTTTACCTTGTCCTAGCACTCTTCGAAAGTGGTATCAGTCTGTTGATGGACAACCCGGATTTACTAAAGAAGCTCTCAATGCTCTCAAAATAATAGCAAAACAAGGGAACCAGATTTATGCCACCATAATTTTTGACGAAATGGCAATTAAAAGCGGCATTGAATACCATCCCCAAGGAAAAAGATTTTATGGCCATGTTAACTATGGAGCTGCTTTGGAATCAGATTGTCAACTTGAAGCCAGAGAAGCACTTGTTTTTCTTCTGGTACCCTTAAATGCTTCTTTTAAAATCCCCATTGGCTATTTCTTGATCAAAGGGATAAGTAGCAATCAAAAAGCGTCTCTCCTCACTCAAGCTATACATTTAATTGAAGAAATTGGTATCCGAGTAGTGGCCGTAACTTTTGATGGTTGCCCAGCGAATTTGTCTATGGCTAGAATATTAGGCTGTACTTTAGATCCGAATAACTTAATAACTACATTCAAAAATCCATGCAATGATACGCAAGTAGCAATTTTTTTAGATCCTGCACATATGATAAAACTTGTAAGGAATGCTTTTGAATTTTATGGAAGTTTTTCGGATAAAGATGGTCAAATCGTATCTTGGCAACATCTAGTACACTTACATAATTTACAGACAGAGGAACATTTTCATTTAGCGAACCGGTTGAGAGCTATTCATATATTTTTTAAATGTAAAATAATGAAAGTGAGTCTAGCAACTCAGATATTCAGCAAAAGTGTAGCAGATGCTCTAATTTTTTGTAAAAATCAGCTTCATTTGCCACAGTTTCAGGCAACTACGGGAACGATAGATTTTTTGAAAATGATGAATGATCTCTTTGATATCTTAGACTCGCATGTTCATGGTTATGACTTCAAGAGAGCAGTAAATGAAGGAAATGCTGCTTGCGTAACGCATAAATTAGACATGGTGAAACATGAAATTCTGAAACTTTCTACTGAATTGGTGAAAGGAAATTGTAAAAAAATTATTAAACTTATTGATTCTCCACGACACACCGGATTTCTCGGATTTTGTATCTGCATTGAAAGCGCCAAACATTTAATTCAGGAATTGGTTCTTAATAAGGAATGCTCGATTAAGTATTTACCACTGCACAAAATAAGTCAGGACCACCTTGAACACTTTTTTGGCAGTATCAGAAGCCATGGTGGATCTAACAACAACCCAACCGCTAGAGTATTTGAGAGCATCTATAAAAAATTATTGACTTATGCCCAAATAAAGAATACGGGAACCGGTAATTGTGGAGCACTAAATCAAATTTCGATTTTACAATGTACATCCGCTTTAGATCGTATTAATATTACTACACGGCGCAAGGATCAAGATACTGTATCAGAAACCAGTGACGATTTCGATGTTGAATTGCAAGAAGAGTTTTTTTTCACAGAATTTAGCACAAAAGTTGTTGAATACATAGCAGGTTACATCGTCCATTCTTTGGTAAAAAAAATTAAATGCCAAATTTGTATTGGAGCGTTGCTTGGAGGGCCAAAAGAAGATAGTCTACAATATCAGAAAGATGTGAGAGACAAACTGATGTATGCTTCAACAACAGTAATAACTATATGTCGCCGCAGTGAAATTTACATCAAAGGAGCCCTGGCAGAATGCGGCGGAAAAACTTTGACATCTAAATTCAATTCACATTACTTAGTTATGGTGGTTCTTAAAAGTTTTGTGGGATATGATTTATTTCCAGACATAAATTTTCACCAATTTGACGTAGAATCGACTAACCACTTAATTGATTTAGCTTCATGTGTAGCAAAAAAATATATTGATACTCGACTGACATTTATTACGAAAAATAATACAAATCCAAAGGATTATATAAGAAAAACATATTCAAAACTAATCCATTTTAAAAACCAGTAAATATATATTTTTTTTAAATACAGTCTTCTAAGTTTAATAATTACCTGTTTTATTTCAAAATCGAACCCGTAAACTCGTCTCTGTATTGCAAACATATCGTAATAATACTAATAAGTCAAACAATGAGGAATACCAACAAAAAATTCTAATCAGTCCATCAGTTAGATTATCAAAAAATATTGGATACGTATTTTTTATTTTATCAAATCTATAAGAAATTACAAAGATAAGTCCCATCAAAAAGCAGGATTGGGGCTTGTGACGTCATTGTACAACTACTTTTTAGTACACTTTTTGCAGACCGGAAAATTTTAACGCACTATATCTTCGTTATTTTTTGTTTTCGGATCAAAATAAAAAATACGTATCCAATATTTTTAGATAATCTAACTGACGGACTAATTAGATTTTTTTGTTGGTATTCCTCATTATCGATATCGATACTTTTTCAATTAATTTTATGGAATCCCTAGAGAATGAGTTGTCATTTGGTTGTCAGTTCGTCAACCAATCACAGAGTCCGAAACGTACCTCTCCCCCGCCGAATAGTAGTGACTTTGATTTAGAACAAAAACGTGCCTATACTTTCTCCACTGGTTATTGTGCTCCATGGTCGCACGTTATCAACATCTTATTTGCGACAAGAATATACTACCATTCTTCTTGCAAAACACGTAATAAAATTTGAATTTCGCACTCCAACCGAACGTTTCACCTTAAATACTGGATACTGTAACTATATATATTCAAAAGAAAGATCCACAAAAAAGAAACCTTGATGAGTTTGTTGCCGGAGTGTTCTCAGTTCAAGGGTTCAAGTGTATGTGGAACCGGTGGTAGAGTCTATTGTAATGAATGTAACTATCGTCGTTCATAAGTGCCTTAACAGGGCCTAAACTGAATAAATGATTTTTGAGTTTGAATTGATTAAATACTATTGATATAATTTACAGTTCACTATCAAAGTCAAAGCCATTTATTCAATTTACGCCCCAAAAGGGCACTTATGAAGGTCTTTAAGAAGAAGCTACCAAGGGTTCAGAACCCAAGCCGAGCAGAGTCGAACCATCCGGAAGCCTTCAAAAAGGTGGTTCTCTTTTCGTTAATAGTTATTTACTTTTAAACGTTTAGTTTTTTGCCATTTCCATCAAGAGATCCTGAGACTTGGTGACAATGGAACCACCTCAGGAGTAAACATTTTCGAATAAATTTAAAATCACTTCACATATCAACCATACGGATAAAAACCTCTTTTTTTGAAGTAGATTAAAAATGATAACTCTTTCCAGAGAGTTGACGGTCAAATGAAACCAAAACCCATACCTGTTCCAGGTAAGTAAGGTTTGCGCCCTGTCTTTTCATAATAGTAGCCATCCGACCGAGTGCAGCACGCTTCAACTGCTTGCATCGGTAGAGGGAGTCGCCATACTTTAACAGACGCACATAGTCTTTTGCCACACTGTTATGAAAGAAAGATAATTATTAAGTCACACTATGTATTAAGTTTTCAGTATTGAAACAAAAATATACCATAAACCAAGTGTGATAGGTGGCCTTATCAATCAAGTTGATCTCTACCTATAAAAATGTTGTATTGTATAAATGTGCATGTTGTGTTAGCCTATAAGTAATTGTTACACTCATTAATGTTAAATTAATTACCAAAATCAGTAAATGTTATGGGTGTGACGCATTACCTTTTCGCCATAGCACGATTGTCCGTACTCGGTGTGGCAACACCGGACGGATTTTATGTGAAGTGTAATAATTACGTGAACACATTATATCTTATATGAGAAGTAGACTGGAAGTTTGATTTCTACTACCATATAACTCCTCATGTGTAAACAATTTTTGGCTGACCTAATAAAATAAATAATTAAATGACTTATTACTTTATATCTGACAATTAATAAGAAATGGGTAGGAAACTTCATAATGATGACAATCAAAAGAAAAGCAACCTTCCGAACTATGCATTAGAGTCTGACAATTCATAAGTGCCTGTGAAGGTATTCTTATTCTGTTTGGGGGCGATAAGGCCTGCACTGATGTCTTGCTTGGGGTGTATTGTGCATTCCCCCCTGCCAGCTTTACCCAAGCCATTCAAGCTCCTTATAGTAATGGAGTGTGACCTTGGGTTGCTGGCAAATTTGCTGTAAAGGTCTGTTTGAATAAATAATATTGCATTTATAGAAATATTTCACCAGCAGTTTCTCATACATTTTAAGGCTGTCCTGGCATCCTAGATTCTATTCCAAGATCTAGTAAGACTTACTTATCAATCAGATGTCTGGCAGTGTTAAGTTGTCCCAGACCAAGTTTGTAGTGGTCCTTGTCATACAGCACGTTCATTAAGTCAGCATAGAATGGATGGACATCGTCTAATTTAGGAAATTCCTGTAAAAAATAATATTTCAATGATTTTTATAGCAAATGGTCCAACTACTGAGTTTGTTGCCGGAGTGTTCTCGTTGTAAGTGTATGTGGCACCGGTGGTAGAGTCTATTGTAATAATTGTAACTATCGACATTCATAAGTGCCTTATCAGGGCCTAAACTGAATAAATGAGTTTTGATTTGATTTGACTGTTATTCATTACATCTAAGTTATACATGTTGTACTACATATTAACAAAATGTAATCCAAAAACTATTATTAAACTATTAATGAAAATAATATTGTGCAATAAACGACATAAAAAGTTAGCAATAAATACATCATGCATATTATGTGAGTTTAATCAGACACATGCTGGCAATGTGACACTGAGCCCTATTGTCACTTCACTTCTTGACTATGATGGCATTAGATGCGTTTTTTACACAATTCTGCCAGATGGTAGCATTCAGCCTAAGATCCCTATAAAACCTTGGTTTTTTAAACATCGTGAAATTAATAAGAAAATATCATCTGTTATTTGCCGTCTCCGTCTGGGTCATGCTTGTACTCCTGTGCACTTACATAAGATAAGGGTGAGCCCTATTGTCATGGACATTGCATAGCAAACAACACCTCCAAGTCAATTTAAATCATTTTAACAGAAGGGAAAAAACTATTCTATTGATGAGCTAACAACCTTGAGCACAGTCATGAATTTGTAAATACTAGCCTCTTATTCATTCAAATGTTCAAAATATGAATATACAGTCGCATTTAAAAGTAAAAATAGCCAATTATGCGTCAGGTTTCTTTTTATACATAAAGGCCCGCCATATTTTGGTTGCTTCACAAAATGTGAAAGCACCTATGTTAAGACTGTGGTACTGTGGACTATGTGGAGTGGTATTGTAAACAGAACAGCCAGGTGATAGTGATATTAATATAGATAAAAAATTGTTATAAATACCTGAATAATCCTTGAAAGTCTATCATGAAAGTTCTGTTGCGTAAATTTCACTTTTCTTATGTAAAAACCGCGTATCCTAGATATTTTATAGTGTTTATGTACTACAGTTGGTGTCTTTCTTTGCGTTTTAGACAAAATTATGTCTATGAAGTCCTGAAAAATAAGATTAAGCACAGTTTTAGGTTATAACATATGAGTTTTATTTACGTTTGAAATTAAGGTGTAAAGGAATGAAAATTTGTTAATTACCTTTGATGTAGGAACTACAGCGATCTTTTTAAAGTTGTATAAACTCATTTTTGTTTATTTTATTCTACTTTCCAGAATAAAAAATGCTCGATGCGAGCCTCATCACGTAAACACGTGTTTAAAAAGAAAGAAATGTCACAATAGTTGCGTTCTGAAACTTTAAAAGTTATATTCATGTAATAATATTCTTTTATGCAACGGTTTCCAAATTGACTAACTACATAATTATTTATAAACTTGAACACAAAAAAATATAAAATAATTTTTCAATACATAATTAAAGTAAATTTGAACCTTAATTAATTTTAGTGAACAACAATATTTTTTTTTATACTAACTTCCGAGTGCACCTCGTAAAGAGAGTTACCAAATTCATAAGCTCAAAACCAACCAACCAAACAAAAACAATACGATGAGCATGAATTTAAATTAGCTTGTCCCTTCTTAAAATTAATGTAACCCTTTATTTTTTAATAATTTCAGAATATAAAATTAGAAAAATCTTTTGATGAACTCTATCTTGATAGATGTGTATATTCAAGAAAAGCAATACTGTCGTAGTTATTCTTTCATAACCTACTATTTCAAGATACAATTATTAGTTAAGTAACACTATATAAATATGTCATATCATATGTCATTTAATTTTTGCCGATATTCGGCGAGGTTAAAGTTTTTACGAAATCTCGAAAAATATGAACAATAATCCATTATAATTAATACATTTCGATTAAGGACCTACTACACGCATCGACAAATAATAAAATACGTACACAAACTACGTTTCTCTGTGAGTATAAAATTGTTGCATCATATTTCATTTGTTTTTGGTACCAACTACTTTTTACCCAAAAAGAACTCATAGCAAATGAGAAATTCATCTTATTTAACAATTTCATTAATCGTTCGGCATTATCATACAATCAGAATTGTTAAAAAGCGAGTGATATGTGTAATTTCAGGATATTGTTTGGATGTTAAATAAAAACATCAGGAAAAATGTATACGAGACTTCACAATACTCTACGGACGGGGATGAAACGTCGCCTCGTGTCGTCCAACCAAAAAAACTACAGTGGAAGTATATTAAAAAAGAAAGAATCTGTTGCAAAAAGTACACAACCCGGTAAAACAATACATGGATTTTTATGCACCGAAGTAGAACATATAAAAGAGTATAACATGACGGCTTACCTCCTTACACACGAGAAAACAAAGACAGAATACTTGCATTTAGACAGAGATGACTCAAATAATGTTTTTTCTGTTGGATTCCGTACTACACCTGTAGATTCTATGGGAACTCCTCACATTCTCGAACACACAGTTCTTTGTGGTTCTGAAAAGTATCCTGTAAGAGATCCATTCTTCAAAATGCTCAACAGATCCCTAGCAACTTTCATGAATGCTCTAACTGGCCCAGATTACACATTTTACCCATTTTCGTCGCAAAATGAAGTTGATTTCAGAAACCTACAGAAAGTATATTTAGATGCAGTCTTCAAACCTAATTTGTCCAGGCTAGATTTCCTACAAGAAGGCTGGAGATTAGAGCATTCAAATTTAGAGGATAAAAACTCTAATCTAGCATTCAAAGGTGTTGTTTATAATGAAATGAAAGGAGCTTTTTCTGAAACTAGTTCTTTATTTGGGCAAAAATTCATCAATACAATTTTACCACAAGGCACCTATGGATATGTTTCTGGCGGAGACCCATTATGCATTCCAGAATTAACACATGAGCATTTAAAAAATTTCCATGCAAAATATTACCATCCAAGCAATTCTAGAATTTACTCTTATGGCAATTTTCCACTGGAAGCGAACTTAAAATTCGTTAATGAAGAATATTTGAGCAAATACGAGTTCTTAGACCCTAAAAATACTATAGTATCACAACAAGAGAGATGGCAGAATCCAAAACGAACTCAAATAAGTTGTAGAGTTGATCAGTTTGGGGTTCCAGTAGAGAAACAGAATCAAATTGCCATAGGGTATGTAATGTCAGACATTACACAGATTTACGAGACCTTTATGCTAATGGCTTTAGCAGAATTAATGATTATTGGACCAAACTCTGCTTTCTATAAGAGCTTGATTGAGAAAAACATCTCTGGTGGTTACAACTCTTTAACTGGATATGACAATCAAATCAGAGATACATTATTTGTTGTAGGCCTAAGAGATGTTGAGAAATCCAACTTTGAAGTAGTAGAAAAAATTGCCAATCAAACTTTAGAAGGAATCTTTGAGAAAGGATTTGAAAAAGACCATATAGAGAGTGTTCTACATGGTTTTGAATTGTCAATCAAACATCAGTCACCCAAGTTTGGAATGAATTTGCTATTCAATTTAATGCCTCTATGGAACCATAATGGGCCAATATTGAATGCCTTAAAAGTGAACGAATTACTGGCTCAATTGAAATCTAATCTCATGGACCCAAGTTACATTAGAAAAGTAATAGAAAAGTATTTTATTAATAATAATCATAAATTGATAATGACAATGCAACCTAATCCAGAATTTGATAGTATCTTCAATGATGCTGAAAGTAAATTACTTAAAGCTAAAGTTGAAGCTTTAACTAATGAGCAGAAGGAAGCAATATATAAAGAAGGTTTAGAGCTTTCTGAAGTGCAGAAGAAAGTACAGAATCTTGATGTGTTGCCATGTTTGAAGCTTGATGAAATTACACTGAACAAAACTGCTCCAGAATTAAAACATACAGTGTCTGGTATAATACCATTGCAATTATGTGAAGCCAACACAAATGGCGTAACATATTTCAAAGGAGTGTTAGGAACAGATTGTTTGAATGCAAAACAACAGCAGATGCTGCCTTTCTTCAATCATATTGTTGATAAATTTGATATGAGATCTTACAACTATAGAGATTTTGACAAGCATGTCAGCAAAACAACTTCAGGGTTGAGTTTCATCACTCATATTACTGAACATATTGATCAACAGGAACAGTATGAGCAAGGAGTTGTGATTTGCAGTCACTGTCTAGATGAGAATCTTCCAAAAATGCTTGATATTTGGGAAGAGATATTTAATAGACCTAATTTTGATAATGCAGAAAGAATGGCTATGCTTCTAAACAATTACTGTTCATCTTTAACCAATGGAGTTATTGATAGTGGACACACTTATGCTATGCAGGCAGCTAGATCGCTTATATCTTCTGTGGACAAATGTAAAGAGAATTTAATTGGTCTTCACCATGTAATGACTATGCAAGAAATCCAGAAAAACTTAAAAATTGATGAAGTTCAAGATCTAGTTGATAGTATTGGTAGTAAAATTTTATATGGCAACAATTTACGTGCTACATTCCACTACTGCAATACAAATAAAAACATCCATGAGTATTTGGATAAATTTTGCTCAGTATTGTGTAAAGGCGAAGACAGCAAAGATGTTAATAGAATTAACTGGACAGATTGTACGAACATGCCGAAAGAAAACCATGGTGTTCATATTTCAATGAATGTGCCAGTAAATTTCTGCGCTAAAGTTATACCTACCGTTCCATATACAGACCCTGATTACCCTAAATTGCGGGTGCTGTCGAGATTTTTAACTTCGAAGTATTTCCATCCTGTAGTCAGAGAGCAAAATGGCGCTTACGGTGGCGGAGCTATGCTAACCCTCGATGGAATTTTCAACTTCTATTCATACAGAGACCCTAACTCCCGAGTGACTTTAGACGTTTTCGACGAAACAGCAAATTGGATGGCGAAGAACACAAATTTAGTCGATGATCAGAATCTTTTCGAAGCCAAGCTCTCGATTTTACAACAGATGGATCAACCTGTTGCAGAATACATGAAAGGAGTCGACCTATTTCTTTACGGCCTTTCGTATGACATATGGCAGACGCAGAGAGAGCGTGTTTTAGGCGTAAAGAAAGAGGATTTGATTGAAGTTTGCCAGAAATATTTGACAAATGATATGTGGTCGGGGAAATGTGTGATCGGAAATGGAGCGGCCCAAGAATTAAAAAAGGGTGACGAAATTTGGGAAAAGATTAGCGGACCGCAACAAGAGGAAACTATACAAACTAACAACTGATTTTATTTTATGTATATGACTTGAGTAACTCGTCATAACTCAACCAATGGTGTGATATGAGCTGAAATCTAAGAAATTAGAGTAGTTGTTAGCTAATACTGAGATATAAAGGCGCTTTAGAAATGTTATATGATTATGTAGTGACAACCAACAAATGTCGCAATTTGAAATTGCTGAAATGAGATTCAGGACTGGACTACTTTTTTCCTAAGTCGTTATTGTCTCGTTGTATCATTATAGCCGTGAATTAATTTAAAAGCACTGAAGTATATTACTACGTATAGAGAAGACGCCACCTATGTTCCGTTCAAGTGCAGCCGTCCGGCCTCACTTCACTCAGTTGCTTAAACTCGAAACGCGTAAACGCCAAGAAAATCACGGCGCTTTCGACTTTTTGGACGCGAAAACACACAACATTCAGTTCTTAAAAGCGTTCTAGTGCAACGTTTTTAAACTGTATGGTTAGACGACTAATTATTGTCCCAGCGCTGCAGCGAATATTAAAAAAATGGAGACATGATCTTTGCTTAGAATAGCTTCTCTATCTATACGTAGTAATACAACTCGGTGTCTAAAAGTTTATTTTAATTTTATGATTACACGATTACTGGCAATGAAAACGTATGCCCATCTTGCTTCTGATTATTGATTCATATATATATAACTGATATTTCACTGTAATTCGATATTTACTTCGCGAATTGAGCCCGTATTTAAGTAAATGTTTTATTTCGCAAAAAACATAGCGATTATTTATTTCTGAGTATAGATACATTGAGACTGGTAATAAATATTATTTTTGAATTCTATTAATTGTTTCTATTATAATCTTATTATTTAAAACCTGTTTGTCAGCTGTATTGTGAGCTAGTTATTCAGAAAAAATCTTATCTGTACGTAGATACATAGGTACTAACCTACTAACATTTTTTTTATATTACTAAACTAAGGCAGCAAATAAGCATACGGTCCACCTGATGGTAAGTTGTTACCGTCGCCTATCGCCATTAACAATAGAGGTATTGCCAATGTGTTGCCGACATAACGAGAAGGCAACAGGATCTCAAGTGCAATTGCCGGACAAATAAAAAAATAGTTTCTTTCTATGTGTAGGTATACTTATTAACTAAATTAATGACTTTTTAACATACCTAAATTGATGTAAGTACGTAAATATCAAGTCCCTATAAAAATGAATGATTTTGATCCTCAAATATGTTCTCCTTTGGACAACATTTTTATTTCAGATTTAACCAGACTATGGCATTACCACAATATTTCGAGGAACCCGAAGAATATTTCGCAGAGTCACTGTTATTCTTCAAGGAATATGAACATTTATTTAACTTTGCAAATACGGATATTCTAGTTAACAACATATTGGACCAAATAAACGTAAAAAATGTGGAAGAAATAAAAGTATTTGATAATGATTTTGACCTAAAGACTGTAGATGACGAATATTTGAAAGATTTTTTCGCAAAAATGGAAAGATTGAGTGTTGTTTACGATGAATTTGTAGAAGATGATAATTTGGAAGCGATTAATGGTCCCCTAGGACCTAAGAAGAAACATGAAATAATGTATTTAGCTAAAGAAATAATAGAAATGTGTGAAAAAGTCGAATGTGGGATGGTGATTGATTTTGGATCTGGTTTGGTAAGAGCATTATTACATTTTAATTTGGTAAAATGAACAACATAAGTACCTAAACAATATTTCATTTTTTTTTTATTTCTAGGGCTACCTTGATCAACAGATATTCGAAAAGACAAACTACAAAATTCTTGGCTTGGAATGCAATGACAGTCATTATATCGGATGTAAGAAACGACAGAGAAAATATCACGAAAACTCAATAGAAAATGTAAAATATATAAAGCATAGAATTACCGAAGAGTCTCATACGAATATTTCGGAATATTTGAAAGATAAATTTCCAGAACAGTCTCGTTTTTGTATAGCAGGACTACATGCATGTGCAGATTTGACAGTTGACTCTTTGAATCTGTTTTTAAAGATGGCGGACGCGAATGCCCTTGTTCTATTGTCTTGCTGTTACCACAAGATGTGCACGGATGATGGTAAATTCAAGAATTTCCCACTAAGCCGATGCTTGAGAAGAGTTTTTGAAAGATGTAACGGTTTTGAGTTTTTAAAAGTACCGTTTTTGAGGTTAGCTGCGCAACCACCTAGCGGCCATAGCAGTTTGAATGATTTGGTTTTCAATTTATTGGCAAGGGCAGTTTTACAGCTCTATGCTAGCAAACGTAAGTAATACTTATCAGAATATTTGTGTTATTTTCTAGGCTCTATGTGCGTACAACTTTCGGCCACGTAATTATTTACCACGGTGAGATTATCGTCAATACCTACAAGCCTAAACAGTAAAAAAACATAACATAAAAAAAATATCTGGCTCGAAGGACCATAAAGAATACCTGTGGCTTACCTACCTTTTTATTGAATTTACACGATTTTACCATAGTATATTAATTTTGTATAATTTGTGTACAGGTAATTGCAAACTAAAAAGAAACAAACGTAAAGCTGTAAAAACTAAAACAATGGAGAATAATTTTGAAAATTATATTATTGATGCAACTACCCACGGTTTTTCCCTTTGTAGAATTGAACCTTATTGTCAAAATAAGAATGAAGCTAATTTTGATTTGGATGAATTAAGGTCAATTTGGCGCCAAATTAGAGATTCGACTCATAAAAAAGCTGGCATTTTTATTTTACTACAAAATAATTTACAGCCAGTTATTGAAAATTTCGTCTTGTTTGATAGATTCGTGTACTTGAAAGAAAATGGAATAAAAAATGCTGTTTATAAAAGAATATTTAATGAAAAAAAATCTCCCAGATGTCTAGCACTATTATCTAATAAATAAACAAAATAAAATAACAGCTACATATATTTTTTTATTTATTAACCTTAGTAGGTACTTACTACATTTCAACAAATTATACATATATAGGTACAATAAAAAATAACCATTATTTATGTGAATTACCTAATAAAGTAATTAATATAATCACATCTATCGATCTTGAAGATGTCGAAATATAAGTTTAAATTAACTATAAAAAAAAAAATCTGTAATTACCTACATAAATTTAAAAAAAAAAGATCCACCAAAAAAAAAACGCCTTGCTGAGTTTCTTCTCAGTTCAAGTGTATTCCGAACCGGTAGTAGAGTCTATTGTAAAACTGTAACTGTTGACATTCATAAGTGCCTTATTAGGGCCTAAACTGAATAAATGAGTTTTTGATTTGATTTGATTTGAATAAAAACTATAAAATAAAGATATAGGCACATAATAACATAATTATAACCAACAAATAACTTACATAGGGTATTTTTTTTACTTTATCACATCACACATGATATAATATACTATATTTTTTTCATCTCCAATGAGAACACTATACTAAGAAAAGAGAAGCAACTACCATCCCCACTTCTTTTTCTGATGTACCGCTGATCTTAAGATAAAATACTATTGTATCTTCACTTCACCATGTGTGACGCTTTCTAAACATTCTGAAAAACAAGCAAGCATACGGCCTGCCTGATGATAAGCAAAGCCTATGGATGCTAGCAAACAGCAGTTGTCGTGTAGATACCTTGACTGCCACCCCGTGTCAGATACTGGGTTCTATTCCCACCCAGAAGATGAATATTTTTATGTATGAAGTTTCCAAATATGAAGAATATCCCAGGGTATTTTAAATAATAAATTATTTTAAAATTAAAGATTTTTTGTGCAATTATGGAAATTTCCAAAATATTCAACAACTTAGAGTGATCATTATCACTATTTATCAACATCACTTTTTAATTTACCTATACCATCTTTGTTTTCAATTTGGAGCTTTATTTCCTCGTTGCTATGGCAGAGTTTTGGTCGACCAGGCTTCTTCTGTACCATCATCTTTTTTTTCCACTCTAACATTTTATTGGTCTCCGTGTACATGATCACTTCACCCGTTGTAGGATCTATGGGATATAACCCGTCAGGAGTGTGTTTTTTCTTTGCCATATCCATACTGTGCCTTCGTTTCATATGTTTATTATAATTTGGCCAATTTGTAAAGTCTCTTTGACATACCTCACAAGAATATGGTTTAATACCAGTGTGTTGACGTATATGTTGATTAAGTATGGTTTTAAAACGGAATCCTTTGTTGCAAAATGAACAGATGTAAGGCAATGCATCCGTATGAATGATGCTATGAGAGTTGAGTTGCTTTTGTAATCGGAAGCAACGTCCACACTGATCACATGCAAATGGTTTCTGACCATCATGAACTCCAACATGACTACGTAGTTGTGATATAGTTTTAAACGTATATTTACAGATTTCACACTGATGCGGTCTAACATCCTCATGCAACAGCATGTGGCCAGCTAAGTTTTGTTTGTTCAGGAAGCATTTTCCACATTTCTCACAAGTATGGTCACGTTTTCGCTCTGTATGTATCAGTAAATGAGTGTTCAAGCTATTTTTATGTTTAAATGTCTTTTTACATAATACACACGTCAAACTATCTTTGGTTTCCTGTACCATAGGTATCTGACGTGACCTTTTATCTTTGTAAAGAGTTTCCATATGTTTATGTAACTCATTGGTACCTGGAAAAGTTGTATTACACCCTGGACAAATATATTCAGAGTCTCTATGAGTTGATTTATGTTTATTTGCTTCATTTAACGTTGAAAACCTTATAGAACATTTGTAACATGAATATTTGAGAAATTTCCTGTGTCTACGTACATGAACTAAGAAACTATCAAGTCGTAACTTTCTTATATTACAATCTGTGCATCTATATGCATTACAGCAATCATGGTACTGTGTAGAATGGACCTTTAATTCGTCTATATTCGGAAATTGGGTCTCACAGTATGCACACACCCAATTATAATCATTCCAGGTTAGTTTCAATTGAGCTAAGGGTATCACATCCAAATCCTGACCCTTTTTCAACTTTTTTCTTGGATTTCTTGGTAAAATTTTCGCAGCTTTCACAGACTCCAGCTTATTATCGGAATCATCTCTATCAGATTCTAATTTCACGTCAATATTTTCCTCGTATTTGACATCGGGAGGTTCTAAAATGCTATTTTCGCTGTCGCAACAGGTCTCCTCTTTTTTTATGTGCTGCACTAAATCTATATCGCTCAGAGCCCTTTGGGCATGTTCTACGTCTATAACGAACTGAAAAGCTCTATTTAATGAGATAATACATACGAAACATATGGTTTTAGGTAAATTACCATCATCTAAATCTATAGTGGCGTTTACACGGATTAATTTATTCGTGATTTCTCGTCGTTTCTCTTCGTCAGCTTGTAAGTTCGTCAATTTACTGTTTGGTTTCATTTCAGCGCAGAGCCGACAATATGAATAATCTTCAATATTCATGTTGAAAATGTGATATTTTATTTTTAAAAAGTATCTACACAAAATTAGATTTGTTTACAGTGACATTTTTCTCAAAGAGAATATTTTTTTTCTCGTTTTTTTTTAATCATACATAGTGCTGCGGCTGCGTAGTATTATATTCTCTTTGATTATATCATGACCTGTCCTAACTTAGGGGATTTCCCTCCAAAAGGGGGTAAATACGGGATAGTTTTTTTTAGGGGCATAAAGCCACAAAAAAATAATATTCAGGGGTATTTTAGGGACTTTTTGCTTTTTGGAATTGCAGCGAGATGATGGCATAATAAA
The DNA here is from genome assembly GCA_963555595.1 of Tethea ocularis. Lineage (NCBI taxonomy): Eukaryota > Metazoa > Arthropoda > Insecta > Lepidoptera > Drepanidae > Tethea > Tethea ocularis. Next base: position 1,665,118 of record OY741983.1, on the reverse strand, counting down.
AACTCATCAACACTAATGTTAAGGTGCCTCCACACAAGGCTATTCGTATTTGTATATCGGGAGCGAATGAATGTATGTATGTTACAAGATAACGCATGATCACAAACAAAAATGGAAATAATGGTCTATTGTTTTCATTATATAGTCCATAGATAATACACTATATACATATAGTCTTTGGCTCGCTAGGTGTTCTATGGTCCTTGATTGGTTTGACGTTTGATTTGATGTACTGCTACAAACAGACTTTTTTACAAAATCTGGATTCTTATCAATTAAAAGTCTATGTAATGGATTAACATCACGGAAAACATGGAAAATACTTACTGCCGCTTTTGCGCCGAACCTAAAACGTTCGACAAGCTTCTTAACTTGCAAAATGACATGTTAAAACATGAAGAAATACTACTCAAGCTTGCCTTTCTGAACGCTGTTTATGTCGATGTTTCATCGAGCGATATTCTTCCGAAAACCGTATGTTTCGTATGTTACGAATCATTAAACAAAGCTTACAACTTTCTCGACGGTGTAAAGAAGGCACAAGATGTTTTACTTGGCTTATTATCGTCAAATGACAATAATAAATGCGACCTCTCCGATGACGAGAGAATGGCTGTTTTCGACGACTTTCTCGGTTCAGAAGACAATACTGAAATTAAAACAGAGACTGCGACGTCTAACAGTTACTTTAATGCTGATACAAATTTAAACCCGAGTATTGTGGTGAAGACAGAACCGAAAGAAGAACAAAAAGATGAAGTCTTATCAAATGATGAGTCTTCTGTCAATGTCCAGGATATCCTTGATGCAGCTATATGTGGAGTCCCTTTTACATCTAACGTGACGATATATGCTAAAGAATTATCGGATATAAGTAAGAAAACTATAAATAGTTGGAAGGATTATCCGTGGGTATGTGCATACTGTAGCATAGAGTTTATAAATATAGATATGTTGAGAGCGCATTCGAAAATGGTGCATGGCAAGTGTGCAGCATATGTGTGTATTGACTGTAAAGCAGGAAGGAAGGAAGAGTTCCGTTTGTTCATTAAACACGTGTGGAAACATAGGAAAGCGTTGAGGTAAATATGTTTTATGATTTTTGTGCACAGTAGAAAATGAAATCTATTTATTTAGGATAACTTTTTGAACTAAGCTGTTTGTACTATCAGCAAAGTAGATGCATGATCACCTTAAGGGTGTATTTTGTGTGCAGAGATCAGCGATTACCTGTCCTTCACACAATATAACCAGACAATGCGCTTGTCATAAAAATAGTCTAAACAAACAGTTTTTATTGTCAACAATAGACAGGACTATGATAGCTGGCTGTAATGGAAAAGCTTTCAAAACTAATCATGCTTCTACTTTGTTTATGATACATATTATATCTCGCTTAACTATGTTAGAAATGTATAGTATAAAATGATTGAGATATAGTGTTATATGCTTCTTTGAGTCTCAGTAATTTAGGTGAAACAGCTAGATAATATTATTCTCATAATTAAAGTGTCCAAGTTGTGATCAGTGGCGTAGCGTGGCCCCGTATAAAAAAATGTTTGGGGGCCCTTATGAATGGTAAAGATTATTAAGAAAAAAAAAATGTTTGCATAAAATTAAAGTTTTTTTTTTTTACAAACAATTCAAATTAAATATACACTCTCCTTGCCTTTTTTTCGGCAAACTGATTTATTAAATCATTTATAGCTGATGATGACTTTGGTTTTTCTAATGTTTTTGCCTCTATGACGCACGTCGGGGGCCTCTGTGACCCGGGGCCCCGTATAATTGATACGGCAGATACGGCGGTAGCTACGCTCCTGGTTGTGATACAAGAACAAGAGTATGGCCTATCTTTATGGTATTCATCCAAATCTATACAGTTAAAGTGCTTTGAGCAATAAATATACAGGTTTTTATTTCATCTTGTCTATTGTTTTTGCTAATTTAAATAGTAAGTACCAAAGAATAAATAATATATAGGGTAGATACTATGAAATAATGTATGTTACCTTCATAAATGTTTATGATAATGTAATATTTGTTTTTATTAGGTCAATGTAGACCTTATAAGAACAAATATAAAGAAAATTAACAATTATCTGTACAAATATTTTAGTCAGAATTTACTCCTTATAAATTATTTTTTTCTCATAATTCCAGGAACCAATGTTACTACTGTGATGTACAATTGGAAAAAAAGGAAAATTTAAATACACACATTAAACACCATTTCACAAAATCACAAATACCATGCGCACGGTGTGGTGAAATATTGAAAAATGACGAATCCCTCAAAGTTCACTTACAAAGCTATGGATCAATGAAACCTAAAAGACGTCCCAGACGTAAACCGGGCACACCCATTACTGTTACAGACTTAACTTGTGATTTATGTAAAAAAGTGTACAAGAACCCAAATAGTTTACGAGATCACATGAAACTACATACGCAAGACCGTAAAAGGAATTATACATGTGACAGATGTGGCAAAATGTTCTACAATAAAGGTACACTTACGTCCCATATTATGTCACATGATAAAATACGTCCCCATGTCTGTAGGATATGTAATAAGTCATTCCTATTCCCAAATATGTTACGAAGGCATGTTGATATGCATTCAGGAGTGAAACCGTTCTCTTGTGAGCAATGTGGCAGATGCTTCCGGTTGCAATACCAATTAAATGCCCATAAAATAGTCCATACGGATTCTATGCCTTACATATGTCAGTACTGTAACAAAGCATTTAGGTTCAAACAGATTTTGAAGAACCATGAGCGACAGCATACTGGCGCAAAACCATACAGTTGTCAGCATTGCGGTATGGAGTTCACTAATTGGTCAAATTATAATAAGCATATGAAAAGAAGGCATGGTACTGATACGTCGAAAAAGAAAATTACTCCAGAAGGTGTCTTCCCAATTAATCCGGAGACGGGACAGATAATTCAGGTCCAAGATCCAGCTGGTACAGAAGAGTGGAAGAGCAAAATAATGATTCCCGGAAAAAGGGGGAAGAAAAAGGTTATAAAGCATGAGAATGATTGAAAGTTATTTTATTATTTTTATTTAAAATTAGTATTAACAATTTTTTTTTAAATATAGAATGGTGGTTATTTCTGCTGCAGAGCACCTTGGGGCAACTTTAGTATTATCTTTTAAGTCTATGCCTCTTTTGCCTGTGCATTTAAATAATTATTTTCCCAGTAACTTTTTTTTAAAATAAAAAAAAAAACTCAGTTAATGCAAATCTAGCTGTCCCCATAGACTTACTCGAGTTACCAGGGGTTCTAACGCGTATCTTTGGATACGCGCGGTAACAATATGGAGGTATACAATGCCCTCATTACCTTCCCCTCCTTTGTTGTATCGCAATAGCTCAGCAGGATGGAAAGTAGCCTTGTTCCTACCTACTAGACTATTTGTGTGCCAATTATCTATATATACATCGTGCCTTTTCAGAAAAAACATCGTAAGCGCCAAGATTCTTAAAAACTAAAATTTTTTTTAGATTCCTAGCCTTTATTTTTTATTGACAACACTTATATGAATAATACATTTTTTAAACATAAAAAATTTAAAGGAATGAAAAAAGTATGTCCTGTAAAAAGTGCTTACGATGTTTTTCCTGAAAAGGCTCGACATATAATGAATGTTGAAGTGTCTGTAATGTAAAAAAAAAAACATTGTTTTAATTAGAAGACCTACTGATCGAATTGGTAACCGAGTAGGTGTGAATAATGGGGAATATCGCATTTGTAATTTAAAAGTTATTTTACGTGAAAAACTGAATTTATTTTACAAGTGTTCCATGTGCGTGTACGCTTCAAAATATCGGGACCGCACCGTATCATGTGAGTCCAATAACATAGCATTATAATATGAATTATTTTATATTTAAGTTAAAAAAAAGTATTTTTCAATTATTTGCCATTATTCGTAGCTAATTATTTAATCATAAGGATAATTTATTTTGATTAAATATTAATTTGTTTATTTTCATTATGTATATTTTATTTTAAAGGTAGAAAGTTTCATGTACAATAATTTCATGTTCGAGAAGTATTATAATTCCATCCTACATACGCTAATCACGAAATCCGTATCATACGCACTGAGGTATATTATTACGTATAGAGAAGCCATCCTAAGCAAAGGTCATGCTCCATTTCGTTAATATTCGCTGCAGCGCTGAAACAATAAAGATAATAGGTAATTTTATCGCGACCAAAAAGTCTCTTACACGTTTCGTGTTTATGCAACTAAGTGAAGTGCGGCCGGATGGCTGCACTCTTCTCTATACGTAGTGATATACCTCAGTGATGATACGTAATAAATAACAATAAATATTAGTTAAATTTCAATATTAGACCATTGTACCAATCGGTCATTATTTGAAATATGATTGCAATCAGTTATGTTAGGTACATTATTTGTTATATTTTATTACTAATATGTATGAATATACCGATGGAAGTTAAACGTATAGAAATGATTTATATTTCTTATTATTTGCCTTTTACTCATGTTCCTTGATAAAAGTAGCCTGCCTACTACATGTTAATCCTGATTTATTGTTCTAAGTTTCATTAAAATTAGAACGAAGCTGAAAGTCCTCCCCCTCCCCCGGTAACGCCCTGAGCCGAGGTTCGTACCCCATTCGGGGGTGCCCTCAGGCGTTGTTACCTAAATATTACCCGGCTGAGAGCCCTCTGCGCTCGCCGATTTGTCCGGTAAGGTTGTCGCAGCCATCTGAGGCTACCAACTTAGTCCTTTCAAAAAAAAATAAATAAATTGAACGAAGCTAAGTAGTAACAAACTAGTGTAGTATTTTTAAACGACTTCAAAAAGGAGGAGGTTCTCAATTCGTCGGAATCCTTATTTTTTCTTTGAACAAATACTCACGCGATAAAGGTTGGTGGAAGCTACGCGGATTCCAGACCTGGCGGCTACTTAGGCCAAAGAGTAAGCCTCGCAATATTTATTAAGTATTGTTTTTTTATATAAACATGTAAATAATTTGTAGCGACCCCTTTCAGCTACATAGTTCAGACACAGAATGGATAGATGGCGCTGCAACATATCAACACTACATACCAGCTACCTACATCGCGCTAGTGGAGTTTGTTCGCGCATTAGCAGCATAATATATAGGTATATACAGGATTCCAACATCAACAGTTGGACCGCGGTCCCCAGGCACGTCGACCCAGCCTGACGGAAGATCTGTTCCCTTTTCAATCTTGTTCCTCCATAAATTCCTTGTATAAAATAAATATATAAAATCATAATCATAATGATTCATAAAATTGTAAATTTAATTAAAACTTCAGATATTAACAGGTATTTCATTTATTAAAATTTAAATATGGTGTAACATCATGAATAAGTATAACAGTACTTATAATTTTAAAATAATTTGATTTAGAAAATAAATACAACACGGAAAGTTAACATTATCATTTTTTCTAGTCTGTAGTACTGTCGATCCGCCATATTATTCATTCAAAGTTCGATTTCTAATGAACATAGGCGACGGTAGCCACTTACCATCAGGTGAACCATTTAAATGCTTATCATGGCGCGTAATGATCAAGCCGAAGACAGTCAGTTTTCTGATGAAAAAGATGAGGATACCTGGTTTCCTACGAAGTTATTAAAAAGCATTTATAGTCCACATGGGGACTGCAACTTTTACCAAGGTTAGACTTTTCTCCATAATCACTATGTTGAGATTCTGGAACCTTTGGCAGGTGGAAAGAACAAAGCCATTCAAGTTAAATAATCCTACAAAATAGGTACATGCTTTCATTTCGATGCTTACATGGTGGACTACTAGTGGGCGGGGCACATCGCTCGTAGAACCGACGGCCGCTGGGGCAGAAAGGTTCTCGAGTGGCGACCACCAACCGGAAGACGCAGCGTGGGCAGGCCCCCCACAAGGTGGACCGACGATCTTGTGAGGATCGCGGGAAACCGCTGGATGCGGTTAGCGCAAGACCGGCCATCGTGGAGGTCCTTGAGGGAGGCCTTTGTCCAGCAGTGGACGTCTTTCGGCTGACATGATGATGATGATGTTGGACTATAGTACTGCTTCGAAAAACTACTAGAGAGTACCATTACCTACTCATTAACAACAGATGTATCACTACAAGTCTTCTTACCTCTCTTACAAGGTACCATGATTTGTTCCGTCCATTCCTTAACCATCTCAAAATCTTTCAATTTCTTCGGCTTTCCAGTCTTCGGATTTATCGGCAGCTTTCCTTGCGGCGTCATCATATTCTTCGCTAGCGTTGTGCCATGTTTCCTTTTCAAATGCTTGTTGCAATTCGACCAATTTGCAAACTCCATGTTGCATATCTCGCAGCAATACGGTCTCGCTCCAGTATGCTGATTCTCATGGATCTTCAAAACGTTTCTATGTCTAAATGCCTTATTGCAATATTGGCAGGAATACGGCATTACGTCCGTATGGGTAATCATATGACCTTTTAGATGTTCTTTCAATCTAAAACACCTGTGACATTCCATACATTGGAACGGTTTCGACGCGTAATGCGTTTTCACATGTTTCTTCAAACGCGTCAGTGTTAGAAAACTCTTTTTGCATATCTTACATATTTGAGGCTCTGGGTTTTCGTGGATGACGTTATGGGCTGACAAAGCTCCTTTAGTGAAGAACGCCTTCCCACAACGATCACACGTGTAATCTCTATTTCTTTCCGTATGTAACTTTTTATGTGCCCGCAAACTAGTAAGACTTTTGGTCAGCTTTTTACAAATGTTACACGTTAAGTCTTCTATGCTTATGGGGCGTTCTCTTCGTTTAAACGGTACTCTTTTGGGTTTAGGAGGGTTGTATATGGATATATGTTTGTGCAAGTCTGTTTTGTTTTGGAATATTTCACCGCAAGCGTCGCATTGGAAGTCTGTCAAATGTTTGTTTACATGGATGATGTTTTGGTTGTCATCATCGTTGCGAGAATCGCAATATTGGCAGAAGTATCTGAAAATTTAATTACCCACTATTTACCAGCTGCTGTATTTAGCAGTCTGACCACTAGCTCAATAATGATTATGTAGAGTCTACAAAAACTAGAATGGCTGTAGAGCAGTGGTGGTGGTAGTAAGTAGTATATTGTGTTATAGTTTTTAAGGCGATGATAGCTCAGTGGTAGTGACGTCGAATGCCGAGACGAAGGTCGCGGTTTCGAATCCTACAATGAGCTTGAGCTTTCGGTGAAGGAAAACATAGTGAGGAAACCATAGTACGGTGGTAGGGTACTTTGTAGTACCCGCCTGGCTGGCTACCACCCTCAAGTTGGAAATCTGTCGCGAAACACCTTCCGGTGTGTTCCGACAGCTGCAATTGAGAGCCAGTTCCCTTCTAGGCTTTGTGTGCTTACCATCATCGGCCACATCATCACTGACCACGGTGCGATTGTGGTCAAACGCAGGCCTATACATAGTAAAAAAAACGACGATTTCCATCACTGATAACCCAAATAAATGACAGCAATGATATATAAATAAGTATACTTCACCTCAAACTAACTCTATGCATTCTGACATGATCCACAAAATCTCCAAAATTATTGCAACTAGACACACAGTCCACACATTTCATTGCAAAACATTTACTATGGACCTCTTTCGTGTGATTCCTCAAAGACTCCTGATTTGGGACCTTCATGCTGCAATACTGGCAGACCCATGAATAGTCTTTCCAAGACTGAATTTCCTCATCCACCTCAAAAATCTCAACTCCATAAGACAATAGCTCTTTTAATTCTGATGACATTTTCTTTCTAGAATGTTTTGATTTTGGAGTTTGATATTGACTCAAATGTTTCAATAATGTTGTGTCATTTGGGAATATTTCTCCACATTTTGTACAGTTTGGTTGTGATGTATGAGATTGTATGTGTTCTGTGTTTTCTAGTTTTATGTTGCAGTATTCACAGTAGTGGCTGAAAATAATAAAAATATGTTGCAAATATATTGTAAAATCATCAATAACCTGCCTTAACATTTAATAAAACTACTACGTTTTTTTAAAATGTAATTTATGTCATCAATATTATTGCCGACAGATGATTACTTGATTAATGAAGTTATAATTGTGGATATTTCAAATATTTAATGTGATTTCCCAAGAAAATAAGATAAAATCGATTATTCCAATAAAATCAATAATTTTTTATGTTAAAAGTCACATCTCTAACTTAATTCCAGGAAAACACAAGATCCCATCCAATGGGAATTCAAGTAAATGTATAGAATGGAACCTAGTATGTCATTTAAACATAGTATCAAATTATTGTAAAATCCAACACATGATGGTTGCCTTGCCAGGAAGTGCCACACCACAGACTTGATGTAAATTGGTGGAACTGTAAATGCCCATTATAGGTGAATGAAATCTAAAAAAAACTATATATACTTGATACTGAATACTCACATAACTCTATGCTCTTTTACATGGGTAACAAAACTCCCATAATCATCAGCATTTTCACGACAATCAACACAGTGGAATTCACCACACACACCATGATACTCTCTACAATGTATCCTTAGAGCTTGGAGGCTGTCTACCAGCAGTTTACACTGTCCACAGACCCATGGATAGTCATTCCAAGATATATCTTTCATGCTGTCTTTGGGATATTTTATTGTATGTTTATCTAGAATTAGAATAAATAAATAGGAATGACATATAGGCTACTTTTTATCCCAGGAAAACATAAGATACCTCAGGAATGTGGGTGAAACCGTGGGGCGGAAGCTAGTAACTTTATAAAATAGCTGTTACTTTTCCGAAAAATCAAACAAAGCAAGCATCACTACAGATGGAGATATGATGATTTTAGTTTGACTAAAAATTTGTTAAAAAATGTTTGATTGCCTCACATCGTATTTCGTGGATCCATAATTCTCACGTAACTTCTGAAGGAAGGTCAAAAGGTTCAGAAATATGGCTATATTTATTGTCTCTTACCTTCACCACTATTTTCCAATTTTACATCATCATCCTCATCGAAACCAAATATCTCAGCATCGCATGACTCAGATTTAAATTCTCTTGTTACCATATTGCTTAAAACAACTTGAGATATTTTAACTTTCGTATAAAACTCGTGCAAAACATTTAAAGTGTCTAAACAACACGCACATATGTTTTCCGGTAGTAATTTACTTGTAAAATCGACGAAATTAATTCGTAACAAAGATAGTTTTTCTATTGTTTCATGGCGTGCTTGTATATTCGCTGTTAAGTCAGATAATTCATGTAATGGTTTTATTTCAGCACAAAATCTACAATACGAATCTAATGTACTCATTTTATCTTGTTTTGGTCAAATGATATGAAAAACAAATTAAAACAGCTGATAGAAAAATATATTTTGTTCGATCTATTTAATTTTTTGCTCCGCCTGTCATGTGTCAATCAGTGTCAAAGTAGTATGTTTACAAGGGCTGCATTCCGAATGATGATGATATCGATAATTCAGAGATGTACAAAATACTTTTCAAAAAGTATTTAAATACAAAATGCAAATACTTTTTTAATATAGTATTTCAAATGCAAGATACAAAATACTTTTGCCTTTTGTATTTAAATACTAAATACAAAATATGTATTTTCAAAATACTTTATTGAAATAAAATACTTTATGGTAAAATTACTGCAGTCATCCATAAAAAGTCTCCTTTTCGCCTTCTAAGCTCCAAATGGCTTCAGCGATGGGCTTAGATGTGCGAATATACTCAATCAAAAACTATACTTCCATCTCTTTTAAGACGGCCAATCCTAGTTTTCTCAGAACTTCATTGATGGTTTCTTGGACTTTCAGGATCTCAATTATATATTATATTTATATTACATACTTGCCACAATGCCCACAATGACATCTTTTTTGTATTGCTGTTTACGTACCGGTTTTTTATAAATATATTTTTCTATTTCTGTATTTTTATTTGTCATTTATACATTTATACATTCATAATCACTTAAATACGAATCGTTAAAATAACGTATTATTGCTTACACGGCATATTGTTTAAATACAATTTGTTTTTGCATTTTTTTTAAAGACATTTCGAGCGAACAACACAGAAATAATGAAATAGCTGCCAATACTGCAAAACGTAACAGTGACTTTGAGGATTGTCAAGAGGGGTCCCTCATATATTATTGGTCAGGTTTTATATGCGTTTTGTTTCATCTGTCATTTTGTGCATAGACTTTCAAAGCTGCTGCGCCACTAGTGGCCATTTTTTGTTTTTACTGAATCGCGGAATGCTTTAGAAAAATGAAGCTAAGAATAAAAAAGTATTTTGTATTTTACAAACCAGTTTAGAAATACAAAATACGTCTCGAATAGTATTTCAAATAAAATCCAAAATACTTTTTAAAAAAAGTACTTAAGTACAAAATCCAAAATACGTATTTTGTATTTGTATTTTAAATACAAGTATTTCAAATATGTCACAACTCTGCGATAATTATCGATGTGAGCGCGCTAAAACGCGTACCGAATCACTTTTAGCGCGTTAACGAAGCCTCGCGAAACGTCATCGGTGACGTCATTACATGCGCCATATTGCGATTACGACGACCATGGTCCAAACGTTATCGCCGTGAGCGTGGCTGTCAAAAGTGACACTTGTGTTGTGTTTTTGTTTTGACAAAGGTTTTTATGTGAGAATAACAAATAAAAATACACTGTATTCAAGTTAGGGAGTCTAATCATTGAAGTTAGGGAGTACCAACGCGTTGATCATTAATTTTTTAATCCCTTTTTCGAATGTTTTAGTTCTAAATACTGTCAGCGCGTTCACAAGCGTTCCGAATCATTGACAGTTCACAGCTCTTATAGATCTGGTATTCGTATCGGAACGCAAATTATCGATGTGAGCGCTAAGATCGATTACGGCATGTTTCGGAATGTACCCCAAGTAGTGATCATCTTTGGTAGTGATGATCTCTCGGCCGGTAGGTCGCTAGAATATTATGGTCGCATTCCGAATCACGCTAATATCGAATTGAATCTATCCATCTACCTCTAACACATTAAAACTGCGAACAATTAGTTATGTAAATAAGCGATAGCTACGCAGTAACATGAGCACGTGTCGTCACCAGACAGAGTATAAACGACGTCGATGTTTAAGGTGGAGGCGTCGGTTGGAGCGCGAATTCAAATTTTAATACGTTTTTTGCAAATTGCAGCTCGGTCGTAAGTTATCAACATGTTATTTGCGAGAAGAATGGCAGTATATTTACTGATTGTATGATGATATTAGTAACATTTTCATGAAATAGTCGTATATGTCAGTAATATAGCTTGGAGGAATGCGTTGATGATTTCTTTTGTTATTAATCAGTAAATATACTACCGTTCTTGTCGCAAATTACATGTTGATAACTTACAACTTAGAACTGAGCTGTAATTAGCAAAAAACGTGATAAAATTTGAATTTCGCGTTCCAACCGAAGGTTTACCCTTAAAACAGTTATCGTCTATGTATCGACGATATATCAATCATCAAAATATCGATTTTAACATTAATGTTTACAAACAATATATCGATGTTTTCTAAAAATCGATGTATCGTTAGCATCCCTAGGCGGTCAGTCAAATCAAATGTCAAAAATGAGTGTCAGTCAGTCACATCACATTTGTTTGTTGTGAAAAAAAAATCGATCGCTGAAGTAAAAATACCACATGAAAAAGTCAATACTGAAGACTTTAATTTTTCAATTGCTACTTAAAAAGCAATGTATGAGTGTAGTCGTAGTATTATTTAAATAATTATGAATTTATCGGAATCTTACGAAAATAGTGAAATAAAAATGTTGAAATACTGCAGATTCTGTGCTGAAAAATGTGAGGGACTTATACACATAATAACCGATTCAGAAAAATACAATCATTGCATAGAGATGATAACATTCCTTCAAATGGATTATATCAACATAACGGATAGTAAATTACCAAAATACGCATGTAAAGAATGTTTTAACTCATTAAACAGTGCCTACAACTTTTTAAAAAAGGTAAAACAGTCTCAAATAATTCTTAATTCAATATATAATGAAATATCTGTGAAACAAGAGATAGAAGATTCTAAATGTGAAGAAATCTGTGAATATTTACAAGATACTGAATTTATAAAGGTAGATAATACCGAAGTAAATGAAAATTCTAACGAAGCCATTGACTCGACTTCGCTACCTGATAAGTTTGATAAATTTGATGAAATAAAGATTGATACATCATCAGAGAGTGGATCTTCATCTATTTTAATGTACAATGGTGTTCCATTATTTGATGAGGACGAAAATGTAGGTACCATGACGCAAATAAAAACAATGCAGAAAAAAAAACCACATGAAAATGAAATGTTAGAACCCTTTTTAACATACAATGGTATTCCAATATTTGAAAAAGGTTTTGTTGAAGATGTTAACATAGGTGATTCATGGATTAATTATAAATGGCAATGCTGTCACTGTAAAAATAACTTTGATAATATGGATGAACTAAGATTTCATAGTAAAGAGAATCATAATATATGTTACGGATTTCATTGCATTGATTGTGATGATGACTTTAATACTTTCAATGCATTTGTTGAACATGTACGACAGCATAGAGAAGGATTGAGGTAACAATCTGCAATATTTTTCATTATCAGTCCCATCTCGTCTCCAGTCTCGGGCTTGCTCGAAAGGTGGTGAGGCAAGCCGACAGAGAGTGAGACGAGACAATAGCTCCATGTAGATACAGACTCTCAGCCTGTCTTGACGAGTGTGTACAGCTGGCATTCATTGTATGTGGATGTTTTCTGAATAATAACTCATATTAATTCCTTTTGCGGCGACAGGTGTCCCATTGTCTCAATTAATACTACTACTAGCCCAGCTAGTATCTCTCCAGTCTGCTAACTGCAAAAGTCGTTGCAGTTAGCTAGCAGATGCTGTATTTACCCATATAATAGTAATACCAACCAATAGCATCCATGTCAGGTGTACAAGGTACCTACATAACCCAACACATTTAAAAAAACACATATAAAAGAGCCTCTATGTGTTGGATCTGTACCTCACATCTATTAAATGGACTGACCTTTTTTTTACCATAGCTTGTTAACATAACAATTCTTTCAGATATTACTGTCAGTACTGCAACAAAAGCTTTATCAGTGAAGGAGAATGCATTGATCACACCACAGGTCATTGGGAAGGCACCAAAATGATATGTGATCTTTGTGGAGAAATACTCCCAGATCAAAGTTCTTTTGAACGCCATAAGAGTTTATACAAGAAGAGGAAATTACAACGTAGAATGTACCGCAAAGCAACTACACAGGTTGAACCTGTAGATCAACCACGTTGGAAAACATGGGATAGCTATGACTGGACTTGCCAAGAGTGCAATCTGAAAGTGCCCAATGTTGGAATGTTGAGGGAGCATGTCCAACAAGTCCATAAGAAGTGTTTTGCAATGAAATGCGTTGATTGTTTAAAGGTGATGTCGAATTTCAGGCTGTTCACCGCTCATGTCGCAAAACATCGGCCATATTTGAAGTGAGTATATCAGGATATTTTTTTATTGCATGGCAGTGCCATGATTGGTCTTGTGTATTGAAAATTATTTTTAATTTCATCTTTCAGAAAAATCTGTCAATACTGCAATATCTTAATTGAAGACGAAACTCTAGACCTACATATAAAGAAACATTTTTCTGGACCGCAGAAACCATGTGACGGTTGCGGCCAAATGTTTGGAAATAACCAACTGTTAATACAGCATATGAAGCAATATGATCCTCCGAGACGATTGGGGACACTTACCAAAGAAGATTTGACATGTGACGAATGTAACAAAAGTTTCTCAACCATAGGATATCTGAGGGTACACAGAAAAAAGCACGACACTAAGTTTGAGCGTCACTACACGTGTGATGTTTGTGGAAAGGCATTCTACACTGATGCCACTTTACGTAGCCATAAAATATTGCACGAAAAGAAAACTATGACATGTGATATATGCAACATGAAGTTTCATACAAAACATAGTTTAAGTTATCACATCATGACTCATTCTGATGCCAAACCATTCAAATGTGATCAGTGCAGTAAATCTTTCAGGACTAAAAGGAGACTGGAATGTCATGGATTGTCACATACGGATATTAAAAACTATGTATGTATTGTATGTGACAAAAAATTTAAATATAATTGTAATTTGAAGAATCATATGCATCAACATACCGGTCTTCGCCCATTTGCTTGCCAGTTATGTGAGAAAACGTTTACAAATCTTTCAAATCGTAATAAACATGTGCTTAGGATTCATGGAGCTAAGGATAAAAAAAAATGTTAAAAAATAATCAATTTGGTGCGTAACGAATTCTACTACCCCGACTCGACTCTTAGAGTCCCTAGAAGCGACAAAAGAGTAAATAGATGGCCACGTGCGTCTAGATCGCACCTAGTAGCAATAATAGCATTGCCAGAGGGTTGGTGTCGGGCAGGCAGCCGGCTGTAAAAGAAGTAGCCAAATCTTATCATGCAAAGGTACTTTAATGAGGGCCAGGGTGAACATCAAAGGGTGCAATGTAATAAGCAAGCCCAGAAAGTGGAAATCAGGTGTGTATGTTGGAATGTAGGTGTAGCGACCCCTGTCAGCTACATAGTTCAGACACCGATGGATAGATGGCGCTGCAATATAACACCACTATCTACATGCAACCTACATCGCGCTAGTGGAGTTTGTTCGCGCATTCGCACAGAATTTCAACATCAACATCACAGACCGGAGTTCCCAGGCACGATTACCCAGCTCGGCGGAAGTTCTTCCCTTTTCAATAGAGGAATCATCCACTTTGTTCCTCCATATTGGGTTTATGACTAGAAGCGAAAGAGTTAGCGGATGTTTTGAAAAGAAGACGGATAAATGTAGCATGCTTGTAACGAATTAGGTTTATTGAAAGTGAATACGATCGAATTCGATTTTTAATGACATTTAAAAATAAACCATGCTGATGATAAGTCACGTAAAACATAGTGTTTATATCCTCTTTGAAGTCACGTACTGCGAGCGAATGAGGTTTGCGCGCAGTGTTTGCCACCTTCAATACAGCAATTTGGTACCATTGATCTAATATAATATAATAAAAATATATTTCATAATGTAGATGTCTTTTTATTGTCAATAGATTTATGGACGGGAAAATATTGGTTTTTCGACGGAAGATACCATTATTCTTAACGGGATTTCTAATTTATTGATGGCAACAATTGAGTTTCTAGGGCTAGTGTGCCACGACAAATTAATAAATCATGACAGATAAATAAGTCGAATATCACAGATGTATAATGCTGTTTATTACTCTGTTTATTATTCGGACCTAATCTGTCTCTGTGGTATTAAATCCAATTAACCAAACCACCAACGTAACAAAAATGTAGTATTTTCTTTGAACGTAAATCAATCTCCGTCGTTTATTCTCTGACACTTGACATTGGCAGAATTGTGTAAAATAAACACAAATGGGGCCATTTTTTTAAAGAAGTGAAGTGAAGTGAAAGTGAACGTAAGCTGCTATTAATTTATGATCAAAGAGAATTTATTTATTTGATATTACTACGTTTTTGCTAAGATTTTCCACCGACTTGTATTGTATGGCAGATTTTATAGCGTGGTTTTATGTAATATGTACAAGCTATTGCTACTTAGTGTAATGTATAGTCGAAGTGTTGTGTAAGTAAATAAATATGAATTTATCGGAATCTTACGAAAATAGTGAATTAGAAATGTTGAACCACTGCAGATTCTGTGCTGAAAAATGTGAGGAACTTATCCACATTGTGAATGATTCAGAAACATACAATCATTGCATAGAGATGTTAACATTTCTTCAAATTAATTATATAGACCTAAGGGACAGTAAATTACCAAAATACATATGTATAGAATGTTTTCACTCATTATACAGAAGCTACAACTTTTTGAAAAAGGTAAAAGAGTCTCAATTAATTATCAATTCAATATATAATGAATTATCTGTGAAACAAGAGACAGAAGATTCTGATTATGAAGAAGTCAGTGAATATTTACAAGATGCTGAAGATACTGTAAAGTTAGAAAAAGCCATTGAATCAACTTCGGTACCTCATAATACTGATAAATTGATTGGAACAAAGGTTGGTACATCATCAGAGAGAGGATCTTCATCTAATTTAACGTACAATGATGTTCCACTTGACATGGACAATATTATAGGTACTACCGCTCAAATAGCTAAATGTTTTAATAAAGATGATAACATAAGTAATTCATGGAATAATTATAAATGGCAATGTTGTCACTGTTACAAATACTTTGGTAATATGGATGAACTAAGATTGCATAGTAAAGAGAATCATAACATATGCCACGGATTTAATTGTGTTGACTGTATTGATGAATTTAATACTTTCAATGCTTTTGTTGAACATGTACGACGGCATAGACAAGGATTGAGGTAACAATTTTTTGTTAAATTCGTATTCATTCCTTTTCTACAGTAATACTAGCTGTTCTGCGCGGTTACACTCGCGTTCCTGGGATAAAAAGTAGCTTATAACCCTCAGGAATAATGTAGCGTGAGTTCAATAAGTATCATTTATTCCTTTCCATTAGTAGCGAGTCAATATCTGAATTATCCAAGATTATTAATTATTGAGATATTTGACAGGTCCCATTGTCTCAATACACCAGCAACCAGCCCAGTTAGTCCTCCCCAAACTGCTAACTGCAAAAAGTTGTTACAGTTAGCAGGTTCTGTCTTTGCCCATATCTCTTTAAATTATTCTTTAAGTCTAGGGTTGCCATCTCTAAAATCTGCTTACTAGAACAATAAGTGTGAAAACCGGACATGTCTTTTTTTAAACATACTCAGTAAAATTAAAATAGGTTTTAATTGTTGATTTTCAATTTCTTATCTCTTTTAGCGACTGATAAACTTTAAAACTGGACTACATATGAAACGCCGCCTGGACACTCCCCAGCCGCTCTCTAAACGGATGGATGGCAACCCTATTTAAGTCCATTTAAATACCTTTTACTTTTATAGTTTACATAGCTTGTTAACATAAGCATTTTTTTCAGATATTACTGTCAGTACTGCAACAAAAGCTTTATCAGGGAAGCGGATTGCCTTGATCATACCATAGGCCATTGGAATGGCACCAATATGATATGTGATCTTTGTGGAGAAATATTCCCTGATCAAAGTTCTTTTGAACGCCATAAGGGTTTATACAAGAAGAGGAAATTACATCGTAGAATGTCTCGCAAACCACCTATACAGGTTGAACCCGAAAATCAACCACGTTGGAAGACTTGGGATAGCTATGACTGGACATGCCTAGATTGCAATCTGAAAGTGCCCAATATTGGAATGTTGAGGGAGCACATCCAAAAAATCCATAAGAAGTGTTTTGCAATGAAGTGTGTTGATTGTTTAAGGGTGATGATGAATTTTAGGCTGTTCACTGCTCATGTCGCAACACATAGGCCACATTTGCAGTGAGTATATATTTAGATATTTTTTAATGCGTACCAGTGCTATGATTGATCTTTTGTATTACAATGTTTTATTCAATCTTCCAGAAAAATCTGTCAGTACTGCAACGTTTTCATTGAAGGCGAAACTCTAGACCTACATATAAAAAAACATTTCTCTGGACCGCAGAAACCATGTGAAGGTTGCGGCCAAATATTTGAAAATAACGAAGTATTAAAGCAGCACTTGAAACAATTTGATCCTCCGAGACGATTGGGGAAACTTACCAAAGAAGATTTGACATGTGACGAATGTAACAAAAGTTTCTCAACCATGGGATCTTTGAGGAAACATAGAAAAAGTATGCATAATCCTAAGCTTGAGCGTGAGCACACGTGTGATGTTTGTGGAAAGGCATTCTACAATGATACCATGTTACGTACTCATAAAATATTGCACGAAAAGAAAACTGTGACATGTGACATATGCAAGATGATGTTTCATACAAAATATAGTTTGAAGTATCACATCATGACTCATTCTGATGCCAGGCCATTTAAATGTGAACAATGCAATAAATTTTTCAGGACTAAAAAGAGACTGGACTGTCATGGATTGTCACATACGGATATTAAAAAGTATTTATGTATTGTATGTGACAAAAAATTTAAACATTACGGTACTTTGAAGAATCATATGAATCAACATACCGGTCTTCGGCCATATGCTTGCCCGATGTGTGAGAAAACGTTTACAAATCATTCAAATCGCCTTAAACATGTGCAAAGAATTCATGGAACTAAGGACATAAAAAAGAAATAATCTATTTGCTTACCAGTGTAGTAGCAGTAAGGTTAATAGGTTGGTAATACCTCCTCAACTATCTCTGTGGTGTCGTAAGAGGCGACAAAGGAGTAGATAGATCGCATTTAGTGGCAATAATCAATCAATGTAAAGAAGTAGCCAAATCTTATCATGTAATGGTACTTTTATGAGGGCTAGGGCGTACCCCTCAGTATGCAACGTAAGAAGCATGTCCAGAAAATGGAAATCAGGCGTGTAAGTTGGTATGTAGTGATTATGACTAGAAACGGAAGAGTTAGCGGATATTTAGATAGGGCCTAAACTGAATAAATGAGTTTTTGATTTTGATTAAGAGAGAGATTGGAGAAGGATATAAGTTGTATTGTATAAGATGAAAGAATGTGTGACAAGCGAATGATAGAATATTAGGATATCTGTCACCGTACCATTGTGAATGCCGTTAGTTCATAATATATATCGCGAAATTGTAAACTGTCGAATAATTGAGTGCGACATTGCGCGCTAAATGGTCGAACGGCATATGCCTCGCGCCACCATCCTTGGCTTTTGTCAAAGATGGCGGATGGTAAACAAACAGCTGTTTTTGTGGGTTTTAAACAGTTGATTAAAAAATGATGTTGATTGATTTACTTGATCTCAAATGTGCATTTACTTTATTTGACTCCGAGACCGAGCAATCAGCGATACGATTACGAGTGATAAAAAGAACTTTCACATTTTGACGGTTTGACGTGGATGTATTGTGAACTATCGTAAATTAATACGTCATATTGTGGGCGTGATGGTACAGTTCACAGTTTATCGTCAGTTTGCAATTTCGCGAGACATTTTGTGAATGATACGGTGACATATCCATAAAAAATATTGTGAATAGGGCTTTCATCCCGGGAGTCTCGGTCTCGAAAATTTCGAGAGTCCCGATGATTTTTTGGTATTTTCGAGACTCGAGACTAACAGTTTCGGTCACGGGAATAACGAGACTTTTGAGACTGATTTGTGGCATTTTACACGCATTTTATGTTGTACCTAGTACTTAAGTTTTCGTTGTAATTCTATAGCATGACAGCGTTTTAATAAATTTCTAATGCTTAATCTACTAACTATCGATTTTACGTATTATTTGACACAATATTGTTTTTTGCTAGTTTGTTGTTTTTTACGTGCCCACTATAAAAATGAAAAAGTAACAAATGACTTTGATTTTTTATAAATTGCGTTTTTTTTATTAAAGTACTTGATTAAAATATCTTGTTTTGACTTTCTAATTGCATAGCCTATAAGTAAGAAACCTAGTTTTGAAATAGTCTCGAAAGTCTCGTTTTCCCCGGGAATTTTGAGACCACACCTAGTCTCGTTTTTTTTTTCCCGGGACTCAGTAATGCATCGAGACTGAAAGCCCTAATTGTGAAGAATGGGGTGGTAAATGTTATACTCCGCAGGCAGGCTGGGTGTGATGGTGTAATGTAAGAGATGGGAGGATTTCGTGGCAGTGCTGATGAATGTACGGACGACCACAAGTCAAGGTAAACACTGCGGCACCTTATGCGGTTGTAATAGGAGCTATTTTGCAACAAAAAGGTGTAACCTGATCTGTGGCCGTGTGTACCAACTTACGAGGAGATTTATGTGGCTGCATGTGCCTTGACCTGGTTGTGGTTAACACCAGCAGGGCGATTGTGTAACTTGATTCCTATTACGATGGCTCTAGAAATCATCTTATAATTTTGGTAGTGTCTATCTTAGGTGAACAACAACTAAACTGCGATTGTAATTACTTCACATAATAATTAATAATTTGAAATTAGTCATCGGAATCAAAAAAGATGACAATGCCAGAAATATAATGATTACGAGAACCATCGTTATCGGAATCCGATTACGAGATAGTTACACAATATCCCTGCTGTTCAATTAATAATTTATTTATTTATTCAAAATATATAACACCATTACAGCTACTAATACTAATGCGATGTTATACAAATTTTAACACTAATTAAACATATTTATTGTTAATTGCTTACTTATGACAGTAAATTTAGTATTTAAATGATCAAACCATAAAATTTATATAAAAAGAAAAAAACAAAACAGAAACATCAAATAAAAATAAATAATCAAACAGAGGAGGCCTACGTCCAGCAAGTTTGTACCTAAAGCTGAATATCATAATGATTAAGGGGAGTTTCTCTGCTAATTCAGTATTTGGTTACATAGGTACAGTATGACACAACTTAGATGTAATGTAGCATCGGAAAATCGTGTATCTACACTTCACTTCCGATTTACACAACTATTACAAATCATTCATTATCGCGCCATTCAACGTTCAACAAGATCATTCTCGCCTAAAGTACTAATAAACATGAGTAATGTTGTAGGCGCACTCTTTTCGGGAATGATCGATTATACGAATTTTGCCGATGCTTCATCTAAGTTGTGTCATACTGTAGTTAAAGTTGCCTAGCGATAAGTTTTTTAGAGAGACTGAGCATAGTGTGTTTTCGCTCAAATCCTCCTACACCTTACAGAATACCGCAGTCAAATAACTTGTTGTGTTCCTGCGCTTGAGTAAGGTCGCCAGAAGCTTGGCAACGCGTAAGAAATGTCCTGGTTCAGAGCAGTAACAGGCTTTAGTAAAAGGTAACTGCTTACCACCAGGCGGTCCATGTGCTCATTAGATAGGTTGTCATTCAAATGAATATTGTATCATAATGATTTATAAAATTGTAAAGATATCTGATTAAAACATTTGAAATAGATAAGTGTTTAATTTATTAAAAAGTGTGCAACATCAAGAATAATGCCGGTTGCAGACCGACAACTAAGCTATTCCGAAGCTAAAAAAGCCAGCTTAGCTTAGCTAAACCAAGCTAAACTAAAAATATGTCCCGTGCACACCAAGAACTAAACGACAGCTCAGTCAGTGTGAGATAGCACTGGCAAAGGATGTGCGAAGGGGGTGCGGGGCAGGTGGGAGGGACTTAACTTAGCGCATCGACATTAGCTTCGCATAAATTAGTTAGCTTAGCTCACATCTGAGGCTCACATAGCTTTGTTTGCAGTCTGCACACAAGTATGAAAAACTGCGTAAGCTATGCGAGCTAAACTAACTTAGCTTACTTAGCTCTTGGTCTGCAACCGGCATAAGCATTTGAAAATAATTTGATTTGGAAAATACTTTGCGGTGTTCTTTTTTTTCTTTTTGGCATCACACTGTTCTATTTTGTGGAGTAAGTCATGTACTATTTTATACTCTTCATGTATTTTAATCCTCGTCAAGTTAATGAACTTAACGTAAGTCACGATAAATCATCTTCAAGTCATCTGTCATAGTCAGTCAGTAAAAGTTAGGTTTTAGTACAATGGTAGCCGTTCTACTAAAACTTTTCAAAGATTTTGAGACAACTTGAAAAGCCACTATACACGTAATAATTTCACTTCACTGGTGCACTTGTATTGTTCTTATCGGACAAAATATCACGGATAATATTCAATAAAACTGAAAATATACAATTTTATGAAAATAAAACGAAAACGGAACGTCACTTGTCAAGTTCCCGCCAAAAAGTCTATCTTGCTGTAAGTTAGCTTTGACATTTGTTATACTGTCAATCCGCCATATTACCTATTCATTATTAATTCAATGGTCGATTTCTAATGACCATCATAGGCGACGGTAGCCACTTACTATCAGGTGAACCGTCAACAAGCTTTGGCGCGAAATGATCAAGCCGAAGGCATAAGTCTTCTGATAAAAATATGAGGGTATCTGCTTTTAAAGTTACTAAAAAGCATACAAGGTACCATGTCTGTTTCCATTCCTTAACCATGCCAAAGAATAAATAATATACTGCGTACTAACCATGCTATCTGTTACCCTGACCACTACCATAGTGATTAAGTGGAGGAAAGTGGTAGGCTCACAAAGACTGAATGGTATTATGGAGGAACAAAATGGATGATTCCTCCATTGAAAATTGAAATTGAAAAGGGAAGATATTCCGCCAGGATGGGTCATTGTGCCTGGGGACCGCGGTCCTACTGTTGTTGTTGGGATCTTGTTTATATTCGAATGCGCGATCAAACTTCACTAGCGCGATGTAGGTTTTATATTAGGTTTGTATATACAATAGAATAGTGTTGATATATTGCAGCGCCATCTATCCATTGGTGTTTGAACTATGTAGTTGACAGGGGTCACTACAGTATCTAATAGCACCTAATAGGAAGTATTACTGCAATGTTTTGACGCCAGAGTCCAGCACTAGCACAAACAGTAAACAGAGTTATTTTGAACCTCGCTTCACGATCGAATGGCCGTAGGATGCCATTATACTAAATAGGTTTCACTTAATAGTGTTGAATTAACATGCATTATGGCACGCCATGGCGGTTTGCTTACTGTATGTGCTAGTGGCGCCATCTGCGCACAGCTTTGCGTAATGTTCCCAATTGGCTCTAGAGCAGTTGCTGAATTATGTCTCACCATCTTGATGGTGGTAGCCAGGAACTACAAAGTACCTACCTTCCATTGTGTTATATACCTAGGTAGGTACTACTATGTTATCATTTCGGTTTCGTTCGGTTCATGAACCATGACAACAATAGGATTGTCCTACACGTGTAACTTGATTATCGATAATCACTCGTGAGTCGATTACACACGCTCCGAGATATTTGAATGATTGTTACGTTACAGTAGGGTTGTTCTATAATTAAAAATTAAAAATTCGTTGTGATGTCAAGCCAAAGTGATGAAACACAAGAGTGTTGCCACTGTCATCGTCCCTATACGACAGTTTCCTCCTGCCCATTTGCTGTGTGTCTCCGTCTTTACCGTATGTGCGGTTATAAGGTAGATTGAAATAAAACAAGTTATTTTTACTTACAATTATTTTAATGAGTAACACTGAATTTATTTTGAATTTTTTTTTTATTGCATTAAAAAAACGCGAAATTAAAACAATATCACAGTATTTAAAAGAACAATAATTTATCAACGACTATTCTTAGGTATTTACATCAAACACATTGCTAAAACACGTAGTCATTTTTAACATGTACATTTCTAAATTCTAAAGAGTATTATTTAACTAAAGAGTCTATAAGAACGTAAATAACTATAAGTATTTTGCTTTATTTAACAGAATACACAAAATAACTTAATACGTATACTGGTGGTACACTGAGTGCAAAAAAATGAGACACTCTATCCAAGATCCCAGGGCCCCCAGTCACCTACTTATTTTGATATTTTATGAGTAATGTATGTGATAGATTATAGGCAGTGTTAGCATATAGGTACTGTGAACTTAATCATCTGAGCTTGGACCACGGAGGAACGAATTACCTTTGTCCGTGGCTTGGACCGAGCGAGGGCCAATTTACAAATACATAAAACTCAGGAAATAAGTAACGTCTGTGGACCCTGGGATCTAGATCTATAACGCTTTTTGTTTACAAAATGTTTGTGTAAGTAACAGAAATTAACATCACTTCTTTTTTAAATTTAACTCTCTCACTCACGCTAAAATCAATAAAACATACGATTAAAGAAATTTTTTGTAAGATTTTTTGTGCCTATAATGTATGTAGATATTTTACAACACTGGGACATCGATTAAGTAGACATTTAAAATTACATCTTACAAAAAAAATGTTATTGTCTTCACAACAGTTCATGGTTATTATTATTAATATTTAGCCTAACTCTACGACTCTACTGTAAGTTTGTAAGTCAAAATTACGTAAGATAGTTTAAAGCAAGCTGTAAAACTTAACGGTTTTAAGATAGCCCCTGCTCTTTCTGTCAAATGATTCATGAAAGCGATTTTTGAAGGCTGAGTTTGACAACTTGCTTTATACCGTCTCGCCAATCAGCTAATTTCGTCAAAACCTAATTGCTGGGTGTTGGTTGGGTGTGTCCCCTTCTCTCGAAATTAGGTACTTCTGTAGGTAGGTAATATAGGTACATCATCCCCACTATTCAAGTTAGCTATTGACAAATAGACTTGAAATAGACGAATTATGTTTTTTTATTTCTCTTGAAAAGTTGGCTATTCTGTGTTGCAAGGACACACCGGTAGGTTCTTGGCGACAGATTTTCCTATTGTGGTATTGGAAATGGCGATAGGCGACGGTAACCCTTACCATCAGGTGGACCGCATACCTGCTTGTCAACTTTATGACATAAAAAAAAGTCTGATTGTTGTTTATTAAATTAAAGGCAAAGGTACAGAGCCATACAGCCTTGTCTTATTTGATCATCTTCAGTAGATTTAGTACAATGGTAGCAGTTCTACTAAAACTTTTCATGGACTTCTTGAGACAACTTGAAAAGCCACTATACACGTAATCATTTCATTTCACTTCACTGATGCACTTTTATCTTACTTTGATCTTTATTGGACAAAATACCATCGATAATATTCAATAAAACTCAAAAAATACACTATTTTATGAAAATAAAATGAAAACGCAACGTCACTTCCCAAGTTCCCGCCAAAAAGTCCTAAAAAGTCTGAAGGATGACAAGCAGATTTTGACGAAACTGGCTGAAAATATTGAGAAAGCCTACGGTGGCGGAATATGTAAATACAGCTTGCAAATATTTACAATTACATAATATCTAGCTTTGATATCTAGAATATGGGTCATTACATTATCTGAGTATGCTACTTATATTAATATTTCCATCAAAATATTTATAATTCTGATGGTTTCAGTTTAGCGACTAGTTGCATAGATTAATTTAAAAAATATAATATATTTTAATGACATATAAGCAGATGTTGGAAAAAAAAATATTTACATTATCACTAATTTTAAGCTTGTTTGATTTACTAAACAATACTTATATATAAATTTTCCTTGATATGGAATCGATAAATGCAATTATATTTACTTAGGTATATTTAATCTTATTTTTTATAGAATCTCTTGAAACTGCTCCTTGAGATATTGTAGTTATGTTTGTTTTTCATAAGGCTGAAATAAAATACCTATTTTTTATTATCCAGTCTGCCACCATTTAATACAGCTTAATAGATTTCCCTTTATAGTGGACAACCGTGTGACGGCATTCAAACGCTTTTGTTTCTGGGAACTTATTTTGAAAATTTCATGTGGAAAAACAAAGTTAACTAGCTAGCTATCAGTGACCTCCGCTGTCAGAAAATACCTACCTAATCCAGATTATTCTGAAACATAGGTAAGTAGATACTTTTACCCATAATAGGAGCAGTTCTAACATAATTTAATTTTTATGATCATATTAACATAATTAAATGAGTAGAATTCTTAAATTATTAAAATAAGATGTTTATTCATATTCCAAAAATACAAGAGAATATTATTGTGCGTAATTCATACGTAAGGTAAATGCGCCTAAAAAGGGCCGGTTCCAAATAAGGTCCATCTTTTCAAACTTCCCGCACCTTATAACAAAACGGATATCTCGTGCCCCCCCCCCAGTAACCAATCACAAAAGCTCACCGACGTTCATTGCTTTTATCTTTTACGCTGGCCATTTTGTTAGGGCTCTGTCTAACATTAGGGGCGATTGACGTGACTCATTTTATGAAATACTAGATTCCAGCTCGCGGTTTCACCCGCGTTCCCGAGGGATCTTACGTTTTCCCGGGATAAAAAGTATCCTATGTGTTAATCTAGGGTATAAACTATCTGTGTTACAAATTTCATCCAAATCCGTTCAGTAGTTTTTGCGTGAAAGAGTAACAAACATCCATCCATACATCCGTACTCACAAACATACTATTAGTGGGAAGTAGGATTCTGATTCAATTTTGCGTGGTTTTAGTATTAAAACCCGGCCGTTGTGTAATAATTCTGCAATAGAAACGTTAGAATACTTTCACAACGTGAATTTACGGATTAAGTTACCAAAATTATTGCTTTTTTATCTCGATTTTGTTTGGTTTTCTCAGGACATATCTAAGTGCCTAACAAGGTCCACTTTGTCCTCCAAATAAGGGCTGGATCTAAGTCTATGTCTGTAATAAGGTCCAAGGACTAAGACTGAAAAATTAATGATTAGTAACATTTTGATTGACACAAAATTGATTTACCTATAAGGTTTTCCAAAATCCGGCCCCTATTAGATGCAATCACCTTAATAAAATTGTTAAATCAAATACTTAGATATTGATGTGTCAGATTCCTATTTGAATTGACAAATGCTGAACCATAGACCATCAATGAGTAACTGAATCGCTTGTTCGCCACTCGAGAGCCTCTCACCTATCTGCACCAGTTATAGGATCTTCTAGCAATGTGGTCTGACCATTGCCACTTCCGCTTACCAGCCCGTACCTTTTAGTCCAATGCTTATTTTTTTTTTAATATCAGGTGTGGCATTTATATCAAAGATGGATCTATTTCTTGGTGAGTGACGTTGAGTTAAAACGTTGGTAAAATATTGAAATTTAATTATTAATAATATTTTTGACTTATTTGTTAATAACAATTAAAATCTTATTTATTTTATTCTAATACTTACCTAATGGAAGACTTTTGTGATATTGTTTGTTGCGATTATTCTTGGTTGTCTAATTACACACTAAAACATTTACACACAATCACACTTATTCACAATTATTCACACTTTCACCCATTTAATCATTCATCCATCGTAACAATACAATTATTATAGTAATATTATTTAGGTACATGGTAACCATATTTATTTCTAGGTACTGCCGTAGGTACGCTGTACATGATAACTAACATCTACCTACATACTTAGGTACTAACAATATTTTTTAATAAGATAACGAGTAATACCTAATGATTAATATCGGTGCCAACATACTTTCAAACCTTTTCAAAACCATTCAAAATAGCCATTCACCGCCTGACGCACAAAAAATAAAAAACTGATTTTTATGCAGAGTAAAGGAGTATATCTCATGTAGATATGAAGATAACAAACGCTCTTTAAGGTGGAACGTTCGGTTGGAGCGGGAAATTAAAATTTTACCACCTTTTTCAAAGAAATCATCAACATATTCCTCCAAGGTATATTAGTAACATTTTCATGAAATAGTCGTACATGTCAGAAATATTACCTTGCAGGAATGTGTTGATGATTTCTTTTGTTATTAATCAGTAAATATACTACCATTCTTATCGCAAATAACATGTTGATAACTTACGACCTATAACTGAGCTGAAATTTGCAAAAAACGTGATAACATTTGAATTTCGCGCTCCAACCGACGCCTCCACCAAATAGGATAAAATCAATAAGTTCAACTTCTGACGAAGGCAGAACTACATTTCTTGACATATAATTTTATTACAAACTGATAACGTAACCGATTTGTGAACGTACCTTTACCATGCGTTTGGTCACGACGTTATTTTTAACATAGACTAATTTTTACAACGTTATTTGACCTTATTGTTTTCAACCACACACATAATTAACGTCGTTTAATCTTGGTTAAAGAAATTGTAAAATACGAGAAATTTAATATGAAACAGAAATGATTATATCTAACTGAAGATCATTCCTAGTACTCACGTCCATACTGATGTAATACAAATGAGGAATAACAACAAAAAAATCTAATTAGTCCGTCAGTTAGATTATCAAAAAATATTGGATATGTATTTTTTATTTTATCAAATCAATAAGAAATTACAAAGATAAGTCCCATCAAAGTGCAGGATTGGGGCTTGTGACATCATTGTACAACTACTTTTTAGTACACTTTTTGCAGACCGGAAAATTTTAACTCACCGTACCTTCGTTATTTTTTGTTTTCGGATCAAAATAAAAAATACGTATCCAATATTTTTTGATAATTTACCTGACGGACTAATTAGATTTTTTTGTTGTTATTCCTCATTAACAAACTCACTCAAAAGAAAAGAAACATTACTTTTTTATGAAGTTTTATAGTGATACGTAGGTACTATAAAAATTATCAAGTTTCATTAACAGGGTCTTACTTAGGTTACAGGAATTTTAACATTGAAAGAATCACAAAAAAAAACTTGTTCAGTTTCCTGCTTTTATCGTTTTTTATGACAGAAGATGGACAAGCAGGCAGGTGGTCCACCTGATGGTAAGTGGTTACCATCGCCGACCTGTAACGATACCAAGAAGGTAACTCCTAAGCTCTTAAGTGCAATTGCCGGCTCACAGCGACAGAACCTGAGGGTGGTAGTCAGCCAGACGGGTACTACAAAGTACCTATCCTACACTACCGTGCTATGGTTTCCTCACCATGTTATCCTTCACCGAAAGCTCAAGCTCATTGTAGGATTCGAACCCACGATCTTCGTTACGGCATTCGACGTCACTACCATGGAAGTATCATCGCTTTAATGTTATCTTCTCAGTTTCAGTGTATTTCGAATCGGTGGTTGAGTCAATTTTAACGTTCATAGTGCCTTATATGCGCCTAAATTGAATAAATGTGTTTTGAGTTACCCATGAACATGTGTAGGCAGCAGGAAATCAAATATTTGATACCTATCTTATAGTACATACATAATCTTTTTCACTGAGGTTTAGAATGATGAGCCATATGGGATAGAGCTCCCATAGAGCTATATGGGAGTGATGTTGAAACTGTTGAAATCTTTAGCGATAAATCCTACCATAAACATTAGCTTGTTGACACCTTAGTAAGATGGTAGGGAAAATACCTACCTACTTATTGTATCCGACTAACTGACACTATCAAGTTAATAATCTGTCATCAAGCACTGTATGACACAACTTAGATGTAGCATCGGCAAATCTTATATCTACACTTCACTTCCGATTTACACAACTAATAAAAAACATTCATTGGTGCCGATTCTGTTGTTTACGAACTTAACTAATATTAGACATGTCACCTCTCTTTCATTTTAACCTTATTGAAAAAAGATAGAACATTTTTAATCCTGTCAGTTTAATCCATACCGTCGTAATTTACGAGTAAATAGTCGTGACCAATAAAGATCGCGCTTAAATTCACGTTGAAATGTGTGATCGGACTAAACTGACAGGACTAAAATATCTTGCATCCCTTTCTTATATTTACTGTTAGAAAGAGATATAGTGAGATTAAATTTATTTAGTTCGTAAACAACAGAATCGGCACCATATCGCGCCATTCAACGTTCAACAAGATCATTTTCGCCTAAAGTACTAATAAACATGGGTAATGTTGTAGGCGCACTCTTTTCGGGAACGATCGATTTTACGAATTTTGCCGATGCTTCATCTAAGTTGTGTCATACTATACCGAATTGTACCGGCATTTATAGATACATTCATACACACTTCTTCGGCATCTCATCACTTATTACATTGAAGCCTAAAACAGGCCATCACAAAAAATGGCTGTTCACTCAGACCTGCAAGTTCTTAATCATCATTGTAAAAAGTAGTCACGACCCTGTTAGCTATAAACGAAGAAATATCAATCAAGAAATGTGTAAATTAGCGTGCATAAAACAATGAGTCTTTAATAATTTAGAACTCGGTCGGTGTCTTTATGGAATAGCGACCATAATTCAGTGCTAGGCAATGTTATTGAGAGTGCGCTCGTATCAATTAATCATTGTTTATTAGACTGATGTGCTTTAATTAACCAATTTGTTACAATGTCCTAAAAAGTTGTTGATTTGAACTCTTTAAATATATATTTTTGTTTTTTTTTAAATTTTACTTTGTTGTCTCAGTTGGTAATGAATTTGAGACAACAAAATTATTAAGTCTAGTTATTAAGTTAATAGTTTAGTAAATGTGTGTTTTTTTGGAGCTTCTAAAATAATCCTAATGTCTATAAATTTAGACAAAACTGATATTTATGCTCCAATTCTTAGAAAATAAGTTTCCTATTTTGTACCAAGTGACTGTCAAAAACGCATTGAAATAAGTACATTCGGTAAGTTGTTTTTACTGTTGTATAATTTTCGCTTTTAAAAAGAACTGTGTATGATATAGTATACCTTTTTGTGTCTGTGTGTTTATTAATCGACTAAAAAGTAAAATCATAGATTTTAAACTCAACATTCACAATTTCACATTCACAACTCTCACACTTTTTTGAACACACCATCTCACACTTCCAGATACAAACTTACATTTTTACATTGCACGTAATATATTATATCATATACTCGAAACGCCTACAGCGACTCCTTACAAGTACCTACCTATTATATATTGATATACATTATAACACATTCTTCTAAGCCAGTAAGGGCAAGTTACGCTGGTCGCTATTCCTAAAACAAATCACATAACTTTACTACAAAAAATAAAGTAAGTACAGTGTGTTGTTTTAAGTAATAAATAGTCGATTTTATCAAAAACTAACTATTAAGTTAATCAATATTAATTACTGTAAAACATCATACTGTATAACTAGTTTTTTTTACACAACACTATTGACACACACAGACATAAAACTACTTTTTTCCACTATTTAATAATACCAATAATTTAAAATTGAAAAATTTAGGGAGTCAAAATTAATTCGTAATTGACTGGTAGGTTACTAAAACGGAAACGTAAAGAAATAAAATAAAATGTAAAATAAGTGTAAATAAAACTTTAATAAACGAAAAAAAATCGGAACAGATTTTACAACTGCTTCTAAATATATTAAAAATTATGATTATATTGTCCTTCACGCAGTATTTCGCTTATATAATAATATTACATGAATTTTAATTTTTAACATGATATTGACTACATAATTTTTATATTTAAAAGTAATTAATGTCATAATATAAAGAATAATTATTAATTAAATTATATATTGCACGAAGATACGTACGTAAATACTCTCCTAATTCTAAGCCATGTACCTAATTTACAATTCACATTTTATTGTAAGTGATACATTTTATAAAAATTAAATTATATTATAAACATTACATGTGCGTACATTTACAATATTATGTTACATTTTAACTTTTTTTTTACTAGTAATTTTTTAATGACTTTGCAATATAAACAGTTCGTTGTTGGAGACTGCTACAGGGATATAAAAGTTAAAAAAACTAAGTACATATTAATCAAATCGTTAAAATACTACCGATCCGTACCCTGGTAGTTAAATAAGTGACATTTGGTACCATTAGATACTAGCTGTTTCCCACGGTTTAACTCGCGTTCCCGGGATAAAAAATAGCATATAACCTTCGGAAATAATACAGCTTCCTATTAGTGAAAGAATTTTTCAAATTGGACCACTAGCTCCGGAGATTAACGCGTTCAAACAAACAAACTCTTCAGCTTTATTATTAGTATAGATTTAAATATTTGCGTTTACCATCATTTTGATATGGGAGATATTAGTGCCATGAGTAATCCGTAAGAGGCGCTGTACTACAGAAAAATATTGTAAACGCGAAATAGAGGTTATTAAATATTTACTCTCAGGATACAGGTATTAATATTATTAATCTTATGTTTTCTATTTCGATAGTTTATATATGTAACATTAAAAAAAAGCGTT
Organism: Tethea ocularis; assembly: GCA_963555595.1. Classification (NCBI taxonomy): domain Eukaryota; kingdom Metazoa; phylum Arthropoda; class Insecta; order Lepidoptera; family Drepanidae; genus Tethea; species Tethea ocularis. The sequence continues at coordinate 1,633,231 of OY741983.1, read as the reverse complement.
GATAAACGTCTAAATTATTAGATCCAGAACTAAGACTATCTCATTGCAAGACGTTCAACAGGATTAATCATTCCTTTTGACACATTTAGCAATTTATAATTATTAGACATTGACAAAACATAGCAGTTGACCGTTATTATAAGCATTGACCGTCGTTTAAAAGCGTCGACCGTCGTTTATAAGCATTGACCTTCGTTTATAAGTATCAACCGTCGTTTATAAGCGTCGACCGTCGTTTTTAAGCATTGACTGTCGTTTATAAGCGTTTACGAACGACCTCAAATTAGCCTCAAAGGCAATTTAAGGTCAATTTAATTGTTTTATTGGAAAGGTGCTCGATCACAGTTGCAAGCAGCTCCACCTTGACCCTGGCGACACTGTATATTGCACCAAGCTGACCAACCTTCGTATGTGCTAAGTGCTCGAGAGACTTGACTGTTCTCAATTGATTCTTTGCTCGCATTCTCACATGTTGGGCAACCTGGGAGATGAGGAATTAAAGATGAAACCTTCGATTTGCTGCACATCATGCGAACTAGCATAATCAGCAAGAAGGTCCTCTGCTGAACAAAGGCCGCCAACTTGTACTACCTAACTACCCAGTGGTGTAACGTGGGTTTCAGCCAAGTGGGGCTCAGTCAAATTTCTCCGCCCCCTTAATTAGACATAAATTCAAAAGAAAAGACTAAAATATACCTACAGTACTTAGAGTAACAAACATCACATACATCCATACATCCTCACAAACTTTCGCATTTATAATTTTAGTGAGATATTATGTTTATTTATTGTGATATTTTTCCACTCTCTAAAAGCTGCCACCCTAGCTACACTACGTCACTATTACTGCCTTAAGCTCAAATTCAAATTCAAACGTGTCTTTATTAAATGAACTCATTGCAAGTATTTATGTAAAAAATAAAAAATATGTATATGTCACCGGAAATGTATGAAATATAGAAATTGTATACAATTCCTGTGTATTTCCCCTAGGAAATTATAACAATAATGATACTTGGAAATATATAGAAACTATTGAAAAAAATAGGTTGGGGTTATTTTTTTTTATTTTGCATAGAATAGCAAGTATTCGCACAAAAGTACCTTTCACTTACAACCCCCCAAATACCGCTATCCTTACAAATATACCGAATGTAGTACTCCGATAGATATTTAGGAAATGTATACAATGACGGACTAGATACTTTTCCGTTAGCATATATATAAAACTATAAAAAATAAAATATAAAAAATAACAATATGATACTAATAATAACAAATTCATAATAAACAGCATGTGATGCGAGCAACTCATTGAAATGCGTTCTTGTCCTCTATAAAATCAGAAACTTTATAGTAACCTTTTTTGTACAACTTATCTTTAATTAGCTTTGAGGAATACCAACAAAAAAATCTAATTAGTCCGTCAGTTAGATTATCAAAAAATATTGGATACGTATTTTTTATTTTGATCCGAAAACAAAAAATAACGAAGATACAGAGAGTTAAAATTTTCCGGTCTGCAAAAAGTGTACTAAAAAGTAGTTGTACAATGACGTCACAAGCCCCAATCCTGCACTTTGATGGGACTTATCTTTGTAATTTCTTATGGATTTGATAAAATAAAAAATACGTATCCAATATTTTTTGATAATCTAACTGACGGACTAATTAGATTTTTTTGTTGGTATTCCTCATTCTGGAATTTCTTTGGGTACTTTGTTAAAGAAGCGTATACATTGCCCCTTAAGAATCCCTAACTTTGCTCAGACGAGTTACAGGTATAGCAAGTTTATCCTTATTCTCTCTAGCTCTCAAAGACTATCAAATTCAGTACACTCAACGATTCTCAGCGAAGGAGAGACTATTCATACAAAGTACCTACCTGCTAACGCGTAACCATCTTGGCAGAAAACGGTGCAGACTGCTGACCAGTCTACGTCCTCGCTTTCTTCTTCAACGATTTCATCACAGCTGCACAGGGGGCTACCTGCAGGTGATTAAGGTCTTGATGATCAGTTTCTAAGATATTAATCACTACCTTCCGCCCTGCGGTTTTTTCCCAGAATAATAATAAATATCCTGGGACATTCTTCACACACGGTTATCTGATCCCAAACTAAGCAGAGCTTGTACTATGGAAACCAGATAACTGATATACTACATATACTACATTTTTTTTGTAAATACATACTTATATAGATAATTACACCCAGACACAAGCCAAACAGACATGTTCATGCACACAAATGTTTGTCCTGGATGGGAATCGAACCCATGACCAGCGGCGTGATATGTGGTGTCTTAACCAACTGCGCCAACTGACTTGTCGATAGAGTAATAAAAAGTAGCCCAATTTAACATAAGATATATTATTCCAGGGTATGATCTATCTATGTGCCAAGTTTCATCCAAATTGGTCCATCCGTTTGAGCGTGAAGAAATAACACATACTCAAAAACGATTGCATTTATAATATGAATAAGATTTGTGATTGACTGACAGACTGATCTATCTACGCACAGCTCAAACCATTGCACAGATAGCTATAATGGCATTGGAATCCAACAAAGGATTTTTGAAAATTCAACCTCCGAGGAAGTAAATTAGGGGTTGCGAGTAAAACCGCAGGGCGAAAAGCTAGTAATTATACACAGGTGAATTTTTCAAGTGGGCGTTTTAGGCGTACCTAGAGGGAATAGCGAAAAATGCTGAAAGGAAACTAAACGGATTTTGATAAAAACAGAAAATGTATACGAATTTCCAAAAAAAAATTTTGCAGTGCCGGGAATCGTACTCATTGATTTTGAAAAAAATACAGCCTGTAGATTTTATTGCTCCAACTTATAATGTCGCTTATAAAGATCAATTTCTGTACAGAAAGAGTATAAGTGCATACTATAATATAATTTATGTGGTATAAATATTAAAAAAAAAAATAATCAACTTACCTAAATGATTGCTGCATAGCGACGGACAGACAGCAAGCCTGGGGTGTCCATACTCCACGTCGGAAAGGTTGGTAGAGTTCAGAGCTGTTTTGAGACCCACTGGTATCATCTGATCGCAGTTGAATCCACAAGCTTCTCCACCAAGACCTAAGTACAAATAGTAGTTAATTAAACCATTTTTAATTAATTAGTAATCCGACCGCCCCCAATTAGTCGTAACTCGTAGTAAGTCCTCCCCCTCCCCCGGTAATGCCCTGAGCCGAGGTTCGTACCCCATTCGGGGGTGCCCTCAGGCGTGGTTACCTAAATGTTACCCGGCTGAGAGCGCTCTGCGCTCGCCGGATTGTCCGGTAAGGTTGGTGCAGCCATCAGAGGCTAAAAACTTTAGACCTTTAAAAAAAAACATCGCGAATATGGTCTTAGGAGACCATGCATCCCTTATTTTTTGAGTTATTACTATCACTATTTACAGATTTTGAAAAAAAATTGCAGTTAGCGAGAAATCTTAGATTTTTCAAAATATTTTTTATTAGCCAATCAATCCTGTCTCCGACAAGGATCAAAAGGTTCTATGGGGCTAAGTTAGGTTAGGGTATTAGAAATGTCACAAATCGAAAAAATCTATTATTTTGTTAGGAAAAATGTGTGTCAGGGGTCATTAAATTATATTTGACGTCTAATATAAATTTCCGTTTTTTGTTTTTTCTGGTTATTCTCAGCGAATGTAACATTTGGAATTGTTCAAAAGTTACGTACCTATATATCTAGTTTTTCTTTGATTTTTATTCCTATTATTTTTAATTAAATAATACCTATATCTACAGGGTTATTCAATCAATACCATATTCTAGAAAGAATCATGTCGAGATTGATTTCGATCCTACATTGATTTATACAAACTCAGATTCAAAACTCATTTATTCAGTTTAGGCCCTGTTAAGGCACTTATGAATGTCGATAGTTACAATTATTACAATAGACTCTACCACCGGTTCCACATACCTACACTTAAACTGAGAACACTCCGACAAAACAAAAAATAAATTCAATTACAGAGTTCTAATCTCTTTTAATACTATAGTAGGTACCTACCTACTTTATCAGTGATTGGTAATTTGATATACCTACTTAAGAACCATATTTTTAAAACCCAGTATGACACAACTTAGATGTAGCTTCGGCAAATCGTATATCTACACTTCACTTCCGATTTACACAACTAATACAAATCACTCATTATCGCGCCATTCAACGTCCAACAAGATCATTTTCGCCTAAAGTACTAATAAACATGGGTAATGTTGTAGGCGCACTCTTTTCGGAAATGATCGATTTTACGAATTTTGCCGATGCTTCATCTAAGTTGTGTCATACTGTACCTACTTTACCAGTAATAAATTGATATACCTACTTAGGAACCATATTTTTAAAACCCCGCATTATTAATTTTAGTTTCAATTACATTGGCCATTTTGTTTAAAAAAGAAACTTGTTTTTTATACGTACGAGCCTGGCTAATTATGTACTTACAAAAAATGGTTTCGTTAATTTTCCCAAAAATGAGGCGCAGTTAGTGTGTTAGTAACACTATCGATAAAAAGTATCGTGGGTACCTACGTACGAGTCACGATATTGAGACAATTTGTTTTTTAGTACTTAGTAACCATTTTTTTTTAATAATTTATTGTATATTGACCGACTATTTACATTTTTAAATAACAATTGAATACTAACCTAAAATAAAACAAACTACCTACTTATAAATGTAACTAAAAAATAAATTAATTATAAATAAAAATCTTCCCCTAACTCCTCCCCTGGTGGCAGAGTACCAAGAATACTGGCGGCATTGCCTCGCTGTATTGCGAGGCTTAACCTTGTTTATTTGTTTTTGTATTTATTTTGTTGAAATGTATTAGGCACATTACAGAGACGTTTGCAGCATATAAACGTGTAAATGTTGTCGCTTTTTTTTCTTTTCAGTTGTATTGCTTCTTGTTACAGTAAAAGTGTTTAGTGCCAGGTCAGGCTACATACAAAATAACTCGTTCATAAATTTATTTGATTAATTAAGTGTTTACAATAACTAAACATAAAAGAACGAAAGTTTAACAAAACATTTTTGTTTTTTTGTGATATTGTAATTAAATAAAAATATTGCTCCTCTTGGAGGCGCAGAAATATATTCTAGAAAATAACTCACCCCAAAAAAACATCAGCTACTCGTAGTTCCAATGACACATCAAACAAAAACATATAACATATTTACACTGACAACACTAAAACGCCACAAGTACAAAAAAAAAACAAATAACGCAACGGAACAAAAACAAACGTAAAAAAAAACAAAATTAAAAACCTGCGTGGCACAAGTCCGCACACAGATTCACTCGAGCCGGTACTGAGGGAGCCCAATGCTTCATCCCTTTGCGAAATTGCGCCAAATATATCTTATTCAGTCGTCCCTTATCGTATTTCAATTGTAGAACAACCTCCGGAGTTTCTATTTGTCTCTGCTCAACGATTTTCTCGAGCGCCCCCATTGGCAGCTCGTTTGGCAGCTCGCTCTCTGATTGGTTGGCTAGAACCGGCGCAACCCCCAGTAGGACCACGCCTAGTAGAAGGGTGAAAATTTTCACCGTCTGTAAAATATTTGTTTTTAATTTGTTGAGGTATTTTAAACATTTTGTTCTTCGAAGTGGATTTATTTATAGAGATGATGTCGATAGTTTATTACCTACTAGCGTCCTGGCTTCGCACGGCTTTTCTGTACTATAATATGCATGTATTATACATATAAAACCTTCCTCTTGAATCACTCTTTCTATTGCTGAAAACTGCATTCAAATCCGTTGAGTAGTTAAAAAGATCGTTTTACATTTGATCGGATAGTTTTTTGTTTTTGATCCGAGGGGGACCAAAATCCTGTATCACTCACTACAAGCCCTTTCATTTGATATGTTACACAATATAGTTTGCAAAACTTTTTTTTTAATTTTTTAATTTATCCCCCCAGAAGCCCCCATGTTTGAAATTCATTTATTTACGTTACACGTCCGTGTTTGGGTCACCGACTTACATAATATGTGTACCATATTTCAACTCAATCCAGTCCAGTATTTTGGGACAGACAGACAGACACAGCAGTGATCCTATAAGGGTTCCGTTTTTTCTTTTTAGTTCCAGTGGGTTTAAACAACAAATATTCGAGTACCGTTTTTCTTTTAAACCGACGAAAAAACGAAAAAAACCGAAGAGGTTCTCAAGTCGACGCGTATATTTTTTTTTTCTTTTTGTGCTATGGAACCCTAAAAATGTTTTATGTATACATAACTGGTTTCAACGGGTGATGGTTACATATACCTACATAATGTAACTAAGTCTTGGTTTATTGCAATAAAGTTTGCCTTCAACCCTCAGTCCGTCATATTTGTAGTCGATGTCGACGCGAAAGTTTCTACTCTAACACTAGGTACCTACTTACTAGGTACTCGTAGTTATAGGTTATAGTTTTGGTTATGCTATACAGGTTGATTTCAGTCGGGTATATGCAGGTTTTTTCAAGTGGGCGTGGTAAGCCAAATCTTAAAGTATAGGAAATAGCGAAACATGCTGAAAGAATCTTATTTCATTTTTTTTGTGATTTCAGTGTTGGTCTCAAAGTAATAGTTGTTGATAGAAAATTATTATGAGTACAATAATCCCTCAAAAGTATGACAGTGATTAAAAAAACACCTGTATAAGATGTAGGTACTTCAATACCCATTCGACTAGATACTTTTCCAGAATCATCCTGTATAAGGTGTATTTATTTATTATTCTTGTACGGAACCATCCGCACGTGGGTCTAATTCTCGTTTGGCCGTATTTTACCTATAGAACTACTCTTTAGAAATACTCTTTTACCTATATAAAGAGTAGAGTATCATATAGGTAGAGTAAAGGTTTGGTTTTTAATTAGCTAGTACGGTATGACACAACTTAGATGAAGCATCGGCAAAATTCGTAAAATCGATAATTTCCGAAAAGAGTGCGCATACAACATTACCCATGTTTATTAGTACTTTAGGCGAAAATGATCTTGTTGAACGATTGATTTTGATTAGTTGTGTAAATCGGAAGTGAAGTGTAGATATACGATTAGGTAGTATATAACAATATTTCTAAATAATGTAATTAATTGAACATTTGAACAAACTTTCTTCGTAGTTATTAGCGAAAATAATTTTACAATAGTACCTAGGTACTTATATCCTACGAAAAAAAAATGAGAACAAAAGACGACATATTCTGTATTTTGAATTTTATAATATTTTTCTACTCGAGTTCATAGTCCAGTAATTTAGTTTTAATTTTCTTTTTCCTTTAAATAAAAAAAAATCCGAACCTGTCATCGAAAAAAATATTGAAACAAAGACAAAATGGTCGCCTTCTCATTACACCACACCCTGGAAGGCTCTATAGAGAGAGACAAACGTGCGAGCGAGACAGCACATCCGGTATTGATCCGCACCTTTACCTACCAGGGTTATGTAATGAGGTTATGTACTTATCGGCAATATCCAGGGTTTGTGTACCGTATAATAGGGTAGTTGACTGACACATCAAATCAGCTACTTTTTAATAAATGTCAAAACGATAGTTTATAAGGAATTTTGTATTAAATATTACATTATGACGTCATAGTTTCACAGCATCAAATCATCTACTCTTAGTGGTTCCACTGGTAATTAAAAATCATAAGAAACATTAAATGTACAACATATTTGATATTTCCACGTGTTTTTAGATGTTTTATGCATTGGTTAGTGTTTGGTCATTTATTTTTGACAGTGTCAACTACCCTATTTAGGTACAATTCTAATGGACCTAAAAGGTATTCTGGGTTATTCTATCAATATTACCTATATATAGCTCAGTTGTACCAACTGGTTTCATTATTATTTTGGATGGATCAAAAAAATATTCACATATAACTTGAAAATTCTAGGTCTAATTAACGTAAAAACGACGGGGTGTTATAAGTCTGACGTGTCTGTCTGTGGCCTCATAGCTCCTGAACGGATGGACCGATTTTGATTTAGTTTTTTTGTTTGAAAGGTGTCTTAATCGAGAGTGTTTTTAGCTATATTTTAAGAACATCCGCTCAGCCGTTTGAAAATTATCACCTATTTTCTAGTGAGTTTCGGGGGTTGCTTTAAATTTTAGTTATTTTGATTAATATTCGAATTAGTCACATTACGTGAATTATTTTATTTTTTTATCATTTTTTTTGTACATTTCTTCACACACAGTTATCTGATCCCAAACTAAGCAGAGCTTGTACTATGGACAACCAGATAACTGATATACTACATATACTACTTTTTTTTTTGTAAATACATACTTATATAGATAATTACATCCAGACTCAGGACAAACAGACATGTTCATGCACACAAATGTTTGTCCTGGATGGGAATCGAACCCACGATAGGTGGCGTCTTAACCAACTGCGCCAACTGGCCTGTCATCATCTTATTATGAAGTACTAAAATAAATATATTGTTAAGATATTTACAAGAATTAAAATACTAAAAGAAAAAAAAAAAAAATTACTATTTCTTTAAATACTCTCATCTCATTAATGATTACGTGTTTGCGGTGCCCTTGGTCATCTGACACGAAAAAAATCGTTCAAGACATAGGCAAGCGTTTGATCTTGGCCTCTGGGATCTGAGAGCCAGGGACTTTTTTGCCCAGAGGCTAAGTCTGATCATTCAGCGAGGCAACGCCGCAAGTGTCATGGGTACCATGCCAAATTTTGAAGTGGATTATTTTTGTAATTAGTAGTTATATAGTTTAGTTTTTAATTGTTTAGTTTAGTTTTTATTTATGTAAATAATTGTAATTATAATAATAAAATTTAGTTAGATTTATGTTTTTGTCGTAAGATTTGTAACAGATTGTAAATAAGGATAACAAATATACTATATCTTTACGTACGTAATAAAATGAAGTCGTGCGCTGTCTGTTCGCTTAGAATGCTCAGATCTTTTAAACAATTCAACGGATTTTAATGCCATTTTCAGCAATAGAATGTAAGATTCAAGAGGAAGGTTTATATGTACTAATACATGCACATTATAGTACAGAAAAGCCGAGAAAACCCGTGCAAAGCCGGGGCGGGTCGATAGTATAATCTAAACTAAACTAACACTAACTATGTACACTACCTACATAAAATACAATATTTTGACAATATGTAATAATATATATTTTTTTAAATATTTGGAAACAAACGTGCGCAGAGTGAATATAAATTTTCTGAGTAAGCTTGTAACATCTGTCAGTTCATAAAATAAATACTAGTGTAGTAAAAGAAAGTGGAAACTCACAAAATAATTTAAATCCGTAGAACCCGACATGTTTGTTGATATTTCTGTCCGACATATAATGAAAGCTGACCGCTACTGGAGAGTGTTTCATTTTGTGCACAGAGTAATGTTCTATTAGAGAATACAAGGAGAATTACAGCCTAGCTCTCTCTGAAACTGCTGTGTTTTTGTTGGCAGCAATGAAGCAATGTATCGACATGATTTTTAGCATATTCCTGTTTCCACCGAAATTTGGACGGACATAAGAAAGTAAGAACTAAGAAGTTCAAACATCGGCGCGAAAGCGCTGGACAGTTGTTCGTATTATAAAAGTGCTTTGGGCGTTTGTTCGGAAAATTAAGCCACGGTTTTAAGGTAAATAAGAGATAGGTTATAGGCCGGATTACTATATTATGCTACTTTTTATCCTGGGAATGCAGGTAAAATCGAGAGGCAGATGCTAGTAAATCTTTCGTCCGGTTTTACTCAAGTTTCCGAGGAATTTAATGTACTGAACTGACAAGTAGGTACACTTAAATATATTACCTGTATTATTTAACTACTCTGTGCGCACTTAATATTTTTTTATCTAGTCGATGAAGCTTTCAAAGCGGAATGATTTTATGAGATAACTGTTATCCAACAAGAGCTCACTTTCAGGTTTCACTTTATATGTTTAGGTTTGCGTAGCTTAAAAAAAAGCAATTACTTTGGATTTGTTTGAAATAAGATTTTCCAATATTATTATAGTAATTTTTTTTTCTCTATATTTAAAGAGTTTATTCAATGGTGCGAATGGGACACTCTATAAGCTATACAAAATCTAGATTAATAATAGCTGAATAATTTGTTTGTGGTTTCACCCACGTTCCCGGGATAAAAAGTAGCCTATAACCTTCGGGGATAATGTAGCTTCCTATTAGTGAAAGAATATTTCGAATCAGACCAGTAACTCCGGAGATTAGCGCGTTCAAACAAACAGACTCTTCAGCTTTATTATTGGTATAGATTATGTAGGTACATACCTACCTATACTAATCGGTACACTTAGCACACTGTTCATGATAAATCTGAAAATCGAATGAAATTTGGCTCAGACAGCCTATGATATAGAAGGCTACTTTTTATTATGAAAACGCGAGTAAAACCGTGGAGCAGAGCCAGTAATAAACATAAGTACCATAAGTACTATTTCCTCTGGATTCATGACGTTATTGATCGTAACAAATATAACCTGGACTACATAACCACAGCCCCCTTGCCAGGGCGTGTCTCTGACGTCATTCGCCCCTCCCAATCCAGCCGAATAGGGGTGGGGGTGGAGGCGGAAGTGTCCCCTTGTACGGACAGATTTAAGGGATATTAGAGACGAAATCTGAAGGGTTTAGACCAGTGTTTTTGAAGTAATCGTTGATGTTTTGCTGAGTTTGGATCAGGGTAGAATTTTGTGTCAAATAGGTTTTAAAAAAGATGTGGTTATTTTTTTGTCGGGTCAAGATCATTTTTATAATAATTGCCATTATTATACGTTTAATGAACATCTTATTTTCATTCCAAATTCTTTGTAAAATTTTGAAAAAATAAAGGCGATGGCGAGAACTTCCTCATTTGAAGTCGGTAAAAAGTGAAAAGAAATAATATAAAAAACATATCGGCAACAAAAATATACATTTTGTGGCCGTTCTATTTACGGTTCATGAGACACAACACGCTGACAGACGGACGCATGGACAGCGGAGGGCTGCGTTTACACCCTTTTTGGGTCCGGAACCATAAATATCTATACTAATATTATAAAGAGGAAAAGTTTGATTATTTGTTTGTTTGTTTGCATTGAATAGGCTCCGAAACTACTGAACCGATTTGAAAAATTATTTCACTAATAGGAAGCTACATTATTCCTGAAGGTTATAGGCTACTTTTTTCCCGAGAACGCGAGTGAAACCGCGCGGAACAGCTAGTTAATTATAATTCAGAAAACAAAAAAGTGCTTAGGGTCTGTACGCTGCAAATCTGACAAACGGTATATAGAGTACCTAATTGTAGTCAGTCAAGCAGGTATTACTAAATGAATACTTTTTAATACCCGCTTGGAAAATTATAACCTAAACCGACACAACGATTCAGTCGGACGTTCTAACTAACTGCGGATCCTTCGGCTGTAGAATGCGCTGTCTAAAATGTGTAAAAAATTGCACCCGTTGCCCCCATTGCCCCCCACCCCTTTGAAGCCGCGCTTGAGAACCAAGATATTGTGTAGGAGCACAAAATGAATAGTTTGGCTCCGGTATAATTATAACAATCTATCAAAGCACTGAAAAAGGCGCTCAGTGCTCTGGCAGTTCAATATATCTGCGTTTAATTAAAGTGGCCGTTAATAGCCCCTGGCAGCACTGAGGTATATACTACGTAAGAGAAAACGCCACACATAGCCACTATGTTCCGTTCAAGTGCAGCCATCCGACCACACTTCACTTAGTTGGTTGAACACGAAACGCGTAAGCGCCACGACGACGGCGCTTTCGACTTTTTGGTCATGAAAAAACTACACCTTAATTAAAAGCGTTCAAGCGCTACGTGTTTAAACTGTCTGGTTACACGGCAAATAGGCTAGATGACAGTGTCAAAAATAAATGACCAAACACTAACCAATGCATAAAACATCTGAAAACACGCGGAAACATCAAATATGTTGTACATTTCATGCTTTCTATGATTTTTAATTACCAGTAGAACCACTAAGAGTAGATCATTTGATGCTGTGAAACGATGACGTCATAGCTTAGTATTTCATACAATATTCCATGTAACCGATAGTTTTGACATTTATTAAAGAGTAGCTGATTTGATAAGTCAGTCATCTACCCAATTATTGTTTCAGCGCTGCAGTGAATATTAACAAAATGGAGCATGATCTTTGCTTAGGATAGCTTCTCTATACGTAAAATACCTCAGTTCCTGGCAGGCAAAACGCCTCCACAATAACCTCTCTTATGAAAGGCGTAGTTTTAAAACAATAGTGCCTGACATTTGCTTAACCTTTGACCTTTTCTCCACAACGGATGGCTTTTTCTAGCTAAAGCATGAATATTTCAGTTGAAAATGGTCCCGTTGTATTTTTTCGGCAATTATATACCGTCTTTTTAACAGACTTCAAAAAAGGAGGAGGACGAGGACTTTTTTGTATGTTTGTTACGCGATTACTCAGCCAATTGTCGACATATTTTTATATTTATTTTTTATTCAAAAGACTCCCAAGGTCGGCCCCACAGTCACGAAGTCAGGATCCTGTTGATGGGACTATAATTAAAAAATAATTTAATTTTGACAAAAATGAGAACCGTCTTCAAAACCACTAAAAAAGTAGGTATAACATATAGATTAGTAATTTTATACTTTTTAGTGGTTTTGAAGGCGCTTCTCTTTTGCTTTAAAAATATGGTAATATTACAGACTAGTCTCGCATGGTTTCACCTACCTTACATTCCCGGGATAAAATGTATCCTTTTAGTTATTTCAGGGCAATATATCTATGTGCCATGTTCATCAAAATCCCTTCAGCAGTTTTTGTGTGAAAGAGGTACCTTCGGAGCTACTGGTCTGATTCTGAAAATTCTTTCACTAATAGGAAGCTACATTATCTTCCAGTGCTATATGTAGGTTACTTTTTATCACAGGAACTCGGGTCAAACCGCGGGAAACAGCGTATATGATTATATTTCATACGTACCTAACCAACTAAATCTCCATATTTGTAAAGATTCGCAAAACAAACTTTTACTATTCGCAAATCAATTCCAAATAAATTAACCGACCCCCGAAAGGGAGGGATGACCTGTTTCCCATCTATTGACCATCCTCACGACCTAAATACACCCCCTTACCTTTCCCGACCTTTGGACGGCGCATGCGCGGGCACAAGCCCTGGAATCTATCCAATATTTCCAGGGGATAGAAGCTTCAGTCTTCCTCCAACCCTGCTGGGGATCAAAAGCCAGCTTCAAGCTGTATTATCTGAAAATTTCTAACTTCTTTTCATATATGAAAAATATATATAAAAAATCGAAATTGCGCGACCATACCCTTTTCATATATAATTTCATATACGACCCACTGAGGCATATAGTTATTTGTCTTTCAACAAAAAATATATCGTACAAGTAGTGTTTATAAAAGTATAATAATAGTAATATACCTATTTAAATTGTAATTAAACATTATAAAGTAAGCGGTTTGTTACAAGGTTTGTATATTGTTCAATACTTTTTTTTTTATAGATATCTATTCGTAGTTTTAGAATTTTTAGATATTTAATTTATGTATCACTTTTCATTCATTCTGAATTTACTAACCTTTATAGTAAAATTTTAATCTTTGACCTTTTCGTATTGGATTTTCTATCCATCGCACTGCACATGCGCGAAAATATTCAGTTTAATAAATCTCTTTGGTGAGAGAGAAAATATACAAAGAGATATAATTAAAATATATATATATGACAGCCGTTCTTTTTGCTCGAATTTCAAAAATAGTTTCTTACCGGTAAAATTAATATTTCTCTTTTCTTTTTACAGAATACCTAATAAAATACCTAGAAGTTAGCGAAAAATGTCTAAGCTAACTTTGGACGGCTTTTTTTCGTACTGCAAGCAAATTGCTGACCATATCCAGTTGGTTCGTTCAAAATTGATTCCATTATTCGATAGCAGCCATTTTGTTTTCCCGCGCAGTCGCCATTTTGGGTCGATACTTTTTGTTCCGTAGATGCATGGATATTATTTTTATAATGCATGACATGTTTATGTCAAATGCATGTTTTTATTCTGAATCTTTGTATTTTCAAGATTCCAGCCTCCAGACAAGAATCGTCATCAATTTTATTTTATTTTTCTTATCACCTACCTATTGTTTGCATGAAGTGCCATAATCATTTAAATAATCAAATTTTTAAGCTTTTTTAACAGATACCTTATGCTCAAACAACCTTTTTTTTGGATATTTTATTATCTATGGTCTGATCTTCATCAAATTAACAGCCAGATACCTACCAAAAATCTACTCTAGGTACCTATATTATTATTATTTTGTCATTGACCCAGATAGATATGGGTTTCTGACTGTTAATTATTATTATTACAAGCTTTTATTTAAATTCACATGTTAATATGTTCAGGTCAACAACCTGTATAATGTTGTCCTAAATAAAAAATTGTAGAAACTAAATTAAATAATAGAATAGATAAATACCTAACTACTAAACTTTAAAATATTACACTTTTATTAGACTATACAATATTTACAACAAATATACAAACTACATATAAAAAAAATCCTCGAGGCGTGTGCTGCTGCCGATCAACGGCAAGGTTCCCAGAAGGCTGGCAGCGTTCCCTCTTTGGATAAACTAAACTAAATAAATAAATGAATTGAAACTAAATGGAATAATTTAAATAAAAATAAAATACACAGTAAAAATTGCTTCCAAATTTGCCATGATACTTGCAGCGTGTTACCCTGTTTCATGTGAAAATAGGCGACAGTCGTTCCGTATTGTAAATAGAATGTGTGTCTCTAAATTACCCTGTATTTCTAAATATATCTAATAACTAATCTAAATCTCGTATCTAAATTGTTTGAAAGTACTTATATTATTAAATAATTTTGTCTGTCTGTCCAGGGTGAAAGGATGGCGTCCCTTTCAGGCCAGAGCACCCCCAAGCTGACTTCTGCCGTTGGAAACCTCTACTATGACTGTGAGTTAAAACTTATTTTTTTTAGATGACTAGCAGTTGAATAGGAGCACTTGCCCCGGTATGGAGGAACAAGGTCTTTCGGGAGGCGCTAAAATCATGTTTGAAAAAGAAAAATATTTAATAGGTGCATATAGCTTCCGTTCCGCGGTTCCAACCGCGTTCCCGAGGGATAAAAAGTAGCCTATGTGTTAATCCAGGGTGTCAGCTACCTCCACACCAAATTTCATCAAAATTGGCCCTGCCGTTTGACCGTGAAGAAGTAACAAACATACTTTCGCAATTATAATATAAGTAGGATGCGCACGTTCCTCTATTGATTATTAATTTAATTTTAACCGTCTGCCAAACACACTTCCTGACATCAAATGAGCTACTTTTTATGAAATGTCACGGACTATGACGTCATAGTTTCACAGCATCAAATGATCTTAGTGGTTCTAATGGTACCTAATTAAAAATCATATTTCATGTTTCCTCGTGTTTTAGATGTTTTGTGCATTGTTTAGTGTTTGGTCATTTATTTTTGACACTGTCCAATAGCGTATTTATCTCAAACGCAGGACAGAGGGGGCGCCAATATCATCTATGTTACTATTAAGGGGGAACGTTCGGTTGACAAAATAAATCATCAACATATTCCTGCAAGGTATATTACTGACATATACGACTATTTCATGAAAATGTTACTAATATACCTTGGAGGAATATGTTGATGATTTCTTTTGTTATTAATCAGTAAATATACTACCATTCTTCTCGCAAATAACATGTTGATAACTTACGACCTATAACTGAGCGGCAATTTGCAAAAAACGTGATAAAATTTGAATTTCGCGCTCCAACCGAAGGTATACCCTTAACGGAAATAATAATTAGTGACGTCACATGCCAACCCGAGCAGATTTTAAAGCCGTCGTCACTTAATGACTTCACAACAATACAATAGGTCACGGTGGTGAGTTCGAACAATGACATTATTACTGCAACATTTTAAGGCGATGATAGCTCGGTGGTAGTGACGTCGAATGCCGAGACGAAGGTCGCGGGTTCGAATCCTACAATGAGCTTGACCTTTCGGTGAAGGAAAACACCGTGAGGAAACCATAGCACGGTGGTAGGTTACTTCGTAGTACCCACCTGCCTGCATACCACCCTCAAGTTGAAAATCTGTCGCCATAGCACTTTCTGCTGTATTCTGACAACTGCACTTGAGAGCCAGTTCCCTTTTAGGCTCTGTGTGCTTACCACCATCGGCCACATCATCACTGACCACGGTGAGATTGTGGTCAAACACAGGCTTATACAAAGTAAAAAAAAAATTGCACGATAGGATTTACTTTCGTGTTACATGAAGATTTTTAAATGGAGATCGCTGAGTTATTGACCTGACGGTTCTTTACAGCTGCGGTATGTTCTTTCACTCTTCAGCAATAGTTCTCTTCGTCTGTCCGATGTCATGGATTGTGTTCGCTATAGTTTAAAAAGTAAACGGTTTTCCAATAAGGGCGGGTCGATGTTGTAATGTAATAAAACAAACTGTGTGTGAGGTATAAACGAAATTCTATAATTATTTGAAAGGCCAATACTTATATGCCATTATTTATCGAAAATGATTGGTTCAAATATCCACGCAGTGACACGGATTTGAGAGGTCCAATTTTCAATAATTTTGCCGCATAGATCTGGCTGAATTTGATGGTCTTTTTTTTATTTATTTTATATGTGGGAAGTCCTCATAGGATACCCTGCGGCCCCGGGGGGAGCGGCAGGGTTATGTCAGACTCCTACTGACTAAAACCCCACAGTGTTCGTACATGTCGCTGCCGGCTGGGTATACGGGGGCGCCGAAGCATTCGTCCGCGTACCCAGCAGCGACGGCCTGGTGCGAGGCCTCCTCTTCGACGACGACGACATCGTCGGCGACGGTGGGGACCGGAGCTCTTGTCCTCACCGACTCGTCTTGGTTAGCGTGCGGGAACACGCGCACGTCTACCCGAGCCCCATGGCGGGCGGCAGACTCCCCCGAGTCCGCCACCCTTGGGATCATGTGGGGGGGATGGTAGCTCATAAAGGCCGCCCTCCGACGCCCAGTTCTCCTGCGGCGGATAGCCAGGGTGGTAAATGCCTCTCTATCACGTACCGCCGCCTCCTTCGCGAGCGTAACGTGCTCGCAGAAGGAGTGGAGTGCGTCCAACGACCTCTCGCTGTCGACTGCCGCGCGAACAACATTCGGCAGCGAAAGGTCAGTCCCCACTTGGGCGCAGAGCTCGCTGCGCTCGCTTGAATTTGATGGCCTGGATCATGTGGCTGAAGGCTGATTATGATTTGTGATGATTAAAATCCTACTATCCTACTTAAATAAATGCGAGAGTTTGTTGCTCTTTCACATAAAAACTAATGAACGGATTTGCATAAAACTTGGCACATAGATAGATTATACCTTGGAATAACATATAGGCTACTTTTTATCCCGGGAAAACATGAGATACGTTGGGAACGCGGGTGAAACCGCGGGCGGAAGCTAGTACAGTATATATGTAAACTTCGAACCTCGTTAGTCGCCGCTTAATAATGTCAAAGATAACGAAACAGATGTGTCACTTTGACAAGCTAACCCGCGGACGTTATCTGCCACATCCGCCAGAGGGAGTCACATCCGCCAGGAAATTATGTGCTTTAACGTACTGAGGGTAGATATTGAAGCGATGTTGTGGGGTGGATCAAGTTCCAAACTAACAGCTCCAACGATTTTCATGAAATTTAGTATGCAGGGGGTTTCGGGGGCTATAAATCGATCTTAGTTTCATTTCCAAAAAACACGATTTACCAAAAAAAAAAATACCTAGCAAAGCTCGGGCATCCAGGTACAGGTTAAAATGAGTCTTTGTTGAAACTGGGGTTATGAAACTTTTATAAAATCTGAATTTTTACTTGTAACAACTCATTTCCCATTCCTACTTACCGCAAGAGTATGATTTAAAGATGTGTAATGTAAAATAACTCTCCCAGTAATAGAATATAAATCCACCCCAAATATTGTAGGGTTACTTACATAGACTAAAATGTTAAATGTCGTAGACTTGTCTCTTAATAATAGGTATATTGAAAACATCGTGAGGAAACCATAGAACGGTGGTAGGGTACGTTGTAGTAGGTACCTGTCTGGCTGGCTACCACCCTCAAGTTGAAAATCTGTCGCCAAGCACCTACCGGTGTGTTCCGGCAATAGGGGTGATGACTAAAAAAAAAAAATTAGTCCGTCAGTTAGATTACCAAAAAATATTGGACACATGTTTTTTCTTTAGTTCTGAAAACAAAAAATAACGAAGATACAGTGCGTATAAATATCGCGTGACGTCACGTTTTAGTACACTTTTTACAGAGAAGTGACGTCACAAACCCCCACTCCTGAATTTTGATGCGACCTATCTTTGTAAGTTTTTATTGATTTGATAAAATAAAAAATACGTATCCAATACTTTTTGATAACCTAACTGACGGACTAAATAGAATTAATTATTTTTTACCCAGTCATCATCCCTATTGTACTTGAGAGCCAGTTGCCTTCTTGGTATTGCGAGTGGCGATAGGCGACGGTAACTACTTACCGTCAGGTGGACCGCCTGCCTGCTTGTCAACCTTCTGACATAAAAAAAAAGATTTCTATTGTTTACTATACTCTATTAATGTATTTTACTCAGTTTTTTTTTCTTTAAATTGTGACGAGAAAAGTTGATAGCTAAGGAAAAATATTTTAATTTCTACCTACCAACTCTCGTCGCTTCTGCAAATATTTTAGTATTTGTCAATTAAATATATGGGTAGGATTATCTCTGCCCCGCGTCGTTGCTTGCCTCATAGCCCATAGACATTGATTGTTTTTTTTATTTACGATTATAGACTGAACTGAGTGTGGTTATTTGTCTTTGGTATTATTTGGGGTAAGTGGGATTTGTGAGATGGTGCATAGCTATAAACTCTTTGAACGAAGACTCACTTTTCAGATAGACATCACAACGTACTAACACGTCAACAAATACATATAACAAACGTGATTTGTGTGTTTTTATAGATTATTAGCTATCCCCGCGGTTTCACCCGCGTTCCCGAGATAAAAAGTAGCCTATATGTTATTGTAGAGTATGATCTATCTATGTGCCAAGTTTCATCCAAATCTGTTCAGTAGTTTTTGCGTGAAAGAGCAACAAACAAACAACAACATACAAACTTTCACGTTTATAATATTAGTAGGATGGTACGGAACCCTTCGTGCGCGAGTCCGACTCGCACTTGGCCGGTTATTTTTAAACAGCCTGCATATCTGTATCTCACGACGTTCTTTTCTTTGTAAGTAAAAGATTTCATCTAGAATTTAAAATCAGCTTTTTGCAAATTGTTGGTGTAGACCTCAAAATGTCTGGAAGCATACTATAAAGTAGAAATAAATGTCTTTGAAAGCGTCCAAAGATTAAAAGAAAATAAGGGTACGTTATAAGGGTGCAGCCCTTAACTAGGGTGAAGGGATTAGTGTCACAGGAAGTGTAGTTTCATGTTATTCGTTAATTGTTACAGTTTTTACCCGATTACGGGGAAATAGGAGTAGTTGTAACGAGCGAGACAGGCGAGGCGACATTTTTAGTAAAAAAGACGTTTATATTTTATTTAATAAACCTATTTTTTTTAAGTAAAAAAACATTCCCTTTCTATTAGATGTATTTTAATATTTATAAGTTATTTGGATGGACTAAATATGAGAAAAATATCATTTTAATTTTAAAAGGCCATTGTACGCATTTTCTGACGTTACTAATGAGAAACTATTCCTCGTCTTATATTCTCTACTTGAGAATATACAAAGTGTGTGTATAAATGTACATATTTTATAATAAACTAATAAATTAATTAATTAATCACGTCGGGGTCACCAGTTGTGGAAGTTGGGTATAATGATGTAGTCCAAAGTTTGCGATTTGAATGGTATATATTGAAAGAAATACACAAACATGAAGCGATAGGTTCATATACACAATAGACACAGAGTTAGAAGGATGGAAGATGAGTAGATTTGAAGAGATAGTATAGAAATTTAGACAGAAACACAGTGATAGGTATAACAAGCAACAGTTAGCGAGAAAATATTTAAACAAGCGGCACAGGCTGTGCGTCGGAAGCTCAAATCGCGACTGGCGGTGACCGAGGCACGAATGCTAGCGGAGCGGACGGGCGCGCGACGCGTATGCGCATCTAGCTATATAATATGCGAATACAACACGGCTTGCAAACTAATACTACAGGTATCGCGCGGCTTTGCTTGTGGATTTATGAAATGTTTAAATATCGGTGTTATTAAATTGTTTTGTGTATGTCAGCGTGATGTATGTATGTGTACTGTATGTTTGTGTGTATAAATGTACATATTTTATAATAAACTAATAAATTAATTAAATACAATAGTAAGTCACCCACACAAAGAATCAACATTTCTCATAATATGATAAAAACTATGCTCTACCGATTTCATTATTCAAAATCATTTATTCAGTTTAGGCCCTGGTAAGGCACTTATGAACGTCGATAGTTACAATCATTACAATAGACTCTACCACCGGTTCCACGTACACTTGAACTGAGAACACTCCGGCAACAAACTCAGCAAGGCTTAATTTTTTTTTTGTGGATCTTATTCCGAATTCAAACTGCGTCTTCTCTTTATAAAAATTCAATCCAACTTTACTGACAAATTGTACAACCCACACTCCGCCGCCGCTTGTCCGGAGTAATCCCAGTGCGCGCTGGGGTCATAAATACCCATACCCATACCCGGGACAAGTTGATCCGGCCCTCGCCCGGTAATGACTGGAGTTTTTAAGAGAATCCCTCATTTGTGCGGATCTCACCGCGTGGCATAGTGGAGAGATATTCTAGATCCTTTTAATTTGGCGGATTTGTGAAATGATTTCATTTTGGTTCGTTTTTTTTAATGGCAGTAATGTAAGGATAGAATTGTGCTCGTAAAATTGTATACAAAAATAGAAAATTATTTCTTAAAATAAGATTTGTTTATTAAAATAATACAAAAAATAGAACATGAATATTTAAATACAGAAAGCCATATATTTAACACTAGCTGTTACCCGCGGCTTCACTAGCGTTCTCAGGATAAAAAGTAACCTTCAGGGATAATGTAGCTTCCTATTTGTGAAAGAATTTTTCAAGTCGGACCAGTAACTCCGGAGATAAGCGCGTTCAAACAAACAAACTCTTTAGCTTTATTATTAGTATATATACATGTATATAGATTACACAACATCCATATCATTTAAACCAAAATAACATAGTAATATAAAATAAAAATATATTAAAAAAATTACTCATTTTTTTTTTATTAATTAAAATATCGCCTGTAGTATTTTTCTACTGAACTAAACATGATTATACGCAATCACACTCCACACTGTACCAATATAAAAAAAAACATAAAAATTCTATTACCTCGAGTAAATCCACGCAAATCCCCACTCTATCAATCGTAGACGAGTATGTATGCCCTTTATCCGGATGGATGAATGTGTTTTTAATGCCCAAGGAAAAATGAAGATTGAGCCTATGGTTTTACTGGTTAAGACGATGGATTTTGGAAATGTTAGGGTGGGTTATTAATTGTCATTATTTGTTATATTTATTTTTATTAATAAGTGGATATTATCATGTTATTCAGAAAAAAATATAATCAACTTTAAAAAAAGAGTAAAATCTCCTTCAAAGACAATAAAATTAATATGGCACTTTGGAGCTCCGATTTTAAGCAAAAAAGTAATGCGTGAACAAACATAAAAAAATAGCTGAATTGAGAACCTCCTCCTTTTTTATTGAAGGAGGTTATAAAGAAGAAATGATCCATTGATAAATTAAAAATACTTCTTTGCTTTTGTTTGACCATCTCAGTGAGCACACATTGCCTTGAAGGAGACTAACTCTCAAATGCAGCTGTCGGAACACTGTGTTTGGCGAAAGATTTTCAATTTAAGGGTGGTAGCCACCGTGTTATGGAAGATTAAAGATTCAAAAAATATGACAAAGCTATAGCATGATGGTAGGATATTTTGTAGTACCTGCCTAGCTTGCAATTGAAAGGTTGTGTGAAGGCCAGCAACACTTTGATAATCTATTGGAAATTGCTAATGTCAATAACCTACTTATCGGCTTTTAGCTATGGTTTTCAGACATTTTTAGGGTTTCGAAACTCAAATGAAAAAAAACGGACCCCTTATATGTCTGTCTGTGCGAAAATACTGGACTGGATTAAGTTGACTGGAGTAAATTAGAAAATTAAATAAAAAAGTTTAACCAAGTATACTGTGTGACATATCAAATGAAGGGGCTCGTTGTGAGGACCTCAATTTTTGTTTTTTATAATCTTATGATAAATAGTGTTGATATTATTTAAGAAACTAGGCGAAAATTAACCATTTTGGTCCATTATCTCCGAAAATACTGGACCAAAATTTTTGACAAAAATACAGAAAATAGTTCTTTACCTATAACCTATATATTATTTATTCTTTGCCTATAATATAGATCACAGGAAAACCTATAAGAATTCTATGGTATTTAGAGTAACATAGGAAATGACGGAACCCTCGATGCGCGAGTCAGACTCGCACTTGTCCGGTTTTTTGTTTAGTTATGATTATATTCCAATAATAATGTAAAAAAACAATTTTACAATTGATTTAACACCAAAATCTTGCGGCTCTAATCCGAAATCTTCATAAACATACGACCCTCGGAATTTTTAATTAAAACCCTTAATCTAACCCTAAACTGCAGCTGCGTTATTTGTTTGTTTATTGTTGTGCACACAATATATCGGTGCGGGAGTGTAACTAATCGGACGTGGGGTGCGTTGTGTAAGTGAAATTCCAGAATTCGCGCGGGGTGCTCTCGACCCCGCTGTTGAATGAGGGTTGACTTTTTAATAAAAAGACGTTTTGCAAAGTTATTCAAGTCAGATATTTTAATTAAATCAACGACAGTTTTACTTGTGATACTTTTATTACAGTTTTCAAGACAGTGGAGGACAATCTTAAAGAAAAAATATTTAGGTTGGACTAAAACATGACTTGCTGAGTTTCACGCCAGATTATTTCAGTTTATTTTACTTTGTATAGGCCTGTGTTTGATAATGACGTGGCCGGGTGTGATGAACACACAAAGTCTTGAAGAAATTATCCCTCAAGTAAATACATACCGTAGGTGCTTGGCAGGTAGTAGCCATCCAGACGAGTACTATAAAGATACCATACTTTAAAGATAGATACATATGACAGTAGTAAATAACATCATTTTTGTATCCCATGGAAATATGTATCTTGTACACCTTTCCCCTAAATAAAAAAATGCCGAAATATATTTATAACGGCTTCACCTATTCGGCTAATTCTTTTTAGTTGTGTTTGTGATTGTCAGGACAAGGTTTCTGTGAGAGAATATTTATGGAAAATCCACCATGACAGAGAAACTTGGATGGCCTTTTTATATGATATTCTCAATAAAAGTCACCCCGGTGACGCCAAGCACGAACGTCTAGTGAAGAATAAAGATATATATTTTTTCTGACTTTTTTTAATACGTCACGTTTTCCCCTTTACCAAAAAGCTGTCTATGACAATCGGCTTATGATGTCCAAAACATAAGTTCACACAAATCTTTCTCACTATTCCCCATCTATTCTACTCTGACACCTACATTAACTCTTATTCAGTTACAATAGAGCTGAAAATCGCTTGGTATCTGTTTCAATAGACGCTGGATGAAATATAACATCTGGAATGCGATGTAATGCTTGACAAATAAATACTATTTGAGGGGTATTACACTATTTGTTTGCAGTAGGATATTCTGATTTGAGCTATGCTGTTAAGTGATAGGGTTTAAATTACGTTGATGTTAGACATTGAGATAGTTTTACTAGAAGTACTAAATTATTTTTTATAGCTATGAATTGTGAAAATTAATTGAGAATTTAATTAATACTTTTTATAGATTACAATTACTTAATTACAATTACTAAAAATAAAAAAAGTTATGGGTATAAGGTACTAGGTGTCCCGCGGTTTCACCTACGTTCCCGGAATAAAAAGTAGCCTTTGGGGATAATGTAGCTAAGTGAAAAAAAAATTCGAATCGGACTAGTAACTCCAGAGATTAGCGCGTTCAAACAAACTCTTCAGTTTAAGATCTGCTTAATTTGGGATCAAATAGGATTTTATTATAATGAAGCGCCATCTATGATCTCTACATCGCTGTTTTTCAATAAGGGGAGATAGCCTCAGGCGTGCGTTAGACAGTCTAGTGATAGTGTTAACTGATGCGTAGTGTACACCCGGGTTCTACAGACACGAGGTCGCAGAGACCCGGTTATATGTAGCGTCGGCTAGTAAGGGTTAAATTCACGAATACTAAGTGAATTCTTGTGTTCAATTGAGATTCCCACGGTTTTCTTATTAATTTTTAATTTATCTGTGGTCTTTTTGCATGCTTTGAATGTGCTTCGCATTTATAATATTAAATAGGATATAGGTATTCTGTGTGTAATTAATTTACCTATTTATGTGTAGGTACATTTACAAAAAAAGCACTTATTAATTTAGGAATAAAAGATGTCAGTCTTGATGTACCATCAACAAAGCTGAAGCATGATCAGTTTTGAGACCTTTTCGCTTGCAGCCAATAATCATAGTTTTCCCTGTCCATTGTTGACAATAAAACGGTCTCTTGTAAAATCTTTTGTTTACTATTTTATGACAAGCGCATTGTCTGGTTATATCGTGTGAGACACAGGTAGCGGCTGGTCACTGCACGCAAAATACACTCTTAAGGTGATCATGCTTCAACTTTTTCGATAGTACATAAGCCATAAGAGGGTTTGCGTTACTTACCAGTAACCTGTATAATGAGGAATACCAACAAAAAAATCTAATTAGTCCGTCAGTTAGATTATCAAAAAATATTGGATACGTATTTTTTATTTTATCAAATCAATAAGAAATTACAAAGATAAGTCCCATCAAAGTGCAGGATTGGGGTTTGTGACGTCATTGTACAACTACTTTTTAGTACACTTTTTGCAGACCGGAAAATTTTAACGCACTGTATCTTCGTTATTTTTTGTTTTCGGATCAAAATAAAAAATACGTATCCAATATTTTTAGATAATCTAACTGACGGACTAATTAGATTTTTTTGTTGGTATTCCTCATTGTGCTAAGCTAAAAGTACCCTAGAATATTTCTGGCACAAAATAAGACGGTATAAACTCGGAGTTTGATAGTTCTTCTAAAACTTAGCATTGAAACTAATCCATAATAATATTATAAACGCGATAGTAACTCTGTATGTTTGTTTATTATCATTTCACGCCTAAACCACTGAACCGATCGCGATGAAATTTGACACGCAAATATATATGTTATGGAGAAGGATATAGGCTACTTTTTATTGCGGGAACGCGAGTGAACCCGCGGGAATAGCTAGTATAATATGCATTGACAATCCCTATGCCCTGTATCAATCTACGAATCCCTCAAAAAGCTAAATTAAAAAGTCAAAAGCGTCTATTCAAAAACGCTTTTAATTCCTCATCCCTCGAAAGAGCAAGTCATCCTTCATGTAAACCTGACTGATCATCATACAATGAACAATCTCGAACAATACGTATCAAAACCAACTTCTGTACCTTCCAAAAGCCTTAAAAACAACCGTATCTCAACAACACATAAGCCTCAAAATCGCTCCGATTTTATTTCGAGAACAGAAAAGTTATTTTGCTGACTTTTATATTGAAAATCAAAACGTGTGTATTGTTATGAGTAGAAGGTTTTGTGCGAAGTTATTTGTATTGTATTTGCTCCTTTGGCTTTAAGAAATAAGGTTGAATTTAGCTTGTAATGTAAAAACTTTCCCCTCTAGTAATATAAGGCGCAAATCAAAGACATCTGTGCTCGAAAGGAAATGTGACGCAGACTCCGATTTTTTTAATAAAAAAAGTTTTTTTTGCAAATAAATCATTACAAGTTTTGCAATAGCAATCAATGTATACGATCCATAG
Organism: Tethea ocularis; assembly: GCA_963555595.1. NCBI lineage: Eukaryota > Metazoa > Arthropoda > Insecta > Lepidoptera > Drepanidae > Tethea > Tethea ocularis. The sequence goes on along the minus strand of OY741983.1, from coordinate 1,607,061 downwards.
ATACTGCTACGAGTTATAGATAACTAAGGCTACCGCTACGGGCTTGGGCCTACGAGCTACGGCTCTACGAAATCTATATATATAAAAGAAAGTTGTGTTAGTTACACTATTTATAACTAAAGAACGGCTGAACTGATTTGGCTGAAAATTGGTGGGGAGGTAGCTTAGAACCAGGAGAAGGACATAGGATAGGTAGGGGTAGGCAGGGGCAGGTAGGGTAGGTAAGGTAGGTAGGGGTAGGTAGATAGTTAGGGGTAGGTCGGGGTAGGTAGGGTAGGTAGGTGGGAGCAGGTAGGGGTAAGTAGGGTAGGTAAGGTAGGTAGGTAAGATAGGTAGGGGTAGTTAGGGGCAGGTAGAGGTAGGTAGGGGTAGTTAGGGGTAGGTAGAGGTAGGTCGGAGTAGGTAGGGGTAGGTAGAGGTTGGTAGGGATAGGTAGGTAGGTCTCAGTTTTATTTTTGTTCTCAGGGCAGGACAACGTCTGCCGGGGTAGCTAGTAGGTATATAAAATTCATAAAAACCATGAGCGCCTACGCTCGTATTTAAAAAAATATATAAAAACTATGACAGAGTAATAAAGCAGTCGCCTATTGCTGACCACTGCACGTCGACCGTGTAGCTAGCTTGCAGTCAGCATGCAGTCGCTGGAACTGGACGCCAACTGCAATCGGGCTGCACGGCTGGTCGCACCAACTGCAATTAAACAGATTTGCGGTCGAAATGCAATCCGTCTGTCTAGACCAGGGGACCAAGTAGTTTTAGGTGGGGTCCGGATACAGTTAATTTTTTTTATCGAGGTCCAGAAATAAATGATGGTGATTAAGGAGTTACTTACATAACTTAACATTGTACTGACCTGTAAAATAGGTACTAGGTAACTAGAATAATTACTAAGTTTGTTTCTATGTGGCTTTCAAACAGACTAGTTATTTGAAAATATGTAGGTATATGTAACAATATTTATCCACCTGCTGCCTAAATCTGGTCTAGACCCAGTTCAATAGTTAAATAAATAATCGGCACCATTATTAAAAACTTTGTAGGAATTTCAAAGCATAACTTTCATGCAATTATTTTTGTTCCAGCGATCCTCCCGTACCGTGAAGACGCGAACCCTCAAACGCGCGAGTTCCTGGCTCGCGTCGTCGACGTTCTCCTGGACTTTGTTCACCAGGTCAATGACAGGAATGAGAAGGTATGTACAACATAAGGCTGGAACTGGGTCCAATTAGTCAAACTTTTTGCCGAATTCTTTCAGCTATTTGTCTTACAAAAAATAATGTTCATAATAATAATAATAATAAGTATCTTGATCTGGCACACGAGGTTGTTGACATGTGGGATATTGACACGGCAACCATTGTACCGATAATCGTATCAGCCCATGGCCTTATGGCCAAGAGCCTCGACAAACACCTCAAGAGGCTCGCGTTAGGTAGCTGGCTCAAGGGCCTTATTCAGAAGGCAGTGCTCCTGGAGACGGCACGCATAGTGAGGAAGTTCCTCTGTTTGGAGCCTTAACCATCGGTATCTAGGACCCTGTTCCCGATGCCGGTTGGATTCTGTTTTTATATTTTTAAATGTATTTTTTTTATAGATTATATTTAAAAATATAATTTACAAGATGAAGTATTTAATAAATGAAATAATTATAATAAATATCCTGGGACATTGTTCACACACGGTTATCTGATCCCAAACTAAGCAGAGCTTGTACTATGGTAACCAGATAACTGATATACTACATATACTACTTTTTTTTTTGTAAATACATACTTATATAGATAATTACACCCAGACAGATAGTTTAGTTTGTTTATTTTTTACTATGTTTAGGATTGTGTTTAATCACAATCTCAGCGTGGTTAGTGATGATGTCGCCGATGGTGATCACACAAAGCCTAGAAGGGAAAAAGTGATTAAAATTTAAGTAAACATCCCCAAATTGTGCAAAAAGAAATTCTTTTACATATAATATTTGAACCTAAATATGATGTTTTACACTCTAAGGCTTAGATATATGTGATTTTTATTTTTAAGAAGTAGTTAAATTCATGAATTTTATTTATGACTCTAAAATTACCTTCACCATATGTATTGTATGTATTTATGATAGTACTTTTAACTAGCTTTCCGCCCCGCGGTTTCACCCGCGGTCCCCTATTTACCTCCATAGGGGTTGAATTTCTTTTCTCCTTTCTTAGCGGATTCTTACGTCATAATAGTCATCTGTATGCCAAATTTCGGCCTAACCCGTCCAGTGGTTTAAGCTGTACATAGATCAGTCAGTCAGTCACTTTTTCCTTTTATATATTTAGATAGAAGATAGATATAAATATTATTATTCTAGATCCTGGACTTCAAGATGCCAGAAGACATGCAGAAGATCCTGGATCTGCAGCTTCCTGACGATCCTCTTCCTTTGAAGCAACTCCTAGAGGACTGCAAGACTGCGCTCAAACACCAAGTCAAGACCGGTAAGTCGACCTATATCGCGCTATCGAAGTTTTCTTGTGAGATAGTGGTGTTCATTTTGTTTAGGTACTGCCGAAATAGCTTTGGTTCGATGAATACCAAAATATGTTTGTGGTTCAGTGGTTTTTGAGTGAAACAGTAACCAAAATCTTCACATTCTTACATTCTAACATTCTGACATACAGAGATTCTGACATTCTATCATTCTGACATTCTAACATTCTGACTTTCTGACTTTCTGACATTCTAACATTCTGAAATTATAACATTCTGACATTCTGACATTCTAACATTCTAACATTCTGACATTCTATCATTATGACATTCTAACATTCTGTCATTCTCACATTCTAACATTAAGACAGTAGTGTATGAGGAACCAGTGGTAGAATCAATTGTAACTCCCGACGTTCATAAGTGCCTTACCCAGGGCCTAAACTAAATAAATGAGATATCAGTGTCAAACAGTCAGGCAATTTTCTAGTCCCAGCCTGAATTTAGCAAAAAATATCTACCTTTACAGTTCAAACAAACAGACACAGGAGGATACCTTCATTATATCGAATCATTGCTACAACCGCAATTTCCGAATCAACCCGATCTCCACCGAAGATACCCGAACTTGAGGGCATCAAACAATTCAATTATGTCCCCAAATGGCCCGGAATGATAGCCCCTCTCTGAGCGTTACTTACACCCGACAGCGCGGAATGGTGTGCAGTTATTTGTAATTGTTTCATATCATCCGTGTAATGAGAGCGAGCGACTCGAGTACGCTCGTAGATGAAACCTATGGGGGGAGGAGGGGAGGAAATCTAAATGTTCAAGATTACTTTAGTACTATTTAGTAATCTGTGTTATTTTAATTCATTTCGAAACAATAATGCATCTGTTTCAGAATTAAAAAAAAAACAGACTACCGAACTTTTTCGTTTCCGCGCAAGTGCATTCTTGGCAGCCAGTTTTTTTCGCAATTGCATTACAGTATCAATTAATTTTCCATTCAAAATATGTAGGTATAAAAGCATTTCGAATAGTGATATTTCTAGTACTTTAAACTGACAGTCCCATGACAGCTTTTTGATAAGCTAAAAATATTTCGAAAATCACCGTTTTCTTGGTGACTGTACATTTTTTTCAAAATCTGTAAATGCCGACTGTAATAATTCCAAAAATAAGGGTTAGTCTCCAAAAACATGGAGCCTAAAAAAAATTTTTTAAACAAAAAGAAAAGGAGCACATAAGTTCTAACAGAGTGTCCCCATCTGGGATCGATCTCTGAATGCGAACGCGCACAAACGATTACACCACGCGCCGCTGAGCGCATCATGCGCGCAAATACTATGGAAAATTGATGCTTTGTGCGGAGGGCTGTGACTGACACGAAGATCTTCATCTGTGCATTTTAGCTATTAATTTTGGAGTAGGCCTTAGTTAGATGAAAACAATAAGTATTTTTTTTAGGAATTTCACTCAGAATTTTTATATATATACTGGGTGTAAATTATATAACACTAGCTTCCGCTCCACGGTTTCACCGGCGTTTCTGTGGTATCTTATATTTTCCCGAGATAAAAATTAGCCTATATGTTATTCCAGGGTATGATCTATCTATGTGCCAAGTTTCATCCAAAACCGTTCAGTAATTTTTGCGTGAAAGAGTAACAAACATCCATACTCACAAACTTTCGCATTTATGATATTACTAGGATAACTGCTGATTGAGACTAACTGATTCAATATAATTATAGTATATTATTTTCTCTGTGATATAATCTCAAATTATAGGTTGTATTATGATACCCCACCACGACGGTTTTGATTTATTTTTAACTAGTTGACCCGGCAGACGTTGTCCTGCCCTGAGAACAAAAATAAAACTGGGACCTACCTACCTATCCCTACCTACCTCTACCTATCCCTACCTAACTACCTACCCCTACCTAACTACCTACCCCTAACCTAACTACCTACCCCTACCTACCTTACCTACCTACCCTACGTACCTCTACCTACCCCTACCTACCTTACCTACCTACCCTACCTACCCCTACCTACTTATCCTATGTCCTTCTCCTGGCTCTAAACTACCTCCCTGCCAATTTTCAGCTAAATCGGTTCAGCCGTTCTTGAGTTATAAGTGGAGTAACTAACACGACTTTCTTTTATATATATAGATTTAAAAAATACCTTTTGGCACCAATAATCCGCCATTTTGATTTTATTTTAATAAACCCCATTACCATTCGCGAATTAAAAAAAATTAAAGACAAATCGAACGACATATCAGTCAAAATCGGTTTAACCGTTTTGTAGTTACGAGGAAACATCCGACCGACAGTCATACAAGTCAAACACATAACCCTCCTTTTGCTTCCCCGCAGTCGGGTAATAAAGCTCTACATCGTGCCACTAATAACCATAAAAACAATAAGTAGTCGGTAATAAAGTGGCATTATACAATCCGCGTTGATTTACAAGTAGCTTGCGAGAATGTGGCGGCTGTTATAGCACTTAAAGCCACGCAAATCATTGGATTATGCCACCGTTGGGTAGGGTGACCATGTTTGTGAATAAAACCCCAGGACAATATCGTAGACGTTTTATACGACATTTCATACGTAATCTAGTTTTATTTTAGATAGCTGTTCTCTCGATTTCACTCGCGTTCCCGGGATAAAAAGTAGCCTATAACCTTTGGTGATAATGTAGCTTCTTATTAGTGAAAGAATTTTTCGAATCAGATCATTAACTCCAGAGATTAGCGCGTTCAAACAAACTCTTCAGCTTAATTTTTAGTAGGTATAGATAGTAGGTTCTTATTTTTAATTAATTCCACTAAGCCATACTATAAATCTCTTTTTATCTTTAGCTCTGATGTTCTTTAGTAGCTGCACTTGAGAGCCTCTTCAAAGTTTTGTGTGATCTAAGTTTCGGTCATAGTGTTTCTTTGTATGTGACATATATATCTCTAGTAACTTTTTCATATAGATTAGGTATTTGAAAAAGTGATTTTTTAAAACAAGTGTTTAAAACTAGCATCAGAGAAAACTCAAAGCTTTTATTTTTGTAGCAGTGGGTGCTTATCAATGTAGTTTTCTTTTTACTAAAGCTACAATTTAAATAGCAAGTATACAATGCTTCTTTATTATTTCAGAAAACAAAATAGAAAAAAAAACTGTATAATCTACAAAAATACCTCAAGGAAAGTCTCACTTGGTCACCCTAACTTTCCCTCACATTTCCCCATGCTATTCAGGCCGGTATTAACATAGTTTGATGGATCCCCCTGTCCGTCCGTCCGTTGTTGAATTTAGATTACACTTCAGTGTTATGGATTGATTTTTATGGACTCACCGGCTTTGGGGATGAAAATTGGAATGAGATGAGAATGTGGGGGTATCTCACACCCACATTCTCATCTCATTTTGAAAGTTGTAAATTGTTTGCGTTGCATTTTCAAGAAAAAACTGTTGTCTTATGTTTATCAGGTTAGAATGGAGTTCATATCTGAACGAGGGTCTACAAATAATTGACGGACGCAAATTTTGCCAGTTTTTCACTTTTTTCGGTCTAGCCCCTCAGCCAGCAAACGATTAATTCAATAACGTACTATAAAGAACACTGTTCTAATAATATTAAATTCTTGCGTGTGTAGTTATCCATACTGCCATATTTGGCAGGATGGGTTTTAATTCCTAGCCAGGACAAACATTTCTCACAATTAGTTTAATAATATGAAGTACCAGCTGCCCCCCGCGGTTTCACCCGTGTTCCCGAGGTACCTTATGTTTTCCCGGGATAAAAAGTAGCCTATATGTTATTCTAGGGTATACCCTGGAATACCAGGGTATGATCTATCTATGTGCAAAGTTTCATCCAAATCCGTTCAGTAGTTTTTACGTGAAAGAGCAACAAAGATACATACATACTCACAAACTTTCGCATTTTTAATATTAATAGGATTAGTCGCATATCATTTATCTGGTTTCAATAGTATAAGGTATTAAGGTATAAGTTATTTAAGTTAAAATTAGATGGCCGTGTGTAAATAATGTATGTAGCTTATTTTTTCATTTTTAATAATCGTAAAATAAAGTCTTTTTGACACATTTTTTTATTTATTTATTTTATTTATTTATTTATTAGGGAAATCAACAGCTTATTACAAAAATAATCATCTTAAGTATTGATTCGACATATTGCAAAGCCAATTAAAGATTTCCACAATTATATTATATGAAACGGTTGCTAATAAGAGCAGGTAGAAAAATTGTTACTCGTTCCATGCATAATATTCTATATCTAAATAGTCTACAAACTTACTAGTTACACATTAATTTGTAGTATGAAGGAGCAAAGTACAAAGCAGCTTAGTTACATTACAAAAATAATAATAATAATAAAAGAGACAGAAATAAGTTATATAGAATCGTCAGTTATTAAATTAGGTTGCCAATTAAAATGTATACACACACATCAGAGTAGCGGCGACATGACCATTGTAACTAAAACATTATCCTAAGACGAACTAGATAGTAGTTTGATGAGTTCTGCCCGAAACTTTGGTTTTATTAAAATAAAAGGGTCAAGATGGTTAAATGAGTCGTTGTATGTTTGGGCTAAACGCGTGATTGCTTCATTTTGCTTTTTTTTTCTTTGCTTTATTTTTTCTTTATCTATTAGTCTATTAATAATGTTAGTAACTATTTTTTTATACATTTGAGGACTGATTACTTTAGATAGATAGATTTTAAAAATAGATATCACAACATAGATAGGTAAAACTTAGTAACAGCCCTATATTATATTAAAATTTGCCACAAATTTGCCTATTGTCTATGAACTCCATTCAAAGTGCTCGCATTGATCAAATAAACCGACCACGAATACTGTAACGAAGTCAGAGCCGTACCCACTAAACAATTTATATCTGGTTTGGAGATATGAATAGCTCATCAAGCACTGACGTCACGTATCCGACTGGCAAATTGAATCAAATGGGACGAGACTTGTATTGCGGATAGAGTATGGTCACCCTAGTTTGTTTGAAAATGGAATATTTATTACAAGAATACTATACAATTTATTTTCTACTGTTTTTTTATTGCTGAGGTCTAAGCCTTTATCATAGAATAGAAGTCGATATGATTCTGATTCATAATTCTGAAAATTAATGCAGGATTATTCCGAAAGATGGTAATACTAGTCACTTAGTACTCCTTTAAAAAAAAAAAAATAATAGAAACAAATACTACTACAACTACAATAATAAAATTGTAGCAGAAAAGAAGTCATCCATTGTAACTAATTGTATAATTTACAAGCCATATTTATTTTCCATATAATCCAATTTGAATCACACAGAAATATAACAACAATGGCCGCTGATTGCTGTCATTCGCGCCACGCGTCAATACCGCGGCAAAATTAATAACCTCAAAAATAAACTAACCCTATTCTGATACGATTTAAAATCACTCCATTATTATGCAACCATATTGCATCGGTAACTTGATAGGACGAGAAAATATTGTTTGTGACAGCTATTTATTTTGGTCGTGATATTTGCGCGTCCTCTTGGGAAAATGGCGGCGAGAGATAAGTGTGCGTTGTGATGGAGGGTCGGGCTTTTAGCAGTTTATCTTTTTGACTAGTGTTTTTGACGTAATCTCTACTTGAGTATAAAAAGGAGGCGATAACAGATTTTATGGGAAATATTTTTTGGGCGTGAATTTATCTATGTTGTTTATTACTTTCTATCGTTCGATGTCAAATTTTTCAATTGCTAGATAATCCATACAAACTATTCGTCTGATAAATCAATACAACAACTGTTCTAATTTTACCTAAACATTTTAATTAACGTGGTAAGTAGGTACCTAACGTACTTACTAACTTCTTTGGCCATTGAATAAATTAAAAAATATTTTCAACTGATTTTTCAGCTATGACGTCACAATATAATTCGTAGTTTAAAACGCTCCAAGAAATAAAGGAACAATATTATGGCGGAAAATAATTCCAATTATATTATTTTTGCAATTTTGATTTTGGCAATCAATATTTGAAACTAGCTTCCGCCCCGCGGTTTCAACCGCGTTCCCGAGGGATCTTATGTTATTTCCCTGGATAAAAAGTATCCTATGTATTAATCTAGGTTATAAACTGTGTTCCAAATTTCATTCAAATCCGTTCATTAGTTTTGTATGAACGAGTAATAAACATACATACTTAATATCGCATTTATAAATGATATTAGTAGGATATGCGACTATAGAACCATCTCTGAACTTGCGAAAAAAAAAACTTTTCAAACTAAAAGCAAAGCTAAAAGATGGCTAAAAGATAACCTTTTGAAACGACGCAATTTCAAAATATCCTGTATAGAAATAACATACCCGTATTGTCTTTCCTTTACATAGGTAGACGATGCCTTGATCCTCTTTTCAGCTTTTCATTAGCAGTTTGAAAAAACTCCGAGAAATTCCAAAAGAGAACGCATCTACCCTCTCTTTAAGGCCCCTCAACTAGCGCCCTCTACAATGCAGATTAAACCGGCATTATGGCAACACCTGACTTCCCTCGGATTAATTGCGAGCGCATCTGTGCGCGTGCTTGGGGGATTATTATTAAATTCCTTTTGACTTATTAATATTATTTTTAGAGTGGCAACTTGGGGTAAATATTTGTGATGGAATTTTGCTTGCTTTTTCGATAGTTTTTTTTTCTTTAAAATTGCGGTATTGATTCCATAATTAAAGGTAAAAATGTTTTGTTGTCGCAGTTTTTGTGATTGTATCAAAATTAAAAAGTCGGGCGCAGTTTGTAAAAGTATATATTTCTGTCTATTCTGTTCTCCTTCATAAAGTATACCAGAAATCTTTGTCTAATCGCTATCTAATTAGTAGTTTAAAATACTTATATTTCCGTTCTTTGCCGATTTTAATTTTAAATTCACTTTTTGACGTCTTTTTACGGTATTTTCATATTTTGTTAAGAAATGCGATAAAAAAAAAACATGCATATTCCCTATTTCAAACATGAGGGCCACTTTTGGGGGGTAAATTAGAAAATAAATGAAGTATACCAGAAATAAGTTGAAATTTCGCGAGACGTCACGTCTTAGTAGACTTTTTACAGAGAGATGACGACACAACCCCCAACTCTGGAACATTGATGCGCCTTAACTTTATATTTTTTTATTGATTTGATAAAATAAAAAATACTTATCCAATATATTTTGATAACCTAACTGACGGACTGAACAGAATTAATTATTTTTTACCCACTCATCATCCCTGTGTTGTTTAAAATATTTGTAAATTAATATCTAGCATTAAAAACCAAATTTTAAACTCAACCATTTCTAATTAGAATAACAAAAGCTAATTTATTTCACCACCGATTTTGATTTCATTTTGTTTACTGTTCACCTCCTAAACGACGTATAAACATCTGTGGAGTGTGATAAACCGTACCCCGGGGATAGGCCTCCCCCGGGATGAGCATTGGCATTATCAATTGATGCTTTTTTATTTATGGATAGTACTAGCTTCCGCCCCGCAGTTTTTCCCGCCGTCCTATGGGATCTTATGTTTTCCTGGGATAAAAAGCCTATATGTTATTCTAGGGTATGGTCTATCCATGTGCCAAGTTTCATTCAAATCCATTCATTATTTTTTACGTGAAAGAGTAACAAACATACATACAAAATATTATTATTCCTTTTCATGTAAGTAGTTTTTAGTTTATTTTATGATTAATACTGTGATGAAAAAATGTTCAACTCATTTTTTACTGACATCAAAAAGGGAGAGAATTCTCAATTCTGACTGCCTTTTTTATGTATATTTTGTTACGCGATTAATAGGCCATATGTGAACCGATTTTAAAAATTCTCTTTATTCGAAAGAGTATACTCGTGAGGTGGTTCCACTGTCACCAAGTCTCAGGATCTGTTGATGGAAATGGCAAAACGGCATTTGAAAGTTCTCTTTTTGGTTAAAAGTTATTTTGCTAATCAGTTTTACGGTTGATTCCTTTTTAACTTGGTGTGTTAAGATGTATCATCATCATCATCATATCAGCCTAAAGACGTCCACTGCTGGATAAAGGCATAAATGATGGACGATCTTGCGAGGGTCGCGGGAAACCGCTGGATGCGGGTAGCACAAGACCGGCCATCGTGGAGATCCTTGGGGGAGGCCTTTATCCAGCAGTTAACATGTATAGGTATGTTAGTAGGTAATTAATTAAATCAGGCGTGAACTTGCGAAAAACCATTACAATATTAAACAAAAGACAAATATAAAGGAACTAGTTTCGCTGGATCTCCTTCTCTGTCAAGTCCGTCTTTTAAGGCGATGATAGCTCAGTGGTAGTGACGTTGGATGCCGAGACGAAGGTCCCGGGTTCGAATCCTACAATGAGCTTGAGCTTTCGGTGAAGGAAAACATCGTGAGGAAACCATAGCTCGGTGGTAGGGTACTTTGTAGTACCCGCCTGGCTGGCTACCACCCTCAAGTTGAAAATCTATCGCCAAGCACCTTTCGGTGTGTTCCGACAGCGGCACTTGAGAGCCAGTTCCTTTCTAGGCTTTGTGTGCTTACTATCATCGGCCACATCATCACTGACCATGGTGAGATTGTGGTCAAACAAAGGCGTATACGTAGTAAAAAAAAAAAAAGCCCCATACAAGGAATCTCAACAGGAAATCGACACGTGTTTCGCCTCTCGACGAATCGTCATCAAGACGTGTTGCCTCGCCGACCGCCGCACAGAAAGATAGCCTTTCAAAATCACCCGATATAGAGCCATTATAATTTTTAGCACTTGCTATAATATTTTTCGGCTCCTCTTTATGAGTAAAACATAATAATATTTCATTAAAAAAACCTTATCAGAATAACTATAAAACATTTATCTATAACAAAAAAGGGCGGGTAGACAGATAGAATATAAAAAGATAATTCTCCCCTGCTCCCTATCTCATAGCCGAGAGATATCCTCCAGGGAGTGTTTATAAGAGGGAAGAGTACGTGTGAATAGACTAGAGTGGGAAGCTTTGTTTCTACAATAACGTATGGTAGCAATAAATAATCTATTTTAACCACCTATAAAAATGGAGGAGGTTCTCAATTCACGCATAACTTTTTTTTAATGAATTCTTTTTGCGTTCGGTTCGGTATAGCTCAATGGTATAATATTAATTTTATTGTCTTTGAAGGTTTTACCTACTCTTTTTTTAAATGTTAAATAAATATAATTGTTTAATACTCATTGTTTCGAATTAAGCCTTTTTTATTTTTACCATGTAGGTCTGTGTTTGATCATAATCTTACCGTGGTGAGATGTGGCCTGTCGGATCACACCGGTAGGTTTTGGCAAGACAAGTGTATTTTTTTTTACTATGTTATAGGCCTGTGTTTGACCACAATCTCACCGTGGTCAGTGATAATGTGGCCGATGATGGTAAGCACACAAAGCCTAGAAAGGAACTGGCTCTCAAGTGCAGCTGTCGGAACACACCGAAAGGTGCTTTGCGACAGATTTTCAACTTGAGGGTGGTAACCAGCCAGGCGGGCACTACAAAGTACCCTACCACCGTGCTATGGTTTCCTCAGGATGTTTTCCTTCACCGAAAGCTCAAGCTCATTGTAGGATTCGAACCCGGGATCGATACCAAAACCGATTGCAAAACTTTTTAAATCTTGAGTATTATTTTTACTTGCGTCCATTTTATTTACTTTCATAGTATACAGGATGGAATTTTTTAACCACACATGGAGGGAAAGTACTCTAAATATTGGAGATAGTAAATTTTACTCAAAGGAAATATTCTATTATTTTTAAAAAGAAACGAAGGTGCTTTCAAAGATTTTCGAAAACTTCCATGCGATACTCAGAAATCGAACCGGCTAAAATCCGAAAAACTGCCTGTCGTATTAAACATAAGATTTTGGTTTTCCTTTCATTTCATTTATCTTGTTTGTAAGACAGATTTCGTCTGATTTTCTAAAAATACCTAGGTACCCATCTAATAGCGTCGTAAATCCGCGGCAAAATCCTTTTTTATTACGTCATTATGACAGCGGTTGGGCGCCATGTTGGTCGTTTTATCGAGAAAGTGCCGTCGCCATTTTGGAGGTCTACCTAAAGGTTTTAAGGTACTTCTTTAAATTACGCCTTCGTCAAATGGTATCCCTTTATTTCGCATAACGTTATAAAGCATATATTTTTTTTTTCATAATTTTGGCATCACACTTCGTGTATTTTGCCAGTGTCAGTTGAGCAATGTAGGTATTTTTATATTCTTCATGTATTAAATTCTCGTCAATCGTCAAGTTTCAAAGTTCAAGTCATGTTAAATCTTCTTCGAGTCATAGTCAGTCAGTTTAGTTAGGTTTTAGTACAATGGTAGCAGTTCTACTAAAACTTTTCATGGACTTCTTGAGACTCTTCTTCTTCTTCTCACAAACTTGGGCATTAATAATATTAGCAGGATTAATTATTTGTAAATAGTCAGTTCCTCATCCCATCGCGAAGCTTTCTTTTGCATTCTCAAATATGACATGTACCTTTTTTTTTAAATTGACCCATTTCCGAGTGTTCTCCGGAACCAATCGTCCGGTTAAATGGAGCGCGTTATAACATCCGCTCTGAGGTCCGGAACTGTTACACCGCCATCTAGTGGACTGTGATATTGTTTTGTATCCAAATGTGATGTTTGAGCGATTTTAAACCTTGTATTTGTTGTACTTTGATATACTTTACATTATTCGTTTTATTTTTTGTTTCATACTAGTTTCTGCCCAGCGGTTTCACCTGCGTTCCCATAAGATCTCATATTTTACAGGAACAAAATGTATTTTATATGATTTTTCACAATTATGATCTATCTATGTGCTAACTTTCATACAAATTCGTTCACTCATTGATTCAAATCCACATTCATAGTATTACATTACTAAGTTGTGATCAGAATCCATTTAAAGCCATTTAATCCTTTAGAAACAATAAAATCTTAATTTTCGTAGGCATTCGTAGCTCGTCTACAAGAATTAAGGCTACGACGTAGCAGTTCTACGAGTTAATTCAATTGAACTCAATTATCGTAGCACTCGTAACTCATCTACACTATTATTATTGCTGGAAGAAATTTCTATTAGAAATAAGCAGTTCCTTTGTGCCTTCGTATCTGTTTTGTCTTTTCTCTTTACTTGTCTGTGACTACATAAATAATAGTAGTTTATGATACTGTTGCATAATAGGGGTTATTAACTACGAGTGTGAGTTTAAGTACCGAGCCGTAGGCGAGGTTCTTAATAGTATCACACGAGTTTGTAATACCTAATTATGTGCAGTATCATACAGTACTTTATCTAAACTCATATAAATAATGTTATTTAAAAAAATTGAATTCCTACCAAATTTGCAAAAAAAAAAAAATTGCTATTTTTGTGACATTTTTGGTCAAAATGATATGTGTAGGCAAAAACAATAAAATATAATCATATACTTAATCAAATCCGTGTTGCCAACTCCCAAAAATTCTTACCTCTAAAATTCAAGTTACAAAATTTGTGACATTGTCATCGTCAAATTTAATTGATATTGATTGATTATACTATTGATAGGTCCAAAATGTACTTTAATAGAAAAAAAGTTATTTTATAGCATTATCTTGGGAACAACAACTGTACTATAATGAATCATTATACACGGGTGTGCCTAAAGTGGCTCATTAAAGTACTGATTTTGATTTCATAATAAGAACATTACGATATGAGAGTAGATAAATTAATTAATTAGCTACGACGTAACTCCCGACGAAAGAAGAGGGGTATTATAAGTTTGTAGTGTGTATCTATGTGTCTCGTCTCTGGCCCGATAGCTCCTGAACGGATGGACTGATTTTGATCTAGTTTTTTTTTTGTATGAAAGATGTCTTCATCGATTGTTCTTGGCTATGTTTTAAGAAAATCCGCTCAGCCGTTTGAAAATTTTCTAGTGAGTTTTAGAACTCTTTTAAATTTTTAAAATAATAAATTATTAAACGTTTTCTTTAATCATTTAATTGTTTTAGTTTTTAAGAAGTCATAGAAAGGAGGAGGCTATCAATTCGGTTGAATGTTTTTGAACTTTGTTGTTTATGAACCGATTTTAATAAGTTGCATTGGGTTCAGTATAATAGCTCCAAGGTCGTCCCATTTTATTTTTATTGTCTTCGAAGGAGGTTCTACTTTTCCGGAAATCTAAAGAAAAAAAAACGGAACCCTTATAGGATCACTCGTGCGTCTGTCCGTCTGTCTGTCTGTCTGTCCGAAATTATTGGACTGGATTGAGTGGAAACTTGGTACATATGTTAGTCAGTGACCCAAACATGGACGTGTTACGTAAATAAATGAATTTCAAACATGGGGGCTACTTTTGGGGGGTAAATTAAAAAATTTAATAAAAAAATTTAGCAGACTATATTGTGTGATATATCAAATGAAAGGACTTCTTGTGAGGATCTCAAATTTATTTTTTTTAAAATTTTAATATAAATAGTTTCGAAGTTATTTAAGAAAATCGGTGAAAAATTGGCGAAAATTGACCATTCCCCCCCCCCTTATTTCCAAAACTACTGGGCCAAAAATTTTGAAATAAATACAGATAATAGTTCTTTACCTATAGATTACAGGAAAACCTATAAGAAGTCTGTCTAATACCTTTAAACGAGCAATTCATGGATATATATATATATATAATCTGAATCTCGGAAACGGCTCAAACGATTTTCATGAAAATTGGTATGCAGGGGGTTTCAAGGGCGATAAATCGAACTAGCTAGGTTTCATTTTTAGAGAACACGATTTACAAAAAAAAAACTTTTTATACCTTCAACAAATTTGGGTCAGATTTAAAAATATTTATGGATTTAGTTAAAAATGTACGGAACCCTCTCCACGCGAGTTTAACTCGCATTTGTCCGATTTATTTTGTTTAAAGTCAATTATTTATAGTACCTACATTAAGCATTCCGTCTTGTATTTCACATTCTCAGTAAGTGTATGTGGAACCGGTGGTAGAGTCTATTGTAATAATTGTAACTATCGACGTTCATAAGTGCCTTATCAGGGCCTAAACTTAATAAATGAGTTTTGTGTCTGAGTTTTAAGTAAATTGTATTCTCTTTTAGAAATAAATGTCTTAAACCATAAAACAAAGACTAAATGTAAAGGCAATGATAGCTCAGTGGTAGTGACGTCGGATGCCGCGACAAAGGTCGTGGGTTCGAATCCTACAATGAGCTGGAGCTTTCGGTGAAGGAAAACATCGTGAGGAAACCATAGCACGGCGGTAGGGTACTTTGTAGTACCCATCTGGCTGGCTACCACCCTCAAGTTGAAAATATGTCGCCAAGCACCTACCGGTGTATTCCAGCAGTTACACTTGAGAGCCAGTTGGCTTCTCGGTATTGTAACAGGTCGGCAACACATTGGCAATTACCTCTGGTATTGGCAAATGGCGATAGGTGATGGTAACCACTTACCATCAGGTGGACCGCCTGCCTACTTGTCAACCTTCTGAAATAAAAAAAAAAACAAAAACTAAATAGGACCTCGTCCCCAGGTCACCCTCACTTCTTCAACCAGCTGTCCTGCGGGCTGGACATCATCTCGCTGGCAGGCGAGTGGCTGACAGCAGCAGCTAATACCAATATGTTCACGTATGAGATCGCACCAGTTTTCATCCTCATGGAGAATGTCGTGCTGGAGAAGATGAGGAACATGATTGGATGGAACACTGGAGACTCCATACTTGCTCCTGGTAAGTTAATTTATAAAACACTAGCTTTATTCGAGGTTTTACTCGTGTTCCCGAAATAGTGTTAGTAGCTTCCTATTAGTGAAAGAATTTTTCAAACCCGACCAGTATTAAGAGAGGTAGAGCATAGCGATTTTTCGCTTGAAGAGCAGCTCGACTGGGGAAGTACCTCCACCTTACAGAATACCGCAGCCAAATAACTTTGTTGTGTTCCTGCGCGTGAGTAGGGTCGCCAGAGCTCATCGGGGTGGGGGGAAGGGTCGACAATGCGCGAGTGGTACCCGGGGCGCGGATTAGTATATGGTCTCTGTCCCTGGTGTCGCTTGCGTCCATAGGCTACGGTAACCGCTTACCATCAGGCGGGCCGTATGCTTGTTTGCCGACTTTTTTGTATAAAAAAATAAACTCTTCAGCTTTATTGTTAGTATAGATTAGATTTCGATACTAATAAGATTTGCCAACTATAGTTTTTTTTCATCTGGTGAAAAAAGACACTCATAAACTTTAAAAAGAGATAAAATTAAAAAGCAACTTGATCCTGATTGCACTTTATCCACCAGGTGGCTCTGTGTCCAACCTATACGCGTTCCTGGCCGCTCGTCACCACAAGTTCCCGCAGTACAAGGAGAAGGGCTTATCCAGCATTTCTGGACATCTCGTCATGTTTACTTCTGATCAGGTGAGATATCATTAAATATGGTCATAGTTTCTGTAGGTATTGCAGGCCAAGCTGAATATCCTGACTGCTACGCTACATCGTGGATCGATTTCCATCCAGGATTAATATTCGTGGGTCTGCTTGTCCTACTGGTGAAAAGACAGTCTCAAAAAAAAAATATTTTATAGAAATTGGAATGGCATTATAATGCCTAAAGAATATAAAACGCCATAGCCTAAAAAGTCTTTAGTCGGACTCAAAGTAGTAGAGTAATCAAATAGGTACTCAATTAGATTTACATTACAGCCTATTTTACCACTAAACCAATTTATTGATTTGTCAGTTGGCGCAGTTGGTTAACACGCCACCTATAGCGCCACCGGTCGTGGGTTCGATTCCCATCCAGAACAAACATTTGTGTGCATGAACATGTCTGTTTGTCTTGTGTCTGGGTGTAATTATCTATATAAAAATGTATTTACAAAAAAATAAATCAATTATCTGGTTTCCATAGTACCTCTACTTAGTTTGGGATCAGATAACCGTGTCTGAAGAATTTCCCAGGAATTATTATAGTTATTAAAAAAAACTTATGTTATTTTCTACATGACCTGGTATAAGATATACATATTTCAATATCCTATCGACCATATAATACCCTTACCCAGTATCACCAGATATATCTAATAAGTTTCTGTCTCCAACAGTGTCACTACTCTGTGAAGTCATGCGCGTCGGTGTGTGGACTGGGCACAGACTACTGCATCAGCGTACCTTCTGACGAACGTGGCAGGATGATCACCTCCGAGCTGAGGCGGCTCGTCCGATACCATAAGGATAGAGGCAATGTGAGTACCACATGCTATGCTCTCTTTAAAACACACAAGTTCACATAAAACACACTTCACATCACAGATACACCCTCGACTAAACTATTCACACTTATTGCTAAAAGATTTGCAAATGTGTTATTAGTCTGTGTAATCGCAGGTTAGTACACACGGCCACAGATCAAGCTACACATTTGTGTTGCAAAATAGCGCCTATTACAACCGCATAAGGTGCCGCAGTTTGTAGCTTGATCTGTGGCCGTGTGTACCATAAAGGTTGGATATTTTTGTATAGTATACTTATATTCAAAATGTATGTTGGTTTTGTGATGCTCTACAACTTTTATTATGGGACCTATAATAATAAAAACCCTCTTTATAATCGTGAAAAAAATTTCATACTTTTGAATTGCACAACAGCTGAACAATTATGTATGAAAAAAAAACTAAGATTTTGAAAAAATGCTATCTCTATGTAAGAATCCAATCAGTAAAAACAAGTTTAAAATGTTAAAGACATTATTTTGGTTAAATATAAAATCTCTCAAATGGAAAATATCTTTTAGTCAAACAAGCTCGCACATACACCTTATCACACTTTTATACATGCACACACCCCCACATTATGACAGACTACAACACTCATCAATTAATCACACACACATACTCGTACTCCAAATGTTTTTTTATTTCCTCTCAGGTTCCATTCTTCGTGAACGCGACATCAGGCACAACAGTGCTGGGCGCGTTCGACCCACTCAATGAGATAGCCGACATTTGCCGCGAATACGACATGTGGATGCATGTCGATGTAAGCATAACTCCTTAAGTCTTACCGGTGTCTTAACTATATAGGATTTTGAAATGGTATTTTAGCTTGAATTCAAGCACGGTGGTAGGGTACCTTGTAATACCCGGCTGGCTGACTACCATCAAGTTGAAAATCTGTCACAAAACACCTATCGGTATGTTCCGGCAATTGCACTTGAGAGTCAGTTGCCTTCGTGGCATTGTAACAGGTCGGCAACACATTGGCAATATTTCTGGTATTGCATATCGATAGGCGACGGTAACCACTTACCATCAGGTGGACCGCCTGCCTGCTTGTCAACCTTCTGACATAAAAAAATCTAAGTATAATGTGCGTTGTTAGTCAGTACCTGAAAACTACCATTATCAAATAAGTTATGACAATTTTAGTTAGCAGTTAAAGTTTCAGTTATCTGGTTTCCAAAGCTTTGCTTCTGTGGGATCAGATAACCGTGTGTGAAACAGGATATTTGTCCTACAGGCTGCATGGGGAGGCGGTCTGCTGTTCTCAAAGAAGTACCGACACCCTCGTCTTACTGGCATTGAGAGGTAAGTCAGACATAGAGATAAACTACGATAACATGGCGCGCCCTTCCAAATTACTGTTTCAATGTATGTAGTCACATCCTTACGAAAGATTTTGTAAGTATTCATGTTCAGTAGCAGGCCGTCTTCAGTGTCTCACTTATTACCAGATTTGTTGGTCAACTAATCATAACTAGCCGACCGCAACACAACGCACGTGTCATTGTCATAGAGTACGTCAGTGCAGCGACATACTAATAACAAGGAGCGATTAATGACGCCGCTAGTCGACCAACAAATCCATGGTTTTATTTTTGTTTGACGGCCTTATAAGTACACACACATGCGTTGTGAGTCTGTAAATACTGATCCTTATTAAGGACTAGTTGGCCCAGCAGACTGGGACTTACCTACCTACACACTCCTACGTACACCTACCTAACAATGTGACATTTCGATTCAATTGAATCCTACCTAATTGAATCGAAATGTTTTCTATGTATTTGGATATCTTTCTAGGTTATTTTTTTTCTTTCTGGACGAAGAGAAAATCATAATAATTGGTCCAGCCGTTCTTGAGTTATAAATGATGTGACAAACAGAAGATAAATTTAAACTAAGTGTTGAAATTTTCAGGGATCATTGTACCCATCATTATGAACAACTTTTACTATGAGACCAACTCGGAAAATTCGAGAAAAATTCAAACTGTTTTATTTTTTACATAATAGAATAATTCTAACCATTAATCGTAAAGTATTAATCCGTGCTTCCATTAGCCCGCATCAATCATCGGGTGGATGCGGGAGTGCGGGGAGTGCGGGAGGCGGGAGTTAAATACCGACAGTTGGGGGTTAAATCCTGATGTTAAAGACGCGCGCGGTGGACCGTGTGACAGTGCGAATAGGGTTAGCACGAGAGAGAAAAATATATGGCTTGTTTAAGTATTTAGGAATTCTGTGAGAATTCAATAAAACAGAGAATAGTATTAGGTACTCCTTAATAATCCGCTGAAACAAAAAATATATATAATTTTTTTTTTCTTTTTACTTTAATTTTTTTCTTGTATTGTCTATCTTGTTATAAACCTTTAGGTTATATTATGATTAATGTAACACCTCAAATTCATAAGCAATCATGATGAAATATGCCACCCAGGTAGCCTAAAACATGAAGAGGGATAAAGGTTATCTAAAAAACGCTAAAATACACGTTTAATCACTCTTTTTACAAAGTTTTATGTGATTCTACTTGTTTACCTCAATAAACTAAAAAAAACTCCTACACTTCACTTCACAAATGACGAATTTTCCGATCACAAATAAAAAAATAAATTGCCAGCCCTAGCTACGGATTACTCGTAGCACTCATCTACGCCGTAGCACATCGTAGGCTGTCGTAGCAGTATGAGAGTTCACACGTCAATCCGTTGCAAAGGCGGAGCAAATATTTCCTAGGGATTTGGGTAGAAGGTATTAATGCTTTATTGATTTAACCTACTTTGAATATAAAGGAGGTTCTCAACAGTGAAGAGATTTTATTGACACACTTAAACTGAATTTTATATGTGGAAAAAAATATGTAGATATTTTTTCTTGACGTTTAAAATCACTATGGTAAGTGATGATGGAGCCTAAGATGGTAAGGTCATAAAGCTTATAAGGCTATTAAAATACCATACTATTTAGTATGTAACAAACTAAATTTATTTAAAACTAGCTATCGCCCGCGATTTCACTGCGTTCCCGGGATATCTTTCTTGTTTGGAACCCTTAATGCTTTTTAAAAATAAAAGTAGATTTAGTTACTTCTTATAACATAAGCTATCTATCAGTGAATATCCCGTCAAAATTAGTCCTGCCGTTTTAGAAATTAACTGGAACAAATAGACAGACAGACACAAAAAATATTTATAATAATGCCAGTTGTCTTCTTGGCATTGTAACAGGTCAGCAACACATTGGCAAAATACCTCTGGTATTGCAAATGGCTTCTGACATAAAAATAAAAAGATACATATACTTACCTACTTTAAATTACCTAAATAGTTGCTCCATACCATTACTATCAAAATGAAATTAAAAAAAGTAAATGAAAACCACTTTCCCCAGCAATTAATTAAAATCTACCCTCTTTTGAGTCAAAAAATATAAACAAAAAAGCGTCGACATACCTCCGCACTCTGCGAGGCTCATTTATCACTCGAAAGTGTTTAAACTTGGCTGCGTGTCACACCATTATGTAATATAAGTCCGCCTCTTCACTCTAATATTGCAAAGAGGGCGCTGGCTGCCACACGCGCCATTCTTTGTAAACAGGGGGCCAATTCCTCAAAATTACAAAGGTTGACATCCAATTTGCATTCAGTTAAAGTTCGTTTCCAATCCAATTCTAATTTTACTAAAACACAGTGTGTGTTTTTTACTGATTGTGTGTCGCTGCCCAATTTTGACTTACTTACTTTTTTTAATAATACCAATGTTGTTATATTTCAAAGTATTTTTTTTTTCTTCTTCTTCTATAATAGTTTTTTTTGGCGATAAATACCTTATATTGGAGCTCTGGGGGCCAATTCCGCTAAATTACAACTGTTGACATCCAATTTCGATTATGTTAAAGTTTGTTTCTAATCCAATTCTAATTTTAATAAAAAACTGTATTCCACTAAATAAACGAAACGAACCACGATTGGATTACGATTAGATTTAAAATTATAATCCAATCAAATGTGTCAAATGTTTAGTGGAATACCACTTTTATAACTTTCGATCGATCGTCAACATTAACTCAACGATGATTGGATCTCGATCGTTGTCAGATTATTATTGGAAAACGAAAACGTTCGAAATTCGTCATTCAGCTGCGATCCAATTGTAATCTAATCAAAATTAAATTGTGGAATTGGCCCCCAGATGCTGCTTGTGCTCTAAAAAAAATATCTTATAGAAAACACTATCAAAACATTAAAACATACTAATATCGCATGTATGCCAAATTTCAGCACGGTCCGTCTACTTCGGTGTAAACGAAACCTTTAAAACCTCGGCCCCTAAAATACTAAAACCAGGGGATTAGCTTAAAACCCACACGGGACCCAGCAACTGAATCAACAGAAGATAACTGAACCAAATATTTAACTTAAAACTTAGAACCTTATCGAAATTTCCATCCCAAACACAACCCTAGGGAAATACTCCTCGAACTGAACACAATTTAAAACGACAAGGTGCTATTTGAATTTGAATTTCATATAGAACTCTATCGCAGTATAGAAGGGTGTTAGTTACAATTTCAATGAAAACAAGGGTTTGATTTACTGTGATAAGGTTGTAAATGTATAATTTGTTTCGAAGGGTAGTTTAAGTGTGAATAATAAGTGTTTTATTATGGGTTTTTTTGAATGGGATATTAAAATGTGCGTACGAAACATAAATCGATAAAACATTTGCATAAATCGATTGCTTTAGATTGTTTTTCTATCAATTATGTATATGAACATGTCTGTTTGTCTTGTAACTATCTATCTAAGTATACATTTTTATGTAGTAAATTATTATATCAGTTATCTGGTTGTCCATAGCACAAGCTCTACTTAATTTGGGATCAGGAGCCGAGTGTGAATGTCCAAGGATATTATTTTATTTACATAAGATTAATTTTTATTTTTACATTAGTTTAGTAATAAATTATTTACATAAGTTTAGTATTAATTGATTCACATAAGTATTGTATGGTTTGTCCACCAGGGCTGACTCCGTGACCTGGAACCCTCATAAGCTGATGGGAACCCTGCTGCAGTGTTCCACTGTGCATTTCAAATACGAGGTAAGAATGGCCCCGATTTTGTTGTTGACAAACTAAATAAAAATCTTACTATAAATAAAAAAACATAAGAAAGGGTTAAAATAAATTTTAGTTATGTCAAATTACTCCGATTGCATATTTCGACGTAAATGAAACGATTATTTCCGTGTAAATAACAATGGATTCATTTGACAGATTTAAATATGTCCTATCCTTTTTCAATAACGTTTGTAAGAAAGAGAGGTGACGTTACTAATATTAGTTTAGTTTGTAAATAACAGAATTGGCACCTATAGCTTTTTAAACGAAAATTATAGTAGGTACCTATAATAGAAAGGAATTTTGAATTGTGCAGATAGTGTACATCATTATTAGGCAATTAGAAGCTTAGAATAAATATCTGGTAAAAGCCATAACTCGCACTCGGGAAAATAGTGACGGGGCGAGATGCTTTTTTTTATTAGTAGGTACTCGAGTAATCTAATAAGTAGTAATTTAGACTTCCCTACGTTGAAGCGTTATTAATTTGTTGATAGTTTTTTTTATATTTTTATATAATATTTTAGTGTTTTTTTACACTCTTTTTTTTCTTAACCTATAATAATATACTAGTTGTTCCCGTCAGTTTCATCCACGTTTATAAGATAAAAAGTAGCCTAATATCCTTCATAGATACTGTAGCTTCCTATTAGTGAAATAATTTGTCGACTAGTAAATTTAGAGATTAGCGCGTTCAAACAAACAAACTCGTCAGCTTTATTATCAGTATAGATACTGCAATGATTTATCGGCTTACTGTTATAACCTCCCAAAATCAAACTGTATAAAACCGATCCGTAAGAGAAAAAGTTATATAGTAGGTATTATTTAAGGTATAGTATTATTTGTGAGTGGGACAAAAACCTACGATGCCCAAAAACGCAGAAAATTAGTCTCATCCCATCAATCTCACCATAAAAATGCCATCATTTACAGACTCTTTGTAACAACTGAACCTGTAACTAATGGCCTATTCAATCACCGTAAAATTGCGCTTACATCCCTTGTCATAAAGTTCATAATCACTCAAAGATATTGACTTTATGAAAGACTTATTTCCAGCAAAGGAATTTAGATTGTAGCCACTCGTGGTAAAGTAGATAATCCGTTGGTAAATGTTTGTAGGGAGGGAAATTGGCAACATATGTTTGTAAGTGTCGAGGAAGAGGAATTTAATTAAATGCGCCGCGTGCTGACGTCAGATGGTGATAGGGATGTACCTGTAGTCTTGTCGACGAACTTTACTAGAAATGTTTTCATCGACGGATTATATTAATTTACCTATCACGCCGCAGGTCGTAGGGTCGATTCCAATCTAGGACAAACATTTGTGTGTCATTATCTAAGAATGTAGTGTATATAGTATCATCTGGTTGTTCATAGTACAAGCTCTGCTTAGTTTGGGATCAGATAACCGTGTGTGAAGAATGTCCCACGATATTTATTTATAAGAAACAATCTGTATCTGTATCTGTAGTCTACAGATATATTAATATAGTTGTTCTTTTAGTTATAGCAAATTAGACTTTTAAGTAGTTGAAAATATCACCTCACATATGTGTAAGAAAATCAAAAACATGACGCCTCTGCGAGCTTTATATTCGCATAATATACAATGAGATAAAAGTTCAATGTGTCCTCGAATTTATTAGAGTTACAGAGGCTGAATTCAATATTTGGATTTAAAGTCTTACTTTGCAGGAAAAAAATACTACTTTTATTTTATTAAAAAATATCGTATGTTGCTTTTATAAAGAGCTTAGCTACAAAATTTAAAATTATCTATATTTTTCTCTATATAATGCACAGTTATATAATACACGTCTGTAAAGAGAAATAAGAAACATAAAATTAAAAACTTAGAAAAGGGTTTGTTAATACTTTATTCTATAAATATACAATATTTACAATTATTTACAACAAATATACAAACTAAATATAAAAAATTTCCTCGAGGCGGCCGCTGCTGCCAATCAACGGCAAGGTTCCCAGAAGGCTGGCAGCGTTCCCTCTTTGTATGGCCAAGCTAACGCGTTGGCGGAAAAAGCTCCCCGCCCGCCGGTCCCCTATGTGACCTCAATTAATTTTGAAGATAATGTTCGAGAAAATCGGCGAGCCTCGGACCCCCAAGGACCCATGGTCTCGACCGCAAAAGGCAAAAATAATAAATTTGTTTGTTAAAATATATTTATATTTCATCGACTTTTCATAACCCATCCCTATCGACAAAACTTTACAAAGGGGGCGGAGCCACCGAGAATTTATTACCAAACCATATTGCTCTGACATTTACAAGGCATAATCTAACATTATACACTTCAGTAACCATCTCTCTTATTGCGTAACATATAAGAGCCAAAATCGCTTGTCGAGTAAGTTTAAAATTGAGAATCGAGTTTCAACTTTATTGCGTTCATGAATGGTTCTATTTTGCTTGTTGTTCTTAGTAGGGGGGTAATATTGTAAAGGCATGCGGGCAATGCGGGTAGTCAAGGAATGCTTAACAAATATTTTACTTGTTAGTACTACGATATTTTTGATGCGGAATTGTTCAAAGAGAAATACTTTAGTTATTTTTAAAAATGTTGATAGAGAGAGCATTTTGGGACCACCTTTAATTATAAAACTTAATTTTTATAATTTTCTAGCTATCCCCCGCGGTTTCACCCCTTTCGGGGATAAAAAGTAGCATATAACCTTTGGGGATAATATAGTTTCCTACTCGTGAAAAAAAAATTTCGAATCCGACTGGTATATCCAGAGATTAGCGCGTTCAAACAAACTCATCAGCTTTATTATTAGTATAGATTGTTATAGCGGCAACAGTAATAAATATCCCGTAACTATTTACATACGACAGACAGACGATTTTATTTTTTTACTAACTAGGTACTTCCTGAAACTTTCATCCTCAAACATGGGTCCTTGATACGGCCCTGCCTCCACTGAAGGGATTTAAATAATGTTGAATGCATACACAATTATTAATTTACGTATAAATTTGAGCAAACATCTGGTCCGGACAGATAGCTCGCCCCACACCAACCCGACTCAGAGGGCTATTTGCATAATGACTTGGGCAAAGTATTTTTTCACGTCGTTAGTGTTTTGTTATAAAAAGGCTGAATTCCTAACAAGTTATATTCTAGAAGATTCGATTTAATATTTACTAGCTATTGCCTGTGGTTTCATTCGCGTACTTGGGATGAAAAGTAACCTATAACCTTCGGAAATAATGTGAAAGAATTATTCGAATGCGACTTTTCGAATTCAAATTCAAACGTGTCTTTATTAACCTGTCTGGTGTCGCTGTCTGTATTTGGCCCAACAATTTTGTTGTCATATGGCTTTTGTTTATAACAAGCAGTTTCCGTTACGCTTTTATTATTTTTAAATGTTATTTAAATTTCAACCTTGACAGGAAAATATAAGAATTATAATAACAACGTTTTTAAAGTCAATAAGGACAAGATTCGCCTGCAAAAGAGTTGCTTTTCACGACTTTCCTAGATTTTCATTTTCATTTTATTTGTCAGCGACGCCAGACAAAATTTAAAAATAATGTAGGTATATAAAAATATCAAAAATAAATACTATTAACAAAAATATTCGAACTAACTCGCTCGATTACGTTTTTGAGTACGAGTAAAGGCTTTTACCAAATATTTATGCTAAATTTAAAATTGTCATAAATTCATAATGATAATAACATACACTTTCAGTGGCTAGTGTAGTAAATACCTATTGTCGCTTGGACTAACACACCTTCCCAAAATGTAGATTCTAAATGGGATGCCTTTGTTTCGCATAACTATTAATAATAATTTTGGCATAATGAGTTAGGCATAACTTTTTATGGCATAATATAAACTTTACATAAAAATATTTGGCATACTGTTAAAGTAGGCATAATGATCTTTTGGGTTATATTATTTTGGACTACTATGGAGTCGTATAACAGTTAAAGGGGAGTTTAGTCTAGATACTATACTGTGACAGTAGGTTAAGGTGCGGCGGGGTGTCTCTTGGGCGAACATATTTGTGATTATAATATTATGCTACTAAATATAATGCTTGTTTATTGTTATGCTAACTTCAGTCATGGTAAACACGATTACGCCTAAACGTTTATGCGTAATTATTATTATGCTTGCACAAGTAAAATTATGCGATAGAGAAACATTATAAATCATGTAGATTTAAATTTAAATATTCTATCCCCAGGGCATTCTCCTGAACTGTAACGCCATGTCAGCTGAATATCTGTTCATGACCGATAAGATCTATGACCCCAAGTACGACACTGGAGACAAGGTGATCCAATGTGGAAGGCACAATGATATCTTCAAGCTGTGGCTGCAGTGGCGTGGAAAGGTAGACTTCACACGACTGTGCGAAAATAAAAGAGTGTATTGTTTTCAGGGTGGATTTATATAAATTCTTTATTTGAACAATTTTACAGTTCTACATATTCTGCTACAAATAAAGCCATGAATTTCAAAAATACAATTCGTAATAATATACAACCATTATACATTCATGAATGTACTGTGTAAGAAAGGATTTTCGAACATAAAGAAGCCCCTAAGGGGATAAAATTCGGAAACCGCCGGGCGGAACGCTAGTTCATTCATAGGTCGTTATTTTCAGAGCTATTCTCCAGTCCTATTTACTTGTCAGCATATTGTCGTCCTAGAAGTAACGAGAATAGGGATGATAACAAATCTAATTAGAAATCTAATTATTCCATCAGTTAGATTATCTAAAAATATTGGATACGTATTTTTTATTTTGATCCGAAAACAAAAAATAACAAAGATACAGTGCGTTAAAATTTTCCGGTCTGCAAAAAGTGTACTAAAAAGTAGTTGTACAATGACGTCACAAGCCCCAATCCTGCACTTTGATGGGACTTATCTTTGTAATTTCTTATGGATTTGATAAAATAAAAAATACGTATCCTATATTTTTTGATAATCTAACTGACGGACTAATTAGATTTTTTTGTTGGTATTCCTCATTCTATTGGTTAATAATTTAGGGCCTACCCCTCTGAACTTTGATGCGACTTTCCTTTGTATTTTTTTGAATTTCTTAAAATAAAAAATACGTGTCCAATATTTTTTGATAACCTAACTGACGGACTAAACAGAATTAATTATTTTTTACTCAGTCATCATCCCAATTGTAATTTTGGACTGAGTTTTGATTAAAAACATTTCTGATCATCAATGATATTTGAATCGTTGCAATTAACCTTACTAGTTCAGAATACACTTAAACTGAAAATATTCTTGCCCAGGGTACCTCAGGCTTTG
Organism: Tethea ocularis; assembly: GCA_963555595.1. NCBI lineage: Eukaryota > Metazoa > Arthropoda > Insecta > Lepidoptera > Drepanidae > Tethea > Tethea ocularis. The sequence goes on along the minus strand of OY741983.1, from coordinate 1,578,790 downwards.
AGCGTCTGATGGATCGTCTGATGGAGCTCTCGGAGTACATGGTTCGTCGGATCAAGGAGCAGCCGGATCGGTTCCACCTCATCCTGGAGCCAGAGATGGTGAATGTGTCCTTCTGGTACCTGCCTAAACAGCTGCGCGGGATTCCACATGATGGCAATAAGGAGATCCGGCTTGGCAAGGTCAGTTTATGTTTAAGGCGATGATAGCTCAATGGTAGTGACGTGGTAACAGTGGTAAGACGTAGGTCGCGGGTTCGAATCCTACAGTGAGCTTGACCTTGGTGAAGGCTTTGGGGGCTGACCACCACGATGACCACGGTGAGATTGTGGTCAAACACAGGCCTATACATCGTAAAACAAAGTGTGTGGGGATATATTTTAATTAATTATAGTCTGTTTTAATTATTTTATAGTAGGCAAAATGTTTTTTTTTTTATTTTCTTTAAATAAGCAATTACATTTATTTTTTGGATGACTATATAAGCTAGACTTGAAAATCTGCATTAATTATTTAACTATGATTATTTAGAGCGTAAAAACGGGGTCAACTACCCAACTCACATCGTTTTCTTTCTTATGTAGACATACCAGGAAAGCATTGCCACAAAATAAAGACAGTACTAACACAAAAATCAATTTAAAAAAGTGATTCATTTTTATATTCCCAAAGGTCTGTGCCAAGCTCAAAGGCAAGATGATGCAAGCTGGCACTATCATGGTGGGTTACCAGCCAGACGACCGCCGTCCCAATTTCTTCAGGAACATCATATCTTCAGCAGCAGTAACAGAGAAAGATGTGGATTTCCTCCTCTCCGAAATGGACCGCCTTGGACAAGACATCGTAGTCGACTAAGCGGAAAATATATCGAGTGGTACCTTTACTGGATTTTTGGCCGTTTCATGACTTTGAATTATGTTGGAATGTACATCAGATCGATGGATTAGGATTATTTATTAGTCCACAATTTGATCATATTGAATGAAATCATATAATGGTGCCGATTCTGTTGTTAACGAACTAAACAAATTTAATCTCACTATATCTCTTTCTAATAAGAAATATAAGAAGATATTTTAGTCCTGTCAGATTAGTCCGATCATATATTTCAACGTGAATTTAAGCGCGATCTTTTTTGGTCACGAATTTACCCGTATCGTAATATACGGGTAAATTTGCCGAGACGGCATGGATTAAACTGACAGCATTAAAAATGTTTTTTTTTCAATAAGGTTAACATGAAAGAGAGGTGACTTGACTAATATTAGTTAAGTTCGTATACAACAGAATCGGCACCATTATTTCATTTTATCGTTTTTTTGTAACTTTTTCCTTCTTACTTTTGGACTGTTATTTGAAATTTCCGCAGTTGTCTGTAAATAGCTTTATGGTTGAAAATGTTACCAAAATTTTCGATGTCACTGTTTCACAATTTAATCCTGCTAAGTATTCTGGTAAAGGGACTCTGACAATCTAAAATATAAAAATTTTGAAAACTGTTAAAATAAATGTATTGAACTATGTTGTATTTATTTCTATAGTGGAATATTTGCTGTAAAAAAATTAGACTAAAAACTTAGGTGTGAACGGAAAGTGTGAATTTTATATATATGATATTTTATTAGTTAATATTGAGCTAGATTATGCGACACAAAATATGTATTATGGAGTTATGCTTGCAAATTAGTCTTCCAAAGGCTGTATTTATTGTTGAAAAAAGCTATTTATTTAGTTATTAAGCAAAAAATACTTGCTTTAAATTGATATTATAATATTTTCGTGTGAATGCACTTTTTAGCGGCCGAGCGTGTCTTGTATTTCGAAATATAATTATATTGATTAAAATTTAGACAATTACAACTTATATTAGCTGTTTAATTTAAAAAAAAACGAATAATTTTATTATAGAATATATATTATATACAACGAGTGACAGTTATTATAATATATTATATAATACTTGATTTTAATGTAAAGTCTGTTCAAAGCTTTTTAAGTATTAATTATATAATATAATAGATATTTTTGTTTGCGAGTTATATGCAAAAAATATTGATGTTTATTACAGTAAATATAATATATATTCACGGCCTGATTGACATTGAAAATATATTTCATAATAGTTTAAAAAATAATTATTATATATATAATATAAAAGTAAGTATTTTCTGTAAGGCCTAAATCGGATATAAGTGTGCAGTTCACGAAACGTTTCTACTATCTTATACTTTTCTAATTTATTTTTATTGTTAATTTGAATTATAAAAATGAGTTAGAAAAATGGACAAACAAATCTGGCTATCTTACGATTTAGGTTCTGAGGGGAATTTTAGTTTTTTAGATATTTAAACATAATTGTATGTAAGATTAAAAGTGTGAGAGAGTGTGTGTGATAATGCGTGTGTGTGTGTCTGTGTGTGTGTGGGTTTGGTGTTACGGGTTGGTATTTAATATTAATAATATGCACGCTTAGCGTTATTAAGTAATAATACGTTATTTAAAATGCAAAAAAGAAACTCTTGTCTCTTGGTTTACAATGCAATTGAGGCTGTCACAGGATGACGAAAATGGAATTGAGACCTTTACATAACTATTAAATAATAAAGATACTAAATATATATAATTATATTTATTTAAAAGAATGATGAAAGTAGTAACTCTTTACTATTAAATAATTATAGTTAAAAAAATATTTGTCATACTACCTAATAAAATGAAACCGTGATTTCTGTACTTTAAAAAGACCCGTAGAATTTTTCAAAAAAATATCGAGTTTTTTCGCAGTTTGAAAAAAAACTAGAAACTCGTATACTTATTAAAAAGGTCGACGTACAATTTTAACACTGTGCGTTCTATAATGTTTTCTTTACAATATCACTTACACTCAGTATAATTCCCACTTTTGACATTTCATTTTTAAATTCGAAGAAAGATGTTTACATTAAAATAAGCATAGTTTTAATGAGGTTAATAATTATAAATAAGAGGGCCTACTCCGAAAAACGATACACGATAGTCTGATCATCGTTGTCAAATTATTAACCAATAGAATTGCACAAAATTTACGTGTCGTCAGTTTGCTGCAATTCTATTGGTTAATACTTTGACAACGATGATCAGACTATCGTGTATCGTTTTTCGGAGTAGGCCATAAGGTTCACATTAAGAAATCACATTATATACGAACATATCTCCCGTTTTGCCAATTAAAGTAATGTATTTATATTTTACATGTTGTGAAGATGACGTAGAAGGCTTCGGGTGCTTTTATATTTAAAAAATGATTTCTATTTATTAAATACGAAAAATATTGTTGAATAAAAAAAAAACAGGTTTAGTGGTTTTTTTTTGTTGTAAAATGTATAATGAGGAGCTGGAGAAAAAAACGATTACTTGTTTTTTTACAATAAAGCAAAAAACACGGATGTTACAGATTAGCTGGAAATAAAAAAAAAACAAAACCAGACTATTTAAACGCTGTTTTCTATCACTTTTGAAGCAAAATGTTGTAAGGCTATATAGAATATATATACTGTGGGCTTAGAGAGTATGAAACCATGAAAAAAAAACGTTCAACTTGACAAGTCCGCTTTTGTTCGCCAGCTCCTCATATATAATTCAAGAAATGGGTTTGTAAATGTTCTTAAGATTGTTTCTTTAATATTTTTGGCGTTAGGCATAGCTAATTGCCTCTACAGACAATTATTAATTCTTAAAAATCAACATTGTTATCATTATAAAAATTCAGCAGTATTAGAAAAAATATAGAAATACATTTTAAATAAACATACAATTTAAAATGAACATATTGATAAAATCATAACGAAAAATGTCTTGAAATTATAGTGACTTTCTATTGTATAAAAATAATTTTACTGAATCCTGATTTGATATGACAATAGTAAAATCCCATTTATGCCAAATATAAATAACATTTTATTCATATTATGAACTCTATATTGACTGATGTCACTTTTGAAATTACTCAAAAATAATTTTAAGGTTCAATATTGTAATATTTTTGTGTATAATTGCAATAAATAATGAATAATTTCACATCGCTCATAACATTCGCAAGTAGTTTATTTAGAAATTAGCATAATATAATTAGATTTACATTTTTTTTTATTTCGACGAAAGTTATTATAACTATATACTATATTTACAATTATTTACAACAAATATACAAACTATATATAAAAAGTTTCCTCGAGGCGTGTGCTGCTGCCAATCAACGGCAAGGTTCCCAGAAGGCTGGCAGCGTTCCCTCTTTGTATGGCCAAGTTAACGCGTTGGCGGAAAAAGCTCCCCGCCCGCCGGTCCCCTGTGACCTCAATTAATTTTGAAGATAAAGTTCGAGAAAATCGGCGAGCCTCGGACCCCCAAGGACCCATGGTCTCGACCGCAAAATGCAAAAATAAATAATTTGGGCCAATAGAAGAGTATTAAATATACTATATACTGTTATATAATTTAAAATTTTTAATAAATTTGCTTTAGATTTTATTATTTTTGGAAAAAAAATAATTTTATTGTCATTCACGAAATTATAAAAAAATTTGCTTATGTATCGTTCTTCCGTTTTCTTATTTTTTATTATGATAAGGTGTGTACATATAATACTAAAATGTGACGATGACAATAGAAAAAGTAGAATAGTTGAATAAATTACTATACTATTTGTTAGTAAAGTAATGTCGGATTAAATATTGGATTATGAATATGGGTAATTTAAAAAAAAAACTTTAAATTAATAGATCTTAGCGCAAATTATTAGCGAAATGAATAAATTCTAACTACAAAGTATTTTTTTGCTTAAAAATAAATTAAAACGAGTTATTTTATTTCAAATTGAAAATGACACTATCAGTCAAATCAAAAAAAATAGCAAATGTAAATAAGTAGACTTATTATAGGTTGTTCAATATTTTATTTTGTTCTGTGAGTGTTATAGTGAGATTTTTAATTAATACTTCACTTTAAAAGTATAAAATAATATGTTAAATGTACTTTTTTTATAGAAAAAAAGCAATTGATATTTTAGGTTTATTTTACCTTCTCGAATAATTATTTAATTATATGATATTAGTTAATAATTTTCTATTTATTAGGTATAAAATACATAGTTAGCATTTATATTAAATAACGATTCGAAAATCTACGTGCTTCCATTATATGAAATAAATATTATTTTAAGATAATAGATTATAAGATGGATTATATGATATATATTTTCAATGTCAGTAATTATAAGATATATATATATATATTATTATATTCGAATATCTTCCAAAAATGTCTTCCCGTTATCATATACAATATAATTTATGTTATTATATATTATTTAGTGAATTATATATATTAAAAGGGAAAGTATGCGAGTGTTTAAAGAATGTCTAGTATTTAGAAGCAATATACCTACCGTTCACTTTTTGATCACTTATAATGTGTGAAAAAAATTAGCCAAACTAATCCTACTATTGTTGCTATATGTAAAAACCTGTATAACCAAATAAATGGTCATTGTTGTTAGTTTGTGTTTGTTTTATTTTAAATTAGCCTCTTATCGCTATTTTATTGGCAATCTAGGGCTAATGCTGATTCTCTGATCCAAGTGACGGGCCAGTTGGCGCAGTTGGTTAAGACACCACCTATTGCGCCGCAGGTCGTGGGTTCGATTCCCATCCAGGACAAACATTTGTGTGCATGAACATGTCTGTTCGTCCTGAGTGTGGGTGTAATTATCTATATATGCATGTATTTACAAAAAAAAAGTAGTACATGTAGTATATCAGTTATCTGGTTTCCATAGTACAAGCTCTGCTTAGTTTGGGATCAGATAACCTTGTGTGAAGAAATGTCCCAGGATATTTATTTATTTATTATCAGTATAAATATACAATATTTACAATATTTACAATTATTTACAACAAATATACAAACTATATATAAAAAATTTCCTCGAGGCGGCCGCTGCTGCCAATCAACGGCAAGGTTCCCAGAAGGCTGGCAGCGTTCCCTCTTTGTATGGCCAAGCTAACGCGTTCGTTAACTATTTATTATTATTATTATTTACATTACAAGCCAGTTGGCGCAGTTGGTTAAGACACCACCTATCGCACCGCAGGTCGTGGCTTCCCATCCAGGACAAACATTAGTGTCCATGAACATGTCTGTTTGTCCTGAGTCTGGGTGTAATTATCTATTTAAGTATTTATTTACAAAAAAAGTAGTATATGTAGTATATCAGTTATCTGGTTTCCATAGTAGGTAGGTACACGCTCTGCTTAGTTTGGTAATTAATACTTATCAAATTATTTAAATAAATTAAAACGCTATATCTGTACTAACTAATTACTATGGTTTAGCGACATGACATTTAATATGTTCACTATTTTCATGTAATTAATTTTATTATGTACTGAAAATAATTGACCCCGTACGTGCAGGGCTCCATACCATGTATATAAGTATAGTTAGTTATAGAATCCGATCAAAATATTACGCATGTTTGGGTACAGGGGGCCAATTAATTATTAGGGGGCTTAAGGCGATGATAGCTCAGTGGTAGTGACGTCGGATGCCGCGACGAAGGTCGTGGGTTCGAATCCTACAATGAGCTTGAGCTTTCGTTGAAGGAAAACATCGTGAGGAAACCATAGCACGGTGGTAGTGTACTTTGTAGTACCCGCCTGACTGGCTACCCTCAAGTTGAAAATTTGTCGCCAAGCACCTACCGGTGTGTTCCGGCAATTGCACTTGAGAGCCAATTTGCCTTCTCGGCATTGTAACAGGTCAAACAACACATTGGCAATATCTCTGGTATTGGCAATGGCGATAGGCGACGGTAACCACTTACCATCAGATGGGCCGTATGCTTGCTTGCTACCTTAGTAGTATAAAAAAAAAAAATCTGCTAAATTACAACAGTTGACATCCAATTTTGATTCAGTTAAAGTTAGTTAATTTTACTAAAAACGGTATTCCACTAAATAAACGAAACCGAACACGATTGAATTATTATGATTAGATTATAATCGTTGTTGCCCTTGGCAACCGAAACATTGTTCGTTCATCGTTGTCAGATTTATTAGTGGAATACGAAAACGTGCAAAAGTCGTCATTCAGCTGCGATCCAATTGTAATTTATTAGGAAGCTTTGTATTTGTGTGAGTGACCACCAAAGAGTCAGACAAAAAAACTTTTAAAAATATTTTTTCACGGAGCGACCTCGTAGGACCGAAGATTTGTGCCTCTCCTTCGCACTCCAGGATGACATGGGCCGCTGTTTCATCTGTCCTCATGCAGGCCATGCAATGTATGTTGTGATGATGTACCTATTACTTATTAATTAGTAAACAAACAAAACAAATAATTAATCGTTATCAATGAAATATTTGGTTATAAATACTTTTATGCACGTTATTAATTTAATGTTAGATAACTCGGAATCTATAAAAAGTAGCAGTCGTCCAAATATTGTACAATCGACATGATGGTGTCCAGAGCAGCAGTCGTGTTACTTGTGTACTTCATCCAAGGGTCGCTGGGGCACGGTGAGTCATACTTTATTACCAGTACCTGGATGACCGAGCTTTACTCGGCTTTTTTTTAGTAAATCGTGTTATCTAAAAATGAAACCTAGATAGATCGATTTATCTCACCCGAAACCTCCAACCGTTGGAGCCGTTTCCGAAATTCAGATTATATATATACTAGCTGTACCTCGCGGTTTCACTCGCGTTCCCGGGATAAAAAGTAGCCTATAACCTTCGGGAATAATGTAGCTTCCTATTAGTGAAAGATTTTTTTAAATCGGTTCAGTAGTGTTGGAGCCTATTCAATGCAAACAAACAAACAATCAAATCTTTCCTCTTTATAATATTAGTATAGATATATATACAAGAATTGCTCGTTTAAATGTATTATATTAGATAGATAGATAGATTTACCATTACTCGAGTGTAGCATTTCTCATCCACTTACCTGCGGGGTTCTCTCTTCTTTATTTAAGAGATTGGCTCTTGTCGGTGTAGCTTCTTCCACTCCTCTCTGTTGTTTGTTGCTTCCTGCACCTCCTTATACGACACGACGTCCAATTTTGCCTTCACTTGATCTATAGGTATATAGTTCTATCTATATAATAATAAATATCCTGAGACATTCTTCACACACGGTTATCTGATCCCAAACTAAGCAGAGCTTGTACTGTTGACAACCAGATAACTGATATACTACATATACTACTTTTTTTTTATATACATACTTATATAGATAATTACACCCAGACTCAGGACAAACAGACATGTTCATGCACACAAATGGCGCGATAGGTAGTGTCTTAACCAACTGCGCCAACTGGCATGTCTAGATCTTCCTCTTCCTCTCTTTCCTTCTATGATGTTTTTAGGGTCCCGTACCTCAAAAGGAAAAACAAAACCCTTATAGGATCACTTTGTTTTTTTTTACCTATGAGGTTACTGCGTATAGTTAATGATAATGTAATGTGCGTCATTGAATTTCTTTCCCATTTTTAACCGACTTCAAAAAGGAGGAGGTTATTTAGAATTTCGTTCTATTTGTGATACACATAATTAAAAAACAAGTCAATTAAACTTTTTAAGTAACGTTATTCTTTATTTGCAATAACAAAAAATACAAAAAAATAAAACTAAATCCAACTATGGATGTATGTTTGTTACTCTTTCACGTTAAATCTACTGAACGGATTTGAATGAAACTTGGCACATAGATAAATCATACCCTGAAATAACATATAGGCTACTTTTTATCCCGGAAAAACATAAGAGCCCTCGGGAATACGGGTGGAACCGCGGGGTGGTCATAAAAAGCATTAAATGTCTCACATATTTGATGTTTCACGTGAGTTTTTAGATGTCATTTATTTTTGACACTGTCAACTAGCTTATTGTAACTATCGACATTCATCAGTGCCTTATCAGGGTCTAAACTGAATAAATGAGTTTGAAATAAAACTTTATTCCCACAGCTGTCCCGCATTCCCCATTAGTGGGTATTGTCGGTGGTTACACAGTGGACATAAATGATGCACCGTACATGGCGTCTGTGAATATAGGTGGCAGGTTCTGCGGAGGCGGCATCGTCCACATGCAGTTCGTGCTGACAACAGCACATTGTATCTTAAAGTAATACTATTATTAAAATTATGTACGATTATTTTTTAACATTTTTTGTCCAGTAGTTTCAGAGGTAAGGGGGAATGGTCAATTTTCGCCCATTTTCATAAATAACTTTAAAACTATTTATTTTAAAATTATAAAAATAAATATTTGAGATCCTCACAACGAGCGCTTTAATTTGACGTGTCACACAATATAGTTGAAAAATATTTTTTTTTAATTTTCTAATTTACCCCCCAAAAGTGGCATGTTTGAAATTCATTTATTTACATTACATCCTTGTTAGGATCTTAAATATATTTTTGGAGTTAAATAAAAAGGGTTTTTTGGGGTTAAATAACCCCCTCCTTATCTCCGAAATTAAAAGCCAAAATTGTTGAAAAAAATACAGAAAATAGTTCTTTACCTATATATTACTGGAAAACCTATAAAAAGTCTATGGTATTTAGAGTAACATAGGAAATTATGGAACCTTCGGTGCGAGAGTCAGACTAGCACTAGTCCGTTTTATTTAAAGTTAATTATGTTTTGTTGTTAATTCACAGTTATTTTAATTTGTTTTTTTTAACTCTATTATATTCTTCAGAGAGCATCATAGTTCCTCCGACTACGTACGCGTAGGAAGCACTTACCGCAGTTCAGGTGGTAAAAAAATTTCAATCGCAAGATATATCGCCCATAAAAATTATCACGGCAATAGCCCTGGGAGTCATAATTATAACGTAGGACTTGTCAAGCTGTCAACACTTTTGAACTTCGGCCTTACAATCGCTCCAATCAATCTGGCGGATTCTGATATAGAAATTAACTCTGGGACGAAAGCTTTACTCGCTGGATGGGGCCAAACAGGGGTAAGTGTTGCCGAAACAGGACCAATTCCACTAATTAATTTTGATTAGATTTCAATTGGATCGCAGCCTGAATAATGACTATACTTAGTTAAGTTGACGTTCGATCGAAAGTAGTATAAAAGTGGTATTCTTCTAATTCGATTGAACATACCTAAACTTTTACTAATATGGTATTCCACTAAACATTTGATACATTTGATTGGACAACACAAACTTGTTATTTCGGTTACCAAGAGTAACAATACAAATAATGATGAGTTTCATACATATGTTAGGAATTATTCAAAGATATTCAAAATAGTCTGCAATAAAGCAAAAGCTATGTTCATTGCCAATAAAGTTAGTAACTCAACTAATAAAATCAAAACTGTCTGGAAAGTCATAAATACGGAGACTGGTAAAAATAAAAAGGAAGATGAAACATTCACTCTTAAAATTAATGATAAACTTATCTCTGATAAATATGAAGTGGCTTCGGCTTTCGAATCTTACTTTTCAACGATTCCTACTGAAGCTACTAAGTATCTTGCATCGTCCCCGGTGAAAGCGGAGTGTCTGCTTACAAATAATTTTACTAAACATATTCCAAATTTTTTGTTTAATTTCATTGATGCTAGCGACATTTTAAGCGCTTTCAAGTCTTTAAATTTGAAAAACACAGAAGACTTATGGGGTTTGTCAGTTAAAGTCATTGGCTCAATTATTACTAGTATTGCTCCTATTTTAGCAGGTATTTTTAATCAATGTATTGATAAAGGTTCTTTCCCTGATTTGATGAAACATAGTAAAATCGTTCTCCATTTTTAAATCCGGTAGCAAAAATAATCCTTCCGATTATAGACCTATCTCAGTTCTCCCAGCGCTAAGCAAAATCTTCGAGAAAATAATGCTGAATCAATTGTTAGCTCATTTCAACAATAACCAAATTTTACATGAACACCAGTTTGGATTTACAAAAGGGCGGTCTACGACTGACGCCGGAGCTAAACTTTTGAAGTATATTTTCGAAGCCTGGGAGAACTCTCAAGATGCGGTTGGCGTATTTTGTGATCTTTCCAAGGCATTTGATTGCGTAGATCATCACACCCTACTTTTAAAACTTCGACACTATGGCGTTCGCGGAGTGGCACTAGATCTTGTAGCATCTTATCTGTGCAGTCGCCAACAAAAAGTAGGTATTAGCGGTACTACGTCCTCAGGGTCTTTAGTTAAAACAGGCGTACCGCAAGGATCAATTTTAGGCCCATTTTTGTTTTTGGCATACATCAATGATCTGCCCTATATGGTAAATGAATTGTGCGATATAGTTTTATTTGCTGATGACACTTCTCTAATCTTTAAAGTGGATAGAAAAGACACAGAACTTACGCAACTCAATAACACGTTATCCACTATATCGAAATGGTTTGCGGCCAATAATCTCATGCTTAATTCCTCTAAAACTAAGTGTATAAGGTTTACTCTCCCCAATGTTGCTAGGAATGACAGTCATGTCCTAGTCGATGATGTTAGACTCGAACTAGTTGATAGGACAGTTTTTCTCGGCATAACATTAGATAGTAAAATACAATGGGGTCCTCATATAGAAAGCTTAGCTAGTAAATTGAGTTCCGCCGCTTTTGCAGTTAGAAAAATTAGACATATAACAGATGTGGCTACAGCTAGGTTGGTTTACTTTGCGTATTTCCATAGTATAATGACCTACAGTCTTCTGCTATGGGGCTCGGCTGCGGATTTGGAATCTATCTTTATCTTGCAGAAAAGGGCCATTCGTGCAATCTATTGCTTGGGTCCTCGCGAATCCTTACGAACTCGGTTTAAGGAATTTGACATTTTAACCTTACCGTCGCTATACGTTTTTGAAAATATTATGTTTGTCCGTAAAAATTTAAATCTATTTGACACAAACAGTAGCCGCCATAACCTAAATACAAGAAATAAAGATAAAATTGTTACACCTAGATTCAGGCTAGCGAAAGTCAATAAGTCTTTTCTCGGGAACTGCATTCGCTTTTATAATAAAATCCCATATGAAGTAACTAAGATGTCTTATAATAGATTCAAAGAGTATGTTAAACATAAGTTGATTGACAAGGCCTACTATAAGGTGGCTCATTACATAGAAGACAAGAATATATGGTTGTAGAAGCTTCCCTCTGCACTTGCAGCCCCCTGGCCAAGTGATAATTGTATGAAGTTTATGTATATTTAAAACAACAACTGTAATTACATAAATTAAAAAAAAAAGATCCACAAAAAAAGAAGCCTTGCTGAGTTTCTTGCCGGAGTCTTCTCAGTTCAAGTGTATTCCGAACCGGTAGTAGAGTCTAAAAATTGTAACTGTTGACATTCATAAGTGCCTTATTAGGGCCTAAACTGAATAAATGAGATTTTGATTTTGATTTTGATTGACAACGATTACAATCTAATCGTAATCCAATCGTGGTTCGGTTTTTTTTTGTGGAATACCGTTTTTTAGTAAAATTAGAATTGGATTGGATCCAAAGCTCCTATATTATATTTATCGCAAAAAAAAACTACTATAGAAAGAAAAAAATATTTTGAAATGTAACAACTTTGGTAATAACAAAGAATGTAATAATAAAAAAAGTAAATAAGTCAAAATTGTGCAGCGACACACAATCAGTACAACACACACACTGTGTGGCGGGCTGACACTGATTACCAGTCCTTACTATTGGTGATGTCACGGACAATCAGACAGTCCAGTTGGCGCAGTTGGTTAAGACGCCACCTATCGTTCGATTCCCATCCAGGACAAACATTTGTGTGCATGAACATGTCTGTTTGTCCTGTGTCTGGGTGTAATTATCTATTTAAGTATGTATTTTCAAAAAAAAAGTAGTATATGTAGTATACAGTTATCTGGTTGTCCATAGTACAAGCTCTGCTTAGTTTGGGATCAGATAACCGTGTGTGAACAATGTCCCAGGATATTTATTTATTTATAAGGTTCCGAAAAAAAAAAACGGAACCCTTATAGGATCACTCGTGCGTCTGTCTGTCTGTCTGTCTGTCTGTCCGAAAATATTGGACTGGATTGAGTTGAAAGTTGGTACACATATGTAAGTCGATGACCCAAACATGGACGTGTTACGTAAATAAATGAATTTCAAACATGGGGGGTAAATTAGAAAATTAAAAAAAAGTTTTGCAGACAATATTTTGTAACATATCAAATGAAAAGGCTTGTTATGAGGATCTCAAATATATTTTTTTTAGAATTTTAATATAAATAGTTTTGAAGTTATTTAAGAAAATAGGCGAAAAATTGGCGAATATTGACCATTCCCCCTTATTTCCGAAACTACTGGGCCAAACATTTTGAAAAAAATCAGATAATAGTTCTTTACCTAAAGATCTATCTACCTTTAAACCTGCAATTCATAGATATATATATATATATAATCTGAATCTCGGAAACGGCTCCAACGATTTTCATGAAATTTGGTATGCAGGGGGTTTCGGTGGCGATAAATTGATGTAGCTAGGTTTCATTATTAGAAAACACGATTTAAAAAAAAAACTTTTTATAGTTACCATCAACAAATTTGGGTCAGATTTAAAAATATTTATGGAACTTAGTTAAACATGTACGGAACCCTCTCCCCGCGAGTTTAACTCGCATTTGTCCGATTTATTTTATTTTATATTACAGCTCTTGACACAGATATAATCTATAAATCTTGACATCCTAACAATTTTCACATTTATAATAGTAATATGTAGTAAAATTATTGTGTTTTTCAGCCTGAAGCTAAAACCCGGATTTTGCATCAAGTGTCAGTTACGGTCACCTCAGTGTCTACGTGCAATTCATTCTACGGTAGCAACTATTTTTCTGACAAAGTTGTTTGCGTGTCCGATTATGGTGCAGGAATTTGCCGTGTACGTATTCAAAGCTTGGTTTATATATAGGGTTACTAGATTTCGCCCCGCGGTTCCACCCGCGTTCCCGAGGGATATTATGTTTTTTCCGGGATAAACAGTATCCTATTTGTTAATCTAGGTTATAATCTATATGTGTTCCAAATTTCATCCAAATCCGTTCAGTAGTTTTTGCGTGAAAGAGTAAAAGGTTTTTTTTATGTTTGTTCACAAATAACTTTTTTGCTTATGAACCGATTTTAATATTTTTTTTTTTTTTTTTTTTGAAAGGACTAAGTTTGTAGCCTCAGATGGCTGCGACAACCTTACCGGACAAATCGGCGAGCGCAGAGGGCTCTCAGCCGGGTAATATTTAGGTAACAACGCCTGAGGGCACCCCCGAATGGGGTACGAACCTCGGCTCAGGGCGTTACCGGGGGAGGGGGAGGACTTGGTACGAGTTACGACTAATTGGGGGCGGTCGGATTACTGTAGGCAGCTCGGGCCGTTTGAACGGGACGAGACTGAGTGGGAAAAATTCTTTTGATATGATATCGCAAAAATGGATTACGCTATTCAAGAGCGACTTATTATGGTACCTGTCAATCATAATGTGTGTTGTATTCCAGGGAGACATTGGCGGGCCCCTCGTCTACAAAGGCCGTGCGATCGCCATGGCAGCTAGTGGAGGAAACCGTGAAACCTGCGGCTATAATCCAGGAATTTACGTGAAAATATCCGCTCACCTAGATTGGATTAATCAAAAGATTTCATATTATGGTTAAAATATAATACATACAATAATGTCTGTGCTTAGAGATTGTAATTAAAAAGTATAAATAAATATTTGCAAATCAATATTGTTGGGTTTTATTTTTAGTGTAGTATAGCATTTCATAAATTACATTGAGGGTATGCTTGTATGAGGTAATTTCCTACCCTTTTTTTTCTAATCCTGCGTGCGATACATGTCAAAAATACCGAGACGTCACTTATCGAAGAACATTAAAACGCTGAGGTCGTAGTCGCGCGTGCTCTCATCAATTTTAATGAATAATCTGCTAAGATAATAGGTACCAATCCTTCAGTATTAAAAGGTGCATACATAATATTTGCGTGTGTTACCTAAGGACACATTACAGTTCGGACATATTTTGGAAAGTTTGGAAGAAACGTGGATCCACGAAGACGTGCCCAGAAGACCACCCCAGTGAGTACCGCATGCTTCTTTCCTTTTATGGCTACGTCTCTTTCAAAATCAATCCAAAACCGTAGTCATATTTTCCTTCTACTTTTACCTCGTACAAGTGTTTGTTATATCTGCGTTATAGATTTTTGTATAAAACAGCATATCAGATCATCCAGGTTTATTTTAACAAATTTAGAATCACCCCGAAATACAGTCCACTTCCGCGCCCATCCAAAATGGTTAGTTAATTCGAAAGTCCAGAATTTATACTCCAAATATATTGTTTTTACTTGCTTTTATCTACGTTTTCAACTAAGTTCCCGAGGGATCTTATGTTTTACCAGAATATAAAGTAGGTGATCTATCCATAGACAGAGAGATCGGACATAGTATATGTTGTCATATACTATTACGGCCATACATACTCCAAGCTAAATTATGTTTTGCAAGAAAGAGATAGGAATAAATCTTTGATGGATCTTGGTTGTTTTTATAGATTTTTTTTTCCTACTCTTTCTTATATGAATGAACTTAGAGCTAAAGATATGAGTTTAAAAGTACCGTGTGTTTCTTCGAGAAAAGGAACTAACTGTACGGCCGAGTCCGTGCTTTTTGTTCGCCTTGGCGATGGCACTAGCCGGGCCCCCAATACAAACTATTTAGATCGATTTCGATTGGCTATAATAGGCCGAATAATAAGGATAATTAAATCATCCTCCTAATATTATAAATGCGAAAGTTTGTGAGTATGGATGTATGTTTGTCACTCTTTCCCGTTAAAACTGCTAAACGGATTTGGATGAAACTTAGCACATAGATAGATCATACCATAGAATAACATATAGGCTACTTTTTATCCCGAGAAAACATAAGATATTTCGGAAACGCGGATGAAACTGCGGGGCGGCTAAGATTAAGATAGAGTACGATCGATTGTTAGAAATCCCCACAAAAACTAAATATTTATCTTCTTGTTTACGTTTTGACAAAAGTAATTGAAGAAAATTTGCTAGCCTAGATGTAGGTGCCTACCTAAGATACCTTTCATCTACAGTTAGAGGACGGTCCCTAGGCATAATGACCCAGCCTGGCGGAAGATCTTCCCATTTCAATGGATCCTTTGCTCATATGAGTATGATGCCACAAAAACATACATATCATACACTTTTGCATTTATTATAGTTTGTATAATTTTGGATATTTTTTTTTTTTTTTATACTACTAAGGTTGCAAGCAAGCATACGGCCCACCTGATGGTAAGTGGTTACCGTCGCCTATTGCCATTTGCAATACCAGAGATATTGCCAATGTGTTGCTGACCTGTTACAATACCGAGAAGGCAAACTGGCTCTCAAGTGCAATTGCCGGAACACACCGGTAGGTGCTTGGCGACAAATTTTCAACTTGAGGGTGGTAGCCAGCCAGGCGGGTACTACAAAGTACCCTACCACCGTGCTATGGTTTCCTCACGATGTTTTCCTTCACCGAAAGCTCAAGCTCATTGTAGGATTCGAACCCACGACCTTCGTCGCGGCATCCGACGTCACTACCACTGAGCTATCATCGCCTTAAAATTATTTTATCAGCGTTCACAATCATTTATTTATCATTAAAAATGAAATAATTGGATAAAAATAATTTTATGTACCTAATTAATATTAATGTGTGATAAGTTGGAAAGTATAAAAGATACGGCCATCAACATTTTGTATATTCGTCATGATGGTGTCCAGAGTAATCGTGCTACTTGTGTACTTCATCCAAGGGTCGCTGGGGCACGGTGAGTCATGTTATTACCATTTATTCGAGTACTTGAGTGTGTCCTTTCTCGAACATGTTTTTAGGGTTCCGTCCTCAAAGGGTAAAACGGGACCCTATTACTAAGGCTGAGATCTATAGAGCGTGCTTAGACTTTGCTCAGACTTTACTTAGGGTATAAACATACGTAATAAAGTAAATTTTTATGTGTTTTAATTTGTAGCCAAGTTTTTGGTAAGTCGTCGATTAGGTGCAGTTACACTTAGCAGACACTCAGATATATTCGAAGACTGCATTTTAAATAACGACTTTGTACTGTAAATTCTGAGCAAAGTCTAAGTACGGTCTATAGATCTCAGCCTTATACTCTGTTGTTCGTCTGTCCGTCTGTCACCAAGCTGTATCTCATGAATTGAAATTTTCACAGATGATGTATTTCTGTTGCCGCTATAAAGACAAATACTAAACAGTTTTTTTTTTTGCAGTAATTTATCGATTAGCATAATTTTTTGTAATTTTTTTAGGAGTTTACTATTTATTTTTAAGTTACTAAAAAGTGCAACGTTATTTCGTATTTTTTAATGAGAGACAATATTGTAACCCTTTGAATAAGCTTATTTTTATTCATTCTGTAGGTATATCTATAAGCCTATTAAAATTAAAATTGTATCCCCGCAGCAATCCTGCAGTCTCCAATAGTGAGGGTTGTAGGCGGTCACGCAGTGGACATAGAAGATGTACCCTTCATGGCGGCTGTGCATATAGATGGTGCTGTTTGCGGAGGCTCCATCATCCAAGAGCAGTTCGTGTTGACCGCGGCGCATTGCATCGTAAAGTAATAATTTATTTTTACCTCCTGCCACATTCACACTGTAGACTTTACCGCTTGCTACAACATAATATACCGAGGGTAAGGGACAGCCTTCCGAAAACTTTTTCCATGGATTCAATCCAAGATTCTGGAGCCCCCAGACATTCAATTTATTGTCGATCTATTCATGAATTTTACGATTTTTTTCAGAACTTTAGGATTGATAAAAATGAATTATCAATCCTAAAGTTCTGAAAAAAAAACTAATTTAAATTATTATAAAAGTCTAACTAAACCTGATATAAAAATGAATAATAAGTATAAACTGATAATTTAGACATAAAACTGCAATAATAAGTTAATCAAAATTCAAATCAACAGCCAAGACTGCACGTATTTTTTGATAACGTTACGACAAAAATGACGATATCTGTAACCGATGATTTCTGACGTAATTGATTTCTATAGTGTTATTACAGGCATCCAGTGTAACCTTTTCACAAAGTTTTCAGTCGGCTGTCCCTTACACCCGGTATGTAATTGTCTATATAAAGTATGTATTTACGAAAATAATGGTAGGTAGGTATATCTGTTAACTGGTTTCCATACTGGATTATACCTGTACTTAAGTATTTTAATTTCACTTTTCGAAATCTTTTTTAAGATATTTTCATATTTTGTTATGTACAAGGATAGGTAGAATTTTTTTTTTTTTTTTTTTTTTACTATTATAGGCCTGTGTTTGACCACAATCTCACCGTGGTCAGTGATGATGTGGCTGATGATGGTAAGCACACAAAGCCTAGAAGGGAACTGCCTCTCAAGTGCAGCTGTCGGAACACACCGAAAGGTGCTTGGCGACAGAATTTCAACTTGAGGGTGGTAGCCAGCCAGGCGGGTACTAAAAACTACCCTACCACCGTGCTATGGTTTCCTCTCGATGTTTTCCTTCACCGAAACTCAAGCTCATTGTAGGATTCGAACCCGGGACCTTCGTCTCGGCATCCGACGTCACTACCACTGAGCTATCATCGCCAAAATACATATTTCTTTTCCCCCATTTTGCACAAATGGTACCTCTAGGTACCTTATCTATTCAACTAATTAAAATCTTTTTAAATTCCCTAGAGAGCACAGTAACTCCGACTACGTGCGCGTGGGCAGCACTAACCGGAACGAAGGTGGCACAGTGGTCTCAATAGCAAAATACATCCCCCATGAACTATATCGGTCGTACAGTCATAATAGACGTAATTATGACTTGGGGCTCCTCAAGCTGTCAAAACTGCTGCACTACAGCAATGTTGTCGCTCCGATCAACCTGGCTAATTCTGACATCGAAATTTACACTGGGATGAAAGCCTATATCACTGGATGGGGCCGAACTCAGGTGAGTGCTGTTAAATAGAAACTTCATGTACGCGAATGACCCGTCTGTCCCGTACTGAACTGACGAGCAAGCTAGAGCAACTCCTAGTAAAAAAGACGTTTATATTTTCATCATATCAGCCGAAAGGCTTCCACTACAATGGCCGGTCTTGAGCTACCCACATCCAGCGGTTTCGCGTGACCCTCACAAGATTGTCGGTCCATCTTGTGAGCTTCCTGCCCACGCTGCATTTTCAAGTTCGTGGTCGCCACTCGAGACCAGGGAAACTCCAAACATAGCTCTCTCTATTGCTCTTTGCATTCTCCACTGCATTTTATATTTTAACTTAAAAACTTTTTTTTTAAAGAATAACAGTTCCCATTGTATTAATCGGAATTATCGTATTACAATCGAAAAAGATTTCGTTTCCGATTCCGATGTCGAATCCGAGTGTTTAAAATAGCCTTGCTGTATATGTTTATCTACTGTAATGATTGTGTTTTTCAGCCTGAAGAGAGATCGAAAGTGTTACATCAAGTGTCAGTAACGGTTACATCAGTGTCTACGTGCAATGATCGCTACTCCAACAACTGGTATTCTGACAAAATTATCTGCGCGTCCGATTTTGGTTCAGGAACTTGTAACGTACGTATTAAAATTCAAAAATTCAAAATACTAAGCGTTTTAATTTGCACATAGATAACTTTTAGCCTTCTGTAGTTAGACAAGAAATCCTTATTTCTAAATTATAATGTCAAAATGGCAATAGGTATGTTCTGTGGTGGAATTTCCGCGTAACGGCCTAATATAGCAAACCAAAATCAGCCTGTATAACTTTGGAATAGATTTTTTTAATTGCAGCGAAACCAAAAAGGTGGGTTATTTTCTTTCCTTATCACTACATAGTATAAAACAAAATCGCTTCCAGCTGTCTGTCTGTCCCTATGTATGCTTAGATCTTTAAAACTACGCAACGGATTTTGATGCAGTTTTTTTTAAATAGATAGACTGATTCAAGAGGAAGGTTTATATGTATCATACATGCACATTATATTACAAAAAACCGAGAAAAACCGTGCGAAGCCGGGGCGGGTCGCTAGTCTATATACATATAAAAATCAATGCCAATGTTATAATTTTATAACTCCAGAACGGCTGAACTGATTTGGCTGAAAATTGGTGGGGAGGTAGCTTAGAACCAGGAGTAGGTTTAGAAGTAGGTTAGGGTATGGTAGGTAGGTAAGGGCAGGTAGAGGTAGGTAGGAGTAGGTAGGGGTAGTTAGGCCCTAACTGGGACCTACCTACACACCACACAGTTACCTACCTCTACCTACCCCTAACAGTTAGGGGTAGGTAGGATAGGCAGTTTTATTTTTTATTGTCAGGGCAGGACAATGTCTGCGGGGTCAGCTAGTTATGTTTAACTGTGTATTGTGTTTCAGGGAGACAGTGGCGGCCCTCTCATAGAAAGAGGCCGACAGATAGGCATTGAGTCAGCAGGAGGAGGCCTTGAAAACTGTGGCTACGCACCAAACATTTATGTGAGAATATCCGGCCACTTAGATTGGATTAATTACCAACTTATGTATGCTTAAAATAAAATATAATACATACGATTACTTCATTATATAAAGACATTGTAACAAAAAATCTATAATAAATATATTTACAATATAATCTATGGTTATTATAGAGAGTCCCCTGTTGTTTCCATGCTCTCTGGCTACGTTATAGGTCAGCTCCGCCAGCCCATGACGGAAAATCCACGGCAGAATTTCCGCGCAATGTAGCGCTGGCCATACAGAATAATTTTGATTGTGTTATTTGACCAACTTGTTTGTAAGCAGAGACGGATCGACAAAACCTAATATAAAGTTCATTACATTGTAATAGACATGAAAGCATATTTTAGTAGCTTCTCTCCGCTATTGCAAGTGACAATTGTATGAACTTTGTATGTTTAAAACAAAAATTGTAATTACATAAATTTAAAAGAAAGATCCATAAAAGAAGAAGCCTTGCTTTCTTTTAAAGAAGGTAGCAAGCAAGCATACGGCCCACCTGATGGTAAGTGGTTGCCGTCGCCAATCGCCATTTGCAATACCAGAGATATTCTCAATGTGTTGCTGACCTGTTACAATACCGAGAAGGCAAATTTCTTGGAGTCTTCTCATTTTAAATGTATTACGAACCGGTGGTAGAGCAATTTGTAACTTTCGACGTTCATGAGCGCCTTATCAGGGCTTAAACTAAATAAATGTGTCAGAACCCTAACCACCATAATTTAGAAGTTATAACAATGACAAGTAAGGAAAACCTTTGGTAAAAGTTTCGTGTACCTATAGTAGAGTGAGTCGTCATGGCAGGACCACCTATGTAGGTATCTCAAGGACGTACTAGGGCTGCATTTCGAATGATGATGATATCGATAATTATCGATGTGAGCGCGCTAAAACGCGTACCGAATCACTTTTAGCGCTATAACGAAGCCTCGCGAAACGTCATCGGTGACGTCATTACATGCGCCATATTGCGATTACGACGACCATGGTCCAAACGTTATCGCCGTGAGCGTGGTTGTCAAATGTGACACTTGTGTTGTGTTTTTGTTTTGACAAAGGTTTTTATGTGAGAATAACAAATAAAAATACACTATAATCAAGTTAGGGAGTCTAATAATTGAAGTTAGGGAGTACCAACGCGTTGATCATCAATTTTTTAATCCCTTTTTCGAAATTTTTAGTTCTAAATACTGTCAGCGCGTTCACAAGCGTTCCGAATCATTGACAGTTCACAGCTCTTATAGATGTGATATTCGTATCGGAACGCAAATTATCGATGTGAGCGCTATGATCGATTATGGCATGTTTCGGAATGTAGGTACCCTAGAGCACATGGGATCTGTCAAACTCAACTCAAACTCAAAAATCTTTTATTCAGTTTAGACCCTGTGTAGGCACTTATGAATGTTGATAGTTACAATTTTTACAACAGACTCTACCACCAGTTCACAAACTCAGCAAGGCTTCTTTTCCACTCCTTGACTTACATTATTCCTCAAATATTATGTTGGTCTATAATTAAAAGTTATAAGGGTCTAACTAAAGGCTTAGCTTCAAGGGCTAAAAAGTCATAGTTAATCATTTTACTAATACAATAGGCTAGTTGACAGTGCTAAAAATAAATGACCAAACACTAACCACTGCATAAAACATCTAAAAACACGTGGAAACATCAAATATGTTGTACATTTAATACATTATAATTACCAGTGGAACCACTAAGAGTAGATCATTTGATTATGTGAAACAATAACTATATGTATGTTAATATTTTCAAGATATTTGGATGGAACAAATAAGATAAAAAATCGTTCTTAGTTTTAAAAGGGGCATATTCACGATTTTTTTCTGTTATTAATAATGAAAAATTCTAATTTAAAAAACAGTTATTCCTCGTCACATATTCTCTAGTTTAACATATATTTTTTATGTCTTGCAACAAAGAATGCCGAGAAAAACTTAATCTAGAATAATTTCTCGGATATTGTCGCCCATTCAATTTGGGCATAGCAACGACTGATGCGCATACGCATACCCAAAAATGGCCTCTACTTTCACATATATTCGTTATGTACAAGGTTTATTACATTGATAGCAAAATATATTTTATTTTAATTATCAATTTTTGTCGATAGGTATTATACCATATTTTTTTTCTCATTATTTGCTAACTAATTATTTTCGTTCTCTATTAGTACTATTAGACTTGGCCCGCGGTTTCTCCTCCCCTCCTCAAATCCCTATTAATGCAAAAGTCAGTTTGTTAGTTACCTACATCTAATTGAATTAATTTTTCACCGACTTCGAAAAAGGATGAGGCTAACAATTCATCGGAATCTTTATTTTTTATGTTCCCCGATTACTCGAAGACGCTTAGATCGATTTGGAAAATACTTTTTTTTTTAAAGGATATACTTTACAGGTGGTCCCATAGTCATCAGGTCAGGATCTGATGATTAGATCTTGGGTAAATTGAGGGAAGACTTCAAATTTTATAGGCACTTATAATGGTTTTCATATACTTTCTAAAGCTATTCAGATATTTACGTCTGGTAGTCATCATCTTAAGTTGCTGAGCTGATGATGGAAGCTACAACTTCATAACGGTTAGGAGTTGACGTTGACATATGAGTATGACGCCACAAAAACATACATATCATAAACTTTTGCATTTATTATAGTTTGTATAATTTTGGATATTATTTTATCAGCGTTTACAATAATTTGTTTATCATTAAAAATGAAATAATTGGATAAAAATAATTGTTATAATTGTACCTAATTAATATTAATGTGTGATAAGTTGGAAAGTATAAAAGATACGGCCATCAAAATTTTGTATATTCGTCATGATGGTGTCCAGAGTAATCGTGCTACTTGTGTACTTCATCCAAGGGTCGCTGGGGCACGGTGAGTCATGCTTTATTACCATTTATTCGAGTACTTGAGTGTGTCCTTTCTCGAACATGTTTTAGGGTTCCGTCCTCAAAGGGTAAAACGGGACCCTATTACTAAGGTTGAGATCTATAGAGCGTGCTTAGACTTTGCTCAGACTTTACTTAGGGTATAAACCTACGTAATAAAGTAAATTTTTATGTGTTTTAATTTGTAGCCAAGTTTTTGGTAAGTCGTCGATTAGGTGCAGTTACACTTAGCACACACTCAGATATATTCGAAGATTGCATTTTAAATAACGACTTTGTACTGTAAATTCTGAGCAAAGTCTAAGTACGGTCTATAGATCTCAGCCTTATACTCCGCTGTTCGTCTGTCCGTCTGTCACCAAGCTGTATCTCATGAATTGAAATTTTCACAGATGATGTATTTCTGTTGCCGCTATAACGACAAATACTAAACAGTTTTTTTTTTTGCAGTAATTTATCGATTAGCATAATTTTTTGTTATTTTTTTAGAAGTTTACTATTTATTTTTAAGTTACGAAAAAGTGCAACGTTATTTCGTATTTTTTAATGAGAGACAATATTGTAACCCTTTGAATAAGCTTATTTTTATTCATTCTGTAGGTATATCTATAAGCCTATTAAAATTAAAATTGTATCCCCGCAGCAATCCTGCAGTCTCCAATAGTGAGGGTTGTAGGCGGTCACGCAGTGGACATAGAAGATGTACCCTTCATGGCGGCTGTGCATATAGATGGTGCTGTTTGCGGAGGCTCCATCATCCAAAAGCAGTTCGTGTTGACCTCGGCGAATTGCATCGTAAAGTAATAATTTATTTTTACCTCCTGCCACATTCACACTGTAGACATTACCGCTTGCTACAACATAATATACCGAGGGTAAGGGACAGCCTTCCGAAAACTTTTTCCATGGATTCAATCCATGATTCTGGAGCCCCCAGACATTCAATTTATTGTCGATCTATTCATGAATTTTACGATTTAAATTATTATAAAAGTCAAACTAAACCTGATATAAAAATTAATAATAAGTATAAACTGATAATTTAGACATAAAACTGCAATGTAAATCAAAATTCAAAGAAACACCCAAGACTGCACGTGTTGTGTGATAACGTTGTAACGTACATTGCGCGCTCAAAAATGACGATATCTGTAACCGATGATTTCTGACGTAATTGATTTCTATAGTGTTATTACAGGCATCCAGGTGTAACCTTTTCACAAAGTTTTCAGTCGGCTGTCCCTTGCACCCGGTGTGTAATTGTCTATATAAAGTATGTATTTACGAAAATAATGGTAGGGAAACCAGTTAACAAATATACCTAATATTTGTTAACTGGTTTCCATACTGGATTATACCTGTACTTAAGTATTTTAATTTGACTTTTCGAAATCTTTTTTATGATATTTTCATATTTTGTTAAGAAATGCGAGGACAGGTAGAAAAATACAAGGATAGGTAGAAAAATATACATATTTCTTTTCCCCCATTTTGCACAAATGGGTAGGTACCTCTAGGTACCTTATCTATTCAACTAATTAAAATCTTTTTAAATTCCCTAGTGAGCACCGTGCCTCCGACTACGTGCGCGTGGGCAGCACTAACCGGAACAAAGGTGGCACAGTGGTCTCAATAGCAAAATACATCCCCCATGAACTATATCGGTCGTACAGTCATAATAGACGTAATTATGACTTGGGGCTCCTCAAGCTGTCAAAACGGCTGCACTACAGCAATGTTGTCGCTCCGATCAACCTGGCTAATTCTGACATCGAAATTTACACTGGGATGAAAGCCTATATCACTGGATGGGGCCGAACTCAGGTGAGTGCTGTTAAATAGAAACTTCATGTACGCGAATGACCCGTCTGTCCCGTACTGAACTGACGAGCGAGCTAGAGCAACTCCTAGTAAAAAAGACGTTTATATTTTCATCATATCAGCCGAAAGGCTTCCACTACGATGGCCGGTCTTGAGCTACCCACATCCAGCGGTTTCGCGTGACCCTCACAAGATTGTCGGTCCATCTTGTGAGCTTCCTGCCCACGCTGCATTTTCAAGTTCGTGGTCGCCACTGGAGACCAGGGAAACTCCAAACATAGCTCTCTCTATTGCTCTTTGCATTCTCCACTGCATTTTATATTTTAACTTAAAAACTTTTTTTTTAAAGAATAACAGTTCCCTTTGTATTAATCGGAATTATCGTATTACAATCGAAAAAGATTTCGTTTCCGATTCCGATGTCGAATCCGAGTGTTTGAAATAGCCTTGCTGTATATGTTTATCTACTGTAATGATTGTGTTTTTCAGCCTGAAGAGAGATCGAAAGTGTTACATCAAGTGTCAGTAACGGTTACATCAGTGTCTACGTGCAATGATCACTACTCCAACAACTGGTATTCTGACAAAATTATCTGCGCGTCCGATTTTGGTTCAGGAACTTGTAAAGTACGTATTAAAATTCAAAAATTCAAAATACTAAGCGTTTTAATTTGCACATAGATAACTTTTAGCCTTCTGTAGTTAGACAAGAAACCCTTATTTCTAAATTATAATGTCAAAATGGCAATAGGTATGTTCTGTGGCGGAATTTCCGCGTAAGGGCCTAATATAGCAAACCAAAATCAGCCTGTATAACTTTGGAATAGATTTTTTTAATTGCGGCGAAGCCAAAAAGGAAGGTTATTTTCTTTCTTTATTTAAAAATATATAATGTATATTTAAAAATCAATGCCACTTTCGTTATAATTTTATAACTCAAGAACGGCTGAACTGATTTGGCTGAAAATTGGTGGGGAGGTAGCTTAGAACCTGGAGTAGGTAGGGTAGGTAGGTAGGGGCAGTTAGAGGTAGGTAGGAGTAGGTAGGGGTAGTTAGGCCCTAACTGGGACCTACCTACACACCACACAGTTACCTACCTCTACCTACCCCTAACTGTTAGGGGTAGGTAGAGGTTTATTTTTTATTCTCAGGGCAGGACAACGTCTGCGGGGTCAGCTAGTTATGTTTTACTGTGTATTGTGTTTCAGGGAGACGGTGGCGGGCCTCTCATAGAAAGAGGCCAACAGATAGGCCTTGTGTCAACAGGAGGAGGCCTTCAAAACTGTGGCTACGCACCAAACGTTTATGTGAGAATATCCGGCCACTTAGATTGGATTAATTACCAACTTATGTATGCTTAAAATAAAATATAATACATACGATTACTTCATTATGTAAAGAAATGGTAACTGAAAAAAAATAATAAATATATTTACAATATAATCTATGGTTATTATAGAGTGTCTCCTGTTGTTTCCATGCTCTCTGGCTACGTATAGGTCAGCTCCGCCAGCCCATGACGGAAAATCCGCGGCAGAATTTCCGCGCAATGTAGCGCTGGCCATACAGAATAATTTTGATTGTGTTATTTGACCAACTTGTTTGTAAGCAGAGACGGATCGACAAAACCTAATATAAAGTTCATTACATTGTAATAGACATGAAAGCATATTTTAGTAGCTTCTCTCCGCTATTGCAAGTGACAATTGTATGAACTTTGTATGTTTAAAACAAAAATTGTAATTACATAAATTTAAAAGAAAGATCCATAAAAGAAGAAGCCTTGCTTTCTTTTAAAGAAGGTAGCAAGCAAGCATACGGCCCACCTGATGGTAAGTGGTTGCCGTCGCCTATCGCCATTTGCAATACCAGAGATATTTTCAATGTGTTGCTGACCTGTTACAATACCGAGAAGGCAAATATCTTGGAGTCTTCTCATTTTAAATGTATTACGAACCGGTGGTAGAGTAATTTGTAACTTTCGACGTTCATGAGCGCCTTATCAGGGCTTAAACTAAATAAATGTGTTTGAGTTTGATACTACAGATGGTTTATGTCATTATCAATAATCCTACAAAATTTCAGAAGCCTAAGCACCATAATTTCGAAGTTATAACAATGAGAAGTAAGGAAAACCTCTGGTAAAAGTTTCGTGTACCTACAGTAGAGCGAGTCGTCATGGCAGGACCACCTATGTAGGTATCTCAAGGACGTACTAGAGCACTGTCAAACTCAACTCAAACTCAAAAATCTTTTATTCAGTTTAGACCCTGTGAAGGCACTTATGAATGTTGATAGTTACAATTTTTACAATAGACTCTACCATCGGTTCTACATACACTTAAACTGAGAAGACTCCGGCAACAAACTCAGCAAGGCTTCTTTTCCACTCCTTGACTTACATTATTCCTCAAATATTATGTTGGTCTATAATTAAAAGTTATAAGGGTCTAAAGGCTTAGCTTAAAGGGCTAAAAAGTCATAGTGTAGCACGGCAACCCTGTGCGACTAGTCCACTTAATAATAGTGTCGCTATCTATGCGCCACCCGCGTTTCCGCCGGATACAGTTGGCAACCTTAAAAAAGACCCGTGTGCACCGCGACGCGTCTCGAAGCGTGTGAGGAAGCCGCCGGCCATATTTGATTGTTAATATAGTTGTTCTTAAAGTTTGATTCATAATTAAAAGTGTCTGTGCAATTTAATAAATAGGTGTGAACAAAGTTAAAATAAGTTTCATTCCAATACCTACAAGTGATACGAGGCCCTTAACCCATGCCCGTCGGCTAAATTGGCGTCCCAACAGTAGGGCTCTCTCACAGTATTGGAAGATTTTTTTTCTTGGAGTACCTAAGGTAGGTAGCTCAGTTTATTTCATCATGCCACGGACAAGAAATCAAACTGAAGACGAGGCGGATGAGCCTACGATAACTATGAGTCAAGATCAATTTACGTCCATGATGCAAACGCTTCAGCAGAGTCAGGCAGAACTTTTCTCTCGACTTATCAACGAGACACGCACGTCGACACCGGTTCCGTCAACGGAGACATCAAGGGTGATGAACACAGCGAATTTTTCGAAGTGTACCTCGCGTTTCGATGGAACGGCCACCATGTTGGATGGGTTCATAGACGCTATCGACGTGTATAAAGACTGCTTGCAGATTTCAGATGAAAATGCTGTAAAAGGATTGTCAATGCTATTGACAGATTCAGCGGCTTTGTGGTGGCAAGGTATAAGACCAAGCACCACTTCATGGGAAGATGCCAAGGACAAGCTAAGGAGTGCATTCGGAGAACGGCGTCCTCCGTTCCGCATTTATCAGGAATTGTTTGTACTGAAACAAGGTACAGATCCTACAGACTTGTTCATATCAAAAGCAAGAGCATTGTTTTCTAGAATTCCGGTAGAAGACCTGACTGAAAAAGTACAACTTGACTTGGTATTTGGTCAACTCGATCGTAGAATTAAAAAACGGGTCGATCGAAATTCAGTGACATCTTTTGACCAATTATTGCAACGCGCCAGAACGGTGGAAGAATCGCTGGCAGATGGCGCCACCGCTCGTACGAGCGAGAAGAAACTGACAGTATCGTTACCGACCAAGGACAAGGCCAAGGATCAGAAGGATCGTTCGCGCCCTAGCTTCAAGAAATGGGGAAACGATAGGTCTCAAAGTAAAAAGTCTGACACTAGTGATACGGAGAAAAGTGATAAGAGTGTGAGCAATAAAGTGCAATGTTTCGGGTGCGGTACCCCTAACGTTATTCGGTCAAATTGTGAAAAGTGTAAAGCTAGTTCGCAAAATGCTTTTTGTTCATTGTCAGTGACGAGTGATAACGCGAGTGTAAACGATCGCAGTATTATCAGGCACAGTGAATGTGTACAGCGTACGGCCGCCGCCGCGGCTGCCGGCTCGCATGAGCCGCCGCAGTCGCCGCCACCGCCGCCGGCGCCTCCGCGCCGCCGTGCTCGCTGGCGCGAGCCGCGGCGATCGCGCTCTTGCGACTCGAGGGAGTCGCCCGCCGAAGCAATGGGTATGCACGCCCGTTGCCTAGCAACCGAGCGCGAGCGTACTGATAACGCTCCGTGCGAGAGGTCTGTCAACTCGTCAGCTGTCACTTATGGAATGTCAGGTAACCCCACAAACAATGTGGAGATTCACTCAATTGAACATTATTATGATTGTGATATGCAATTGAATAACAAAACTGAACAATATATTGACTGTGGTAAATCTTGTTTAGATCAAAGTGAGGTTATAGTAAACAATACTAGCTGTCAAAAATCTTTGTTATCAAGGAACCAAAATGATACTATTTGTGTAGGTTATTATACTAGTAATGAAAGTATTGATATTCCAAACAATGTTCAGGAAAATTGTTTATGCACAGAGGATTGTTTACATAAAGGGGATTTTCTCAATAATAATTGTTTAAATAATTGTAAACAAGATTTCTTTAAGTCTGAAGTTTTACCAAGTATAGGGGAGAATAAATCTATTTCATCATTTAGAAAGGATAATAATGTTGAATGTTTAGATTTAAGTTCTTATGGTTTAAATATGTTTGATATACATAATAGTGGCCTCTGTAAGGAGGGTGTTGTGCGTGCACAGGGTCGTATCCAGGGGGAGTCAATCTATAGTAGACCTTTGTTGCAAATTAATGTTTTAGGGGAAAATGGTACCGCTTTGTTAGATACTGGTGCAAAGGGTTGCATTGCAGGGCAGTCACTTCATCAGGTTTTAGTAGAAAAAGGTCATCCACTGCGGCATAGTACTAGGAACATCCGACTGGCGGATGGTTGCACACGTTTGACAGATGTATTGATCGCAGAAGTACAGGTCAACCTTTTTCATAGAAGCATATGTACTGAGTTTATAATTTTCCCCGATGCGCAAAATAATGAATCACTATTAGGTATAGATTTTATTAAGAAAGCTAGTCTTGTTGTTGGCGACTGGCTGGCTGGATGGAATACATAGGTATAAAAAGTGAAGTTGGAGGTAGTGTCAGTATTGTCAAGGCAACCGAGCGTGTTATCGGCTTATGTATAAATTTGGGAAAAAATATATATACTTTGGAGACAATAGAGCTGGTTTCCTTTTAGTCCACTTCGTCGTCAGGTAACATTTTGGTCCTTCGTTTGGTGTATTTATTTTAAATTTTCTTAAATTCAAAATAAAATTTTATTCGCGTATTTTTTATTTTTCTCGATTTCGTTATGGAAACTCGCTCTATGGCTTCTAAGGCAAAGTTAAAGCCCGCTGACAATACTGAAGCGATTATCGAATCTCGTGCCATTCCCACGTCTGCTCCCGGGAACGTCATGGCACTAGATTCGGTTCCGCAAGCCGGTGGCCAAGCTCCGTCCATCGTTCTAACCGCTCGTAGCTCACAGCACTCGTCCTCTAGTGTTGTATCTCGTAAGCTTGCAGCCGTAGCCGAACTACGGCGTAGTCAATTGGACCGAGAGAAAGAGCTAGAGCGGCGTCAACTGGAACGTGAAAAGGAGTTGGAACGGCGTCAACTTGATCGTGAGAAGGAGCTTGAAGAGATTGAGCTGCAAGCCACGTTAGCCGCTCTTGAAGCTGGAAGGTCGAATAGATCAGGAAGTATCCATTCAAATATTTCACGCACACGTTCGTGGGTAAGGAGCGTCAATTTTATTCAACCTGTCGTTCCCCATGAGTCTACCGTTGCTCAGGTCGTCCCCCCACTGCAGACAGCAGTACCCCTGAACAACACCGAGGCCACAAACCCACAAGATGCGTGTACTTCCAAATTTGACTCTTCGACTGACGGTATCGGTAATCTGGCGAAAGCTATAACCGCTCTCACAGATCATTCGAAAAAGTATCCATTGCCCATTTTCTCTGGCAATTTTAAAGAATGGTTCGCATTCAAATGTATTTACTTTAACACAAAGCGTAATTTCTCATCCACAGCAAATATGACACGTTTGAGCGACGCCTTACGTGGTCGTGCCCGTGAAGCGGTCGAGATTTTACTTTATACTACGAACGATCCAGATAATATTATACATACGTTAGAGCAAACCTATGCTCGCCCTGAATTGATAGTAACGCAAGAAATTGGGATGCTCCGTAATTTTCCAAAGGTAAACAGTGCCGAGCAGTTAAATTCATTCGCAAATAAAATACGTAATTGTGTAGCTAGCATTAAAGCGCTTAATCAACAGCCGCTTTTATTTTCCCCCGAAATTTTTAGGAACGTAATGTCAAAGCTTAACGACTTGATAAAGGCCAGGTTTTCAGACTATGCAGCAGACACGCAGATGGAGCAAGTCAACATCTCTAAGTTAGAGCTGTTGTCCCTCTTCATGGTTCGAGAGGCCGATAGGCAGCTTAAGTACACGTACGTACCAGACTTTACTACGGTCTCCCCTGTCAAACCACTTACGTATGCTCCCAAACGTGAATGTGTGCATGCGTCTTCTGCGAACAATATTACCAAGGGTCTTGACTGTGTTTACTGTAAGCAGAGACATGCGATTACTGTTTGTAAGGATTTTAAATTACTCGATGTCGAAGACAGGTGGCGTTGGGTGCGTGAGGCTAGAGTTTGTTTTCGATGTTTAAAGGGAGGTGCACACAGATGGAATAATTGTAAAGCAAAACGTTGCGGTGTAAATGAGTGTAATAGGCGCCATCACTCACTTTTGCATAGTGAAACTCCACGAATAACGACGTCAGATGCCCCCTCTACTTCCAACAACTGTATTAACCTCTCAGCTGTCACTGATCGAGAGCAAGCTTCTACTTCTAACTCAATTGAAAAGCATGTTACAACCTGCGATGAGGCAACTGTCGCAAACTTTAAAATCCCTAATAACTCCGATTTTCTATGCAATATTTCAGGGACATCACAGTTACATACACGCTCTCGTGCGCTTTTAAGAGTCTTGCCGGTAGTTGTGCGAGGTGAGAACTGCGAGTACGAAACTTATGCCCTGCTTGACGACGGCAGCTCTGCGACACTGATAGAGGCAGCCGTCTCCAGTAAAATCGGAACTGTAGAAACGAAAAAACAACCTATACGTATAGATGGAGTTGGTGGTATGCACGTAGAAACTAGCGTAGGTTACACGAAGTTCTATATTCAAGGTAGAAATATGAGTGAGTATTATTTAATCGAAAATGCGCGCTCTATGCATGGCCTTTCGTTGCGACCACAAACTATATATAAAGACGATCTGTGTAAATATAAACACTTAGTTAGTTTAGTTGATCATCTAGCGCTAGATAATGCTACCCCTACGGTCCTCATTGGTGCTAGCGACTGGCATTTAACTATAGCTAGGGAGGTGCAATGTGGCAAGCCTTCCGAACCAGTTGCCACGCGTACGCTTCTTGGTTGGTCTTTACACGGTCTAATGTCCAGCAAAACTAAGCCAGTAGAATTTATTAACCATTTGACCGACGTGGAATGTGATTCCATAGAGGCCATGATGCGTGAACAATACAAGCTTGATTCGTTAGGCATTTCTAAACTGCCACTAAAAAACAGCGAAGAGGATCAACGCGCTATCGATATTATCGAATCGACGGCTCATCGTCTTCCTTCAGGTCGTTTTCAGGTAGGCTTGCCATGGAGGCGCACGAATCCAGTTAATATTCCCGATAGTTACCCTCAGGCCCTATCACGCTTCATATCTTTAGAGAAGCAAATGGCGAAAGACGAAGCGTTTGCCTCTGCGTACCGTGGGTTCATAAATGGTATTTTAGAAAAAGGTTACGCCGAAGAGTGTCCACAAGCCACTTATCATAATAAGGCCAACAGTAGCGTCACCTCAAATAATATTCGTTGGTATCTCCCTCACTTTGGCGTGTACCATCCTCAAAAAAAGAAATTAAGGGTAGTACATGACGCAGCCGCTGTATCAAAAGGTGTGAGTCTCAATAGCCTATTGTTAGTAGGTCCCGACTTACTCCAGTCTTTGTTAGGTATACTCTTTCGATTTCGCGAAGGTAAGATAGCGGTGACTGGAGACGTCCGTGAAATGTTTCCTCAGTTAAAAATTAGAGAAAGTGACCGGGACGCACAGCGATTTTTATGGCGTGATCGAAAGTTTAACCCTCCGATAGTCGATGCTGCTCAGGTTAACCCGTCAAAAGTCGATGCTGCTTTTAAAGTTCCTCACCAAAACAAACACGTTTGCTGCTCTGATTCTAAAAACAAGATTACTGAAATAAAAGAGTATCGAATGTCATCTATGATTTTTGGTGCTGTTTCGAGCCCATTCATGGCTCTGTACATTAAAAATAAAAACGCGCTAGAGCACCAACCATCACATCCTGAAGCAACGCATGAAATTATTTGTAACCACTATATGGATGACTATATAACGAGTTTTGACAGTCTAGATGTCGCTTCTAAAGTTGTTACTGACGTACATAAGGTTCATCAAGCCTGTTGCTTCGAGATGAGATCCTGGTTAGCAAATGACATTCGAGTTTTAAATTATATACCAAAAGATTTATGGGCTAATCCTGACTCTGAGGTAATAATACCCAAAGACGTGAGCGCACTTGGTATTAAATGGAACCCAGCGGATGACACATTAGGCTTCCGTACATACAATTTTGAAAACACCAACACCATACTTACGAAACGTATTATCTTGTCACAAGTCATGAAGGTGTATGACCCTCTTGGTTTATTAACCCCTGTAGTTATAAAGGGTCGTATTCTTATTCAAGAGTTATGGCGCGAAGGCTTAGGTTGGGATGACAAGATACCAGCTCGCTATATTGCTTCGTGGATTGAGTGGTCCAAGGAAATGGCTTCGCTTAGTAGGTTACGAATCCCAAGGTGGTATTTGTCGTGCGATCGGCAGCCTATAGATACGCAGTTGCATGTTTTTACCGACTCTAGCGATCAAGCGTATGCTTGCGTGGCATATTGGCGATTTGACTTCGGTGATGGTAACGTAAGGGTCTGTCTTATAGCTAGTAAAGCGCGAGTTACGCCACTTAAGCCCTGTTCTATACCCCGTCTTGAATTGCAGGCTGCGCTAATTGCTGTACGTCTTGCCAAAACCATAATTGACAGCCATAGGTTAAAACCCTCCACAATAGTGTACTGGACAGACTCTACTACCGTGCTTAAGTGGTTGCGAGGGGATGCTCGTCGGTACAAACCATTTGTAGCGCACAGGGTGGGAGAAATTCAGGAACTAACTGACTCACATGACTGGAGATGGCTTCCTAGTGGTCTTAATGTGGCAGATGATGCCACACGACTGACAGACTGGACTGACAGATGGTTCACAGGTCCTTCCTTCTTGTCAGCACCACCGAAGGAATGGCCTGCTGAACCGGACGACAATGAAGTTGGACCACTTCCTGAGGTAAAGGAAGTGGTTGGATTTCTCACTGAAGAGCTCGTTGGCCCTCCGGTTCCAAATCCGTCTCGTTTTAGCTCTTGGACGCGTTTGTTACGGGCCACGGCTTGTGTTGTTTTAGGTGCAAGAAAATTTCGGTCACTACTTGGCACACCTTTGAGTTCAAATTCCAAATTATATTCTAATGAAAATTGTAGCAATTATGTAAACGCGGGTGATATTATTTTGGCAGAAAAATTGTTATTACAAAAATCTCAGGTCGATAGTTTTAGAGAAGAGATAATAGCGCTTGATGAGTCTAAACCCTTATCTAAGACAAGCCGCCTTTCCTTATTTTCTGTTAGGCTTCAGGACGGTCTCCTAGTGATGGACTCAAGAATCAAGACTCTTCCTACCTTAGACGAAACTATCAAGACACGTATTCTGCTAGATGACCATCACCCGATCGTACGTATTCTCGTCACCCACTACCATTGTAAGGCTGGACATGGATTAAACGAATTTGTTTTTAACGAGCTCAGGCAGCGTTTTTGGATCCTCCGTGGAAGACGCATCATCAAAGCAGTTTGTGCAGAATGCCGAGTATGTAAACGACGCAAGAAAAAACCCCAACTACCTCCTTTTGGAGATTTACCTAATGAGAGGCTGGAACACCACGTGAGACCGTTCACAAATGTTGGTTTGGACTATTTCGGACCAGTATTGGTTTCTATTGGGCGGCGCCATGAGAAACGATGGGTTGCACTCTTTTCTTGCCTTGTAACCAGAGCGCTACATTTAGAAACAGTCTGCAGTTTATCCACAGACTCTGCGATAATGAGTTTAAGACGTTTTATAGCCAGACGAGGTTGTCCTGCGAAAATAATTTCGGATAATGGAACTGCTTTCAAAGGAGCCAGTCGTGATTTAGCTACACTTTTTGGCCCACCAGTGGAAGAGTTTGCTTCAACAAACAAAATTAATTGGATCTTCTTGCCACCAGCTTCCCCATTCATGGCTGGCGCGACGGAGCGAATGGTCAGAACGGTAAAAACAGCCCTGAAGGCAACCTTGCAAGAAGCCGAAGGAAGAGGTTTTCCAGACATTTTTATTGGAAGCTGAAGCCATTTGTAATTCAAGACCTTTGACGTATGTGGCCTCCTCCTCAGACGCCCCTGAAGCAATCACACCATTCCATTTTTTGATTGGAACCTCGTCAAACAATCAATGGTTAGTTGGGGAGCTGAACGATGACGATCTAGTACGACGAACCCATTGGAAACAAATACTGAGGCTGGCGGATTATTTTTGGCAGAGATGGCTGAGAGAGTACCTGCCCACACTCATTAGGAGACCGTCCAGTAACAAAACCACCCCTAACTTGAAGGAAGGTGACGTGGTTGTAGTCGCCGATCCGGTTTTGCCCAGAGGTATTTGGCCCCTTGGTCGTATTGTAAAAACTTACCCAGGGCAAGACCGGATTGTTCGAGTTGCTGAAGTCGCCACCAGGGGTGGTATTCTAAAAAGGCCAGCACGAAAATTAATATTAATTGAAGCCAACCAGTCAGTCGCCACGCCATAGTAGTGCTCTGCACCAGGGGTCAGGATGTTGGCGACTGGCTGGCTGGATGGAATACATAGGTATAAAAAGTGAAGTTGGAGGTAGTGTCAGTATTGTCAAGGCAACCGAGCGTGTTATCGGCTTATGTATAAATTTGGGAAAAAATATATATACTTTGGAGACAATAGAGCTGGTTTCCTTTTAGTCCACTTCGTCGTCAGGTAACACTTGTTATAGATTTTAAACGTGGTTTATGGCACTTTTCTAGTAATATTAAGCGGAAATATAAACTTCTTTTTGAACCAGGAGTGTCTCAACATACTTCATATTCTGCTATGAGTGTGTTACGCGATAATGAGGGGACAGGTTTGCAGGCTCAGGAGCGTGATGAACTTGCCCAATTACTCATGGATTTTCAAGATGTGTTTGATCCAGTTGGGGAACCTACACCGTATGTAGCGCATCACATTGACACTGGGAACCATGCACCGGTTGTGACACCTCCCTACCGCCTAACACCTGCAAAGAAGGAGATTATGCAACAAGAGCTCAACAAGATGTTAGCTGAAGATATAGTTGAAGACTGTGAATCGGCTTGGGGAGCTCCAGCTTTGCTTGTGCCTAAACGTGATGGTACATTCCGTTTTTGCGTTGATTATAGAAAATTAAATTCAATAACAAAGACTGATGCTTATCCGATGCCACGTATTGATGAGTTGTTACAATCTACAAAGAGAGGGCAGTGTCATATGACAACAATTGATTTGCGTTCTGGTTATTGGCAAGTTTCTGTTGAGGAAAAGGATAGAGACAAAACAGCATTTATTACACCATTTGGCACTTACCGATTCAAGAGGATGCCTTTTGGTTTGAAAAATGGACCTGCCACCTTTCAACGTTTGATTGATAGAATGCGTTCCAGCTCAGCATTTAAAGATGTTATTATCTTAGGGTATTTAGACGATTTGTTAATTATCTCTGAAGGGGGTTTTTCTAAGCATTTGGAGGATCTCCAGATAGTTTTTGAGCAACTGAGGAAATTCAAGTTGCGTGCAAACCGTGAAAAATGTGTATTTGTAAGAGAGTCGGTGAAATATTTAGGTCATGTGATATCTCAAGATGGAGTCTCAGCTGATGATGAAAAAATTCGTGCTATTTTAGATATGGAACCACCTTCATCACTGAAACATCTTAGGACATTTGTCCAGACATGCTCATGGTTCAGAAAATTCATTCCAGGTTTTTCTCAAGTAGCTGAACCGCTTACAGGATTAACTAGGAAGAACCAGACTTGGTTATGGGGACCAGAACAGGTTGAAGCTTTCAATAATTTGAAGAAGCTCCTGACGTCAGCACCTGTACTCATCCAGGCAGATTATTCAAAGCCATTCATCCTGCGCACTGATGCAAGCAATTATGCATTGGGAGCAGTATTGTTACAGGGTGAGAAGAATGAAGAGCGACCAATTGAATTTGCCAGCCGTCTATTGTCTGCAGCAGAACGTAATTATTCAACAACAGAGCGGGAAGCTCTAGCAGTTGTTTGGGCTGCCGACCGTTTTAGAGGTTATATTGATGGTCACCCTGTGGTTGTAGGAAGCGACCACCAACCATTAAAATGGCTGTTATCTGTAAAGTCGCCATCAGGTCGTTTGGTGCGATGGGCACTAAAATTACAGGCTTATAATATTATATTTGAATATACTCCTGGAAAGATTAATGTTGTGGCTGATGCACTTAGCCGCCCTGTCTGCACTGAGGAGTCGCGTGAATCGTGTGGAATATGTACTGTCATTGTGGATTTGCCTACTCGCGATCTTACAGAACTGCGTGCAGCACAGAAAGCTGACCCGGAAGTGAATAAAATAATAATAGAGTTAGAAGATACAGAGGAGATTGCCGCTCGTCGTTGGACTGAACGTGGTTACCTTATGGAACGTGGTGTTCTCTACCGTTATAACCCAGATACGGACAACGAGTCAGCGCAATTGGTAATACCTGTAAGCATTCGAAATGAAGTTCTACGTGAGTGTCACGACTCACCGGTTGCTGGTCATCCTGGAATTGAGAGGACATACCAGAGAATCGCCCAGAGTTACTTTTTCCCTGGTATGAGAAGAATTATTACTGAATATGTTAAATCTTGTTCTACGTGTCAACGTTATAAAGCATCGAATGAGAAGCCCCAGGGTCTCCTTCAAACTCCAATACTACATCAACGTGGTGAGGTGTTAGCAGTTGACTTATTTGGCCCATTACCAGAAGGTGAAAAAGGGGAAAAATGGATTTTATTAGTCGAAGACACAGCAACGCGATGGGTAGAACTGTATGCTCTTAAAGAGGCAACGTCGGTAGCTTGCGCTAAAACGTTGATAGAGGAATACTTTATGCGTTTTGGACTACCTCGACGCATCATATCGGACAATGGTGTCCAATTTATTTCTGCAGTTATGCAAAAGTGTATGTATATACTGGACATTACACAGGAGTTGATTCCCGTTTACCATCCACAAGCCAACTCTGCAGAAAGGAAGAATAGGGACTTGAAGACCCATTTATCAATACTAGTTGGTACTGATCATCCTTCTTGGCCAAGTAAACTACCGGTTGTACGTTTTAGTATGAATAGTGCAGTTTGTGAAACGACAGGCGTTACACCCGCGTACCTGACGTTTGCACGGGAATTGAGGTCACCGTTAGAAGTGTACAATGATCCAAGAACTGTTTTAAACAAACAGAACTTTGTACCACAGATAACTCCCTATCTTAAGAGATTCTTGAATTCAATGACTGAAGTACGTGACAGAGTAGAAAAGAAACAAGATAGGAGGAAATTGTATGGAGATAGATCAAGAAGAGTTGGAGAAGATTTTCAAGAAGGGGATAGAGTTTTACTGAAATTTCACCAGCTGAGCGACGCTAGCAAGGCTAAAACGGCGAAATTTTTTCCTAAAAGAGATGGACCTTATTTGGTTAAAAAGAAAGTAAGTCCAACCACTTATCTTATCACATCCATTGAAGATCCTGGTGAAGTATTGGGCAAGTTCCATGCTGGTGAGCTTACCTTATTTCAAGGTCGTGAGGACGAATGTGCTCAACCACTCGTCCCTAAGAAAAAACGAGGTCGCCCGCGTGTGCAGCCTAAGCCAGGGGGAGTTGAACAGCTAGACCAGGATCGAGGTCGTAATCATGGTCTAGAGGGGGAGTATGTAGCACGGCAACCCTGTGCGACTAGTCCACTTAATAATAGTGTCGCTATCTATGCGCCACCCGCGTTTCCGCCGGATACAGTTGGCAACCTTAAAAAAGACCCGTGTGCACCGCGACGCGTCTCGAAGCGTGTGAGGAAGCCGCCGGCCATATTTGATTGTTAATATAGTTGTTCTTAAAGTTTGATTCATAATTAAAAGTGTCTGTGCAATTTAATAAATAGGTGTGAACAAAGTTAAAATAAGTTTCATTCCAATACCTACAAGTGATACGAGGCCCTTAACCCATGCCCGTCGGCTAAAATAGTTAATAATTTTACTAATACAATAGGCTAGCTAGTTGACAGTGCTAAAAATAAATGACCAAACACTAACCACTACTAAAAACACATGGAAACATCAAATATGTTGTACATTTAATGCATTTTAATTACCAGTAGAACCACTAAGAGTAGATCATTTGATTTTGTGAAACAATAACTATATGTATGTTAATATTTTCAAGATATTTGGATGGAACAATTTTTCTGTTATTACTAATGATAAATTCTTATTTAAAAAACAGTTATTCCTCGTCACATATTCTCTAGTTTAACATATATTTTTTATGTCTTGCAACAAAGAATGACGAGAAAAACTTAATCTAGAATAATTTCTCGGATATTGTCGCCCATTCAATTTGGGCATAGCAACAACTGATGCGCATACGCATACCCAAAAATGGCCTCTACTTTCACATATATTCGTTATGTACAAGGTTTATTACATTGATAGCAAAATATATTTTATTTTAATTATCAATTTATGTCGATAGGTATTATACCATTTTTTTTTTTCATTATTTGGTAACTAATTATTTTCGTTCTCTATTAGACTTGGCCCGCGGTTTCTCCTCCCCTGCTCAAATCCCTACTAATATTATTAATGCGAAAGTCAGTTTGTTAGTTACCTACTTCTAATTGAATTAATTTTTCACCGACTTCGAAAAAGGATGAGGCTAACAATTCATCGGAATCTTTATTTTTTATGTTCCCCGATTACTCGAAGACGCTTGGATCGATTTGGAAAATATTATTTTTTAAAGGATATACTTTACAGGTCCCATAGTCGTCAGGTCAGGATCTGATGATGAGATCTTGGGTAAATTGGGGGAAGTCTTCAAATTTTATAGGCACTTATAATGGTTTTCATATACTTTCTAAAGCTATTCAGATATTTACGTCTGGTAGTCATCATCTTAAGTTGCTGAGCTGATGATGGAAGCTACAACTTCATAACGGTTAGGAGTTAGGGGATAACTCTCGGACCTTTTAGACTATTAGTTGTATTCTTTGATGTGATGAAGTAGTGATGTGCTTATCCTGGGTCAGTGATAAAACATAAGAAACTAAAAATTTAAAAATAAAAAACTTTCAACTACAATCGGACAGTTTTGAAGTCAGCGAAAAAATCTGCTGACTTTCTATACAGTCAGAAGGCGGTTCTATTTTTTTTTTATACAACAATGTCGGCATACAAGCATACGGCCCGCCTGATGGTAAGCGGTTACCGTAGCCTATGGACGCTAGCGACACCCGGGACAGAGACCATATACTAATCCGCGCCCCGGGTACCACTCGCGCATTGCCGACCCTTCCCCCCACCCCGATGAGCTCTGGCGACCTTACTCACGCGCAGGAACACAACATAGTTATTTGGCTGCGGTATTCTGTAAGGTGGAGGTACTTCCCCAGTCGAGCTGCTCTGCAAGCGAAAAATCGCTATGCTCTACCTCTATTTTCCTTGAAGGTTTGGCTACTCATGTTGAAAATATATCGCTAAGCAAGAGAGTCAGTTCTCTTGTAGGCGTTATGTGCTTACCTTTATTCACATCATCACTGGCCACGATGAAATTGTGGTCAAATACAGGTTTATACATTAGATAATATATCTGTCTAGATTGTGTTGCGCTGCAATCACAACAAAAAAAACAAGGCCGCATTTGTCTACTGTTTGACAAGCATGCTGCGTCACTCAGGCATGCCGAGTGATACCAGTTCTTGAATATTTCCCATAAAAGTAGGGAAACAATAATATTGTGAAGTATATTCGGCACAGAATTTGACAGAACACGAGTTTATAGCACAATTACAGTGTCACCACTGAGCGGGCGGAACAAGCTTATCAGCCAACAGATAGTTGATATTTTTTTTGGCATTTTACCAGCGAACTCTCTATCTAGACAGGTTTAATATGTAAGGTTTATACATAGTAAAAAATATAATAAATGTTTCTACGCACACATCCATACAAACTTAGGGAAGTAGGCATGTTACTACTTAATACGAAATGCGATATAATTAAAACAAAATATTATTTCTATCAAACCATTAATTGAATAGTAAAAAGTTTTATGTAGGTACCTAATTAATTTTAGATAACTTAAAAAGTATAAAAATAAGCCGTCGTACATAATATTCTATTATACTCGACATGATGGTGTCCAGAGCAGCAATCGTGTTAATTCTGTACTTCATCCAAGGGTCGCTGGGGCACGGTGAGTCATACTTTATTACCATTTACTTTACCAGCTGTTCCCCGCGGTTTTACTCGCGTTCCTGGAATAAAAAGTAGCCTTTAACCTTCGGGGATAATGTAGCTTCCTATTAGTGAAAGATTTTTTCTAATCGGACCAGTAACTCCGAAGATTAGCGCGTTGAAACAAATAAACTCTTCAGCTTTATAAATAACTAGCTGTTCCCCGCAGCTTCACTCGCGTTCCTGGAATAAAAAGTAGCCTTTAACCTTCGGGGATAATGTAGCTTCCTATAAGTGAAATAATTTTTCTAATCGGACCAGCAACTCCAGAGATTAGCGCGTTGAAACAAAGTCTTCAGCTTTATAAATAATAATAAATTAATCGAAGGAAGCTACATTACAGAACGTGAGTGAAACCGCGGGGAACAGCTAGTATATATATAGGGCCAAAGTAGCCTGAACTTAAATGGTTATTACAGTAAAACCTGGATAACTGGGACCTTAAGGGACCTGCAAATCTATGTCACTTAAAGAGGTATTCCACTTACCCAGTGTCTCAGATATCCAGGTATAAATAAATATCTGTCTCATTTACAGAGGGTTTCATTAATAGAGGTGAGAATAGAGGTTATTTCAGTTATAGAGCTGCGATTATTAAATAATACACAAAATATAGTCTCAGTTTAAGAGGTTAAATACTCGCTTTCTTAATTTTAGAGGTAATTATGACGATAAAAACGAAAGAACTAATCCCAGATATATAGTTTTGTTCCTCGTTGTAGTCCCACTAACAGAGATAATTCAATACTAAAGTGTCGGGATCTAAGCATGAGTTCCAGCTATGGAGATTTCTCACTAATCCAGGTGCCACTTAACTGAACCAAGTTTTAATGTTTTATCTCCACAGCTGTCCCGCAGGCTCCGATAGTGGGGGTTATAGGGGGTCAGTCTGTGGATATAGCAGATGCTCCCTACATGGCGTCTGTGCATGTCGGGAACGACTCCTGCGGAGGCTCCATCATCCACGAGCAGTTCGTGCTGACAGCGGCGCATTGTCTCAACAAGTACTTACATCTGTTACCACACTGTTTCTTCCACCATGTTATCTTCACACTATATTTTAAGAGCGTTTCATGTTTCAGCGTTTTTCAGGCTCACGCCTCGAGGATTTGTTTAATATTTAGTTTGTTTGTATATTTGTTGTAAATAATTGCAAAATTTTCATTAAATATTAAATTTAAAACGACTAATTACCTATACGTTCAACATCATAGAATCACTTCTTTGTTCGTCTGCCCGTCTGTGTGTCAAGACCTTTTTCCTCAGAAACCTGTTGATACCTATCAAGCTGAAATAAATATCAATGCTAGGGTCTACGACCCGAGTAGTAAGTCTGTGTACCCGGGAATTAAAGCGTCACAAAGCTATGGTAACCGCTTAAAATTATAACAATGAGCGCTTTCATTAGCAAAACTTTTTTTTTAAATTTACCCCTCAAAAGAAGCCTCCATGTTTGAAATTAATTTATTTACGTAACACGTCCATGTTTGGGTCACTGACTTACATATGTGTACCAAGTTTCAACTCAATCCAGTCCAATATTTTTGGACAGACAGACAGACGCACGACTTATCCTATAACGGATCTATTTCTTTTCTTTCGCGTTCCGGAACCCTGATAAATTTTAATATATCCACAGAGATTACCCCGAGTATAATGAAGACTACGTGCGCGTCGGAAGCCAAAGATATGACACTGGTGGTGAAAAATACAATATTTACAAATTTATTCTACATGAAAAATACAACAGAAAAGTTGTCTATTATGAACAATACGATGTGGCGCTCATCAAACTGTATGGAAACCTAGAATTCGGAACTTCAGTTGCTCCTATCGTATTATCCGATTCGAACCTGAAAATCAGGCCCGGGATGGTGACATATGTCTATGGATGGGACCAGAATACAGGCACAGGGGTGAGTCCATTTTTGATACAAATTTATTAGAATACTAGCTGTCCCCCGCGGTTTTACCCGCATTCCCGGGATACAAAGTAGCCTATATGTTATTCCAGGGTAAGAACTATCTATGTGCCAAGTTTCATTTAATCCGTTCAGTAGTTTTTGCATGAAAGACCAACAAACATACATACATACAAACTTTCACGTTTATAATATTAGTAGATTTTTCTTATGGTTGTTTGTTTGTAATGGATAAACTCAAAAACTACTAAACTCGTTTTTTATTCTTTAACCTATAGAAGAAAGCTACATTATCACAGAATCTA
Organism: Tethea ocularis; assembly: GCA_963555595.1. NCBI lineage: Eukaryota > Metazoa > Arthropoda > Insecta > Lepidoptera > Drepanidae > Tethea > Tethea ocularis. The sequence continues at coordinate 1,534,538 of OY741983.1, read as the reverse complement.
TATTAATTTATTTTAGCAAATAAATTTGAGATCCCTACGAAAACTTCAATAATGTAGGTATCCGAAAATAACTCTGTCTATTCTCTTTTCACGGCTAAACCACTGAACCGAACACGATGAAATTTGGCATGTAGATGGCCTATGATACGGAGATGGACATAATCAAAATCAAAATCTCATTTATTCAGTTTAGGCCCTAATAAGGCACTTATGAACGTCAACAGTTACAGTTTTACAATAGGCTCTACTACCGGTTCGGAATACACTTGAACTGAGAAGACTCCGGCAAGAAACTCAGCAAGGCGTTTTTTTTTGGTGGATCTTTTTTTTTTAAATTTATATTTACTACTATTCATCTGAGGAACGCGGGGAACAGCTAGTGGTGAAATAAAGAAAATCACATACATAACATGAACCGTAAAAATATTTATCTCCTTTCGGCAGTCATGTAAAAAGTAATAATTTTATTTCCAGATAGATTCAGTGGAATTACGTAAAGCTTCAGTAACGGTAGCTTCCCTCTCTACATGCATGTGGCATCTGAAAATGTGGATTTCTGACCTGAATATCTGTGCGTCCCAAGTTGGCGGAGGAGCATGTAGAGTAAGTATCGAAAACTAGCTCAGTTAAGGGGGAACGTTCGGTTGGAGCGCGAAATTCAAATTTTATCACGTTTTTTGCAAATGACAGCTCAGTTATAGGTCGTATGTTATCAAGATGTTATTTGCGAGAAGAATGGAAGTATATTTACTGATTAATAACAAAAGAAATCATCAATATATTCTTCCAAGGTATATTAGTAACATTTTCATGAAATAGTGGTATATGTCAGTCATAAACCGAACCGCTCCAACCGAACGTTTACCCTTAAGAGGAGGCTCTCCGCGAATGTCTCCGTCCCTTACTAAACTGACGGAGACAAGCGAGACAGGAGACGCGCAATTTTAGTAAAAAGACGATTTTATCTTAATTAAAAAAAAACTAAGCCTGTTTTTTAAAAAAGTAAGAAAACAATTCCCTTTCTAAAGGATTTCAGATTTTCAAGTTATTTGGATGGCCCAAATAAGAGAAAAATGCATTCTTAGTTTTAAAAAGGGACATATTCACGTTTTTTTTTGACATTATTAATGAAAAGAAACACAATCTCACCGTGGTCAGTGATGATGTGGCCGATGGTCGTAAGCACACAAAGCCTAGAAGGGAACTGGCTCTCAAGTGCAGCTGTCGAAACACACCGGTAGGTGCTTGGTCACAGATTTTCAACATGATGGTGGTAGCCAGCCAGGCGGGTATTACCTCAAACTACCCTACCACCGTGCTATGGTTTCCTCACGATGTTTTCCTTTAGCTAGTGTTGCTCTTTTTAACCAACTTTAAAAAAGGAGAAGGTTTTCTTATGTATGTTCTTCTTTTTCTATGTATTTTCACCGATATCTCTGCCAATTGTCGACCGATTTTTAATGAATATATTTTTTTTCGATATTTCAGTACGACAGTGGCGGACCTTTAGTCGCTGATGGCCGACAGATTGGAATCGTGTCAGGAAGCGCTAATCCTTGCGGGTTTGCACCCGGTGTATATGTGAATGTAGCCGCTCACACAAAATGGATTCATGAACAACTTATAAACTATTCAGATTTTGTTTAAAAATAACGCACACATACGTAATTCCATCAATGGCTGGTTACGGCCAAGGCTTCCGTAGTAGGTACTTTTCTCAAATAATGTATGGAAATTTTAATTAATTATATTACTTATATCCAAATATTTTCCTCACACTCATTTTCTTGGCTTACAGCCGGTTTCTGAATTGAGAATTCTAGCAATAATCAGTAGAGTTTTGCTCAAATATTTGGTTTTGTGTGTTTCGCAAGTGAGAATTAGATTTCCTTCCTTTTAATAAGTTTATGTCAAATCACATAAAAAAATATTATAAATTCCAGAAACAATTACAACATTTTTTTTAGCTACCAAAGAGCACGCGACATTACTACTCATAGTTTTTTGTTTTTATGTAAATATGCCAATTGATGATTGTATGTACCTTTATGTACCTATTAATTATGCTTTTACAACAGCTAGGTACTAAAAACCATACATCGGTCTCTTATCGATACAAAATAAGGGACATTAATAATTAAAAATCAATGAATAAGTAGGTACGATCTTTTGCCATCTCGTAAAAACATTCGTTGCAGGAAATCGAGTTTGAGGAAAACCAAGAAAATGCTAAAATTATATATACCTACCTATATTAATCATATTATTGTGTGAAATAAAATATATTTGCAAACTAAACTATTGTTTATTTGTTATCCTTTTTACGTGAGACAGTTTATCTATACTAATATAATATTATAAAGAGGAAAGGTTTGATTGTTTGTTTATTTGTTTGTTTGCATTGAATAGGCTCCGAAACTACTGAACCGATTTGAAAAATTATTTCACTAATTGTTCCCGAAGGTTATGGGCTACTTTTTATCCCGGGAACGCGAGTGAAACCGCGTGGAGCAGCTAGTTAATAATAAAAATATTACTGGTGTCATTTCTTATTCCCATCCAAATGGGATCATTCATCAATGGGTAAATTTTCATAAATCATAATTAATACGTCACTGACAATACTCATTTAATTAAATAATAATAAAATCCTATTATTTCCTTACATAACTTGCTGTCGCCTGCGGGATTCCCGATATTAATTCAATGTTTTCCCAGTAGGTACTAGCTCCTATTAATCTCTCAGTATAATTATTAATAATACAGTTATGTAGTAGATACCTAAACATTTTCATTTAAGATAGGGTTGCCATCTGTCCGGGATTGCCCGGATTTGTCCTAGTTTAGAGGGCGTCCGGGCGGGGTTTCGTTTGTAGTCCGGGTTTTAAAGTTTACCGGTCGCAAAAATAATTACAAAATTAGATTTATACCAATTATTTATTTTACTAAGTTACTTTAACATGTCCGGGTATAAAGCTCCAAAATCCGGGGATTTAACACTTGTTGTCCTGGTTAGCGGATTTTAAAGATGGCAACCCTAATTTAAGATAACACCGGACAATATAAAAGGAAAGACAAGCAGTGATGTCGTATAATCGTCATCATGGTGTCCAGAGCAACAATCGTGTTATTTGTGTACTTCATCCAAGAGTCCCTAGGACAAGGTGAGTCACTCCTTATTGATATACTATTTACTCTATGCTATTGGGATTATCAAAAAATTTTGGATACGTTTTTTTTAATTTTACCAAATCAATAAAAAAATACTAAGATAAGGCACATCAAAGTCCAGGAGCGGGGGCTTCTAACGTCATGTGTCTGTAAAAAGTGTACCAAGACGTGACGTCACGCGAAATTTTAACGCGCTGTATCGTTATTTTTTTGTTTTCGGAACTAATGAAAAAAATAAGGACTTTTTAAGGAAGAGTAGTGAAAAATATTTTTTCATCCCCACAGCAGTCCCAGAGGCCCCAATATTGAGGATCGCAGGTGGTGACACAGTGGATATAGAAGATGTCCCCTACATGGCGTCTGTGCATATCGCTGACTCGTTTTGCGGAGGCTCCATCATCCACGAGCAGTTCGTGCTGACAGCGGCGCATTGTGTCAAAAAGTAAGTCCTAATATTATATGTATGTAAGTAATAACTTAATTCTTTTGGGGGCACGGTCGTGCCCCCGCCAAGCGAGCGAAGCAAAGCGCAAGGGCACTACCTACCTTTTCTCGAAGCGCTTCGTCGTTTTTTTGAACCCTCATAACTTGGGTTTGGATTATACCAGATCAACAAAATTCTCGGGATCTGATGTCAATAGTGAACTTATTAAACATATAAAGTTTCAGTTGTATAGCTCTTATACTTTAGGTTTTATTGATATCTAAAAAACCCCAATTTCGTCACTGACTGACTCATGCATTCACTCACTCACTGATGATCATCAAAATTCTAGGGTACCTGAAGTCCTAGAAAGCTGAAATTTAGCATGTAAGCTAGTATTAGTACACAAACAACAAAAAAAATCTAAAACTTGGAACTTTCACCCCCCAACCCCTTAAACTAGGGGATGGAAGTTTGTATGAGACTTCCGCAAATTTTGATGCTAGAGGTCTGAAAATTTATATAGGCACTTCTTGTTATAAATAATAAGATACCTATTTCAGAAAGTTTCGTAAATCACCCCCCACCCTTTATATTAGGGGATGGAAGTTTGTATGAGACTTCCGCAAATTTTGATGCTAGAGATCTAAAAATTGTTATAGGGACTCCTTGTTACAAATAATAAGATACCTATTTCAGGATTTTTAGTAAATCACCCCCCACCCTTTAAATTAGGGGATGGAAGTTTGTATGGGATTTCCCATACAACTTAATTTTAAGCTAGAGATCTGAAAATTATACAAGTACCTACATAGAATTTTTACTGTAAATTAAAAAATATGGGTTTAAAAAAAGTCATCCCTCAACCCTTTAAATTAGGGGATAAGTGTAGGTATATGGGCCTTTCGTCAGGTTTCAAAATATTACTACATTGTATACAGAACTAGTAAAAGTAGGGTACTTCCCGATGTATTAGAAAGCTGAGATTTGTTATAGAGCCCAGGATTTATATATCTACAAAGAACAGAAACATTAAAAATTCTTAAACTTTTCCCTCCCACCTCCATAAAGGAGTGGGGGAGGGGGCGAATCTGTCTATAAAAATAGTAAAACTAGGTTCCTTCCTTCCTGACACATACATGTATAGTATGACACAACTTAGATGAAGCATCGGCAAAATTCGTAAAATCGATCGTTCCCGAAAAGAGTGCGCCTACAACATTAGTCGTGAGTTAAAAAATGGTCGACGAAAATGATCTTGTTGAACGTTGAATGGCGCGATAATGAATGATTTTTATTAGTTGTGTAAATCGGAAGTGAAGTGTACGAAAACGATTTGCCGATGCTAGATCTATGTTGTGTCATACTGTACATACTTACATTATTTAAACAAATTTCATGTATCTTGGAAACAGTTCGAATTAGTATAGTTAGCATGTATTTTTTCAAAATAATTTAAACAGCCGTAACATAAACTATCGGATAATCTGAAATAATTTCGTATCCGTAACCGTAACTGAAACCGGTATAATATTAATCGTATATCCGTATCCTTAATACAGATCCGGAATTTCATATCCATAACATCCCTAATAAATATTAGGAATATTATAGAGCGCCGGAATCGCAACTGAAACTATGGGTATCCAAAACCGCACATAATCGGAACTGGTATAAAATTTTCAAAAAGGGTCGAAGTCTAAATAAGACATTATTATGACAAACTAGCTGTCCCCCGCGGTTTCACCCGCGTTCCCGGGATAAAAAATAGCCTATATGTTATTCCAGGATATGATCTATCTATGTGCCAAGTCTCATCCAAATCCGTTCGTTAGTTTTTACGTGAAACAGCAACAAAGATAGGGTCCATACAAGCCGATTCCCATCGGCTTACCTTTTAGGAATTCCAGTCCCATATTTTCATCATTTTGTAGCCACTTTTATCATGCTTAAAATACACTGTAATTATAATATTACAGGTGTTTTTTGAATGGGTTACCCTCGCCATAATTTCACCCCTCGCCACTGGTACATACATATTCACAAACAATCCTCAATATAATCATGTTCCCTTCCAGAGTGCCCCGTTCTTCAGACTACGTGCGTGTTGGAAGCCGAAAACGCAACGAAGGTGGTAAAAAGTACTCCATCGCGAAATACATCCCGCATGAACGATATAAGAAAGACAGTCATAAAAGACGCAATTATGATTTGGGGCTTCTAAAGTTGTCAAGGCATCTGACCTTTGGCACTACAGTCGCTCCAATCAAACTGGAGTATAGGAATGTCAAAATGTACCCAGGATTAAAGGCATATGTCTCTGGATGGGGACGTACAGCGGTGAGTGATTTCTATCGTCATCCTACTTAGATTATAAATGCGAAAGTTTGTGAGTATGGATGTTTGTTACTCTTTCACGCAAAAACTACTGAACGGATTTGGATGAAATTTGGAATACCGATAGTTTATTACCTGGATTAACACATAGGATACTTTTTATCCCGGATAAACATAAGATCCCTTGGGAGTGCGGGTAAAACCGCGGGGCGGAAGCTAGTCGTTTATAATTTTAAAAAGGGGCATATTCACAATTTTTTTCTGACGTAACTAATGAAAAATTCAAATTTATGAAAATAATATTCCTTGTTATATCCACTAGTATTCTACTAATAATAAACGTGAAAGTTTGTGTGTGTATGATTGTTACTTCTTCACGCTTAAACGGCTGGAGCAATTTTGATAAAATTTTGTATGGAGATAGCCGACACCCTGGATTAACACTCACATAGTTTACTTTTTATCCCTCGGGAACGCGAACGAAACTGCGGGGCGGAAACTAATTTATCATTATTATGTGTTTTCAGCCAGAAATGCGTACGCGCACATTACATCAGGTATCGGTATCGATAGCCAAACTCTCCACGTGCATCAATTACTATGGCAACAAACGGTTGACACACAAAAATATCTGCGCATCAAATTATGGAGCAGGAGCTTGCAGTGTAAGTCAATTGAAGAAATGGCGAACAAAAGCGGACACTTGTCCCACAGATTAATGAATATAGTACTAAAGTACAGATAGGTATCGAAGGAACAAATCCAAGGAACGCTTATACGCTTGACAAACGTCAAAATACTTATTTTTTTTATTAAAATTAAAACGTAGCGTTCCACCGACTTGTATGGTCGATACCATAGCGTGACTTGTCCACTCTGAACGTTTTTTTTTATGGTTTCGTACTCTCTAAGCCCACATCTAAGTATATATATACCCTTAGAATATTTTGCTTCAAAAGTGGTTTAAACCAATAACCAATAACATAAGTCTGATTTCGTGCAAGTTAACGTGCAGCTAAACAAATATAACAATCAAATTATGTTTTTTTTTGCTCTAGTGTAAAAAAACAAGTAATGGGACAAGTCCGCTTTTGTGGCCAGCTCAATACTAATAATAAAGCTGAAGAGTTTGTTTGTTTGAACGCGCTAATATTCGGAGTAACTGGTCCAATTTGAAAAAAAAACACTAATAATGTGGCTACTTTTTATCCCGGGAACGCTAGCTAGGACAAACATTGTGTGGAACAAGTCTGTTCTTGAGTCTGGGTATTATTAACATTATCTTTTTAATATGTATTTACAAAAAATGGGATCATAGTACAAGCTCTGCTTAGTTTGGGATCAGATAACCGTGTGTGAACAATGTCTCAGAGATTTAGACTAATATTTTTTTTTCAAATCTGACTTGTAACATAATGTTCTTTTCCAGGGTGATAGTGGTGGACCCCTCGTCGTCGGAGGCCGACAGGTTGCAGTCTACTCAGCAGGAAAAACTGAAAGATGTGGCTATGCTCCTGGCATTTATGTAAATGTAACCGCCCACATGGACTGGATTCAGTACAAACTCTTTTGGAATTCTATTTAAATATACGTATAAATAAAAAAAAATAGGCAAAAGCTTTTTTATTAATCTCCATCATCAGACCAGTTCGATATCACCATATTATTGAATAGGGGATATGCATTCTTTTTTTGCTTTATTAAAAGATCATTCATTTATGAAGCAGTAGGAAAAAAAAACTTCGGATATCTGAAAAAATAACCAAAATATAAACCATCAAAGTTTTTTTTTACTATGTATAGGCCTGTGTTTGACCACAATCTCACCGTGGTCGGTGATGATGTGGCCGATGGTGGTAAGCACACAAAGTCTAGAAAGGAACTGGCTCTCAAGTGCAGCGGTCGGAACACACCGAAAGGTGCTTGGCGACAGATTTATTCGGATAAACAGATTTATTAGTCATATAATATTTAAGCTTATTATAGGTCAGAGGGATAAATAAAGTATAGTACCTACCCTGTTGACCGAGCTTTGCTCGATTTTTTTTTAAGTCTTTTTCTCAAAATGAAACCTAGCTAGATCAATTTATCTCCCCCGAAACCCGCTGCATACTAAATTTCATGAAAATCGTTGGAGCCCGGCTGAGAGCCCTCTGCGCTCGCCGATTTGTCCGGTAAGGTTGTTGCAGCCATCTGAGACTACCAACCTAGTCCTTTAAAAAAAATCGTTGGAGCCGTTTCCGAGCAACTCTATCTATATGCCAAGTTTCATCCAAATCCCGTTCATTAGTTTTTACGTGAAAGAGCAACAAACATACATAAATACTCACAAACTTTCGCATTTATAATGTTAGTAAAATTAGTAGGATATCAATATATTTTCAGTGGAAAAACGTCCTTGAAAATAACGAGCTATTATTTCTTATATCACTAACTGCCATGTTGGTACGGTCGGCCAAGAAAGTGGTGCGCCACCCTAAGGTTGAATGTCGCTTGCAGATTCATAGGTGCTAATGATTAGTTACGCTTGCATTTTGTTTATGACTAGGAAACTAAATCAAAGTCGTACATAGGTACAATGAGTATTGATTTAATTAAAATGTTTATAATCATTAAATATGTTATCTTATTAACTTTGAATGTCGATAAAGTTTAAATTGTCGAAATTAACTATTAGAAGTGGCCTTCAGATAAGGGAGAACTAATTAAAAATATTTTATACTCATTAATTACAATAGATTGTATGTTATTTTTAAATATTACTACCTACACCACAGATCCAGCTAAACACTGCGGCACCTTTTGCGGTTGTAACAAAAATGTGTAGCTTGATCGGTAGCCGTGTGTACTGTGTAAATATTAGCTCTGTTTATAATTTCGCCGTGTCCGTCCGTCTGTATGTAACAGCTATTTTACTTGCCTATGTAACTCAAATTTAGCATACATGAACCTATATAGTTACCATAAGAAAAAAATTATGAAAACAAATATAGGCCAGTAGATAGGTAACCTCCGAAACATGACTGAACCACAGAGTAATCAAATAATACTACGTACAAACTGAACTGAAAACAGCCTCGTAACTGTTTTTTTTCCTCACTTATCCACTAGTGGAGTATCGTTGAATAGGTTTTATCTACTCTCATATCGTAAAGTTCTAATTATGAAATCAAAAACAGTACTTTAAGGGTATACCTTCGGTTGGAGCGCGAAAGTCAAATTTTATCAAGTCTTTTGCTAATTGCAGCTCAGTTATAGGTCGTAAGTTATTTAACATGTTATTTGCGAGAAGAATGGTAGTATATTTACTGATTGGTAACAAAAGAAATCATCAACATATTCCTGCAAGGTATATTAGTAACATTTTCATGAAATAGTCGTATATGTCAGTAATATACCTTGGAGGATTTTTTTTTTTTTTTTGAAAGGACTAAAGTTGGTAGCCTCTGATGGCTGCTCCAACCTTACCGGACAATCGGCGAGCGCAGAGAGCTCTCAGCCGGGTAACATTTAGGTAACCACGCCTGAGGGCACCCCCGAGTAGGGTACGAACCTCGGCTCAGGGCGTTACCGGGGGAAGGGGAGGACTTTGTACGAGTTACGACTAATTGGGGGCGGTCGGATTACTAATGGCAGCTCGGGCTGCTTGAACGGGACGAGACTGAGTGGGACGTCGCGGCGGGCCTTGGAGGAATATCCCCCTTAATGGCCCACTTTATGCACACCCGTCAATAATGAAATTAAAAAATTATATTATAGTACAGTTTTCTTCCCAAGATAATGCTATAAAATAACTTTTTTACATTAAAGTACAAGTATTTGGACATGTCTGGCCACTTATAATGTTTTTTGGGTTTTAATACTTCAATTACTGTCAGTCAACTTGTCAAACAAAATAATAAAGAAAAAAAAATTATCAGTGGCCAGACATCAGGACTAAACAATTATAATTTTAGATGCAAATTTACTTTGTCTGTGTCGCGTATGCGGTAGAGATCTCAACTTAGGAGTTTTTCCCCACACGGATTTGGGCGCCATGATGATTATTTTTTGTTTATTTTATTGATTTTTTTGCATACAAATATTTTATTTTGGCCAAAAATTATAGAAAAATAGCATTGATACTAAGGTGAAATAAACTTGGATCTGAAATTATGGAGGCGGCAATGGAAATGACGAATAATCGATACCCGTAAGTCATGAAAACCTACGACAAAATATTATCGATTTTTTACCTTTAAATTACATTATTATATGAGTTTAGATAAAGTACTGTATGATACTGCACATAACTATTTCGGTATTATTTACTACATACGAGATTTAAAAGGTTAAAGTGGCCTAGTTCCTAATGTCAATATAATTTAACTTATTACGGAACCCTAACGGCATAATGCATGGTCTTACATTATAGTTAGATATAGGAAAAATAATAGCCCTATTTTACGATATATTTATCGTTCGTTATCAAATAAATAATAAGTTGTATTTTTTTTAGATTTTTTTCCGAATTAATTTTAGATCAGTATAAATATAACAGACGTCAACATTCCTTGCAATCAATCGGCATGATGGTGTCCAGAGCAATCGTGTTACTTGTGTACTTCATCCAAGGGTCGCTGGGACACGGTACGTCTTTATTACCTTTATACAACACTAGCTGTTCCGCGCAGTTTCACTCGCGTTCCGGAATAAAAGTAGCCTTCCTTCGGGAATAATGTAGCTTCCTATTACTGAAATAATTTTTCAAATCGGTTCAGTAGTGTTGGAATCGAGCACTAGAGGCGCAGCGGGAACTTATCAGGAGCATACCGAAAAAATTATAGTCCTTCCTGGTCTGGCTATTCTTGCGCCCCCCCCCCCCTTCTCCCGCCAACAAAAGGGATTTTAAGCCATTATAGCCATTTTATCTTTAGACTTGAGAATTTATTTATTTATTTAGACTCGAGATAGCAGGACTCGCTCATGAGCGACCGGAAATAAAGGTGGGCCTGGCGCCTCTTTACATCTGGCGCCCTGGGCGATCGCCCTACCGCGCCCTACCCTAACGCCGATACTGCTTATTTGTACGGACAAATCGTCAAGGGCAAAGGCGTTAGTGATTCTCTTAAAATTAAAATTGTATTTCCACAGCAGTCCCGCAGTCCCCAATAGTGGGGATCATAGAAGGTCACACAGTGGATATAGAAGATGTGCCGTACATGGCGTATGTGCGTACATATGTTTATATGAACAACAAACGGTATTCCATCGGTTGTGGAGGCTCCATCATCAGTGAGCAGTTCGTGTTGACCGCGGCGCATTGTATCAAGTAAGATTTATTTATTTATTTATTACAAAAAATCAAGTTATACCGTGGTTTAATAAACTTAAGTTTAAGTCGATGATAGCTCAGTGGTAGTGACGTCGGATGCCGCGACGAAGGTCGTGGGTTCGAATCCTACAATGAGCTTGAGCTTTCGGTGAAGGAAAACATCGTGAGGTAACCATAGCACGGTGGTAGGGTACTTTGTAGTACCCGCCTGGCTGGCTACCACCCTTAAGTTGAAAATTTGTCGCCAAGCACCTACCGGTGTGTTCCGGCAATGGCACTTGAGAGCCAGTTTGCCTTCTCGGCATTTTAACAGATCAGCAACACATTGGTAATATCTCTGATATTGCAAATGGCAATAGGCGACGGTAACCACTTACCATCAGGTGGGCTGTATTGCTTGCTACCTTAGTAGTATAAAAAAAAACTTATGGTGGTTCCGGTCGGACCGCGGAATTCAAATGTTATTACGTTGAGCTAATTGCAGTTCAGTTATATGTTTGCGACAAGAATGGTAGTATATTTACTGATTAATTACAAAAGAAGGTATCAGGAGGTTCGGAACCCTAAAACAGTAATTATTTAATTTTACTAGATATCAATCTGACGATGCTTACGTGCGCGTAGGCAGCAGTAGAAGCGACTATGGTGGTAAAAAGTATGGAATATCAAAATACATCTGGCCTGAACGGTACGAAAACGACTCATCTGACGACTATGACTTGGGGCTCCTCAAGTTGTCCACCCTTCTGACTTTTGACTCTTCAGTAGCTCCAATCATACTAGCTGATTCGAATCTCGAGATTCACCCAGGGATGAAGGCCGTTGTATCTGGATGGGGACGCACAGGGGTGAGTAGGTATTTATTATATTGGAACGCATCCCTAAGGCTATGGTCTCCTATTTTATGCCAAACGTGGCGTCTGATGTTAGCGTCAACGTTTAATTCCGTTCCGATCGACGTCTGAATGCAACGCACAGCGTCGGCGGTCAATACATCCGCAGCAGAGAATGGCGTTTTAGTCGCTGCTCGCGAGCGGTCGCGTACGGTAGTGGTTTTGCAATCATGGATGTTCTAAAACTTTTAATGGTGTATTTGATACTGGAAGGAGAGGCACAAGACGACCGTATAAGGAGAAAATTACGACCAACATTGATACTTATAAATATTGTTTTTATGATTTTTGTCACTTTTATCATACACTGCATTAAAAGATTTAACTGCTTCTATTAACAATTCGTCTTTTTCTTTATTAAACCTCATCATTTTGTATGACGCGAGAGACGACTTTCACGCTGCAATTGTTCGAAATGACTAGAGACGCGACGCACAGCGTTTAGATGCTGCGTACGGCGTCAAGACGCCAACGTCGACGTGTGAAAGAGACCACAATAGTACATTTCTATAGTAAACATTGTGTTGTGACGCAGCGTACGACCTAATGGGACGCAGCTTACAGCATGAAATAGGAGACCATAGCCTAAGGCGCGACGCTAGTGCCCACTAGAAAAAACTTGCCTGCCTACTCTCTTAACTTTTGTCTGTGGTCTTGTTATGTGCGATCCTAAATACTTTGCTTTATTATAATTAGTAATTCATTCAAGTCCCTCGTTTTATTTATAGTAATATATACATAATTCCTACAACTATATTGAGGTGATGAGACATCATATGTTAAATATACCTAAAGAATTGTGGAAGAATATGTTGATGATTTCTTTTGTTATTAATCAGTAAATATACTTCCATTCTTCTCGCAAATAACATCTTGATAACATACGACCTATAACTGAGCTGTAATTTGCAAAAAACGTGATAAAATTTGAATTTCGCGCTCCAACCGAACGTTCCCCCTTAAGACACCTTTCAAACAAAAAAAACTTAATCAAAATCGGTTCATCCGTTCAGGAGCTATGATGCCACAGACAGCTACAGACTTATAACATATTTTTCGTCTTGGGTTACAAATAGGTGTTTAAAAAACAATATTTGCATACATACCATTTCAGGCGAAAACCCTAGTTTTTTTTTATATACCTATATATTTGGATGATAACAGGAAATACTTGAAAAGGTTTTGTTCAAAATGCAAGACTATGATCGATTCTGGGCATTATACCTATTACCTGAACTCGCGGAGACGGCCTGATCCCATTGGGAAGGCGGGTAAACCCGCCGGGCGGAAATAACTTTATTATAATTATTGTATGTTTTCAGTTTCACCCGAATGTAAATACGAATGAATTACACCAGGTGTCAGTATCGGTGGCCACGCCGGGTTACTGCATGTCACAAGACAAAAAATGGATATCGACCAAAATTATGTGTGTCTCAGAAGTTGCCGGAGGAACTAGCAATGTTAGTTGGTATTTTATTATAAACGACAAAAATTGATAGCGCGGTGGTTTCCTCACACACCCCAACATTTACTTTGTTGGTGATTCTTGAGCTTTCGGTGAAGGAAAACATCGTGAGGGAACCATAGCACGGTAGGATACTTTGTTAAAGGGTACAAGTTGAAAATCTGTCGCCAAGCACCTACCTGTATGTTCCGGCAATTGCACTTGAGAGCCAGTTGCCTTCTCGGCGTTGTAACACCTCTGGTATTGTAAATGGCGATAGGCGACGGTAACCACTTACCATCAGGTGGGCCGTATGCTTGCTTGCTACCTTAGTAGTACCAAAAACCTTTATTATAAGAATAGAATAGATTATTAGACAAGCCAGTTGTCGCAGTTGGTTAAGACACCACCTATCACGCCGCTGGTCGTGTGTTCGATTCCCATCCAGGACAAACATTTGTGTGCATGAACATGTCTGTTTGTCCTGTGTCTGGGTGTAATTATCTATATATATACAAAAAAAACTAGTAGGTATATGTAGTATATCAGTTATCTGGTTGTCCATAGTACAAGCTCTGCTTAGTTTGGGATCAGATAACCGTGTGTGAAGAATGTCCCAGGATATTATTATTATTATTTTCTAAGTAAGTGTTGTGTTCCCAGGGTGACAGTGGCGGGCCCCTCGTCGCTGAAGGCCGACAGATTGGCATCGTATCTTCAGGAAATGGAATACATGGCTTTTCACCAAGCTATTACGTGAATGTAGCCGCTCATCAAAAATGGATTCACGACAAACTTATAGAGCATGCTTAAACAATATTATAATAAATACATTTTGATTGAATAAAGAAATTATAATTGAATTAAATAAAATATTTGCAATTTCACCATGTGTTTATTTTGATAACATTTTCATCTTGGCAACATACAGGTTGATATTTGGTTACAAAATTCGTCTTCGTGAATTTTAACACATTAACGGACTCGACTCCGCAAATATTTTGTGCGTTCTTCATCATAAGGATAAGTAGGTGTCACTTTTAAAAATATTATTTTATGGTACGAGTATGGACCTACTTCTTTAAAAGTAAGAAAAATAAACAGTATTTTCATAAATAACTCACATTTCCTTTATTTTGTCATATAACATTAGAAGAAATTGATCGTTATAAGCGACTCTGTACCAATAATACAGGCTGTTCTATAAGGCAACATTTTTTGGACCAAATTGGCCGCCCCTAAAATCTAAATAAATGGTAAATCCGCCACTGCACCTACTAGCTGTTCCCCGCAGCTTCACTCGCGTTCCCGAGATAAAAAGTAGCCTATAACCTTCAGGGATAATGTAGCTTCCCATTAGTGAAAGAATTTTTCGAATCGGACCAGTAACTCCGGAGATTAGCGCGTTCAAACAAACAAACTCTTCAGCTTTATTATTAGTAATTAATATAGATATAGATATGAAAGTTTGGATGTTTAGATGTTTGTGATCCAATCACTCGTCAACGACTAAACAGATTTGGATGAAATTTGGCACATAGATCATACACTAGAACAACATATAGGATACTTGTTATCCCAATTTATACAAGTATCAAGCTTTCCCTGATAAATTTATCTCTATACCTACGCTGAAACTGCACAGTCGATTCCAAAATCACCCTTATTCCACTAAAGCGAGAGTTCAATGTAAAGTGTCGTCACCAAGATGCACGTAGGAAAAATAAAACTCAAAACTAGCAAAATGAATGGCACATTTATATTTAATTAATATTATTCATTTTTATACTTACACCTTTCTTGTAATTATATCATTTTATTCTATGCATTTGAACAGATATGATTTGTTGTAAAAAAGAAACGAATACCAAATGCTCTATGATACAGTGTCAGGCTGCTGGTGCTGCCATGTCAAAAAAAAAGAAAGAAAAATAACAAAAAAGCCTCAATTTGTACATAATCTCCAGGATGTATGTAACAGAACTTTGACGACCAGTGCCTTATTTTGGACCATTAAAAATGAGCATCAAATATTGCGAAATAAATTACCGAGTACGCGTACGGATTTTAAAAAAATCTTAAAAATAGACATTACGAAGTACGCATAGACAACAAATTATAGATAATTAATTATTATTATAAAAAAACTTAAGGTTTAACACTAAATGGAAGAGAAAAATTAACCAAACTAAACTAGAAAAGGGAGTTCTGAAAGTGTCGCTTAAAACTAGGGTAAGAATACTAAATCAAATAATGTTTTCAACTGATTATGTGTGATATATAAATGTATGTAGTTACAATCGCCCGCGCCCGATGCGAGCGATTACGTATTATTATTAATTTTGCTAGCCCTTCTAATATAACTCATATAATTAACTAACTATATAGCCTATTGGGCGTCGGCCATCTGACAGCGGAGGTCACTGATAGCTAGCTAGGTAACTTTGTTTTTCCACATGAAATTTTCAAAATAAGTTCCCAGAAACAAAAGCGTTTAAATGCCGTCACACGGTTGTCCACTATAAAGGGAAATCTATTAAGGGTAAACGTTCGGTTGGAGCGCGAAATTCAAATTTTATCACGTTTTTTGTAAATTGCAGCTCAGTTATAGGTCGTATGTTATCAAGATGTTATTTGCGAGAAGAATGGTAGTATATTTACTGATTAATAACAAAAGAAATCATCAACATATTCCTCCAAGGTATATGACTGACATATACGACTATTTCATGAAAATGTTACTTCCATTCTTCTCGCAAATAACATCTTGATAACATACGACCTATAACTGAGCTGTAATTTGCAAAAAACGTGATAAAATTTGAATTTCGCGCTCCAACAGACTCCTCCACCTTAAAGCTGTATTAAATGGTGGCGACGCCCAACAGGATATAAATATGCTATATTTTTTGCTAGCAACCAACAGATGCCAAATAAATAATATATATTTTTTATACAAATTTTATATATCAGATTTTTTTCTATTCCCGACAAAAATACTTGGTTTAAGAATAATTCAAAATATATTTTTATGAGTTATATTAGCATGACTTTGCAATTATATAATTTATTTGAAATCTATGGTCCTTTTTCGCAACTAGTAACATCAAAATTAAATAGTACCTATTTATATAACTCAATGATACCAGTTGCGTTCAAATATTATTGAATATATGAGATATGTCTGAGGTTTTACTGATTATAATGTAAATCGTTTGATATTTGAATCAACTGATTTTATATATTTTTAATTGATTATTATTGTACTTGTTTTTGACATTTATATATATAATAACTGTGAATAAACCTCAGACCTTATACAATTGCAATTAAAAAGGAAACAAATAAACCTTAAGGCTATATAATACAGGGGATAAACCTAAATATATAAATTTGACGTCCGAATAATTTTTAACGAAAATTTCCACTCAATTTCCGACCTCATATCCCGAGTTTGGATCGAAAATTCAATGTAGATTTTCGCCAAAGAAAATCAGTTATAATTATACTATAGAAAACATAAACGGAGTCTTCTAGAGTATATAATATAACTTATTTGTTAGTGTGTCACCCAGAAACGACTAAACAATATTATACTTTACTCATTATATAAAATAACTGATCTAGTACAAATTGTAATCGTTTCAAAATATATAATGTGTATATAAAATAATGTATACAACTCAATATACAAATTCTACGAGAGCTGATGGTGCCGATTCTGTTGTTTACGAACTAAATAAATTTAATCTCACTATATCTCTTTCTAATAGTAAATATAAGAAAGGGATGCAAGATATTTTAGTCCTGTCAGTTTAGTCCGCTCACATATTTCAACGTGAATTTAAGCGCGATTTTTATTGGTCACGACTATTTACCCGTAAATTACGACGGCATGAACTAAACTGACAGCATTAAAAATTTTCTATCTTTTTTCAATAAGGTTAACATGAAAGAGAGGTGACTTGTCTAATATTAATTAAGTTCGTAAACAACAGAATCGGCACCAATATCGTGCCTATTTGATGAATATACTATTTAAAAATCGAGTTTTGTTTTTTTTTCTTTTCCCGTAGAATTTGTAGATTTATTTTGAGTTGAAAAGTACAAACTAATCATCATTAATGTCATGATTCATAGAGAAATAATAATTTAATATACATAAAAATGTCAGCCGAAATATTGTCAATAATGCAACTATATAAAAAAAAACATTAACCGATTGAGCGTTAATTTTTAAATATTTTATTTACATTCCAAAAAAAAACATTATGCATTCTGATAACTTTTGTAAGAACATCACTTGTTCTTAATTTTCGATTAATCTTGGCATATTTATTTGCTTATTTAATTAGAAAAAAATATATAAAAATCTCAAGATCATATTTGTGATTTTCTAAATAAATAATCGAATAAATTATACCGTACTTTTAAAATATATCTTATACAATTTTGTATAATCAAAGGATATATTCCATAATAATAATAATAAAACAATCATGATTTTGCAATTTGTCGCATAGCTACCAAAATAAATCTAAGAAAATTAAAAAAAATAATACTACGTACAGGTAGTAGATCAACTGGACCTAGATTTAGAAAAAAAAACATCTAAAATTGTCATAAGCAACGACATTTTCACTGGAGTTTTGGTACAAACGAAAAAAGACGTAAAACGCATATTACCTTAAGTACAATCTTAAGTTAGCAGCCATCATTTCAAAATCCACGATTCATCATGTTTCATTACAAAAAAAAAAGAAAATCTTGTCAACGCACCACATTCTAATTTTATATCAATGAAATCACATACTTGCATAAACATTATTTAAAGTTCATTTTCAAGTGCATTATTGTCAAGCATCATAAAACGATAAATTGTATTCGTTAGGATAAAACGTTTTATTTTATTGTAAATTATGAACTATTACAAGCGCATTAAGGTTCCCATTACAACGTAACATGATTTGAAGTGATTCGTGGTATCAGCGATAATTTAAAACATTATTCCAATTGGCAATTCAAATTTATTTGGACAATAAATAGGT
This sequence comes from Tethea ocularis, assembly GCA_963555595.1. Taxonomy (NCBI): domain Eukaryota; kingdom Metazoa; phylum Arthropoda; class Insecta; order Lepidoptera; family Drepanidae; genus Tethea; species Tethea ocularis. The sequence continues at coordinate 1,515,904 of OY741983.1, read as the reverse complement.
ATTTATATTCCAAAAGATTTTTGCTATTATTTATTTGTAGCAATCATATATTTTTTTATATGGCATGGCATGTAAATGAATATATATATTCCCTACTTTTATGGGAAATATTCAAGAACTGGTAACACTCAGCATGTATGAGTGACGCAGCGCGTTTGTCAAACAGTAGACAAATCTGGCCTGTTTTTTTATGTCGCGATTGCAGCTCAACACTATCTAGACAGTTCTATTATATAAGCCGCGTTACTATTAAAGACGCTTGGAACACAGCAGAGCTTCACACCGTGTATGAAGCACCCGATGCTGTATTCCTTGGAAGTAGGGTTGCCATCTCTAAAATCTGTTAACCAGAACAACATGTGTGAAAACCCCGGATTTTTGAGCTTTATACCTGGACATGTCATTTTTTTTAAAGTTACTCAGTAAATTAAAATATTGTTCAAATTGTTATAAATCTACATCTTATTTATTTTAGCGATCGGTAAACTTTAAAAAACCCCGGGCGCCCTGTAAACTAGGACAAATCCAGGGAAACCCGGACAGATGGCAACCCTACTTGGAAGTGACATTTATGATTTCTACTGGACTTGATTTCATTCTGATATAAAACGCATAAGTAACAAACGAGGAATCGGTACAGAGCGATTTAGTGGTGGCCAACTCTTCTCTCTCAAAAATGAACTCCAAACACACCTTACGACCTACGCTTATGGCAGCGACAAAAAAAAATGTTTTAAAATTGTAATTAAAATATCTTTTCTTATATATTTATTAATAACACTATAATATACCTATACATAAATGTAAATCTAGTCTAGTATTTTACAAATTCTGGATTTCTGTCTTTGGGAGTAAGACATGGTTTTTTTTTCGAAAAATCTCAAGGTTCTTTAAAGGCCGTTCTCTCATGGCGTTACGGCGTTTTATCAATGCATGTATTATAGAAAACTAGATACTATAGTTAATAATATACACACTTATGTGCTAATTAAGTCCGAACTATGACGTCACTACGCACTGCATTAAAAAAAAACTTTGTTGGTCATTAAATAATTCTTTGGGACCATTTTGCTTTTGAACCGAATTTACTTTTTCCGAGCTCGAGAGACGTCGACAAAAAAATCAGAAAAAAAGATTCTTATTTTTTTAAACCACATTCCAACTACACTCGAAGTAATTTAACAGGACCAAATAATCTCACATCCATTTCTTGTTTTTTTTTTTTTTAGAAAAAGATATCTACAGTCCCAATAGCTACCTAAAAATGAAATAATTAGGAAACATTAGAATATATTTTTAAAATAAGTTATTCTGTGAAACAGTAAAAATTAGAAATATTTTTTTAAGGGTCAAGATTACTAATTTATTTGTTGCCGTCTCGCAGGCGGTTTTTTCGGACACTGGGCTATAATTAATATAAAAAAAGTTAAAATCACTGATCCATAGCGGCTGCATGTGTCACTGTCCTATTAAAAACTAAATACAATAAAATCATGGCATCAAATTATATTTCACGACCAAGACACGTTTTTAAAAAAGAACATTCAATAAAATGTCATTTTCCGTACATATAAAATACAAAAAACAAATCCAATTTTATGGAGAAGACAATAGTCGCGTCCCACTCATCCGATCAACGGATTTATACATAAACGTGTCTTATAATGCAAACAATAAAACTCAATTTGGTAAAACATAACAATTTACCGTTTCAAAATTAAAATGCTTCAATACATACATTTAGCGAAAGTGGCGCCTCTAGCGGAAATAATGCGAGTTCTTGTTGCATAATATTCAATTTATAAAAAAAATTGAAAAGGCACTAAAAATTTGAAGAAAGTATCAAATACTGCTTTACATATTTTCGTAATTTCTTCGGTTATCTGTTTTTTGCTATTAAATTGCATTTCCAAAATAAATAATAATATTAAAGTTAATTATATAAATATAACAAGATCCCATTTATTTCGCGAATGACGCAACTTTCACCAAATGAAATGTTTACGAAACCTTATAAATTACTTGAATGACACATAGGTCACTTCAGCAACACATACGTAAATTCATCGACACATAGGTCACTTCAGCTTCATACCGGGTGTAAGTGACATAGTTAAAAACCTGAAACCATGGGTTCTGTACACCATTTTAGATCATTTAAAAAATAAATTACTACTTTGTTCGCAGTTTTTTAAGTTAGTTTTAAAAACTGCGAATAAAAGAGTATTTTTTTACGCTACATTGTAATGCCAAGTCGGCAAAAATAACCTACAGAATCTTACGATGTCACATACACCAGGTAAGTATACATAACATCAATGACACTTATATGAGTCCAATGATACATAGGTCACATCTGCAACACATAGGTCTCTTCAGCAACATACACATAACATCAGTGTCACATACGTGAGTCCAATAACACATAAGTAACTTCAGTGACACATACGTGAGCCCAATAACACATAGGTCACTTCAGCAACACATAGGTCAGTTCAGTGACACATAATTCGGCAACACATAAGTAACTTTCAGTGACACACAGGTAACTTCAGTGACAGATACCTATCTTCAGTGACACATATAGCAGTCTCCTGGACTATGTACAGTGGTAGGTAATATTAGCAGGCGGGCGCTAGGGCAGCGCGTAGATGCGGACGGGGTGTCGCTATTGTTGCGGGGGGCCTGTAGGCGGCTGGCCCGGGAGTTGACCCATGCCCTATAAACAAATAGGGGCTTTAGATAAACTAAATTAGTTTACAGCCTATCTACTATCCTACTATTATTGTAAACGTGAAAGTTTGTATTTTTTTTATACTTCTAAGGTAGCAAGCAAGCATACAGCCCACCTGATGGTAAGTGGTTAGCGCCTATCGCCTACCGTAATGTGTTGCCGACCTTTTACAACGCCGAGAAGGCAACTGGCTCTCAGTGCAATTGCCGGAACACACCGGTAGGTGCTTGGCGACATATTTTCAACTTGAGGGTGGTAGCCAGCCAGGCGGGTACTACAACGTACCCTACCACCGTGCTATGGTTTCCTTACGATGTTTTCCTTCACCGAAAGCTCAAGCTCATTGTAGGATTCGAACCCACGATCTTCGTCTAGGCATCCGACGTCACTACCACTGAGCTTTCATCGCCTTACATGTAGGTATGTTTGTTGATCTTTCAAAAAAACTACTGAACGGATTTGGATGAAACTTGTCACATAGACAGATCATACTCTGGAATAACATATAGGTTACTCTTTATCCCGGGAACGCGGGTGAAACCGCGGGACGGAATCAGTGTATAATAAAATTCCAAGATAATTCTGATTGAAGGACTCTATTCGACAAAGAACGATCTATAATTAAGGATCTCTAACAGCGGTGAAAAAGCTTTCAGTATCATATCACTTACAGGCATGGGCTGGTAGTGTTGTAGGGGGGCGGCGAGTAGTTTTGGCGCTTCTTCCGCTTTTTCTTCTTCACGACGCTTCAGGCACGCCGCTTTTGGATTTAAGTTGCGTTCTGAAAAGAAGTTGCGGTCTGACTTAGAACTAAAGACAGTATTTAGAGTTTATTTTGGCATGATGATGAATATTTAGTTCTCTTTTTCCAATCTTTTTTTTGGGGTACCAAGAGTTAACAATATTAATATTGTGTGTGTTGGGTTTGTTATGCTTATCAACTTTTACTGCGGAACCGATAAGTCAGTGACACATATGTAACTTCAGTATAACACACACGTAACTTCAATAACACACACGTAACTTCAACAACACACACTTAACTTCAGTGACGGTACCACACCGAGCGAAACTGGGGCAAGTAACTAGTTGACATTATCATTAGATATCTTTTATGAGCTATCAATGATAAGAAACTCACCTCTAACTTGCTGTTCCAAGGTCATGATGACTTCTACCGCCATGTTTAGTATGCCAAGCTTGGTCTGAGGTTTGTCACTTTTCAGATGCGTCATGCACATCCTGCCAAGCTCTTTTAGCGCCTCGTTTATATCTCTTATCCGTATCCTGTATGATAACGCTTATTAGTTGGGTGTAAGGTTTAATTTGGATTGATGTTTATGCGTGGAGGTTTCAGTCTTTAAAATATGAGTTTGATAAATATATGAAAAAAAAATGTAAAGGTGCTTTTCTCTTTGTGCCTTTGTATCTGTTCTTTCTTTTCTCTTTACTTGTGTGTGTGTGTACATAAATAAATAAATAAACATGAATCCAATGTATGTACCTGTATGAATTTCCGATGTAAATATTTTAAGACGGTCCAAACGAAACCAATAATTATTGAATGCTCTATTTATTAAAAAAACTTGTATAATATTACATATTTTAATTTGTTTTTTAGTTCAAGTGTATTCTGAACCGGTAGTAGAGTCTATTGTAAAACTGTAACTGTTGACGTTCATAAGTGCCTTATTAGGGCCTAAACTGAATAAATTAGTTTTTGATTTGATTTTGATTTGATTTGACTACCTATGTGTTTGGCCACAATCTCACCGTGGTCAGTGATGATGTGGCCGATGGTGGTAAGCACACAAAACCTAGAAGGGAACTGGCTCTCAAGTGCTGTCGGACACACCTGAAGGTGTTTGGCGACAGTGTTTGAGTGGTAGCCAACCAGACAGGTACTACAAAGTAGGCCCCGATAAGGCACTTATGAAAGTTGCAATACGGTAGTTGACTGACATATCAAATCAGCTACTTTTTAATAAATGTCAAAACGATAGTAAATATGGAATTTTGTATGAAATATTACACTATGACGTCATAGTTTTACAGCATCAAATGATCTAATCTTTGTAGTTCTACTGGTAATTAAAAATCATAAAAAGCATTAAATGAAACATATTTGATGTTTCCACGTGTTTTTAGATGTTTTATGCATTGGTTAGTGTTTGGTCATTTATTTTTGACAGTCTACTAGCCTATTGACTCTACCACTGATTCCATATACACTTCCCGCCATGATTCTTAAGTGCTAAAAGAGACAAAACGAACAGAGAGAAACTCATATCAAACTATATTTTAATGACTGAAACTGACAATTATATGAAACAAGTATGGAGTCACAGTATGTAAAACATCTGAAAATAAAATGAGATACGACGATGTATTTTCTTTTGATAAGTAAAATGGCTATAAAACCCTACGGAAAAAAGAACTAAATACTTATACAACTTAACTTAACTTATTTTACAGAAGCATACCACTTAACCACAAAGCTCCTAAATATAGAATCATAAGATTCGTATTTTTAACACCCTAACATCATTTTAGACGTATAACAAAAACTAGACGGAGTTCCACCGAATCAGTAGTTGGCCCAAATAAGCCTCGCGCACGCGGTATGTGTCAACGTATGATTATGAACATCATTAGTCCATAATCTATCTCGTGAAATTGTAAACTGTAGATACATTGTGAACTGTACCATAGTTACAATATAACGTATACATTTTCGATTGTTCATAATGTATCCATGTCAAACCGTTAAATTGTGAATATGCCTGAAACTTACTGGTAGAGTTCACAATCTGTCCGATTTCATCACTCGTAAAATTGATGCAGATTTTATTATACGTCTATGTTAGAATTATTCTTATTCTGTATGGGGGCGATGAGGCCTGCACTGACGTCCCGCTTAGGGTGTATTGTGCATTCCTCCCTGCCAGCTCTACCCAAGCTATCCTAGCTCCTTAAAGTAGCGGAGAGTGGCCTTGGGATGCTGACAAATTTGCTTATGCTATGTAAGAACCACGTTGATTGATGATACAGTATTTGGTAGCCTAGCCTAGCTATAAAGCTACAGGACGTAAGTCCTAATGTATAGTTGTCTCACTCGCACATACCTCTCCCTCGCGTTGTTAGCCTGCCGGCGTTCCTTCTCCCGCAGCGCCTTCGCGTGGGGATCCCCTTCATCATCACCCTCGTCGGCTGAAGAATAACTGTTACCGATCCTATCCTTAATATTGCGTTATTACAATTTGAACATTGGGATAAAAAATGCTATATGACCTCTGAGGATAAATTTTAACTACGTAATTTTGACCTTGCTAAACTAAACGTCAAATTGACATTTGCGCCAATCAATAGGGTAGTTGAGTGACTTATCAAATCAGCTACTTTTTAATCAATGTCAAAAGGATAGTATAAATGGAATTTTGTATGAAATATTACACTATGACGTCATAGTTTCACAGCATCAAATGATCTACTCTTTGTGATTCTACTGGTAATAAAAAATCATAATATGCATTAAATGTACAACATATTTTATGTTTCCACGTGTTTTTAAATGTTTTATGCATTGGTTAGTGTTTGGTCATTTATTGTTGACACTGTCAACTAGAGTATTTTCTCTAATATGGCAACCAAATCCTTTATGGGACTTTTTGCAAAGTTCAAGTCAGGCAATCAATGATTAAGTCGAAGACTCTGAGTGCCGCCGTTAGTGGTTCAATTGGTAATTAAAAATCGTTAATTTTTGGCTTGCGTTTTAACCTCCGACGCTAAAAGAGAGGGGTGTTATAAGTTTAACGTGTCTGTCTGTGGTATCGTAGCTCCCAAACGGTTGCACCGATTTTCATTTGTTTTTTTTTAGTGTCATAGATAATTTTATCCCGAGTGTTCTTAGTTTAGCCATGTTTCATTAAAATCTGTTCAGCCGATTAAAAATTATCACCAATTTTCTAGTAATTTTATTAGATGTTGTATACACTGATTAGTGTTTGTAATTTTTTTGTGTATTTATCATACAGAGCCCACATCGCAGGAACCTACTATTTTATACTACGTATTTAAACTGAGAGGATCACATAGCATAGACAATCTTACCTGACGAAGAAGGCGAAGGCAGCGCGCGAGAGAGAGCCGGCTGACCTCCTATACATATACTATCTCACTCTTATTCGTTGTTTTATACTTGTAATACTCTGTTCACTAGGTGATTCACTTTTTGACATTTAAGAATTCCAATGAAAAACACACCTTATTGCTGTAACATAAGGTTAATTTCTATCATCATACGATCAACCAATGATTTAAGAGATAAACCTTAACCCAATGTAATGAAGTTTAATATTCCTTTGGCATTTTTAAACGTCGAAAAGTCAATAAGCCAGTGAGATGAATAGTGCGTAGAAGGAAAACAGTAGTAATTAGAAGCGGAATAAAAAGCCGGTAAATAACAAAATTAACGGTAAATAGCATAAACTGTTATTGATCAAAAACTGGACACAAAATAATATTATTTAAGGGTGGAACACGGGTCAAATTGAATAGTTTTTTGAAGAATGCTTTCGTCTATTAGTCCTACGAAAAATATCCTATTTAATATTATAAACGTGAAAGTTTGTATGTATGTATAGTATGACACAACTTAGATGAAGCATCGGCAAAATTCGTAAAATCGATCATTCCCGAAAAGAGTGCGCCTACAACATTACCCATGTTTATTAGTACTTTAGGCGAGAATTATCTTGTTGAACGTTGAATGGCGCGATAATGAATGATTTTTATTAGTTGTGTAAATCGGAAGTGAAGTGTCATACTGTATGTATGTTTGTTGGTCTTTTACGCAAAAACTACTGAACGGATTTGGATGAAACTCGGCGCATAGATAGATCATACCCTGGAATAACATATAGGCTACTTTATATACCGGGAAAACATTAGGTCCCTCGGGAACGCGAGTGAAACCGCAGGGGACCGTTAGTTAAATTTCTAGAACCAATTATAAATGATAAAACAACGAATATGAGTCAACGCACAGTGTTAGGCTAAGATGTTCTTTAGCGCATTAGACATAAAGATCTTTATACCCAAAGCTTATGAATCAAAGCAATGATATGAGTTATTATTTGCTCATGATTTATTTACCAGATACTTTTTTTTTCTAATGGCTTATTATAGCATATTTACAACATTAGTGATGATTTGGCCGAAGATGGTGGGCACACAAAGCCTAGATAGAAAAAAAAGTACACTCAAAATACATTGGTGCGGACTATAGTTTACAAACTAAACTAATTTACCTAGTCTCGCTATCTCATTCTAACAAAACACATAAGAAAAGGACATAAGATATGAATAGTCAACGTGATTTATATTAAGGCTGCAATCAAGCATACGGCCCACCTGATGGTAAGTGGTTACCGTAGCCTATGGACGCTTGCAACACCAGGGGTATCAATGGCGCGTTGCCGACCCCTCAAAAATTTCTCCACACCCTTCTTGAAGAACCCACATACTGAAGTCGAATATAGTCGTTATCGAAAAATTGACAACTATTTTCCCGTAAATGACAATATTTTCTATCCTTTTCTAATAATATTTATAAGAAAGATATTTGTGATGATTAAAATTAGTTTAGTCATAATTAAAATAGAATTAGCACCATTTAGAAATAAAAATAATAAAATAAACATAAGAATCTGTAAAATAATAGACTTACCTTTCCTCCTACTAAAAATCTAAAATAAACACTCGAATATCAACTCAAGATTACTATAAGTAAGGTTGAAAATAGTTTACAAACGTGACGTGGGTAAAGTTTTACATACTGTGACCCCACTTGTTAGAAAATGATGGAAAGCTGAAACTATGTAATACATGTAATGTTAGTATATTTACACAATTTTACAGGATTTTCTTTGAGTAACTAAATTTTCAGACTATTTTTAACTTTTGATAGTTAGTCCGTCAGTTAGATTACCAAAAAATATTGGAAACATATTTTTTTTCTTTAGTTCCGAAAACGAAGATACAGTGCGTTAAAATTTTGACACCTGAGTGCTTTGAAAGCTGAAAATTTAGTTAATCATAAAAAATAACCCAATAACTGTCTCATACAAACACAAAATTAAATAATTTGGGGGACATAGGTAATAACAGTCAATCAAATCTAAGAAATGTTCTATTGAAACTTAGGAATGACACAGAAAAATAAACCTTATTGCGTCAGAATAAGGTTTATCAGTTCTAATCTATGATACAGATAAACCTTAATAAGACGTAATAAGGTTTATTTCTCTTTGACATTAGACTTCAGTAGATTTTTTTTATTTACAACAAGTATGAGACAGTGTTTTTAAATAAAGACAAGCAAACTTACGCACTTAAAAAAATTAAGAGAAATTTTTATTTAAAAAACATCAAATAAAGTTCTCTTTATGGTATTTTGCTTGTCTTTCAAGAAGTAGATATAAATATTTGAAGGGAGAGTACGTTGTCTCAAATTGATCATCTGCCCAAATTAATTTCACCCATGAAATGACATGGCTAAAGCTCTTTTTGCATTGATCAGCTCGAATCATTGTCACTTCATACAAACAAACGTTTAATTCAACTAGATTCTTTTAGAAATACAATATTCAAATATAAACTACAGTCAGTTCATGAAATATTGCCTATGCCTTTAATTTCTTGACTTTTTCGATTCCCCAAGGGCACCATGTAGATAGATAGTATAAGAATTTTATCCCTCGCTTAGTGAAATAATTACAAGAAGAATCAAATCAACTTGTGAAATCTTATAATTGTCAAACATCCAATACCTTTTTTTTTGACTTAATTTACCACCCAAAAGTCAAGAGTCAAAAGTGACAAATGTCAAGAGTCAAGTATCAAAAGGGACAAATCTCAAAGGCAATTGGCAGTCACTCGATGGAGCCTTAAAGAAGAAATTGGAATTGGAATTAGGGACAAATGTCAAAAGAGTCAAAAATGTCAAGAGTCAAAAACGTTATGTGTCAAGGCCACCAAACAACGTTCCCTCCCCCCACCACATAACAAGACAAATACGAATAGTAGAGTATATCCCCACCTCTCTCGCACGTTGTTAGCTTGTCGGCGCTCTCTCTCGCGCGCCGCCTTCGTGTCGGGATCGACATCATCTTCGTCCGCGGACGAGCAACTGTGCCATTCATTCGATACATTTGGTTTTTTACCACTTTGAGCGCCGCTGTCGGAAATTGACGACGATACAAACGAGAAATTGGGCAAATTGTTATTTTGAGTGGATTTTTCGACATGGCATTTTAAAAAAACTATGTAGGGTTCGCCATGGCGAACTTTGGATGGAACGAACTACCCTTAAGGTGATACCTTCGGTTGGAGCGCGAAATTCAAATTTTATCACGTTTTTTTGCAAATTGCAGCTCAGTTATACAAATCATGAACATATTCCTCAAAGGTATATTACTGACATATATTTCATGAAAAGGTTACTTTTAACTCTGTGAGACTGTGACATATATTTATGAAATCCTTTGTTATTAATCAGTAAATAACTTACGACCTATAACTCAGCTGCAATTTGCAAAAAAAACGTAATAAAAATTGAATTTCGCGCTCCAACCGAATGCATCACCTTAAAGCTGCTAAGGGAGCTTGAAAAATTTTACCAATACAATGGCACAAAAATGACGTGATGATGACGTAACGTAATATGAACGATGTTATTGGTTAAATTATCCTAGCTCCGCTCTAATGGACAGGCAGCCTAAGCCCCTAAGGGCCTACTACGAAAATCGATACACGATAGTTCGATTATCGTTGTCAAATTATTAACCAATAGAATTGCAGCAAACTGACGAGTCGTAAATTTTGTGGGATTCGGAGTAGGCCCTCTGATAAGGCACTTATGAACGTAAAAATTAACCCTAACATCGGTTCAGGAAGTATAATCCGGACCGGTGGTAGAGTTTAATTTTTACTGAGAAGACTTCGGCAAGAGAAACGTAACGTTTATAAATTCCTTATCGTGGCCTAAACTTAATACGGTTAGCCCCACATTAAAGTTTCTCAGCATGACAAGACAAACCCGATGTATATTTTTTAAATATGCCATATAGAAGTATCCACTCATTATTAGAAGCCCACCCACCAATAGTAATTTATGGTTGATACAAAACTAAACTGTTAATATCGGAAGCAGAGATATCAATACTAAAGGAGTAAACAGTGATTTTGAGAGGGTATAGTAGGTCGAAAGGGTATTGAAGTATACCACAGATGATAAAACATTTTTTTAGAATGGAAAACACTAAAATATAAAAATAAAACCGGACAAGTCCGAGTGACTCGCTCACCGAGGGTTCTGTAATTTGCACATAAAGTAACCGTACGTGAATATATTTATACTAATAATAAAGCTGAAGAGTTTGTTAATCTGTAAATATTTCTCTAATTGGAAGCTGCACTGTCCCCGAAGGTTATAATCTTAAATCCCGAGAACGTGGATGAAACCGCGGGAGACGGCTAGTTAAAAATATCCATAAAAAGGAGATGATATGATATCTCTGCTGATATCATCTCAAGATAAAGAACCATACACCGACTCCTTAAATCATATATTTTTTAAATATTTACTATTGATGGGTGAGCACATTTGCCCTTGTTATGTCCAGTACACGATATTTAAAATTTTAAAATAGTCTGTCGCCATTTGCCGACTGTGGCGGTCGAATTTACAAAATTACAAACGAAAATATATCTATTTGACAGTTACACTTCCATTTTGAAAGTAATAAACGATATTGTAGCATATCGGCGCGTGCGCATGTATGTCACAAGATTTATTTTCGTGGTAAATCTGTATATTTAGTGCACCGTTACACGACACTAAGCAACATTACATTGGTAGCACTTTTTAAATTAATTTTTGTTTTTATTTTTTTGGCATGGCAACATTATTGGACTATAAAATTTTAAATTAAAAGTATCGTGTAACGGAGCAATACATTTAATAAAAAATAGTATAAAATAATTGACGATAGAAAATAATATTGAATATTTATATTTACAAATTTTACTCCTTCAACAAAAAAAAAATGAAAATAAACCTACATTCAAAAAGAGACTGAAACTCCTTCTAAATTGAGTCAAATTAAGTCTGAAGGAATATAATTCGTCAATGGAGATGAATACTAAAAGACTTCGATAAAATTTAGACAAATTACAAACAAAAAAATGCAATCTCCATCGCCATTGCAAATTCAGCGTTATAACTAAATGTGATAGAGTGTAATACTAACTATCTCCTGGAGCGCTTGTTTCCGGGCTGCGACTTATTGGCGAGGGCGTCAGCGGAGCCCGAGGATGAGGGCTTCGAGTCGAGACCAGAGTCCGGGGGCTCTTTGCGCTTCTCTGGAATTAATAATACATATAAACATTATTTTTTTCATTCTATAATTAAGAGGATGCTCTCCGCAAATGACACCGTCTCTTACTAATGTGATGGAAACAGGCGAGACAGAAAAAAACAACTTTAAAAAAAAAAGAGTAAATCCTCCTTCAAAGACAATAAATTCTTCAAGGGCATTCAATGTCATGGTTTTCGCGAAGATCTAAATTTGCCCATATCTCTTTACCATGTTGACTCAGGACCTTGACTTTTATACACCTAATAGGGACTAATAGACCTAAGTACCTAGTATTTTAACTTGCTAGGTCCACCCTGATAAAATCAGTGGTGACACACGGACAGACAGACGGACAAGAGAGTGATCTTATTACCTTTTGAGGTACGGAACCCTAAAAGCAGTCAGATTAAAAAAACTTCCCCTTTTTTAAAGTCGGTTAAGGGGGAACGTTCGGTTGGAGCGCGAAATTCAAATTTTATCACGTTTTTTGCAAATTGCAGCTCAGTTATAGGTCGTAAGTTATCAACATGTTATTTGCGAGAAGAATGGTAGTATATTTACTGATTAATAACAAAAGAAATCATCAACATATTCCTCCAAGGCATATTACTGACATATACGACTATTTCATGAAAATGTTACTCATATACCTTGGATGAATATGTTGATGATTTCTTTTGTTATTAATCAGTAAATATACAACCATTCTTCTCGCAAATAACATGTTGATAACTTACGACCTATAACTGAGCTGCAATTTACAAAAAACGTGATAAAATTTGAATTTCGCGCTCCAACCGAAGGTTTACCCTTAAGAATAAATGGTAAAGTGTAGGTACTAAAATATAATACTGACTAGTGTTAGGTAGCACGTGTCTCTCCATTTTGACAGGTGGCTCTGAGTGCAGATGCGGTAGTGCTCCGCCCACGCCCAGCCGAGACACTGGAACGACAATACTGACTGTAAGTGACGATTACTTTTTTTTTATACTACTAAGGTAGCAAGCAGGCATACGGCCCACCTGATGGTAAGTGGGTAACGTCGCCTATCGCCATTTGCAATACCAGAGGTGTTACCGACCTGTTACAACGCCGAGAAGGCAACTGGCTCTCAAGTGCTATTGCCGGAACACACCGGTAGGTGCTTGGCGATAAATTTTCAACTTGAGGGTGGTAGCCAGCCAGACGGCGAACTTGACACGGAAACTTGACAAGTGACGTTTTAAGACGATGATAGCTCAGTGGTAGTGACGTCGGATGCCGCGACGAAGATCGTGGGTTCGAATCCTACAATGAGCTTGAGCTTTCCGTGAAGGAAAACATCGTGAGGAAACCATACCACGGTGGTAGGGTACTTTGTAGTACCCGCCTGGCTGGCTACCACCCTCAAGTTGAAAATACAGATAAAAATACATAAATTAGAAATGAGTATGTATTGCATGTGGGGCTGTGTGAAAAAATGGACTCTACTAGTGTATAAATAAGATTCAATTTACCGGTTGTAGGTTGGTGTGGATGGTGCATGTCCTGAGGGTAGAGGTCGGCGGCCTCGGCGTGGTTCCGCAGCACGTTGATCGCGTCGTCCAGCCGCTCCTCCATGCGCGCGCCCTAACAATACAACACAACACAATACAATATAACATAACATAACATAACATTTATGTGCATGAACATGTCTGTTTGTCCTGAGTCTGGGTGTATTTAATTTTCTATATAAGTATGTATTTACAAAAAAAGAAGTAGTATATGTAGTATATCAGTTATCTGGTTGTCCATAGTACAAGCTCTGCTTAGTTTGGGATCAGATAACCGCGTGTGAACATAATGTGCCAAAAAAAGAGAAAGAGAATTACATACATTCATAAGAAAGAAGCCTTGCTGAGTTTGTTGCCGGATTGTTCTCAGTTCAAGTGTATGTGGAACCGGTGGTAGAGTCTATTGTAATGATTGTAACTATCGACGTTCATAAGTGCCTTATCAGGGCCGAAACTGAATAAAAGAGTTTTGATTTTGAGTTGATTCAGCTTTTATCTTTTTTGTCTTTGAGTATAGTGCGTACAGTTAAAATTTATAAATAATCAGTCACAAACAATCGCAAAGGATGTAACATGAAGCCGAAAACCATGCAACTAAAAACTTCTATACAGCCGTTCACTTCAAGATGGCAGTTACCTCCACGTCTCAAGACTGACAGACCCGCCTAGTATACCAATGCTTGTTATCGTTTTGTTCGTATGTACCTATGACGTCATTCGACGATTGCCAACTCGAAGTGAACTATGGTAGTATAAATAACTATTCGATCAAAAACAATAGAAAAAAAATGTAGAAAAAGAACATAAAGCAAAATATATTTCCTCGTAAACATTTGAGACGTTCGAAACGAGAGATCATAGAAGCTTCTATTGCATCTTGATCGCATTGTATATTCAGTACAAATAAATGGCGTTAAAGGCTAAATCTAAGTTTGGGGGTTTATTTTTAAATAAATACATTAACATTTCAATAGTATAACTATTTGACTTCATATAAAAGTAAACCGGTATAAGAAATCTGTGTGCAAAATAGAGCAGTTTCCTGACATATCAAATCGAATTTGTATGAAATACTACACTATGACGTCATAGTTAATCATCATCAAATGTTCTATCTACTCTTAGTGGTTCCACTGGTAATTAAAAAGCATTAAATGTACAACATATTTGATGTTTCCACGTGTTTTTAGATGTTTTATGCAGTGGTTAGTGTTTGGTCATTTATTTTTGACACTGTCCACTAGCCTATTGCAAGATAGGAGATCCTGTGATTTGAGCTGTTTGTGTATGTCAGTAAGTACCCAAATATCTTCTTTTTGATACACATTGATTTTCTACTCAATAGGAAATAGAACGCCAATTTTTTCGTAGATGGCGCCACCAGCAAAAAAATTCAAAGTTATCGAAATTATCAATCTGTTTTCTCTATTATATCCCACTAGGTGGTCCGACGATCTTGTGAGGGTCGCGGGAAACCGCTGGATGCGGGTAGCGCAAGACCGGCCATCGTGGAGATCTACGGGGGAGGCCTTTGTCCAGCAGTGGACGTCTTTCGGCTGACATGATGATGATAGGGTAGTTGACACTGTCAAAAATAAATGACCAAACACTAACCAATGCATAAAACATCTAAAAACACGTGGAAACAACAAATATGTTGTACATTTAATGCTTTTTATGATTTTTAATTACCAGTGGAACCACCAAGAGTAGATGATTTGATGCTGTGAAACTATGACGTCATAATGTAATATTTCATATAAAATTCCTTATAAATTATCGTTTTGACATTTATTAAAAAGTAGCTGATTTGATGTGTCAATCAACTACCCTATTATATCATGATATCTTATGACCATTTACAAAAGTTACATATACTTGTGGCGCCTCTACTGATAACATGGGATTTTTTTATAATCTGACATTAGCTAAGAGACTCAAGCCCCGTTCCACCCCCAAAAGCATCTCAGCCCTTCCGTAATCCTAAATTAGTGTCTGTCCACTAGGCTATTCACTGTTTGACGTTTAAGAATGCCAAACGATAATGAACTTTATCACATTACGTCAATGGTTAATAGGGATGATGACTGGGTAAAAAATAATTTATTCTCTTCAGTCCGTCAGTTAGCTTATCAAAAAATATTGCATACGTATTTTTTATTTTATCAAATCAATAAAAAACGTTGTGACGTTATCTCTCTGTAAAAAGTGTACTAAGACGTGACGTCCTGACGTGAAATTTTAACACACTGTATCTTCGTTATTTTTTGTTTTTGGATCTAAACAAAAAATATGTGTCCAATATATCCAATCATCAATAATTAGATTTTTTTGTGTCATCATCCTATCTGTAAAAATGATGATACAAATTAACCTTCTATTACGGCAATAAGGTTTATTTTCCTTTGGCATTCTTACACGACACAAAATAAAAAAATCAGTGGACAAAGTTTACACTTGATATTACCACTGCCCACACAGTCCCTCCCAAACCAAAATCCTGAATCCGCTACTGCCCAAATCCACCGAGCTATTACGTATCTTTTTGTGGCAATCGTATAGAACACCATTAATGATTTCATCCAATGACGCGTTACAACGAAGACCATTTTGGCGTGATGAGCTCTCATTGGATGATTTTCAATAATGATGCTACGATTACCACCAAAGGTAGACATAAACTACGATAACATGGCGCGCCCTTCCAAATTACTGTTTTAATGTATGTAGTCACATCCTTACCAAAGATTTTGTAAGTATTCGTCTTCAGTATCTCACTTATTACCAGATTTGTTGGTCAACTAATCATAACTAGCCGACCGCGCGACACAACGCACGTGTCATTGTCATACAGTACGTCAGTGCAGCGACATACTAGTAATAATGAGCGATTAGTGACGCCGCTAGTCGACCAACAAATCCTTGGATTTATTTTTTATGACACACATGCGTTGTGAGTCTTGAAATACTTTCACAAATACATTTCAAACTTTGGAGGTGCGCGCCATGTTATCGTAGTTAATCAGCTCCTGTACAAAAGCTGGGATACTTACAACAGTGTCTGAATGCTCCCTCAGGAACACCATAGCCTCGTCGAGTTGCCGCTGCTCGGCCGGGGCGCCCTACATCGTGTTACCATTGTACGACAACGCACATCGACCAGTGGGGAAGCCTTAATCATTATGAGACTTTTTTTACAAAACGCAACGACTTTCTGTCTGTTTGTTTGTGAGGTTTCGCCGACGACTGACCTTAGGAGACTATATAGACAAAAATCGCGGATGAAGCTTACGGCCTATTGGAAACTTTTTTTTGTTGTGTCAGAGGCTTCGTTGGATTACTGATTAATAACAAAATAAATCATCAGATTGACAAGCAGACCTGATGGTAAGTGGTCACCGCTGCCTATGGACATTTGCAATACCAAGGAGATAACCGATATGCTTGAAGAGTTTTTTTCTTTTATTTAGTAACAGAAAATCAATATCCCATATTAAAAACATACCATTTTTTTTTAAATAAGGTTAATAAACAAATACCTATAGATCACTATACGTAAGCTAACTACTACGAAACACACATTCTCAGTCTGTAGTATCAACAAACTACCTACGAAAACAACAGACAAACAAAATCAATTAATTGCCACAAGCCTCCTCACTGGTCGAATGTTTTTAAAAACAACAAAAAAAAAACACAAAAATCACAAAGTATATACAATTTGAATGAGGCACTAATATTAATTAAAATCAAACTCTTGTAAAATATAGCATGATATAGTAGCCAGAGTCATATGAAAAAGAACCATATAACATTGCAATAAGGTTCATCCGAATCTACATATTCTAAAAGAGAATAGATGAACTCTATTACAAATAGATAAGGCTCATTTTCGTATCACTCCACACTTGTTACCGTTACATGAGACGGTTTATAGCTTGTCTTGTAAAAACTCATGTTTTAAAATAGCCCCTTCCCTTTCTGTTGTATGGCGTAAGAAAGGGACGGATATATTTAAAGCCTGGATTTTACTAGACGTGCTTTAAACCGTCTACGTAATGAGGGGGTAAAAGTTTTGAAATTATTTGTTTTTTTTTAATAATATTGGTACCACATTCCAGTTTAAAAAAGGAATAAATGGAAAGTCATTCAATGAAACTATAATAATTGTGTTTTACTGTCATGCGATATTTTCGTTAATTGCAGAATACTTGATGCCTATTGATGATAGATATTTAAAATTAAAATACAACCGGATTGAAAACCTCCACTTTTTTTAAGGAGGTTAAAAATTTATTAAATTAAAAATCAATGTGATATTTGAGCTCGCATCTTCGTTCGGTTGGGAACCACTGCTTATAGTATAGACGCTTGCAACACCCAGAGCATTTCAGAAATACTCGTATAACAAAAAAAAACTTAAAATTTTTTTAAATTTATGAAACATTTAGTACCGCATGACAGTAAAAACACCGTAAATGTAGGTTGTTTTTTATTAAAAAAACAAAAATATTCCAAATTAGTCACTTAAACGTTCATGCTCGGGGAAAATCATGCCGATAAGGAAATTAAAAATAAAATCTAGTTATAAATGTCAATCTACATCAAACTATCTAAATACTGACTACGTTTACATGTTCAACTTTATTACAATGTCATAAGGATCATTTTGGCGTAGATTAACGTTTAAAATTATGGAATATATTTCAAGTTGATGTGTCTACTTTCAGTTTAACATTCAGAATGATAAAGCTGAAGAGGTTGTTTGTTTGAACGCGCTAATCTCCGGAGTTACTGGCACGATTCGAAAAAATCTTTCACTAATAGGAAGCTACATTACCCCTTTATCCCGGGATCGCGAGTGGAACCGCGGGGAACAGCTAGTTATAATATAATTACGTTATCTAAATATGAGGCTGAATGTCTAGCTAGGATTTTTTTTTCGATCTGGTTATCGTCCTTTATCTCTGAATATAAGGCAGTTATTAAAAAACAATAATTCGGGATTCTTTTTTTTATCATTTCACACCCGAATCACATTAAAACATAGTTTGAATATATTTTTGTACTAGCTTCCGCCCCGCGGTTTCACCCGCGTTCCCGAGGTATCTTATGTTTTCTCGGGATAAAAAGTATCCTATGTGTTAATTCAGGTTATAAACTATCTGTGTTTCAAATTTCATCCAAATCCGTTCAGTAGTTTTTGCGTGAAAGAGTAACAAACATACATCTATACTCACAAACTTTCGCATTTATAATATTAGTAGGAAATAGGATTCAAAAACCTACATTTTAGTAGCAAACTCGATAAATTTGAAAAAAAATTTTTTTGTTTTTTTATAATTTTTATAAAAAAAAATTGAGTAGTGACACATCAACTTAAAACGTAATTCCAACGAAATACCCCGCATGGTACCCCGAGTAGACTTACCATGACGGGTGATGGGTAGACCCCAACGGGCGCAACATGTGGATGATGGCCGTTGGGTAACACCGAGGCGGCGAGCGGCGCGTGCGGGGTCGACGCTGTAGGCGGTGATGACACCCCCGTCGACACCCAGTTGGATTGCTGTGGAAGATTTACATATTGTGTAAGGACCGGTTCATCATCATCATCATATCAGCCGAAAGACTTCCTGCTGGACAAAGGCCTCCCCCATGGATCTCCACGATGGCACTACCCGCACCCAGCGGTTTCCCGCGACCCTAACAAGATATAACCTTACTATGTTCGCGCTTTATGCAACCGACCTTAAGACTTACATACACTATAGGTAAAATTTACTTTTTAACACAAAGGGTAAAACCTCTATCAAAGACCATCTTGGAGATATACGCAAAAATAATGATTAAATCAGTTCATAAACACAAAAGTTAGGCATGAACAAACATAAAAAAACATAGTAGTTACAGAGGAAATTGGCTGTGACAGACGGAGGGACAGACAGATTGACAGACGGAGGGACAGACAGATAGACAGACACACGAGTGATCCTATAAGGGTTCCGTATTCCTTTTTGAGGTTCGGAACCGTGAGAACGGAATCATAGCCCGTTTAAAAAGGGCACAACGCCGTCTATTGACATTAGTTTGTACTACTGAACGAAGGTCTGTCTACTTCTAATTGACGGACGCTAATTTTGCTTTGTAGCGTCGATTATCAACCAGTTAATGAGACCTCTCGTTTAAGGGGGCACGTTCGGTTGGAGCGCGAAATTCAAATTTTATCAAGTTTTTTGCTAATTGCAACTCAGTTATAGGTCGTAAGTTATCAACATGTTATTTGCGAGAAGAATGGTAGTATATTTACTGATTAATAACAAAATAAATCATCAACATATTCCTCCAAGGTATATTAGTGACATATACGACTATTTCATGAAAATGTTACTCATTCACACGAGTTTTTAATACCTAATTATGTGCAGTATCATACAGTACTTTATCTAAACTCATATAAATAATGTAATTAAAAAAAATAGAAAAATCGATAGTATTTTTCTACCAACTTTTCAAAAAAAAAAATGCTATTTTTGTGTCATTTTTGGTCAAAATGATATATGTAGGCAAAAACAATAAAATAAACAGACACAATAATCAAATCCGTGTTGCCAACTCCCAAAAATTCTTAACTCTAAAGTTCATGTTAAAAATTTGTCACATTGTCATCGTCAAATTGAATTGATACTGATTGATTATACTATTGATAGGTCCAAAGTGTACTTTAATAGAAAAAAAGTTATTTTATAGCATTATCTTGGGAACACAACTGTACTATAATGAATCTTTCAAACCACTTGTCAAGGAAAGGTTAAACACGGGTGTGCCTAAAGTGGGTCATTAAAGTACTGATTTTGATTTCATAATAAGAACATTACGATACGTTAAAAAAATCGATAAAAATAATGCATATTCCCTATTGACGACATTCGACGTCACTACTACTGAAAAAGTGCGACTAACCTGTCCGTTGTGATGATGCAGATGATGTTGGTGTTGTTGTTGGTGTGGATGCGGGTGTGGTTGGTGTTGGTGTTGGTGATGCGGCGAGTGCTTGAGCGGGTAGAGGCGCGCGTGGAGCGGCGGGGGCGAGTGCACCGGCGTGGAGGGCGACGACCCGTACGAGGATAGGCTACCCGCCTCCGCGCCCGCACCCGCGCCCGCCCCGCTACCCGCTCCGCTTGTGCCGTACATCTACAATACAAATACAAAATAGAAGATCTATATAATGTAGATATTTTTTAAATGAGGGATGTGTGGGGGGCGATTTTGTGAGTGTAAAAGAAGAGGTGTTGCGATAGGAGGATTAACTAATACCACATACGTGGTTCGTACATATCTGTGGCACAAACAAATCTATTGCTCAAACAAATCTGCAGCTCCAACAAATCTGTAGCTTCAAACAAATCTTTTGCAACAATAAATCTGTGGCTAACACAAATCTGTAGCTCAGACAAATCTGTTGCTCCAACAAATCTGTTGCTCAAGACAAATCTGTTGCTCAAGACAAATCTGTGGCTAACACAAATCTGTAGCACCAAAAAATCTGTTGCTCAGACAAATCTGTGGCTTACACAAATCTGTGACTAAAACAAAATTGAAAAATACAAAGTTATACGTACATTTACAGGTTGCAGCGGCGGCTTGGCCACCGCCACCAGCATAGGGTCGGTGGGCGAGTGGTGCGGGGCGGCCGCTCGGAAGGACGACATCGGCGGGAGGGGCAGCTCCGCCCCGCCGCCCGTCGACTCGCCCACGGGAGCGCCCGCTATACCTGCAAGTGTATCACGAGCATATACTACATAGCTATCTCCCGCGGTTCCGGCTGCGTTCCTGGGATAAAAAAGGCTATAGCACTTACTTAGTCGCTTAGTTTTGTATGGGACTGGCTCGAAGACCTATTTTTAAGGCGATCATAGCTCAGTTGTAGTGACGTCAGATGTCGAGACGAAGGTCGCGGGTTCGAATCCTACAATGAGCTTGAGCTTTCGCAGTTGTAGTACCCGTTTGGAATCTGAGAGCTTTCGCTTCTAGGCTTTATGCGCTTACCATCGACCACATTATCACTGACCACTGTATGAATAAAAAAAACAGATGAATGGTTACCTGGCGACGTGGCATACGGGTCATGTTGATATGGCGGAGGCGGCTGATAGTAGCCGGCGGCCCACTCTCCGCCCGCGTAGTACGGCTCCTGGTAAGATGCGCCCGCGCCGGCGCCCTTCGGCGACGCGTACCGGCTCGGCGAGTCATGCCCGAATTCATCGCTGCCGTACTGGAAGAAAGAGAAGGTCGTGTGTTAAGTTATGGAAGATATAGGAGAAAAGTGATGTGAAATAAGGCACGTCATGAATTGAGAGCCGGAGTCAGACGGAGAGCATCCTCCGTCTGACTCCGGCTCTTAATAAACTGACTGTGAAAAACGAGACTTACTCTTGGTAAAAAAAAAGACGTAGGTACTTATATATATTATTAAAAAAAAACGAATTATTATTTTTAAAAGTAACAAAACTGTTCCCTTTCTATTAGATCTTAGAATCTATGTTCACATTTTCAAGTTATTTGGATGGACCAAATAAGAGAAAAAAATGGTTTTTAATTTTATTTACTAATATGAAAAAAACTATTTTTTTTTAAAACTGTTCATGGTCATGTATTCTCTAGTTTAACATATATTTTTTACCCGGCTGAGAGCTCTCTGCGCTCGCCGATTTGTCCGGTAAGGTTGTTGCAGCCATCTGAGGCGGTAACATAGTCCTTGGAAGGACTATTTTTAGAAAAAAATATTTTTTACAAATCTCTTGCAACAAAGAATTATTACTATTTAAAGCTCTTTACTGTTTCTATCGTAGAAAATCTAGACATAAAAACAAAAAAAAAAAAAATCACACAACTTTTTAACACTGCAACAACAAAATACACTCATAACGCAAATGTAGGCAAAGGCACAAATAAAATAGGCTGAACAATAAGCCCATAGCGACCTCGCTCCTAATCTTTCGTATTTCACAATGGCGGTACCGGACAATTATAGACTCTAGTGATTGTAGCCGGCAGGACATTCGTACAGAGATTGTACACAAGCTAGCCACAAGACATTGTCTATGCCAGCTTAGTGTAGTAAAATTAAAAATTGTAAAGAGATTTTTGCAGGGCAAGTGATACCCCTGGTGTTGCAAGCGTGTATAGCAAGGATTCGGGGTCGGCATAAACGAAAACTGATTTTGGGGGTCGACGAAGACTAAAAATCAACCACTATTAAT
The DNA here is from genome assembly GCA_963555595.1 of Tethea ocularis. Taxonomy (NCBI): domain Eukaryota; kingdom Metazoa; phylum Arthropoda; class Insecta; order Lepidoptera; family Drepanidae; genus Tethea; species Tethea ocularis. The sequence goes on along the minus strand of OY741983.1, from coordinate 1,492,953 downwards.
TGGGGCTTTACTCATTATGTCCCACTTTGAGTGAGCCGCTGGGTATATCTCTCAATATTTTCATTGGCAAAATTTCTATAAAGAAATTAACCCAAACAAGAAACAAATGATATATAAAAGAAATTCGAAAAGATACTCATAAATTAAATATCTAACTGCAGCATATAAACACAAGTCTTATTTGAAATTTTCAAGATACTGTACCTATAAGCTGTCACTTTGAGATTTTAATGTTTTTGTCAAAAAAAAACTAAAGAATCCTTTCATCTATTTATTGATCCTAGAAAAATATATATTTTAAGCTCATCATAATACAAACAAACATTTTTAATTGATTTGATTTAAATAAATCTTTTGATAGAACACTACCTAACTAACTACCTGGCGCAGTTGGTTAAGACACTTCTTTAACTGCGCCACAAGGTCTATCAATCCATCAAATCGAATACTTATGGAATAAAAAAATAAACTACATAATGCAGATAATTCGCGACATATTTTAACTATAACATTTTGAACCACTTACAGTAAGTATTACAAAAGCGTACAACAATATTTCAATGAGTCATTATAAACGATTCAATGTGCAAACAGATTCATCATCTGTGGCTATATTTGTCGAAATACCCAGAAGTGGAGTGGATCATTTTGAATTTCGCCGGTGATACTGCAATACCGCTTATGTAGGTTTTACTATAAGGTGGAGGCTTCGGTTGGGGCGTTAAATTCAAATTTTATCACGTTTTTTGCTAATTGTAACTCAATTATAGGTCGTAAGTTATCAAACATGCTATTATTATTATTTTTTTTGTCATTTTTTTCACACACGGTTATCAGATCCCAAACTAAGCAGAGCTTATACTATGGAAACCAGATAATTGATATATTTCATATACTACGTTTTTTTTGTAAATACATACTTATATAGATAATTACACCCAGACTCAGGACAAACAGACATGTTCATGCACACAAATGTTTATCCTGGATGGGAATCGAACCCACGACTGGCCCGTCTATTTGCGACAAGAATGGTAGTATATGTACTGATTAATAACAAAATTAATCATCAACATATTCCTCCAAGGTATATTACTGACATATACGACAATTTCATGAAAATGTTACTAATATACCTTAGAGGAATGTGTTGATGATTTCTTTTGTTATTAATCAGTACATATACTACCCTACCACTCTTGTATGCGGAATAATTATTTATAGTGAAAAAACTTGGACCTAAGTGTATTTGTGTGTCTGTCTATGCCATAATAGTTCCTGAACGTATGAATCGATTTTGATTTAGTTTTTTTTTTCTCTTAACCGAGTGTTCTTTTTTTTATACCACAAAGTCGGCAAACAAGCATACTGCCCGCCTGATGGTAAGCGGTTACCGTAGCCTATGGACACCCTCAAGAAAATCCTCAAACGTTGGAAAATTATGACCAAATTTGTAGTGAATTTCGGGGGTTTGTAAATTTTTTATTTTACTTATTGTTTTTCTAACTTTATATCGTCCATAAGGTTGACATAATCGCATGACTCAAAGCCCTTAAAAAGTGCCCTAACGATGATTCAACAGTATAACCTGAGCCTAACAATTAATTGCACAAATCCATATCCATAATCGTAGGAATGAGACCGTCGAGAGCATAATGCAGAGCCATATCGGTGCGTAGTTGCGACACTATACGTCAGAGGTTCTCAAACTTAAATTTTTTTTTAGCGCCCCCCCTAATTTTTAACTTAATCTTAAACATCACAATGACAATAATTAATCATCATCATGTTAGCTGAAAGACGTCCACTGCTGGACAAAGTTAATGGCCGGTCCAGCGGTTTCCCACGACCCTTACAAGATCGTCTGTCCAACTTGTGGGGGCCAGCTCACGCTGCGTCTTCCGTTCGTCACAATCATTACTTTTATTTAATTATAGCGTGCCATATTTGTCTTATCCTGTTCCTGTATATACCATGTCAAATTAACTTTTCTCTGGGCCCTTTAGGCCTCATTCGCCCATAGGGGGGCGTTATTGCCCACTTTGAGAAATACTGCTATACGGTACGATACGATACAGTGCGACATTGTACGACACGCGGCGAAAGCTTATGTGTAATTGAGCTTATTGTGAATACTGTGTAAATTTTATATTACACTTGCGGATCATGGACAGTAGTCAGATTATTAAATTTTCAGATATACTCGTAGATCAATGTTTAATAGAAAGATAATATTTTTATACACGCAACATTATAATAAATTAATTTATTTGCCAAACTGAAGTGGCAGTGGGCGGGGCACATCGCTCGTAGAACCGACGGACGCTGGGGCAGAAGGGTTCTCGAGTGGCGACCACGAACCGGAAGACGCAGCGTGGGCAGGCCCCCCACAAGGTGGACCGACGATCTTGTGAGGGTCGCGGGAAACCGCTGGATGCGGGTAGCGCAAGACCGGCAATCGTGGAGATCCTTGGGGGAGGCTTTTGTCCAGCAGTGAACGTCTTTTGGCTGACATGATGATGATGATTTGCCAAAAACTTACAGATATGATACATAAAGATTACAATTAAAATCTAAAAATAATAAAACATAAATATGAAAACAAATTACATCCTGATAATATGATTAAATAAATAAATAACTTTTAAATGTCCGCGAGTGTACGGAACAATATTAACAAGGTGTTTGCTTAACGTCCATTGTTAGCTACATTAGGTATGCTGTACATATATGTACACTGAGAAAAAAAACATCTCGACGTTTTGAAATTCAATAGTACCCATCGAAATAACTGTCAGTTGGGGCAAAGAACCCATCGTGGAAAATGGGCCAACTATCTCGGTTTAATAAAAATCTTGATTCCTTTTCACACAAGGTTCCCAAACTATCTGATCCCAAACTAAACAGAGCTTGTACAAAATATTACATATACTACCTTTTTACATACATACTCATATAGATAACTACACCCAGACTCAGGACAAACACACATGTTCATGCACACAAATGTTTGTCCCAGATGGGAATCGAACCCACGACCTTCACCGCGATAGGTGCCTTAATCAACTGTACTGTACCTAGCTCCTAGATATGTGTTCATAGAAAAAAATCTCAGGTCAACGTCACAAGGATGACGTCATAAGCAACTGGATGCCGGGAGCTAGGATCCCGTTCCCAGCGCGTTCCTGACGCATCGTCGCGGCGCTTCCTGCTTTGTGTCCGTGCAAGTTATATGTCGGGAGCGTAGGGAAGATATGGACAAATATTTTGTTCAGCATGTAGCTGTTTCCCGAAGACCCTATTACTGAGGCTGAGATCTATAGAGCGTGCTTAGACTATGCTCAGACTTTACTTAGGGTATAAACCTACGTAATAAAGTAAATATTTGTGTGCTTTAATTTGTAGCCAAATTTTTGGTAAGTCGTCGATTAGGTGTACTTAGACTTTGCTTAGCACACTCTCGGAGATATTCGAAGATTGCATTTTAAATACCGACTTTGTACGGTAAAGTCTGAGCAAAGTCTAAGTACGCTCTATAGATCTCAGCCTAAAACTCCGCTGTCTGACCGTTAGGTATCTCTTGTACCGTGATAGACAGTTGAAATTTTCACAGATATTTTCTGTTGCCGCTATAACGACAAATACTAAAAAACAGAATAAAATAAATATTTAAGGGGGCTCCCATACTACAGACATGATTTCTTTGCAGTTTTTATAGATGGTACGGAACCCTTCGTGCGCTAGTCTGACTCGCACTTGGCCGGTTTTTTAGTTTTTTCTTTAAATTTTAATTATGTAAATATTCTTGTATACCACAAAATAAATTTACAGTTTCATTCTTTCAAATCAACACGCTGATCACTCCCAACTTAGACCGTATCATAACAAAACAACGGGATTTATAATCGCACCACTTTTTATAATACGAGATTGGAATTCTTTATAAAGAATCATCACTCACGGCTTACTGGAAACTTATGCACATATGTCCGGATGTTGGGATTTCCTTACTATGTTCTTATACCATGTAATATCTTGAATAATTTATACCTATATCTAATATCTATCAGCTCTGAGGTTTTACCCGCGATCCTGTGATGAAAAGTAGCCTATAGAACTCGGGAATACTGTAGCTTCCTATTAGTGAAAGAATTTTTAGAACGCGCTAATCTCCAGAGTTACTGGACCGATTCAAAAAAATCTTTCACTAGTAGGAAGCTACATTATTCCCGAAGGTTATAGGTTACTTATTATCCCGGAAACGCGAGTGTAACCGCGGGGAACAGATATTAATCTATATTTATACTACTTTATAGATCTGTATGTTCCGTATCTGTATGTCCTCTTATAACTCGAGAACGGCTTGACCAATCTTGATGAAAATTGGTGTATCGTAAAAACATGTGATTGCGCATATAATAGGTTAGTATAGTATGACACAACTTAGATGAAGCATCGGCAAAATTCGTAAAATCGATCGTTCCCGAAAAGAGTGCGCCTACAACATTACTCATGAGTTAAAAAATGATCGGCGAAAATGATCTTGCTGAACGTTGAATGGCGCGATAATGAATGCGATTTTTATTAGTTGTGTAAATCGGAAGTGAAGTGTACGAAAACGATTTGCCGAAGCTACATCTAAGTTGTGTCATACTATACCTGGATGCCTTAGAATATTTTTTGTTTGGAAATCGTGTTTTTTGGAAATGTAACCTAGCTAGATCGATTTATCGCCCCCAAAACCGCCAGCAAGAATTGCTCGTTTAAAGGTATTAGATAGATAAATTATGTTGGTACAACACATTATGGTAACAATAGAAAATCTGTCTGTATATCTTAATATATAGGTAGGTAGGCCCCAGTTTTTTAGGGTAGCCAACCAGTGTACCATAAAGTACCACCTACCTACCATGCAACATATTTTTTTATGCAATGACTTTATGCCAAAGCGCATAACATTATTTCTCGTTGGTCACAAACTGCGTACGATTGTTTATGATAATTTATGTAGCTATGTCGGAACTCGGAATGCATGTTAGGAATCTTTCCATCGGTAAGTAGATACCTTAGCTTAGATGATGCAAATGACGTGCCATCAAGCACCTTGTCATGTCACAGAACACTATTATGACAAAAGTTTGTTTAAAAGACAAAAACAAAAAGAGAACCGCCATCAAGAACATACGTTAAGTTATATTTTAAATTTTTAGTTTTTTTTTTCATTTCGATCAACAGATCCTGAGACTTGGTGGCAATGGGACCACCTCAGGGGTTATAATATTTCGAATAAAAAAATATTTTCAACATCAGTTCACATAGAGCCGAGTAATCGCGTAACAAACGTACAAAAAAAAGAAAACCTCCTTTTTTGAAGTCGGTTAAAAAGAACTAACTTTCCGCCCCGCGGTTTCATCCGGTATTTTTTGCGGGGACCCCTAATTATTTTCCTAAAATAAATGTAGCTTCTGTTACTCCTAATAACATCGGAACAGCATTAATTTCAGAAACGATACATACAATAAAATATAATGTATCATATAAATAGCTCAAATATCTGTTTGGAACGGTTGGTGGCGTTTTGAATGTATTTTTAGCGACATACTTTGGTTTATTTACGAGCGGATATAATTGTTCGTAGTAATTTTGTGGAGTGGGCGGCACCGCGGCCGCGGCCGTGCGTTCATACGTCACAACACTCACAACACAACTACTACTGGTTGCCTATGATAATTATTACAAAACATTCGTTAATAATAAGCTACATACACGGACACATCAATATGTAGTAAATTGAATGCTTTTTATAATTTACTAGCTGTTGTTTCACTCGCGTTCCCGGGATAAAAAGTAGCCTATAACCTTCGGGGATAATATAGCTTCCTATTAGTGAAAGATTTTTTCGAATTTTATTTAATAAATAAATTTAATAATTATTTTGTTAATTACTGTGAACGCTCGAATTATTATTATAATTATTGTATTTATATAAGTCGACTAACCTACCGTACTTACCCTCTGTATAAAATCTAATAAGATAAGATTATATTTGACAAGCCAGTTGGCCAGTTGGTTAAGACACCACCTGTTGTGCCGCTCGTCGTGGGTTCGATTCCCATCCAGGACAAACACATCCAACTCGAATATGCATGTATTATACATTCCTCTTGAATCACTCTATATATTGCTGAAAACTGCATTAAAATCCGTTGCGTAGTTTAAAAGATCTAAGCGAACAGACAGCGGAAGCGACTTTGTTTTATACTATAAAAAGATAATTAGCCACCATGAGTAAATCATTGTAGGTATGCTATGAAGTTATGACGTCACAGTGCAGTATTTCCTACATAACTCCGTATATACTATAGCGATGACATTTAATAAAAATAAATCGGACAAATGCGAGTTAAACTCGCGTGGAGAGGGTTCCGTACATGTTTAACTAAGTTCCATAAATATTTTTAAACCTGACCCAAATTTGTTTTTTTATTTTTTTGGAAATCGTCTTTTCTAAAAATGAAACCTAGATACATCGATTTATCTCCCTCGAAACCCCCTGCATACCAAATTTCATGAAAATCGTTCGAGCCGTTTCCGAGATTCAGATTATATATATATATCCATGAATTGCAGGTTTAAAGGTATTAGATAGACTTCTCATAGGTTTTCCTGTAATCTTTAGGTAAAGAACTACTATCTGATTTTTTTTCAAAATGTTTGGCCCAGTAGTTTCGGAAATAAGGGAAAAGTAGGCGATTTGATATGTCAGTACACTAACTCCTCTATTATCTGTAGAAAGTTTTGTCTTTTGTTGGTACAGAAAATTCGCAGGGTACCACTCGTGCGTAGCCGACACTTCCCCCCTCCCCGATGGGCTCTGGCGACGTTACTCACGCGCAGGAACACAACATAAAGTTATTTGGCTGCTGTATTCTGTAAGGTGGAAGTACTTCCCCAGTCAGCTCAGATCGAAGCTAATGATACTCGTAAAAGTTCACAAAACCGATTACGCTATTGTCCTCGGCGGCGAGGACCGTCGCGATGTAACCACTAAATCTCGTCCCGTTCAAGCGCAAGCGGGCCGAGCTACCACCAGTAATCCGACCGCCCCCAATTAAGCCGATTTAACTGAGCCGAGGGTCGTACCCTATTCGGAGGTGCCATCATCTAAATGTTGCCCGGTTAAGAGCCCTCTGCGCTTGCCGATTTATCCGGTAAGGTTGAAGAAGCCGATCAGGCTATACATTTTTGTCAATTAAAAAAAAACCTTCCCCAGTCGAGCTGCTCTTCTACCTTTCTCGATTATAGACCTGCATGACACTTACCCCACTCTCCTGGCTGGTAGCTGCTGGTGGTAGCCCATGCTCCTCATTATATCTTCTCCTCGCCCTATGCCTGAGTAAAGCTGAAGCGTCAGGCTGTCCAAACTGGAATATCTGCTCATCCTTCCCCCTCAAGAACACGTCCTCGGTCAAGTCACTATTCACAAAATCATTGTCTCTATACACTTTCGCACCACTAAAGTCTGTACTTACGAACTCCGACCGAACACCGTCGAGTATTTCCGACGTCAGCCGAAGAGAGTCCGATGTTTGACGGAGATTGACATCCGAGTCCGATCGGTAGTTCTCGCATATTTGATTGAAAGTGTTAAAATACTCCGTGGCTAAGTCCGTTTTGGGTTGATAATTGTTTGTCACCGGCGGTGGGTCGGCTGCGAGGAAGCTCGACTCCATGTTGGTGACGTCATGTCGCAACGCCATTGTAGTCTCATCGAATCATTTGAATTTGAACTTTTTGCACTTGTTCGGACGCATCACTTTTGTACTAACTATTTTGATTCATTTGTCCCACTTTTTCTGTTGATTTATCAATTATTATTATGTATATACGTTTCGTTTCGGATTAAAATAAATTTACTAAATGAAAATATGTTTAAAATCTACAATTAAAAAGCCATAACCATGGCAAATAAATTTCCATACAATTTGGTCAACCATCATAATCCGGTATATCCTCACAACAAAAAACATAAAAAAAAACAATTAACACATCTTTCATCCAACGCCGAAAACCGGCAAAATCCTACAGACCACCCGAAAATAGCCGACCGCAGAGTTGACAAAAAAAACACCATAGACAAACCGAGCAATCACTGATCCCATGGCATGCAAAAAAAAAATTAAATAACGTTTAAGGTCCCGTGGGAACGGAACGCTTTCTACGGTGAAATTTTACCGACCGGGAATCGAATTCGATACAAAGAAAGCAGGTACTCGAATTTCACCTTGCGTTGGTTTAAAAGAAATTTAAAAAGTTATTGTAAATCAGAAATGCAGTCGTCATCAATAGAGGTCAGAATAGTGGTTATTTCAGTCATAGAGTTGCGATTATTAAATACACAAAATATAGTCTCAGTAAAGGAGGTAAAATATACTCGCTGTCACAATAGGGTAGTTGACAGTGTCAAAAATAAATAACCAAACACTAACCAATGCATAAAACATCTAAAAACACGTGGACACATAAATATGTCAAAAAATCAAAATCAAAAACTCATTTATTCAGTTTAGGCCCTAATAAGGCACTTATGAATGTCAACAGTTACAATTTTTAGACTCTACTACCGGTTCGGAATACACTTGAACTGAGAAGACTCCGGCAAGAAACTCAGCAAGGCTTCTATGTTGTACATTTAATGCTTTTTATGATTTTTAATTACCAGTGGAACCACTAAGAGTAGATGATTTGATGCTGTGAAACGATGACGTCATAGTGTAATATTTCATACAAAATTCCATATAAACGATCGTTTTGACAATTATTAAAAAGTAGCTGATTTGATATGTCAGTCAACTACCCTATTATAGAGTTTATTTATTATGACGAATAAAATCGAACGCACAAATCCCTTAAATATAGTCTCAGTAAAATAGGTAAAATACACTCAAATGTTTGCTATATAGCTGGGGTCGACAGTTTTAGGTGAGGTCCGGACACCGTTGAAAAATTCGTCCGGTAAGGTTGATGAAGCCACCAGAGGCTACCAACTTTTGTCCTTTCGCAAAAAAAAATACCGTTGAAATTTTTTATCAAGGTCCCGAAAAAAATATAATGATTAAGTAGGTACCTAGAATAATTACTAAGTTAGTTTCTATGTGGCTTTCAAACATTATGAATATAGGAATAGTTATTTGAAAATATTAGGTACCTGTATAAATTAATATGTAGATATATTTCAGAATATTTGGCAGTCCGAGATCCGACCTTCCGCGGTTCGCCTGTTGCCAACCCCACACTATATAGACTATACGGTAGAATCTATTGTAACATCCGACGTTCATAACTTATGGAGGCACTTATGAATCTTAAGTGCCTTATCAGGGCCTGAACTGAATAAATGAGACGTTATGAATTCGAGCTATATTAAAACATGTTTTCAGATCATAAACAACTCAAATCCAACGTGAAATTAAAAATACTTGAGACCAAATGACACAATTTTGATGAACAAAAGGTGCCATCAAATATGGCTTCAAAATATAGGGTGCGATGAGTTTTAATTATTTAGGGTTTGAGTTACGTGAATGCTCAGCAAAAAAAACTGAAGTGAAGAGCTAAATAATTCAATTTTAAATAAAAATAAGATTTTTTCCAATATGAAAAAGAGATAGTTAAAGATCTATGGAGGAACAAGGTGTATGATTCCTCCATTGAAAAGGGAAGATCTTCCGCCAGGTCCAACTGTTGATGTTGGAATTCTGTATACTGGGTGGAAATTTGAGACGGGTCAGTAAGGGCAGCTACCTTAAGGGTTGAAGCCACGTGAATATGGTCTTAGGAGACCATCTCTTATTTTTTGAGTTATTGCTCTCGGCAATTTCACAGATCTACAAAAAAATGTACAGTCAGCGAGAAATCAGCGATTTTTTTAAATAATTTTTATGAGCTTAATCAATCCTGTCTCCGACAAGGATCAAAGGTTCTATGGGGCCAAGTTAGGTTAGGGTATCAGAAATGTCACAAATCGAAAAAAAGTATTCCCATACATTTTGTTAGGAATGTTAGGTTGTCCCAAGATATTTATTATTGTCTCCGAAGGTATATATATAGGAATAGGTTACATTTTATCCTGGGAACACGAGTGGAACCGCGAAGATTTGATTTGGAATTAATCTCATAGGTACCTTAAAGCTCCAAAACAATGTTTTTTAAGTTCGCGCCACCGGGTGGTCCGCGGACCACCGACGTGGTAACCCGACACCGTACACTCGGCGAAATCAGCTGATTCACACGAAGTGCATCACACTCTTCCATCGACGGTATCGGATGACGTGTTGCGATATTCATACTGGTACTGTGGGCCGATGATGGGGATGAATATACAGGTGGTTTATTGACAAAATTGTAAAGTAAATCATCCTGTATTTTAAATGGCAGGCCAGTTGGTGTGATTGTTTAAGATACCTATCACGCCACAGGTCGTGGGTTCGTTTCCTATCCAGGACATATTGTTTGTTCAGAGTCTAGGTGTAATCTAGTGTAATCTATCTATCACTAATATTATAAAATGAAAAGCGTATTCCTACATCATAACAGCTATCTGTATGCTAAATTTCAGCCCGATCCGTCCAGTGGTTTGAGCTGAGAAGTATGATTACTCAAAATACATTAAGTATATCAAACTCAAAACTCAATTAGTCAGTGTAAGCCTCTCTATAGGTTAGTTATATAGGTACATATATAAGTTAGAGTAATCGTATAAAAGCTTCGGTTAAATTAAGTTTTGTGTTCCTGAAAATCAGTTCAAACATGGATGCAAAAGAAAATTATTTGAAAATCTTCAGACAGTTCAACACCTTTATGTCGACGTCACCACACTATCTTGAGCAACCTATCAAGATCAAGTACCTATCTACATTTTCAAAGATAATTTATTTGACTACAAAAACGAGACATTTTAGAAAACATCCAAAAAAATCCAGGTCAAAACAATCGTAAAGCGATGAGACGATGTACAATGCCCGGGGACACTCGGTCCGGTAGTAGGGTTGCCAAAAGATTTTTTTTTGCTAACCTGAAGCGGATTATTTGTTTTTGAATTGATATATCAAAAGAAAGTCCATTACAATGATCGTTTTGTTTTTGCTTATAGTACCTAGATATTGTAATGAACTTAAAAAAAAAAAGAATAAAACCTTCAAAGACAATACAATTAATATGTGACCACTTTGGAGCTATACTGAACCCTACAAAAAAAGAATTATTAAATTTGGTTCATAAGCAAAAGAGTAATGCGTGAGCAAACATAAAGAAAGATACAACCAAATTGAGAACGTCCTCCTATTTTTTGAAGTCGGTGTCCGTGAATCACCCGTGGCTTCAGCCGAAAATCAGCGCCGAAGTTATCTTCAGCACATGCTGAGCTGGGGCCATTTGAACCCACAAGTTCACATTGTATGTATATATAGATATTGTTTTGTGTATATTGCTTTTGTCTGTCTGTTTTTACTTTCGTGGTGTATTTGTTGTTATTATGTTTCGTGTGAATTGGTGTGTTCAATAAATGTTTATCTATCTATCTATCTAAAATTTTGAATTTTTTTGGTCAAATAAGGCATTACCAAAATCATGTTCTTCATATAGCCCAAAGGTTTTATTAAAAAAGATTCTTTACTTTTTCACCAAAACATTTATTACATAACAAAAATTATATTATTCTCGTAATTAAATCGACGATAAAAACTAACTGGCGCGCTAAAATTAACACGATAAAAAAAATTGCACTCCATAATTTTTTTAAGAGGCTACAATTAATCCGTACATCCGGCCAGTTGGCTAACTAGTTGGTGCCAACCCTGACCGCCGCGCCGGGGAGTCGAACCGGTCGCCCCCAGCTGGACGGCAGGTGATACTCGCAACTGTGTTAAAGGTACATACATACCATTAACTACTTGTAGATGATTTGGTTGAAAATAAGAGGAAAGTCAAACAAAAATTGCTTCTTAAAAATAGTATACATTTAGCTTTGTTTTTTTTTTTTTTTATATTTGGACATTCGTCACACACGGTTATTTGATCCCAAACTAAGAAGAGCTTGTACTATGGAAACCAGATAACTGATATACTACATATACTACTTTTTTTTTTGTAACTACATACTTATATAGATAATTACACCCAGACTCAGGACAAACAGACATGTTCATGCACACAAATGTTTGTCCTGGATGGGAATCGAACCCATGACCAACTGCGCCAACTGGCTTGTCAAGATTGCTAGTTATTTTATTTATTTATTATTATAAATTATAAAAACTTTGTCTATATTCTATACTAATAATAAATCTGAAGTTTGTTTGAACGCGCTAATCTCTGCAGTTACTGGTCCGATTCGAAAAATTCTTTCACTAATAGGAAGCTACATTATTCTCGAAGGTTATATGCTACTTTTTATCCCGGGAACGCGGGTGAAACCGCGGAGGACAGCTAGTTTATTATAAAAACAAAGATTCTTCAGGGGGAAATACCGCGAGGAGAAAACTAGTCTTCCATATAAATACAAAAATAAGATAATCACCTAACGCTATTATGATATACTTAAAGCTTAGGCTTAGGCTGAGATCTATAGAGCGTACTTTGCTCAGACTTAGCGTACAAAGTAGGTATTTAAAATGCAATCTTCGAATATCTCCGAGAGTGTGCTAAGCAAAGTCTAAGTTCACCTAATCGACGACTTACCAAAAACATTGCTACAAATTAAAACACACAAATATTTACTTTGTTACGTAGGTTTATACTTTATGTAAAGTCTGAGCAAAGTCTAAGCACGCTCTATAGATCTCGGCTTTAGTGTTTGACCACAATCTCACCGTGGTCGGTTATGTGGATGGTGGTAAGCACCCAAAACCAACAACACATCAGGCCAACAACCTTTTATTGCAAAGTATCGAATCGACGTCCTTGACCCCCCCAGCTGTACATCTGCGCCTGCGACCCTCGGGGTGCCGAGTCGCGACCACCTGTCAAGTGTGCCATGTGGCCGCTACTGCCACCTTATCGTATTGTTTACCAACAGATACAATACTGGCGTTTGTTGGTTACAAGTGTTCTATGGGCAAGGTTCAGCTACCTTTATATAACACTTGCTGTTCCCCGCGGTTTCACCCGCGTTCCCGGGATAAAATTCAGCCTATGTCCTTCTACATATCATAGGCTATCTGCGTGACAAATTTCCTCGTGATCGGTTTAGCGGTTTACCCGTGAAAAGGTAACAAACAAACCCATGTTATCATGAGTTTGGGAGTCAATTTTACATCATCTATGCCAATAATAATCCTGGGACTTTCTTCACATGCCTCTAACTGATCTGATTAAGGCTGGAACACAGGTTAAATCGCAAAAATACGCTGTGACTAGACAGTTTTCTTGACGAATGCTTTCGTTTCGTCACGCTTTCCTTTTATATACATAATAGCTGTTCCCCGCGGTTTCACTCACGTTCCCGCGATAAAAAGTAGCCTATAACCTTCCGGGATAATGTAGCATTCTATTAGTGAGAGAATTTTTCAAATCGGACCAGTAATTCCGGAGATAAGCGCGTTCAAACAAACTCTTCAGCTTTATTATTAGCATATAGATTTAGATTCTATTTCTAATGTAGGTATCATTTCTTTTTTATTGTTTGTTTTGTGCGAGTCCAAAATGCCTTTCTTTGTTTTTTTCCTTTCCATATCAAATTTCCACCGTGTAGAATTTAAGCATCTTAGACACAAGTCAGCAACACAAACACGCTCGGCCATCTTGCATTCGTCCAGCGTTTCTAAGCACACGTACACACGCTTAGCGTAACGCGACACTGATTGCATGTGAAATGATGCGAATAGCTGCATGGGTACTTGACTGGTGAGACAGCGCGTCGCCGGCCGATGACGCCGTTGCCCGGATGTACGGTCAACAACGTAAGTTACCCACAACTTAATTTTTAACCCCCATCGAAAATGAGGGGTGTTTGTAATGAAAAAAAAATCAAATATTATTTATTCAAATAGACCTTCACATGCACTTATGAATTGTCCGACTCTAATGCACGGGTCGGAAGTTAGCTTTATGGTATCTGTGCCTGTCTGTGGCCTCCTGAATGGATGGACCGATTTTGATTTAGTTTATAGGATCGAGAGTGTCCTTAGCTATGTTTCAAGAAAATCCGCTCAGCCGTTTTGAAAATTATAACCAATATGTGAGTTTAGGGGGTTTCTTGTAATTTTTTATTTTAGCTAATGAAAAGCGGTTTCACCCGCGTTATCGGGATAAAAAGTAGCCTATGTCTTTCTCCATATCATAGACTATGTGCGTGCCAAATTTCATCGCGATCGGTTCAGTGGTTTAGGCGTGAAATGGTAACAAACAAACAATATTAGTAAGATATCAAAAACAAAATGTCTTGTTGATATTCTTGCCGGAGTCTTCTCAGTTTAAGTGTATGTGGAACCGGTGGAGTCTATTGTATGTAACTATGATCTGAATGAAGGATTTTTAAAAGATTTACAAGCTTACATTTTGTATCATAATATTTAGAGGTTCATATTCATCAAACAAAAATGTACATGTATTAGTTTGAATAATATCGTGCGACACAAAAATTCAGGGTTGCCACAGTTAATTTTCCATCAATATATTTTTCAAGTAAAACTGTTATATTCATTTTTTGATGTTGTGCAAGTAAAGTATTGACAAAACTATATTTGAAATACTGGTTTTGCTTACGTTTCTGTTTTTCTTCCCCCAGGGTGAAAAATACAATATGTTCTATTCCAGGATTTAATGTAGGTAGGTATGTATCAAATTATATTAAAATTCGTTCAGTAATTAAAAAACACACACAAACATTCCCATTAAAAAAAATAAGATTAAGGTTAAGATTGTGATTAGTTTTCTCAGAATAAAAGTATTTTAGGTGTAATTTTCGAGGTCTATAAATAAGCCAAGATTCATCCAAATCTATTCAATCGATCCGTGATTGAATCACGAGCATTTAAACATCTCACATTTATAAAATTAGTTGGATACCTTCATAAATGAAACGGGTTACCAAACAAACATATTTTGGTAGTAAAAATCATTAGTGAAATTCCAATCAAGTGCCAACCCTGACTATAAGCAAACTACCCTAATTTTAAAGAAAAGACACTTGTTTTGATGGGTTAAAAATACAGTTAAACACACATGTGATTTGTAGCGGCGGCAGTTACTTGAAGAATCCTATTATTAAGGCGACACGCCCTGATGTTTACTTGCTATACTATTAAATACAGGGTAATTTTTAACCTCCTTCAAAATAAAGGAGGTTCTCAATTCGGTTTCTATTTTTTTTTTTGTTTATGAACTGATCTTTAAAATTATTTTTGCATTGGGTTCAGTATAGCTCCAAGGTGGTGCCATATCATTTTTTATCCTTTGAAGGAGTTTATACTTTTTTTTTATTTAATTATAGTTGGGTAAAGTATACGAAAAGTGCATTGAAGTATACTGTAAATAGTTCAAAAAATCTAGTTATTAATTGAAAAAAATATCCAGAAAATTTGTTTAGGATTAAAATACGCCAAAATTTAAGTCCGTATGTCCATCAGTCAACGACATATTACTAGTGTACAAAAATCGCTACCTCACCCCATCATGAATAAAGCATACTGGAAAAAAAAAATAAGAAGCTAAAACAAAGAAAACGATAAACAATTTTTGATACAATCTCGCATCGGTTAAATCACGTACCGGATGTGACGAAACGGATGTACCTACCTCTCCAGACATCGATGTCGCCGATCATACCGTATCGTGTTACCGGGAATCGTACCCGACACCCCTCGCTAAGTGCTCGCCTAAAACCACCTAGATACCACTTGTTTATATTAAGGGAGGGTGGGAATTATTAGAGACCTACTCCGCAGTTTCACCCATTTGAGAGTTAAAAAGTAATACATCTCTGGAGTCAGTAGCGGATCCAGGGGGGGATCATGGCCCCCGGCCCCTTCCCACCCCCCCTGGACACAAGGCCAGCTACCTTTGCCAGCTACCTAAAAAAGACTTTTATCTACTCTCATATCGTAAAGTTCTAATTATGAAATCAAAAACAGTACTTTAATGACCCACTTTATGCACACCCGTCTATAATGAAATTAAAAAATTATATTATAGTACAGGTTTCTTCCCAAGATAATGCTATAAAATAACTTTTTTTCATTAAAGTACAAGTATTTGGACATGTCTGGCCACTTATAATGTTTTTTGGGTTTTAATACTTCAATTACTGTCAGTCAACTTGTCAAACAAAATAATAAAGAAAAAAACATTATAAGTGGCCATACATCAGGACTAAACAATTATAATTTTAGATGCAAATTTACTTTGTCTGTGGTCGCGTATGCGGTAGAGATCTCAACATAGGAGTTTTTCCCCACACGGATTTGGGCGCCATGATGATTAATGTTTGTTTATTTTATTGATTTTTTGCATACATATTTTATTTTCGCCAAAAATGATAGAAAAATAGCAGTGATACTAAGGTGAAATAAACTTGTATCTAAAATTGTGGAGGCGGCAATGGAAATGACGAATAATCGATAGCCGTAAGTCATGAAAACCTATGACAAAATATTATCTATTTTTTACCTTTAAATTACATTATTTATATGAGTTTAGATAAAGTACTGTATGATACTGCACATAATTAGGTATTAAAAACTCGTGTGATACTATTAAGAACCTCGCCTACGGCTCGGTACTTAAACTCACACTCGTATTTAATAACCCCTATTATGCAACAGTATCATAAACTACTATAAACATACCGCTTGATTCACTTTTATAGCCACTGTTTCTCTGAATTTTCTATCTAATATTATATTTTTTTTGCGTTTTTCACGAGTTGCGCTAGCTTGATTTCACCTCGCAATATGTATGGCGGTAATTTTATGATATGACAGCGTTTCGTCGTCGGGCTATGTCAGTCACTTTGGTTCGCCTGGGGTTACTCAAAGTATTTAAGGTTACCCAAATATCCGGCAAATCTGGCTGGTCAAGTTAACATTTAAGCCTGGCAACACTATACGCCACAATGACCACAGATCATTAGCGTAAGTTGTTATTTATAAGTAATAAATATTCTAGCTGCGTCCTCTTTGCCGTCGCGCAGTCTGCTTTTGTCAATCACAGACATCACAGTACACACACGTGAGCACACATACAGACAATTGTTTCTGTGGGTGTCTGTGTTATAAAGTAAATGTAGTAAATTCTTTGTAGTATTTATTTATTTTTATTCTAAGTACGGAAGTCAAAGGAAGAGCAGATCATATGCAGTACCATTATTCTCTTAAGAATAGTATCGTTGCAGTAAAAAACTATAAACATTATTTGTGTTATTAACACCCTTAATCGATCCAGCGAATTAAAAAAATATATACAATTTATTCAATTTGTGTGCAAAGAAAACGGGAGTGTAACTCACAGACCCAAAACAATAACTATGTTAAGCGATAATATCGCTAAATATAGTATCACACAAAGCCTAAAATCTAAAAACACAACTACAAAAGAGCAATGGCGAACTTCCATACATCAATTTATTTGAGATTAAATTGTAACGTCTTGAGATGAAAAAAATATTAATTGATTCAGCGTCAGTTCCTGAGCTTGTATATGCAAGATTTTTTGTAAAAGGAACCGGAGATTAATAGATATTTAGGTTTGAACTTTTGGAGGTTATGTCATTATTTCACTTTTGATGAAATATCAGGGTCCTTAGGTATGCAGGGGTCAAATAGGGGAGATATAAATATCAAAGTCCTTAAGCAGTCCGGGTCAATTTTAGTAAAACTTGAGAAAATATGAAAATACAATCGAAACAACAACACCAAAACAGAGCGCGAACGATTGTGAATTTTTTTTTTATATAAACGTTATTCATGACCATAGATACAAAGTCTTTCACAGTAGAGTGTTGCCATAACGTTTTTTTCATTTTACTTCCTTTCTTCTAATTAAAGAAGAAAAAAAATATGTAACATGACTTAAATAATAAAATCAATACACAAAATCATTTTTATTTATTAAAATAAACAGCATTCTGTCCGTTTAATTAATTATTAAACTTGTTATAATTATAAAACTACGCTATTATTAAACTATAACTACCACTATGTCGAGGAAGAAATATTGAATGGCAACACTAAACTGATGGTATTGACAAATGGAAAACTAAAATAGTCAATAGTATTTTTAAATAATAATATTATTTAATCCGGGTTTTACAAGATTAGATATTGAGTTGAAAAAACGTAGAAAATTATTTGAATTACTTTTGTTTATAAGACATTTCTAGACGCTCAAATTTTGATCAAATAAGAATTCGCCTTTGCTCTTTAAGTTACGAAACGAACCAACCCTACAACAGTAATACCAACAACAAAAACTAAATTACCCATAATTTACAATTTTAAAATTAAAACAGTATTGAGCAATTACAAGTTTACCTATTATTTAAAAATCGATTATTTATTCGCAAGTCATAAAGTATTCATGTTCGATCGGTCGGTAGGTCCGTCGGTATAGCTAGGACAGTGACGTGGCCCAATGGTGAACTAGTGGGAGGTACAAAACCCCTCGATATACGCCTTGGCCCAACCAGGGAATTTAAATTATTATTAGTACAAAATTATTCATTCTATTCCTATACATATTTTATTTTTATTTGTTCAATAATCATTTCAATAAGTAAAAATGTTCTAATTTTATTATAAAGTCTGTACTTACTTTCCTACCTATATTTTTTTTGTGATAGGCTTACAATGCGACAAGGATCTTTTGGCACGTGGCCAAAATCGGAACTAACGCCGCTATCATGTAAAGAATTACATTTTGAGAGTTCGCTCTGCCCGCTTATCATTGTTGTATGTTGTGTTGTTTTTGCTTGTTAATCAAGTAATGCCGAAAGTAATAAGAAGTGGCGTCAGAGAGATGTGTTAAAAGTTAAAGAGCGCCCTCCTGCCGATGTCATTAAACTGCCAAAAGATCCTTGTCGCACTGTATGTACGACATGACACGTAATGGTGGTAAACATACATAGACTAGAAGAAAACAGGCTGTCAAGCTCCTGCTTGAAGACTGATTTTCAGCTTGTGTATGGAAGACAACCAAGCGAGTATTAAAAAACGGAATTGCATGGAAACGAAAGGCATTTCAAAGACGTAGCAGCTGAATGCTTTTCCTCTTAAGACCCAATATTCTGACATGTGATAATTTTATTGAAACCTAACTTTTTGAACACATCAAACAATGCCTAACTTAGAAGTCTTTTAAGGATTATGTATCTATTAACAATCAACGCAATACAAAAGCCGTAACATTTGAAGTTGATAATTTTTATAATGGAAGGTATATCAAATCCAACAATACCTAACATAGGAAACTCTTAACATATGTAAAATTTTGACAAATCCTACAAGTATTTTAAGCGTTAGGTGTTTATTAACACATTGATGATGTATTACTGACAATTAACGCAGAAACTACGCCGTAAAATTTTCTACTGTCCTCTATATAGAAGAATCTTGGGATAACCTACGCAAATGAAATTCCAAGAGATCGAAGTCACAAAACTTGTTACAAGATCTAATTCCAAGTAGAAAAAGATATCAAATCTTAGCTTTAGCTAATGTAAGTCATCCAAAACACTTTTCCGTCGACAACAGTGCCGAATGATTGTTCATTTGAACTCGGCGACAACTTTGCACCCCACAGCCATTACCGAGTCAAACGACAAAGTTGAAGGGGTTTTCATGTCCCCTTCATGCTTTGGCCTGTCGTCCGCTCGTAGTTTAGTGATGCACTTAGTACTTTAGTTTGTTACTCGACTAAGAATAGGGGAAGCGAAGGTTACGTTAAGCGATGAGAATGTTTAGGAATATGTTGGATTCTAAAGGAAATTATCAAGATTTTTTTTTATGTAGGCTTACGTTAGGCCGTCGTCTGGTCCTAAAAAGGAGTAATGACGATGCCGAAGATATAGCACGCAAGACCAGAAAAAGCATATTTACTCTGGTCTTGAAGACATAAATCAGGAAATAAAGACCCATCAGGTTAGTTCTGAAAGGTCGTGAAAATTTGGAAATCTCTAAATGCCATATTTCATACTGTATAAATAATTTTGTGTAGCAAAAGTTCAGTAAACAATACCAAGATGTAAACTAAGTATTGACAGCTTTAATTCCTGGATGCCAATATTGTACTATGGACATTGCTCCATTTAATCTTATTAGTAGTTTAGAAGTCTTTGGAGGTGACTCATGAGCTTCCAAGCCTGTTACGATTAAGATAATATTATGGTAATATTACGTAATACTGGAGGCTAATAATGTTATGCCTTCTATATCCTTACCATTAGGTACTGAAACTCATATCTTCTGTAAGTGATTGAAACTGAACATGGCGATGTAAATTCTTAAAATATGTAACGGAAATCGGAAGCTTTCTTTGATAGATTTGGCAAGATATGATTTGATATAGATCCAAATTTAAAGAATCAAATATTCTAGTTCAAGAAAATAGGGTAGGTATATAAAAAAAATATTTCCATTAGTTTCTATTTGATATAAAATAAAAATGAGTCAAATTGATTCTGAGTAGTAAAGACATATTTTTGGGAAAAATCAGAAAGACCTTCAAAATAACCGATAATATCAGAGAAATATCGCATATTACTCAATAATCGACAGAGGATTTTCTTTATCACCGTTATTAACTGATAAGATATAAAAACACATGGAAATAACGCTCTATAGAAACGGGCACATGTAATTATGATAATTAATTATGCATATTTAAATTGCTGAAAATTTAAACAGTCGATAACAATAAGGAAACCAAAAAAATAATTTTAATTTTAATAAGTTTATATTTTATGGTAACTCAGATGAAATCCTCGTAACTTTTGCAATAACTCGACTAAATAAATTCTTTCACGTAAAAAGTACAAATTCCAGATTCAAAACCTCCTATTATATGCAACATAGACAACAAAAAAAATATTGTACCGGGCACAGCACAGAATTCAAAAATTCGAACATAGTATTAAAAAAAAAGCTTTCAAACGCGTTCGTCTTCGCGGCAGCGCGCACAAAACGTCGCTTTATCGCCACAATATCCTTACCGTGCGCGAAACAATTCGAAACGAAACGTAAACACAACCGAGACAATGCTCTTATTAACGTCAACACTGGTCTGTAGATAACACTAGGCACTTAGTTACATCACAAAACTTTGTACGAATCACGTTTGTCGCGCGCGGGTGACGGCAAGGCGCGCGGTGCCGCGCTGCTTACACTACTGACTAGCCATGGCCGACTGCCGCTCACTCGCGGCGTTGTGTTGCCACACTTGTTTCTTCAATCACCCATTATTGAGCAATTTTTTGCGATAAGGTTCAATAAAAGTCACTGTTTTTAATGTTTTCCTTTTTTATACGGGCGGTAAATATTTTCTTTAAATTGTCTTGATTGTAGATTTTCAATTGAAAAAGTATGATAACTTCATTCGGAAATCAAGTAAACATTAACAATTATTTTAAATTTTCACTCTGTTGTATCCTACATATTTTATTTGCTTTGATAATTATTGTAGCTTTTAATTACTTGAATAGCAGTTTCTGGAATTCAAATTGTTTCATATACCTTCATCTTTATCTTCTTACATAGTCCCATCTGCGAGCCAACGTAGTTTTTGGAGGGATTTATGTGTTTTTTTTGTGCGTAAATTTTTCAATTTCATTAAATTTTTTTTTTACTTAGGGTGAAAGCGTCGGTTGGAGCGAGAAATACTAATTTTATCACGTTTTTTGCAAATTGCAGCTCAGTTATAGGTCGTAAGTTATCAACATGTTCAGCAAATACGTGATAAAATTTGAATTTCGCGCTCCAACCGAAGGTATCACCTTAAAATCAGATCACACAAAAATCATCAACATATTCTATTACCCCGACATAAAATTTACCTCAAACGGAGGCGAAGAAAGCTCTGCTACGTCTGGCAACCCAACGACAAAAAGCGACGTTGCCAATTCTCCACGCAAGGAGCGGGGAGCGAGCGTTCAACAACTCGAACGTAATAATGAGGTTAAAGTTTCCGAGCGCAACTTTAATTTTTTTATAATTTTTTCAGCCAGCAAGACGTCGAGTACTCACTCTATCTATGATAATAGGGCGATTAAAAACTTTTACGAATTACGCAACTTTTTTCGTAGATAAATAATAAAGTTAAGCTATAAAAGCTATTACGTCAGATTAAAAATTTATGGAGTTTAGGGTGAGATTATTCTCTCAGAATACAAACAAAATACAACAATTATTCCTCGAAACAAGCTTCTGAAGTTAACAAACTTATTTAGAATCTGAAGCCTTATTACAAAGGTGGCATTGTGTAACAAATCTTGTTGTTCTTTTATATAATACCTGTCATCTGAACCCGTCAGGTATTTTGAGGCGTTCATCTTGTACCTTCGGGATTTGTTTATGTAATATCTGAGCAACTTGGCTTTCGCAAATTTTCTAAAAGAGTAACTGTGTGTATTATCAGAAATAAAACCATTGAAAGACTGAAGATGCAAGAAGACATGGGATAGTTGATGTTTTCGAAAGACTTTCTGGTCTCTTTCTTTCTCTCTCCCGTGTAATAACAGTAACCACAGAATATAAAAAACAATTCCAAGCATCAGCAGAAATTATTGATAAAATTTAAACGTTTGTTTACACGATCGAGATACTGGGAAGATATATATAAATCAACGATTAGAATGTTCGCACTAGATAGATCATGGAAATTCCCTTAGAATAACTAGCTGATAGTTATAAAAAATAAATGTCATCAGGGTTCATATACGTCGCTTTACGTCCCCAAAGAGCCAGGTCAAGTACGAGGGTCCGAACTGACCTTACGTTCTCAGTTCTGACTGGCAGACTTCACATCCATTTGAATTATAGAACTAGCTTCCGTGCCGCGGTATCACCCGCGTTCCCGAAGGATCTTAAGTTTTCCCGGGATAAAAACTATCCTATGTGTTAATCCAGGTTATAAACTATATGTGTTTCGAATTTCATCCAAATCCGTTCAGTAGGTTTTGCGTGAAAGAGTAACAAACATCCATCCATACTCAGAAACTTTCGCTTTTATAATATTAGTAGAATTTAATTACAGATTTCCTCACGATGGTTTCCTTCTCCGCAAAGCCAGTGATATGAAAAACTATGAAAACTAAATAATTGTCAGGATTTTGGTATATAGAAACATATTTGAATAATAAACGTGAGATTTCCTTAGTTGTGCAATTGTATAGTAGATTAGCCTTATCAATGGCACTGTACGTTAAATATTAAACATAAATGTTATAAAAATAATTTAGCGTTCGGTTGGAGCGCGAAATTCAAATTTTATCACGTTTTTTGCAAATTGCAGCTCAGTTATAGGTCGTAAGTTATCAACATGTTATTTGCGAGAAGAATGGTAGTATATTTACTGATTAATAACAAAAGAAATCATAAACATATTCCTCAAAGGTATATTACTGACAAATACGACTATTTCATGAAAATGTTACTTTTCACCTTAACGTTAAATCAAATACATATCTATCAAATGCCTTTAAACGAGCAATTCTTGTGTATATCGGAACCGGCTCCAACGATTTTCATGAAATTTAGCATGCAGGGGGGTTTTGGGGGCGATAAATCGATCTAGCTAGGTAGGTTTAGATAACGTCGTTTTTTTTTAAAAAAACGAGTAAAGCTCGGTCATCCAGGTACTCTGGGTTTAAACAGGGTAACCATGCCGCAACATTTTTAAGCTCATCAAGAGTCCTAAATTTTTTGGACCGTTTCGTGTTAGGATTAGAACCTATCATGAAATCATCCATGTAAATTAGCTTCATATTAACTCATACATTTCTTCTACATGATTATAACACTAAATTGTATTTAAAATAATGTTTAGTTTAGGTATTACACGAAACAATAATACAAACAAGACAACACAAGACAGTTACATTACGAAATTATCATATAATACGCTTGAAAGTTTCGAAACGCCCCTGAATGTGTCAATGTAGTTGACAGCTTCATAATTTACTTGGGGGATTACTTTTCATATTTCACGATGGACACATTGCAAGATGGAGTTTCATTCGATGAATCAGAAAGATTTAAATGAATTAGTTACTTAAAATATACGTAAATTCTTCAAGTTGCCTTCTTGGCATTACCAGAGGGGCTAAAACGGCCGCTCCAGCAATATTGCTATGCAATTCAAATCTCGAATTTACAGCAGATTATGGTGTAATTTGTCTACATTGTAAATTAATTGATCTAAATGATTTGCATTTTCACCAAAAAATATTTAAAGAAACATTTGCCTCTGCTGTAAATTCGATGTATGAATTGCAAAGCAATATTGCTGGAGCGGCCGTTTTAGCCCCCAGGTCGGCAACACATTGACAATACAGTATGACACAACTTAGATGAAGCATCGGCAAAATTCGTAAAATCGATCATTCCCGAAAAGAGTGCGTGTAACCAGGCAAAAATGATCTTGTCGAACGTTGAATGGCGCGATAATGAATGATTTTTATTAGTTGAGTAAATCGGAAGTGAAGTGTAGATGGTGAAGTGTAGATATACGATTTGCCGATGCTACATCTAAGTTGTGTCGTACTGTAGCTCTGGTATTGCAAATGGCGATAGGCGACGGTAAACACTTACCATCAGGTAGACCGCCTGCTTCTCAACCTTGTAGTGTGTATGAAGATGTAGTATATTTATAAATATTAGGTGTTATAATTAATAAAGGACATTCAGAACGGAGCACTCGTCGTGTCAATAACTTCCCACATTACATGGCGACCCTGGACTGGAAATTGGTGCCGATTCTGTTGTTCACGAACTTAACTAATATTAGACAAGTCACCTCTCTTTCATGTTAACCTTATTGAAAAAAGATAGAACATTTTTAATGCTGTCAGTTTAATCCATGCCGTCGTAATGTACGGGTAAATAGTCGTGACCAATAAAGATCGCGCTTAAATTCACGTTCAAATATGTGATCGCACTAAACTGACAGGACTAAAATATCATGCATCCCTTTCTTATATTTACTATTAGAAAGAGATATAGTGAGATTAAATTTATTTAGTTCATAAACAACAGAATCGGCACCATTGCATGTTAAAATATGATACATTTATGTCTAATTCTGATCGGTCCACAAGTTTTCAGTTTCACAATGAAGTATAAATCATCGTCATAAAACTTTTATCATGTACCTATGTTGTTAAATGAATACAACTTATTTATATAGGTATCTGTCAATCCTGTCCGTTATTTTCAGTAATACCTATTATCTAAGTAAAAACATATTTGTATTATATACATATTTATATCTCTAAAACCAAAGTTTTCGAGCTACAAAATAAATTATATGAAAACCGTCGAACGTAACTAGTAAGTATCGATAAAAAGGATTAACATTCTAGCAGTAACATATGATTCAGTGATATGAGTAAGGAATTGCGAAAGCAGTGTGAATATCAGCACATCCGATGATGATGAAGATTATTTGAAGGTTATCATGGCGTTACTCTAAAATCATTGTAGATATGAGAGCTAATAATTATATCTATACTAATATTTTTAAGCACCTTTATATGGCTTAAAACAAATTCACAATATCCAGTCTGGCGTCGCTGTCCGTATTTGGCCCAACAATTTTGCTGTCATGTGGCTTTTGTATATAACAAGTAGTTTCCGTTACGCTTTTATTATTTTTAAATGTTATTTAAATTTCAACCTTGACAGGAAAATATAAGAATTATAATAATAACGTTTTTAAAGTTAATAAAGAAAACATTCGCCTGCAAAAGAGTTGCTTTTCACGACTTTCTTAGATTTTCCTTTATTTTTTAGCGCCGCCTGACTCCGCCGCCGCCCGCGTCACAAATCTTTATCAATAGTATGCAGATTGAAGATTAATGATAATAAAACATTATCAAATCTACACAATAATTATCATGGAAGACTGCCGATTAACGATTATGCTGACAAGTATCTTGCAATGGCAATAGCTTTATAACCCAGTCACTGACTGCATAACCTTGGAACATCACAGCTAGATGGTATACATATTTTATTATAAATGCAAAAGTTTGTGAGTATAGATGGATGGATGGATGTTTGTTACCCTTTCACGCAAAAACTACTGAACGGATTTGGGTGAAATTTGGAACACAGATAGTTTATAACCTGGATTAACACATGGGATACTTTTTATCCCGGGAAAACATAAGATACCTCGGGAACGCGGGTGAAACCGCGAGGCGGAAGCTTGTTTATACTAATATTATAAAGAGGAAATATTTGATTGTTTGTATGTTTGTTTGTTTGCATTGAATAGGCTCCGATACTACTGAACCGATTTGAAAAATTCTTTCACTAATAGGAAGCTAATTATTCCCGAAGGTTATAGGCTACTTTTTATCCCGGGAACGCGAGTGAAACCGCGCGGAACAGCTAGTTAAATATACTTGTGATGTTACCTCTTGGGCTTCGTCGTTGTTCTTGGAGATCAAAATAAATTACGTAAACTTAAATTATAGGTACAGTACTTTAAACATAGCCTTACGAGACCATAGATTATGTATCTGATGTTTAAAAATATGACAAGCACAGAACCTAGAAGATTTCTGGACAAACATAGCCTCAACTTGGCGACCAATTATCCTGAGGGTGAAAGGCAACAAAGATTAGATACTACATAGGCTCGGCTGAGATCTATAGAGCGTACTTAGACTTTGCTCACACTTTACCGTACAAAGTCGTTATTTAAAATGCATTCTTCGAATCTCTCTGAGTGTGTGCTAAGCAAAGTCTTAGTACGCCTAATCGACGACTTACCAAAAACTTGGCTACAAATTAAAACACACAAATATTTAGTTTATTACGTAGGTTTATACCCTAAGTAAAGTCTGAGCACGCTCTATAGATCTCAGCCTAAGGCATACTATGATTTCCTGGTGATGTTTTTCATAATCGACAAACTTTCATTGACGTCACCACACGCGTTTTTTTTTTATACTACTAAGGTAGCAAGCAAGCATACGGCCCACCTGATGGTAAGTGGTTACCGTCGCCTATCGCCATTTGCAATACCAGAGATATTGCCAATGTGTTGCTGACCTGTTACAATACCGAGAAGGCAATTACTGGCTTTCTAGTGCCATTGCCGGAACACACCGGTAGGTGCTTGGCGACAAATTTTCAACTTGAGGGTGGTAGCCAGCCAGGCGGGTACTAAAAAGTATCCTACCACCGTACTATGGTTTCCTCACGATGTTTTCCTTCACCGAAAGCTCAAGCTCATTGTAGGATTCGAAACCACGACCTTCGTCGCGGCATCCGACGGCACTACCACTGAGCTATCGTCGCCTTCGCCACGTGTACAATCTGAATTCAAATAAAGACGTCCATCGAATCGCCACGCCAACTATAAAGTGTCCCAGAGTAATGCGATTTTAATAACATATTAACAACGGAGAGAGCTTTATAGTTTCGACCTCATGACGGCTGTCCGAAGCAGTAAAAACTGGACTACGAATCTTTCTAAAATAACATTTAACATTTCGTGTTGTTTAACATGATATCAATTTATATAGCTTTGGATTTAGTTGCATGATTCATTCGGTTTTTTCAAGAATTCGGACACCGATCAATTTTTTTTGTAAAATGTTTAAATTGTATAATTTTGCGTTTGGGCTCAAGCTGAAGATATTACTCGGAAAATTCCTATTCACTCTAGCCTAGATAGTATTCAAGTTATAGGTGTCAGGAAACACTGACGCCAGCAGTGAATTCATTTCTTTGCTGATCGTACGTTAAAGGAAGAATCTAAACGCCTGTGTCCAAATTTGCGGATGTCGACAACGTACACACGGCCACAGATCAAGCTACACACTGTGGCACCTTATGCGGATGTAATAGGTGCTATTTTGCAACAAAAATGTGCAGCTTGATCTGTGGCCGTGTGTACAAGCGGAGTTTCTACTGTGCCTTACAGTTTGAACGCGCTAATCTCTGGTGTTACAGGTCCGATTCGAAAAATTCTTTCACTACCTAATAGGAAAGCAACCTAAAACCGGTAGTTATGGAAATCAATTGGGGAGGACTAATAGTGATAATTTATTTATTTATTTGATCATCATATCAGCCGAAAGACGTCCACTGCTGGACAAAGGCCTCCCCCAAGGATCTCCACGCTGGCCGGTCTTGCGCTACCCGCATCCAGCGGTGTCCCGCGACCCTCACAAGATCGTCGGTCCACCTTGTGGGGGGCCTGCCCACGCTGCGTCCTCCGGTTCGTAGTCACCACTCGAGAACCTTTCTGCCCCAGCGGCCGTCGGTTCTACGAGCGATTGATTTGATATTACACAGCATTTTCAATTTTGTATTACTATGAGTTATTTACTCTACATGATGATGTAATAAATCGTATTTTACTATCAATAAATGAACAAACAACAATAACAACTGTCAAATGACGATAATCAAGAGAACGAATCTCGATTTTATGTTTCAAACAAACTCCTCGCTCGCACGCAACATATACGTATTACATACTTTACAGTGTTTACATTAACTAAATATTTCCAAAGTGGATCTTTTTTAGCCCATTATCTCTCGCATTGTCTATAAAATTATAAACCGTACGAATTTAAACTATGTAGGCGTGCTTATAAATTTTTTAAACTAAAAGACTTCTTTATTCAACAGTGTAGCATTGCCGTTTTGACGGCTTGACTCACATTCTCGAGCGACGTTGCCAGTTCGCTCCCCCCTCTTTGAAGAGCGAGACGGGGTGATAAACAGGATGAGAAAGCGATAGTAAGGGAGTAGAAGCTCTGTGCTTTTACAACTATTGGTACAAAAAGGCAGTGTATGGAGGGAAAGTTTTTTTTTAAAGTTGATAGCGTAGTTTCAGTCCTGCAACTAACAATAAGCCATATACCTCTAAAATTAGGATTGTTTTTAAACGACGATATTAACAAAAATCTATGCTTGTGCTTTAATAATAAAATACTAATATTTACTTAATTTTTTATCCCAGAGTTACTTTTATGTGCATTTTTTTTTTAAATTTAAATTGCACCCGTGCGAAGACCGGGCGGGTCGCTAGTGTGAAATAATTCAAGTTACAAAGAGTTCACAGACCCAAGAGACCCGAAGCCAAGTGGAAACTTCATAAAACATGCAGGAGTCGGTATGTTGCATAGGCTTTCTACGTCTTACAAAACTTGGCCGTTTAAAAGTTCTCAATGGCCTCCTTTGGGCCCTATTACATATACCGATAGCGATTGATATCTATTGAATAGAATAGGAAGACAGATAGAAAGACTTATTTTGAACTTGAAAACCATATCCTACTAATATATTGGCAGGCCAGTTGGCGCAGTTGGTTAAGAAACTATCACGCCGCAAGTCGTGGGTTTGATTCCCATCCAGGGCAAACAATTTGTGTGCATGAACATGTTATCTTGAGTCTGGCTGTAATTATCTGTATTTAAGGGTAAACCTCCGGTTGGAGCGTTGAATTCAAATTTTATGATTTACTGATTAATAACAAATGAAATCATCAACACATTCCTCCAAGGTATATTAGTAACATTTTCATGAAATAGTCGTATATGTCAGTAATATACCTTGGAGGAATATGTTGATGATTAATTTTGTTATTAATCAGGAAATATACTACCATTCTTGTCGCAAATAACATATTGATAACTTACGACCTATAACTGAGCTGCAATTAGCAAAAAACGTGATAAAATTTTAATTTAACGCCCCAACCGAAGCCTCCACCTCAAGTATGTAATTACAAAAAAAAAGTGGTATATATCGTAGGTATATCAGTTATCTGGTTGTCCATAGTACAAGCTCTGCTTAGTTTGGGATCAGTTAACCGTGTGTGAACAATGTCCCAGGATATTTTATTATTATTTATATTAAATGAGAAAGTTTTTATGTTATATGTTTTGCTCCGTATCAGCTAAATGGTTTTAAATGAAACTTTGAACATAGATAGATCACAACCTAGAATAACATAAGATTCCTCGGGATCACAGAGATCAAATCGCATGGTAGAAACACCGACACTAGCACTTACTAAAGTATTAATTTAGAATTCGTTTAAATAATTAGTGAAATTTTATCAGATAGGTTTATAAACGTTCAAAAATGAAAAACGAACAATTGCACGAAAACTTATCAACATTTACGATAGCAATAGCAACTTCATCTGTCACATACATACCTAACTAAACGTAATGAAACCCTGCGAGGAAACTTGGCATGGTTTCTTTCAGCATCGATTTAGACGACTATCCCCACTTAGTGTTGTAGGTACATGACTGTTTTATATGTCCTCAGTTCTTTAAAGTTCTGTTCGACCTAGAAATTATAGTGTAATTTGGCTAGACAAATTAACAGTCTGTATTGTTGTTAACTTATGAAAATTTACTAGTCATTTAATTATACTAATAATAAAGCTGGAGAGTTTGTTTGTACGCGCTAATCTCCGGAGTTACTGGTCCGATTCGAAAATTTCTTTCACTAAGAGGAAGCTGCATTATCCTCGAAGGTTATAGGCTACTTTTTATCCCGGTAACGCGAGTGAAACAGCTCGTGTAGTATATCAAGAAAATGTGTGCATGAACATGTCTGATTGTACTAATTCTACCTGTGTAGTTATCTACATAAGTATATATTTACATATAAAAGTAAGTAGTATAGTTAAGTAGTGTAGTATATCAGTTGCTTGGTTTCTATACAAGCTTTGCTTAGTTTGGGATCAGATAACCGTGTGTGAGGAATATCAAAAAAATCTAATAATATTATAAATGCCAAAGTTTGTGAGTATGTATGTATGTTTGTTGCTCTTTTACGTAAATACCACTGAACGGATTTGGATGAAACTTGGCACGTAGATAGATCATACCCTGGAATAACATATAGGCTGCTTTTTATCCTGTCTGGCGTCGCTGTCCGTATTTGGCCCAACAATTTTGCTGTCATATGGCTTTTGTTTATAACAAGTAGTTTACGTTACGCTTTTATTATTTTTAAATGTTATTTAAATTTCAACCTTGACAGGAAAATATAAGAATTATAATAATAACGTTTTTAAAGTCAATAAGGACGAGATTCGCCTGCAAAAGAGTTGCTTTTCACGACTTTCCTAGATTTTCCTTTTTTTTTTATTTGTCACCGTCGCCAGACTGGATATCCCGGAAAAACGTAAGATACCTCGGAAACGCAGGTGAAACCGCGGAGCTAGTTTATTATGAATGCAAAAGTTTGGAACTGTAAGTGTCTTTGTATATTTGTAACTTCTTTACGCTCAAACAGCTGGACCAACTTTGATGAAATCTGGTATGATGGTAGTCGACACTCTAAATTAACACATATACAACTTATCCCTCGGGAACATAAGAACGCAGGGCGGAAAGCTACATAGAAGCTCTATAAAAATCCATCACGCGGATCGTGTGAAAATACGAAGCGGAAAATCATCAATAATGTAACGTCGTGAGCCAATCAAATCGTCTAAATACAATGCTGCATCATTGATCACACCATATCCTGTGGCAGTACGCCACCATGAATATGTGAGAGCGAGGATGTCCACCAGTAATTGCCAGCTGAATATTTTATGGGACGGTGTTATGGTGACGTGGATTTTTCCTTTTTTTTGAGGGCTTTATCACATTATGTTCTTTCTTTACTGTGTACTAGCGACCCGCCCCGGCTTCGCCCGGCTTTCTCAGCTTTTCTGTACTATATTATGAATGTATTATACATATAAACCTTCCTCTTGAATCACTCTATCTATTTAAAAAAACCGCATCAAAATCCGTTGCGTAGTTTTAAAGATTTAAGCATACATAGGGACAGACAGACGGGAAGCGACATTATTTTATATTATGTAGGTAGTGATAGTGTTGACAACAATCTCACTGAGGTTAGTAATGTGTCCGATAATGGTAAGCACACAAAGTAAGAAGGGAACTGGCTCTCAAGCGAATGCCGAGACGAAGGTCGCGGTCTACAATGAGCTTGAGCTTTCGGTGAAGGAAAACGTCGTGAGGAAACCATAGCACGGTGGTAGGGTACTTTGTAGTACCCGTCTGGCTGGCTACCACCCTCATGTTGAAAATCTGTAGCCAAGCATCTACCGGTGTTCCGGCAATTGCACATGAGACCCAGTTTGAGCCTTCTTGGCATTGTAACAGGTCGGCAACACATTGGCAATTAGCTCTGGTATAAAAAAACATTTCCCCAAGAACAGAATTGACCAGCTTTAACTATTATATAGACCAAATACAGAAATACAACGTAGAAATGAATAAGTATTATACAGATACGTGATTGTAGGTAGACTAAGTGGCAAATTGCTAAAGTATAGGGTAGTAGGAACCAGCACTTACGTATAGCCTACCTACCTGCATAATAGCATAATAATGATATAAATACTTTTATAATGGCCGACTAGACTCCTCAATATTTGCAATTTAATTGAATTTATACAACGATCCTATAATGCAGTTTAATAATTAAATATCCTGGAAAATTCTTCACACTATTCAAACTAAGCAAAGCTTGTACTATAGACAACCAGATAACCGATATCCATACTAATATTATAAAAGCGAAAGTAACTGTTTGTTTGTTACCGTTTCACGCCTAAACCTCTTAACCAATCGCAATGAAATTTGGCACGCAGATAGCCTATGATACGGAGAAGGAGATACTACTACTTTTTATCCTGGGAACGCGTGTGTAACCGCGGGGGACAGCTAGTCTCTTATGTAATTACAACAACTGTAATTACATAAATTAAAAAAAAAAAGATCCACAAAAAAAGACGCCTTGCTGAGTTTCTTGCCGGAGTCTTCTCAGTTCAAGTGTATTCCGAACCGGTAGTAGAGTCTAAAAATTGTAACTGTTGACATTCATAAGTGCCTTATTAGGGCCTAAACTGAATAAATGAGTTTTTGATTTTGATTTTGAGCAGATTGTTTTTCGTATAAACAAAATTTGCTTTGTGTTTCTAATTTTCAAAATTGCCAACTAACATTTTGCGCAACGTTCTTAATAAAGCAGTTGTTAACATCTGAAAAGGCGGACAAACCGAACGAAAGCAAGTCTTTAATCCCAATTTTAAGTAACTCAAAAACGACCCTCATTCAAGACCAAGAAAGGCCTTTTCAAAAACGGGATTCCGACAAAAACTCGAGGCTTGCCCCGAACCGCACCGACTCGGCCCGAAGTGACCCGAACGCGAACATCTGTCGTTGGACGCGTGCGCCGATATTATTACTAAAACCTGTATGTTCTTTTGTGTATGTGTGATATAAAGATTTGTACAGGTGTTCGTATGGGGTGGAATGAAATGGGGGGTAGATAAGTACTGAGTACTGAAATCTTATGTTTTTTTTTCTGTTTGTACGTATGTCGATGACCTGGGGCTATCCTGCGAATATGAGGCTTCGTACGAATATTTTTTTTTACTATGTATAGGCCTGTGTTTGACCACAATCTCACCGTGGTCAGTGATGATGTGGCCGATGATGGTAAGCACACAGAGCCTAAAAGGGAACTCGCTCTCAAGTGCAGCTAAAGAAATCTAAAATCTTTAACTATACTAATAATAAAATTGAAGTTTGTTTGAACCCGCAAATCTCCGGAGTTACTGGTCCGATTTGAAAAATTCTTTCACTAATACGAAGCTACATTATCCCCGAAGGTTATAGGCTAGGTACTTGATCCCGGGACCGCGAGTGAAACCGCGGGGAACAGCTAGTACTACTACATATAAGGAAAATTTTACCACAATCTTATAATAGTGATGATGTGGCCGAAGATGGTAAGCACACAACGCCTAGAAAGGAACTGGCTTTCAAGTGGACCTTTCGGAACAGTTAGTGATATGCTTGCTGCTAGTTAGAAGCTGGCTACCCTGTCCAAGTCAATCCACCTCAACGTTTTCATGATCTGTGCTCCACACATTTAAGGCGATGATAGCTCAGTGGACCTTCTTCGAATGGCAGGATGAAGGTCGTGCGTGAGTTCGAATCCTACAATTCTTGAAGAAGAAGAAGCCTTGCTGAGTTTCTTGCCGGAGTCTTATCAGTTCAAGTGTATTCCGAACCGCCGGTGGTAGAGTCTATTGTAATAATTATAATAATTGACAATGAGCTTGAGTTTTCGATAAAGGAAAACATCGTGTTGCTAACTACAGCTTAAAGACGCTTGCTTTTGTTTTTTGTCTCCAATGGCAGCGACTAACGCGGATAACAACGTTTTACTCGGGATGCGATCTTTTTTTAATATTTATTTTTTTGTTTTTATTAACCAATATTTGTTGTGTGAATTATCAAATTAAATATTTTTCTTTCTTTCTAGCAAAATCAGGGATACACATAAAAAAAAATACTACACAAACCCTAGAAAACTAATAAGTTACTCAGAAACTCATAATTACATACTTATACAAAATAGTCGCGTGCGCAAGTCCTAATAAAATTCCATACGTCTAAAGCCCGTGGCCTCCTTACATGGCCGGTGCCCGAGGGCGCAGTGAATAGAGTCTCGCTACGGGATTCGCTATTCAAATCCAGCTCCCCTTCGTTTAGTCTTTTTTTTTATATACACGGTCGTTCAACTTGTCTTTTGGATGGGATTAAAATTGCAATCGGAGTTTGGGGTTCAGTCTTTAGAAGTGCAATTTATAAATTAGTGGAGAATTTTTATTTTATTTTTAAATGTTTTTTATAAAAGCTATCAAGCTATATCAATAACAATCTTGAACCTATGATCTCGACCGCAAGAGGCGAAAACAGATATTTTTGACCAATAGAAAAATATTTTTTTTTTTGTATTTTCCCCACCAGCCGCAGCCACACCTGCAACTTTACTTTTAAGCTAATTTCTTTACAGAAAAATCTCTTTCTGTTTAGACGATTTGAGAAATCCAAAATAACGGATGCCTACACTATTCACGTTGTAGCTGAGATAAGGGTGACAGTAACCAGAGATATATGAAAATAAACCTTATGACATTGCATAAAGTTCATCTGTTTAATCTATCATTATGTCGATTCAGATTGTTATGTCATAATAAGTATCTGTATGCCTGATCCGTCTAGTGGTTTGATGTATCTGTTGATAGATCAGATTTTTTTCCTTTTATTAGTGTATATAGCTGTTCCCCGCGGCTTCACCCGCGTTCCCGGGATAAAAAGTAACCTATAACCTTCGGGGATAATATACCTTCCAATTATTGAAAGAATTTTTCGAATCGGACCAGTAACTCCAGAGATTAGCGCGTTCAAACCAACAAACAAAAAACTCTTCAGCTTTATTATTAGTATATAGATTTAGAAGATTAACTACAGAACCCCGAACCAAAAGGCAAGCATCAAAACTAATTTTACTTTTTAATATAAGACTGTTCGATATAAAACGCTCAAACACAAAGGGTGTACAGATTAAGCACGGTACATAAATTTTATTGCACTTTGATCTTTATGCTGTCGGCAATAAAGACTCTATGGTCAATGGAAGAGTGATCTCTTTTATTAATATCCTTTGTTATAATTGAATAAAATGAATTAACATGAGACTGGTTAGGTCGCTCATGCGGCTTATTTGCTTGTGGTATGGAATATTTAATTAGGGATTTTGATCATATCTTTCTATCGTGATCACTTCTACATATGAAATGAACTGGCAAGCCAGTTGGCGCAGTTAGTTAAGACACCAACTATTTCGCCGATGGCCATTGGTTCGATTCCCATCCAGGACAAACATTTGTGTGCATGAACATGTCTGTTTGTCCTGTGTCTGGGTGTAATTTATCTATATAAGTATGTATTTACAAAACAAAAGTAGTAAATGTACTACGTATATCAGTTATCTGGTTGTCCATAGTACAAGCTCTGCTTAGTTTGGGATCAGATAACCGCGTGTGAACAATGTCCCAGGATATTTATTTAGTATACTACGAAAGTGTCAGTGGGCAGGGCATATCCTTCGTAGAACCGACGGCCGCTGGGGCAGAAAAGTTCTCGAGTGGCGACCACGAACCTTAAGACGCAACGTGGCCAGTCCCTCATAAGGCGAACCCACGATCTTGGGTCACGGGAAACCGCTGGATGCGGGTAGCACAAGACCGGCCATCGGTCAAGGCGATGATAGCTCAGTGGTAGTGACGTCGGATGCCGAGACGAAGGTCCCGGGTTCGAATCCTACAATGAGCTTGAGCTTTCGGTGAAGGAAAACATCGTGAGGAAACCATAGCACGGTGGTAGGGTACTTTGTAGTACCCGCCTGGCTGGCTACCACCCTCAAGTTGAAATTCTGTCGCCAAGCACCTTTCGGTGTGTTCCGACAGCTTCACTTGAGAGCCAGTTCCCTTCTAGGCTTTGTGTGCTTACCATCATCGGCCACATCATCACTGACCACTGAAAAAATCGTGGAGATCCTTGGGGGAGGCCTTTGTCTAGCAGTGGACGTCAATCGGCTGACATACCGCAGTTTCATCCGCGTTCCCGAGGAATAAAAAGTAGCCCACGTGTTAAACCAGGGTGTCAGCTATCTCCAGAACAAACATCATTAAAATTGGTCAAGCTGTTTGAGCGTAAAGAAGTAACAAACATCATATCTATCTAACTTTCCAGTGGCAGGGCTGCTGGAAGAAATTTCTATTAGAAATAAGCAGTCCCTTTGTGCCTTTGTATCTGTTTTGTCTTTTCTCTTTACTTGTCTGTGACTACATAAATAAATAAATAAACTTTCACATTTATAATATAAATAGGAAGTAGGATACTTAAAGTAGGATAAGTATAGGATGTGGCACCCCACTTTGGGAAACAAATGACTATTTTAAGATAATACAACAAGCGTTTACCATAGCCTATAGGTATGTATAATACACTGGCAAAACTAGGGAATGGGTCGCTTGTTCAGTATGAGATGTAGAGTAATATACAAAGCGTCATCAACATTAATTCATGAAAAAAAATGGTTATAATTTTAAATGATCTTTACTTATATGATAATTCCTTCAAATTCCCTAAGAAGAGTAAAATTTTTCATCGTCCATAACCCTAAGACGCGTGTAACAGAAACAGGATTCCGTGGAACACCTGCCATGCGCCGGCGCACGCCCTCGCTTGTGCCTTGATCACGTAACTTGCGACCCGTAGGTGCCGGTTGTCAGTTGTTACAGAATTGCTGGATGGGAATGACATTGAGTTTTTTGTCAAACTAGCATTAGAGGATTTGTCAGCGTAAGAGTGGAAAATCCTGAGTCACCTTCGTCCATTTTTTTTAATCCAAAAAAAAAAACGAATAAAATTTTAAATAAAAGCTTTTCTTGCTAACTTTTACGGTAGCTTCAATGGAATTTATTGTCAATTTAAACAGATAAATAGAGTAAGGTCTAGCAATAATCAATATGTTTCAACTTTCAGAATATCTATTGATATTAGATTAGTTCATAAAAAATTAAAGACACAGTGGTTATTTTTTGATCGACTACGAATTTAGCAACTCTAATAGCTTGCAACCAATTGCACTTTGTAAGTTGAACAATAAGCTCGGAATACAGCTACCCGAGTTATAATTGTAATTTTTTTGCGCAAATCAACCACAAAAGGGGGATTAGTAAGAATTTTCTGTACCTAATAAATAAAACCTGTAATTTGTAGGTACTATAAAGAATGTTAAACGTCCTTCTCAAATAAGAAATACATATAATAACTGACGCCTTTTATGTAATATAGTTGAAATATTCAGGGAGATGTTAGGTAGAAAACAGAATGCAATATCCACTCTAGCTCAGGGTTTCCGATTTTCAGCTTAAAGCAAAAGCCATTTAAAGTTGTAAATTGATAGATAGCTGGACAAAGCGAGCGAAATACTACGACTTATTGCGTATTGGCAAAGTCATGGTCTAATGGATGAGATCAAAGCATCCGCATCCAAGTATGCCTTTGCCTAAAGCCAATGGTTATCAAAGCAAGCTTAAAAGTCCTGACAAAAGTTTTGATAAATAAAACAAGTCACAATAGGGATGATAAATAAAAAATATAATTAGTCCGTCAGTTAGATTACCAAAAAATATTTTTTCTTTAGTTCCGAAAACAAAAAATAACGAAGATACATTGCGTTAAAATTTCGCGTGACGTCACGTCTTAGTACACTTTTACAGACAGATGACGTCACAACAAGCCCCCACTCCTGAACTTTGATGCGACTTATCTTTGTAATATTTTATTTAACTCTACTCATTATAAAAACAAGTATTTCATTAACTTCAGAAAGTAAAGGGCTAATAATTAAAGGGTAATTAGTAATTAAATGAGAAATTCCTTACATTCTTTATTGCCGCACATCAATCGTGACATTTATATCTGAATTAAGAAAAAATACACTTTAGACTGTTTTTTTTAAAGGGCTAAAGTTGGTTAGCCGGCTTCATCAACCTTACCGAATAAATCGGTCAGCCGGGCAACATTTAGGTAACAACGCCTGAGGGCACCTCTCAATGAGATACGAACCTCGGCTCAGGGCGTTACCGGGGGAGAGGGCGAATTTCTGTATGTTTTACAGACTCTATCCATCGTTATCATCTTCACCTAATACTTAATAACGGGTTTTTTTTTATATTCTTCACGTTCAGAACGCACACACGTACTGATCAAGTCAGTGATGGAATCCCGGGGCACAACTCAATCAACCAGACATGCAAGTTCGACAGATGTCAAGCGCCGGCCATTACTAACAAATTACATTGCCAATAATTAACTTCTTTTTTAATTGTGTCCTGTCCTTTTGTAATTATGATATGAATAAAGTACCCGATGTTACATACAAACGTTATGTACATATGTAGCCGTATGATCTCTTAAACACAATGTTGCATGAACAGGGCTATTTTAAAACACTCGAATTCGACATCGGAATAGGAAACGAAAACTTTACCACGTCGATTCCGTTCCCGAAGAGCTGTCAAAAGGCTAATTTAAATAGCAGTTGAATGACAGATCGAAAAGATTATAAACGCATGTCGCAAGAGGCAGCCGCAAAGACGGAGCCGAAAGACGTCCACTGCTGGAAAAAGGCCTCAATCTGGCTGCAAGGTATCCTTGGGTACGATGGCCGGTCTTGCGCTACTCGCATCCAGCAGTTTCCCGCAACCCTCACAAGATCGTCGGTCCACCTTGTGCCCACGCTGCATCTTCCGGTTCGTGGTCGCCACTCGAGAACCTTTCTGCCCCAGCGGCCGTCAAAATTGGTCAAAATAAAAGGGAGAAAGCAAATACTAAATAGGTATTGAAATCTTAAACAATGACTCAATTTTTAATATTAATTCATATCTTTAATATCCAAATCACAATGGACCGGTCTTTGGGATATAATTACGACCAGTCCGCGGGGCCTCGGCAGGGGTCAATCAAAAGTCAATAATCGGACGCGCACCTGGTCAAAACCATTTGCATACCGAGGTACCGTTGCTACATGTGATAGCAGGGTGATATCGGAATCACTACGATTACGATACCTATATAGTGAAGTGTGATAAAAGGCCAAGATTATGTCGTAATCAACGATTGGTGAAAACACGATGAAGATCTACCAATATTAATTTGGCCCGTGATAAAATTTCAACGTTGCTCCGTCAATTCAAAAAAAAAAGTACCACCAAAAAAAAGAAGCCTTGCTGAGTTTCTTGCCGGAGTCTTCTCAGTTCAAGTGTATTCCGAACCGGTAGTAGAATCTATTGTAAAACTGTAATTGTTGTCATTCATAAGTGCCTTATTAGGGCCTAAACTGAATAAATGAGTTTTTGATTTTGAATTCGCTTCCGAAAACTCACTAAGATGCGCATAAGGTGGTATGGTCATGTCATTCGTAAAACTGATGAACACATGACGAAAAAAGGTGCTGCAACTCGAATCGGGACCAAAAAGCCGTGGCCGACCTTGATTAACATGGGCGTCAATTATTAATAAAGACCTCACAACAACAAAGTTAGACCCAACGATAGCCCAGAAACGATGTCTTTGGAGAAGGACAATTAGGAGAGCCGACCCCAAATAGCAATTGGAGAAGAAACTTCGTTAATTCGATGATGAAGATACGAATTTTAAATAATCTCGAAAAATTCTGGATAATTTAGATATAAAAATCCTAGTATTGCCGAAAACAGATCAAGATTTAGATGATGATACTCATTATTTCCTTAGAAAAGGTTCACTGACTAAAGCCCAAGATGAATGGCTATAATGAAAGGATTTATTTGAAGGTCTTAACAACTTAAGGTCGATGGAATCATGAATAGGTATCATCGCCGAAAGATAGTGGGGATACAGACTAGACCAAAAGCGGAAGGTCAAATAAGGAATGCCTGAGTCTTCTTAGTTGAAGTGTAATTCAAACCGGTGGTAGTCATCTGTAACTATCGACGTTCATAAGTGCCTTATCAGGGCCTAAACTGAATAAATGAATTTTCAGATTGAGTTTGTAATTCCTGCTGTTACTACAGATCTGTTTTTTAGAACAAGTCGTTTCCACAATTTTATGAACAATATTTTTTTTCACAGCTCTTTTGAGGTGTATTAAAATATCTTCTCGTTTAACGCGAAACTTGCGTGAGATATAGCTCTCAAATTCGAGATCAATTAGTAGCCTAACCTGTACGTCTGTCCATCTATAATTTATACGATTGTCGCTATAATTCGATCATTTGTATGCCGTTCAGACACCGGCTCGTGATACGATCGGGTATCGGGTTACCGAACCATCGGGTGTCTTCGTTCTGTCGAGAAAGGCCAATTAGAGACGAGTGAGACAATGATGGTTATAGGTTCAAGGTTGAGAGGATCTCAGGAGTTTGGATACATCTAACATTAATTGTTTTCGTAAATAAATTTGTTAATAAGTCCACAAAAGCGCCGAGAAGACCAGGCGGCAAAATCTGGTAAAAATAGTAACTTTGAATAAAAGCAGCGAAAGATTGCTCCTTGACAAAATCTATGG
Source organism: Tethea ocularis (assembly GCA_963555595.1). Classification (NCBI taxonomy): domain Eukaryota; kingdom Metazoa; phylum Arthropoda; class Insecta; order Lepidoptera; family Drepanidae; genus Tethea; species Tethea ocularis. Next base: position 1,451,767 of record OY741983.1, on the reverse strand, counting down.
AATTGAGAGTCCTTTATTCATCCTTAGTGACTAGGTGACTAATGATGGCATTATCTGGACTTATAACCGACCACGTCACTTACACTCATTATAAGTGATCAAATGACAGTCCATCAAATATCAACAACTAGGTTTCCGCCCCGGAATTAGGCCAACAAATACGGAAGATATAAGCATTTTAATCTACTAATTAGACAGCAATTAGACAGAGTTCCAGCATGCCATGTGACATCATATAAACTTCAAGCTAAATTCCGTTTTTCTAGAAAAAGATATATATAAATCTTTGTTGCAATAAAAAAAACATTGTGCATGTTTTTCTATTGTAACCTTAATGTAAGGTTCATCAAATCCCTTTATCAGGACCTTAACTGGATATGTTTTGTTGGTTAGCTTGCCAGCTCCAGTGGAAGGTCAGCGTTGATTATATGTACCTATAGTGAACATAATTCGACTAGACGATTTGATCTCATAATGTCCACGCACTCCACCATGACCGAGTGTTCCCGCAATGCTTGCAATAGGGCCAAATGGAGACGTATTGCAAAAGCCGCCACTAAAGATTCGAGACCTATCACAACACTGTCAAGAGTGTCCGAATAGGAAGAATAGCCAACATCATGCTGAGTTGGGGTCCAATTTGGGTCAATTCTTTTGTTTTGTCACAAATAAAATATGTTTTCTTCTTTCTTATTTTTCAGTGATTACCAGTCCGAATTAGATCAACATTTCTCAGTGCCTGGACACAAACATATGACACTTTTAAGACCGGAAACGAGAGAAACAGTAGGACGAAAGCTGTATAAAATATTTTTACCGATAAAGACGATTTATCCATCTTCAAATATTGACAGTCGCTCACACCAGCACGTGTCGCGAGGACACAGTTCTAAACAAACATACTGTATCACTTTAAATATTATATAGATAATATTTCACAGTATTTACACGCTTGTGAATGACTTTTTAAACACGTGCGGAATTTTTTATATTACTAGCTGTTCCCCGCGGTTTCACTCGCGTTCCCGGGATAAAAATTAGCCTAGAACCAACGGGGAAAATATAGCTTCCTATTAGTGAAAGAATTTTTCGAGTCCGCCTGGTTTCGATCCGATTCCTGGGGTAAAGTTACCTATCTCCTTCTCCATATCATAGACTATCTGCGTGCCAAACAATCAGAGTTACTTTCGAATTTATAATATTAATTTGGATATCGGTTTATTACTAACACATAATTATGATGAGTTGATATTTCGTCGGAATGCTTGGTGGTAAACCACCATTTTTGATTAGTGGATGTTTACGTACTCAAATACTACTAATTACTAATAATCTATCTATACTAATAATAAAGTTGAAGAGTTAATTTGTTTGAACGCGCTAATCGCACCAATAAAATCTGGATCTACCAGTCGGATTTAAAAAAATCTTTCACTAATAGGAAGCTACGTTATCCTCGAGTGCTATAGCCTATTTTCCATCACAGGAACGCGGGTGAACCCGCGGGAAACAACTACTTTATAATTAGTGAGCTTATATCTAATACATTTGCCAAAAAAAGCAGTTAAATAGCGGCAATTTAAAAAGTATAATTTTGCGGTCTATATGAAAGGGTTCACCTTAAAATACCGGGAATGCAACCGCACAAACATACACACACAAACGAGTATGTATGGCGGTGCGAATTTTTCGCACAGGTTCTTGACCGGGCTATTTCCGGCACGGGAATCGAACCGGCGTTTTATCGCCCCGAGGAGCGATATCGAGAACCGCCCGAGGTATGAACGCGAAGCGGATATCTGCGTATATATAAAATGCGTTTTTAAAATAAGCTGCGTTGCGAGGAATGTGTTTTTTATGCTTTCAAAAACGGCGTTTCTGATTTTGATTAGCCTTTCGCGAAAAGATTTAATATTTTTTAGGCATAGTGTAGCTCTAGTACTATCGTAATCAGATTACCCGATTCCGCATTCCGCGACGGCCGCAATATGACGTGGGTGGAAAAAAATATATTAGAAAAAAAAATATTACCTACTTTTCAATGAGTAGCCCAATTTTCAAGGATTATTTAATTGTACTGATCAAATCGAAACGTTTCATACAAAACATCCAATCCAATCCACAATCTTGAATGGTCAAAAAGTATGAAAAGTTTTAAAAAAAATTGTGACTGCCTTTTAATCTGCATCTTTAATTGGTCACTCCTTGAATCTTCTGTATATTTAAAAACGGCATCTTTAAAAAACCTACGAGTACGTTAGGGTTTTATCAAGAACCCCAGAGTTGGTCCAATACCAAATGACAAAACATACATAGATTAAAAAAATAGCTATACAAAGTATGCACACACTGGTAGTATTATAATCGCTACCTAGCCCGCTCCCTCTACCTCCTGTGACTTGTCCCAATGCACCGGATACGTTAACTGTATTCTCTTTGTGTATAAAGGATCATCTCTGCTCGCATCCTTTATGGCTATCACTTAATGATATGATTACCTTCATCTTATGTAGACTGCTGGATGACTTACCTGCAAATTGAGAAAAAAAAATATAATGGGTAAGTCTAGTATATTGAAAGATATTTCTTTGGCGCGAATTCCAAAAATGAATTAAAACATAACCTTGCCGTTGATCGGCAGCAGCGGCCGCCTCGAGGATTTTTTTTATACATATGTAATTTGTATATTTGTTGTAAATAATTGAAAATAGTATTTTAAATAAATGTCTGTAGAGAATTAAATTTAAAAGTGGATAGTAAATTGCTGGAAATCAAACAGCCAAGCTCTGACACAACACAACACAACACACACACGTTTTTTTTTTGACATTATGATAACGTAAAAAAAAGAAGGAAAAAAAACAATCAGGAATCAAAACTACTAAACAGTTTCTAACAATTTCACATACTAAACTTAATAAAGAAAAGATCTAGTTGTATTAAGAAAGCATGAAATAATACTTTTTACCCGACTGCGCCAGAAGGAGGGTTATGTTTTTCCAGTGTGTGTATGTATATTTCTTTGGCACGCTCTGTAGCCTAAACGTCCTAATGGATTTTAGCTTGAAAGGTGTCGTTAGATTCTTCTTAATTTGAGAGTGATATTGCGTATATCAAAATTGCAATCTTTTCCTAACGCAGTCGGGTTATTTGGTTTTTTTATTAACACGACTTGTTACTAATAAGCTTACACGGAAATCAGACTTTAAGTAAGCACAAAAAGGGGATTGGTGTAATATATAATCTCAGAATCAAAGGTGCCAGAACGTTGACTTCAACATTGAATCCGAATTAGAATCCAAAATTAGGGTGCAGGCAAGCATATTAAAAACTTTCATAAACATGGATAAAATAAGCAAAATACCGCCCCAACTAAATACTATCGCAAAACTTGCAACATCAGATTAAATGCAAAAATATAATATTTACAAAAAAAAATACCTGCCATATGTCTTAACGTGAAATCTTTTAAGCGCGCGTCCATTGTTCGATTCCAGACCGAATCGAAGGCGAAAAAAAAACAGAAAGAACACGGCAATCTCCGAAACATCTGGCGTCTATACACCCCCAAGGCACCACCCCCGAACGTGAGACGGCAATACGTGGTTTACATACGTGCGAGAGTGATGGAGACAGTGGTTACAACAAAGCACCCTAGGACGGGAGCAAAAAATTGGATGCGCACACGCATAAGAGCCGGTTCCGTTCCGTTTCCGAATTCAAATGTTTGAATTTTTGTTCTGCTACTTGGTTGATAGTTAAATTACATTGATTTTATATGCTTTTAAATAAAAATAACTAATTTTAAATTCGAATAAAAATTGACTCTCCCGGATTCGGATTACTTTGACGCCGTTTTCAATAGACGCTATATTGTCAGCATTGCGTACGAACGTGGTATCTATACATTCACCAAATCTTCTATGTATCAGTCAGTAGTGATGAGAAAGTCTATACTAATATTATAATGAGGTTATATTTAAGTTCGTATGTAGGAGGTCATCTCCGGAATTACTGGTCTGATTCTAAAAGGAAGCTTTATCGTGTAATGGTACTCCAACTCCATACTCTTTTTCTTCATTGATCCATGCGTGTATCTTAATATTTATTATTGTAGAATTTCATTGATTTTTCAATTTATTTCCATTACCGAACAAAGACTTGCTCTAATATCTCAAAGAGACCGCTATGGAAAATGCAACATTTCCATTTTTCAAAAAAATATGGGCTGCTTTAGACCATGTTTATGGGAGATCAGAACAATAAACATCTCTGCCATCTATTAGGTACCTTTCAGCATCTACTTCTTTTCTACACCATAATTCACACAATATGATCTTTTATTTGATTTATATGATTCACTAGCTGTTCCTCGCGGCTGGACTCGAGTTCCCGGGATAAAAAGTAGCCTATAACCTTCGGGGATAATGTAGCTTCCTATTAGTGAAAGAATGTTTCGAATCGGACTAGTAAAACAAACTCATCAGCTTTATTATTCGTTTAAGTGTACGTGGAACCGGTGTAGATTCTATTGTAAAAATTGTAACTATCGACATTCATAAGTGCCTTATCAGGGCCTAAACTGAATAAATGAGTTTTGAGTTTGTTTTTTTGAGTTTAGTATAAATTTTGTCGCGAAACTTTCAGTACCGTTTTTAGTCAATTACATTACGTACAACATACTTTCTCACCAGGTAGATAATTGTCTTAAGAAACAAATTAAAAAAAATGCAAACAAATAATAACAAGTAATTATATTTTGCAAAACATCTGTTCGTATTGTTGTAGGTGCGAAAAACAAATACAATACTATAGACAGAGGCGGCGAAGGTGTCATCGTTTTGAAATCTCACCATAGACAATTTCCCACGAGCAGGGTCAGGAAGCCGGTGGAATAGACAACCCTTGGGCTGCGGTGGGAGTATTAGCGGAAAGAACAGGCGACTTTAAACTTAGAACGTGTTGCTTGAAAAAAGGTCCAATTTAGAGCGTGCTTTGATTTCTAATGCCAGAACTTCACTTGACTGTTTGTGTTTGCGTATTTAAAATTTAGCAGGTGTAGACGGTACATTTCTATTACGAATTCTGAATAAGCAACGCCATGTAAAATGCTAGTATAACACTGGAGGTCCCGAGTTTAGGTTAAAGTTTCTTCTAGTATTCAAGATACACGGCGTGGTGTTGCATTCCGGCCATATTACAAGTTGAAAATTTATAGCCAAGCACCTACCGGTGTGTTCCGGCAATTGCACTTGAGAGCCAGTTTGCCTTCTCGGCATTGTAACAGGTCGGCAACACATTGGCAATATATCTGGTATTGCAAATGGCGATAGGCGACGGTAACCACTTACCATGCCACTTAGGTGGGCCGTATGCTTGCTTGCTACCTTAGTAGTATAAAAAAAAATATTAACCGCGAATTTTCTTACTAGGAATTTTCTAATTGTCATGTTTTTAAAAAAATTCAATAGATTCTTGCGTCATAGTACACTTATAATGTGGCTGAATCTTCTAGTATTTGGGACGAAAGCAGTCATTGTGATATGAATATATTTAGCTGCTAATATCTCTGTCGGGATTTGTTTTTTTTTAACTTCTAATAACACACACTGTATTTCTAAACAATTATAAATCAATTGAAAAATGAAAACACATAATTAAACATGCTCCCCCAGTCTTTTTATATATGCGTCAGATTCTTAGGTCATACAACAGAAAGAGCCAGAGCAATATTAAAACCTGAGTTTTACAAGACAAGCTTTAAGCCATCTCACGTAAAAAAAAATCAGTTCCTGTAAATCTCGTGATATGGATCATCAAAAAGTCGAAACTAAGAATCTCTAAAACCGCTCCTAAAATCGCTCCGCTAATCAACCCGCCTAAAAACGGACCCAAGCCTAACTTACTGGCCAAAAAAACGCACCCGCATACAAAGCGCCGCATACTTTACTGAACATCTGTCCCGTCGACACGACCATACTCTTTCATCTCTGTCTTTCACATAACAGATACATATCGCTGTCCCGTTCTACAGTATATTGTAGTTTGCAGGTAGGACTTGCTTGCTACAACCTGAAGTTTGCAAGTGTGTACGTACGTAGGTGGGTAGAATTAATTGTGGACAATTATTCCATACTTATAATTTCCCATTATAATTAAAATTCAACTTTTACCCAGATGCACAAAAATGTAGTTAACATATTTAGTTTTTTTTTTTGTGTTACTACAATACGTAGTAATTGGCGATGACGTAGTCATACAACTGGGAATTTAAAGGCCTTTAAGCCCCAATTAAAGCTACCTGATAGCACCGGCAGATTGTCATCACCTATTAAGTAAACAACTAAAAACCTGAGATGGAAATTACTATGTGACCCCGACAAGTTGCTAAGATCTTTCCATATCATATTTTTAATTTCAAATAAGGAATCTTTCATAGACACCTGAATATTGCACTAGATAAAATAACCCCTCTTAAAAGTCTTGAAATTCGAACTCAAATTGGAATACAATTTAAATTCAAATAGAGAACATGCAAGTGAGACAGCAATATATACGAGGTAGGGTGCGCTGGCGCCCCATGTTTCGCTCGGCGGATCGTCTGGCGGGGGAGGTGAGGGGGGACGGGATATCCTCCCTATATCTATAGGATTAGCTTGGGGTGGGGTACATGTTGAGATGGATTTTTAATAGTACAAGAGTTATGGTTCGATAATTAATGGTACTTGTGACGTTACGAGTACATACACTTCAATAAACACATTATACACAACGAGGCTTGCTTACGGAGCTGAAACTGGTATCGAAGTTACGTGTTCAATAAAATTCAAAAATGGCATTTTTTTTATTTCAAAAGCAGGCAGGCGCTCCACCTGATGTTAAGTGGTTACCGTCGCCTATCGCCATTTACAATACCAGAGGTATTGCCAATATGTTCCCGACCTGTTACAATGCCGAGAAGGCAATTACTGTCTCTCAAGTGCAATTGCCGCAACACACCGGTAGGTGCTTGGCGACAGAGTTTCAACTTGAGGGTGGTAGCCAGACAGACCCTACCACCGTGCTATGGTTTCCTCACGATGTTTTCCTTCACCGAAAGCTCAAGCTCATTGTAGGATTCGAACCCACGACCTTCGTCGCGGCATACGACGTCACTACCACTAAGCTATCATCGCCTTAAAATTTAGACAAAGTTAAAAGAAACTGACAAGGACTAGCTAGAGATAATAAGAAAGTTATGCATCCCTTTCTCTGACCCACAACATCCGAACCTCTTACTCACTCGTGGACAAAATAAAGCAGGTCACTCCACCCTCATAAGGTCAAAGGTACTAACAGCTGTTCCGTACAGTTACGATTGAGACTCAGAGTAAAATAATAAAAACAAAAAGGTATTCAACGAGAGCGGTGCGTGCGCACGAGTCGACAGACCTTTGAGGTGTCAAGAGATAAGCGACGAGCGGAACTTAAAATACTACTTCACTAGATAAACTATATTTGAAACTAGCTGTTCCCCGCGGCTTCACTAGCGTTCCCGGGGTAAAAAGTAGCCTGTCCATATCCATCCATCTATACTAATAATAAAGCTGAAGAGTTTTGTTTGTTTGTTTGAACGCGCTAATCTACAGAGTTACTGGTCCGATTTGAAAACTTCTTTCACTAATAGGAAGCTATATTACCCCCGAAGGTTATAGGCAACTTTTTATCCCGGGAACGCGAGTAAAATCTCGGGAACACCTAGTATAAATATAACCCCAAAAACATTTATTGAAAGAGTGGGAAACAACATAAATGCATAGCTATTTAACTATCCAACATATCAATACATCATTCCACAAGTTGAAAAACCTCGCACGCATGGTGTATAATAATATAATATTCATTACAGTTTCCCGTAGGCTGCGCGGGCGCATGCGATTGGCGTCTCGGGCGCCAGGTGCGCGGGAGTGCGACCCTGCCTCTCCGCTTCACCCCCTTGGGCCTCGGACATGGGTGAAATTGGATTTTTACGAAAGCTCGTACGTGGGAATTTTAAGGTGAGGGTTGGTATCGATAACATTATATCGATCAAATTGATAGCAAAAATTATTTTAAGAATTGATTTTTTTTTTGCAATGTGTACATAATTTTTTTTTTTATCGCGTACCACAAGAAAAACAAAGGTTGATGACCTTTGTTATTCGTGGAGACGTGGTCAAAAATAATGGTACCCGTATAAAATTTATGAAAACATAAGACCCCTCGGGAACGCGGGTGAAACCGCGAGGCGGAAGCTAGAAAGTAATGTGAGTAAAAATAATTAAACTAGTAGCGGACCATAATCTTTACGTTATCGATAAATAAAATGACTACCTACAATGTGTCATGTAATACGAGAATAGAATTGAAAATGACATAAAAAATCAATGTTCAATCCACAATAAATAATTTGCCACACAATTGACAGGTTTCAATTCATATTCGACAGAATTCCGAGAACTCAATATCACGATGATGAAACAAAATCATTTGCCAAATCGATTTCTGATTGCTATGACAATCGCACTCGTCTTCGGCGAGTAATAACTGCGAAAAATTACTATGCATCTTCACAATTTACGATGCAAATTATAGACCACACAAGACACAAATTACGTGTGAAGTTACTTTAGCCTGCTTATACTTGCTAAAATAAAGAACTTAGACCATATGTTAGGTATTATTTTCCGAGCCGCATAACATGCGCTGACGCACAATCCAGATTCATATAATAGATAGAAGAATAAAAAATAACATTTCTGTTTGAAAAATCAATTCTAAGTTAACGATAACAAAAAAAATCGAATCAAAACATCTCTACACTAACAAAAAAAATACTACGGACCTTCTCTACAGGTATAAATGTCATGTGCAGGATTGTAAAGATTGTATCTTTATCATTAAATAGTCGAAATTTAAGTCTAAGGTAACCTTGAGTAAAGTAAAATAGTAAAAGAGTATTTTCAGTAACTTATAAGTAACTTTCAACATAATAAGTGCCGTATCAGGACTTAAACTGCTTTAATGAGTTTTGAGTTTGAGTGAGCCTTAACAGGACTTAAACTGCATTAATTAATTTTGAGTTTGAGTAAGATAATAAGAGCTTTAAACAGCGTGTATTCCCTTGAGGTCAAATTGAACTAGACACCACTCCGAGTCTGACGGAATTATCATCGCGAACACTGTTCATATGTCCCGTCGCAGCATGGTGGTAGCGCTCTGAGGGTCTACTACGAAAAACGATACACGACGGTTCCGATCATCGTTGTCAAATTATGAACCAATAGAATTGCAGGAAACTGACGAGACGTAAATTTTGTGAGCTGGGCGTCGTCTGAACAACTGTAAGCCGCGCGAAACATTTATCACAAATCCGCCACAATAGCGACCACCTTCTGTCAACAAACATCATTGCTAGTTTTTAGGTTGATAACAATTTAGAATTGTACACCAGGATTTCTGATGATTTTTTGTCTCCCAAAGCTGATACTCATCGTAGGTAACCTTCGTCGACACTACCACTGAACTATCATATCCATAAACTTTTTATAGCTTCCAGCCTGGGGTTTCACCCGCGTTCTCAAGGGAATTTATGTTATTCCAGGGTATGATCCATGTATGTGCCAATTGTCATCCAATAGTTTTTACGTGAAAGAGTAACAAACATCCATACATACATACATCCTCACAAACTTTCGCATTTATAATATTAGCAGGAAATTAGGGTTCTACGATCATCCTGCTAAGATGTCAGTAGAACACGTGAGTAAATCACGTGTACCAAAAAAAAATTATTACAAAATTGCAGTTCGCATCACGTATATTGTCATCATTGGGCATGTGTGGACTTTGCGAAACTGTGATAGCGGCTTCTATGGAGGTGATGATAGGGCATTAACAATATGACACGTTTCAATTTACTTCTTAATTGGTGAAGAATTTTGAATCACTGCTTACGATGATATTTGTAAGCCGATTCAAATTTAGAAAGACTTTATATCCTGGGACATTTTTCACACACGGTTATCTGATCCCAAACTAAGCAAAAGTTATAAGCGACACTCTGTTCAGAACACTGCCTCCATGCTGTGTACAATATGATATTTTGTTGATAGACTCGAAGACGTCGCTAGTGAGACAGATCTGTGATTACACGATGTGTCACACAGTAATCCAGACGACACCCTGCTCAGAGCACTACCATCATACTGCACCTCGGTGCAAATCAACGCTGTACGCTATGATATTTGTTGATAGACTCGAAGACGTCGCTAGTGAGACAGATCTGTGATTACACGATGCGTCGCACAGTAATCCAGACGACACCCTGCTCAGAGCACTACCATCATACTGCACCCCGGTGCAAATCAACGCTGTACGCTATGATATTTATTGATAGATTCGAAGTGGTCGCTAATAAGACGGATCTGTGATTACTTGGCATGTCGCAGAATAATCCAGACGACACCCTGCTCAGAGCACCACTATCATACTGCACCCGGGTGCAAGTAAACGCTGTACGGCTATGATATTTGTTGATAGACTCGAAGTGATCACTAGTGAGTCGGATCTGTGATTACACGGCGCGTCGCAAAGTAATCCAGATGACACCCTGCTCAGAGCACCACTATCATACTGCACCCGGGTGCAAGTAAACACTGTACGCCTATGATATTTGTTGAGAGACTCGAAGTGGTCACTAGTGAGACGGATCTGTGATTATACGGCGCGTCACACAATAATCCAGACGACACCCAGCTCAGATATGACACCTATTTGTCAACTTAACAAGTGCGCGCTAGTCCGGTACTATTTATGATCAGTATCCCACGGTAATCCAAGCGACACCCTTATCAGAACACTACCGCTACCTTATTTAGGTTACGATAGTAATTAGACGTGACATGTAGGTAATCTAGATATATCTAATTAAATAACAATGTAATGAACTATGTGGTTGCCCTTGCGCCAACCTACGTACTATAGAAATATGTCACTAATTCACTATATCAAAAACCTTTCACATTTAATTGGCTACCGGCTTCACAGTGTTTTGATATTAACCTGCAATGCTTTATGGGAATTTTGCTTCGATCAAAATGAATGAAATATATAATACCGGGTGTAAGGGACGGCGTACCGAAAACTGATACCATGGATTCAACTCATGATTCTGGAACCCCCAGACTTAGGCTGAGATCTATAATGCGTGCTTAGACTTTGCTTAGATGGTGATGATAGCATTTTAACGTATTGTAACGTACATACATAGCGCGCTCAAAAATCACGATATCTGTAATTCATGACCTCTGACATAATTGATTTCTATTATGTTGTTATAGGCATTCAGTCTTTTCCCAAAGTTTTCGTTACGCTGTCCCTTACACCCGGTATAATATTAATTATAACAATTAATAAAATATAATCAATAAATGCGTCTCGAACTAAAGGTCAATGAAGGTAGTGACAAAGAATTGCTGCTAAAAGACGTGCCTTATCTCTTGGTATTCAGTCCACGTGGATATATTGCAAAACTTTATAATGTTAAAACAATTAATTTATAAATATTAACTTGCTGCTGTTTACTAATGAGGGAAAGATGATGAATAATAGAAATCACTACTTGATATTAAAAAAAAACTATAAAATAGAAATACTACAGTACAACACATAGTGCCACAAAAGCATAACTCCACAAATAAAAAAATATATTGCGGCGAGAAAAAATCCTCCGCACTGCCACACGAATTACCTCATTATCCAACGTCATAAAAGCTGTGAAAAAAAAAACAAAAAAGTGCAACAAAACGCCAAAAAAGTGCCACAAAACGCCACAAAAGTGCCACAAAACGCCACAAATACGCCACAAGCGCCGCTCACCCATTGCGGCGGCACGTCCGCGTGCTGGTGGTGCGTGTGGTGATGGTGATGGCGGCGGTCCGGCTGGTGGTGTCCGTTCGACGCCGAGCACGATGTCGCCGCCACGCCGTACTGTCGCGTGCACATAAACGTTACAGTTTGGTTTTGTGTTCTGATCATTTGTGTATAAAATTATAAAACCTTTAGGTACACTTAAAATTAGAAAAGTGAGTTACGTAAATTTTCGGGTGTACTAATAATGTTTAAAAAACCTATTTTTTACTACTAACTTTGTCGATTTCAATATTATTTCTGAGGGATCGAAAACGGTTGTATAGGATCCAGTAAAAATTGAGAGGTCTTTTTGAGTGTTTGAATACCGATAGATCAGCGCGGGCGTCCGTCGAAGAAAGGTTACATGTTACATTTTTTAATGTTCAGCGCTGTTCGTGACGCCACCTATGGCAGCAACTGAAAATCAGTACTGTAGTCCGTTATGCCCGATGCCCGGGAGCTGTACTGGGCTTATGGTTTACAATCACCCTGTACTATAAGAACCTATCGACTTTAACAACAGTTTCATTCCGGCTCCTCTCAGTTAAAGGCAGAGTTCCGAACCGTTGGTAACTTCAGCAAATTTGACCTTCATAAGTGCCTTTCTGGGACCTAAATTGAATAAATTGCTTTGGCTTTGAACAGGAAAAACATTTTCAACCTACCTGTTACAGTAACAGTAAAATTCTAAAATTACACACATACAGTAAATGTTTTATCTCAATTTGTCTCAAAACATATCTAGCCCATTATGTATTTTCACCCAAAAATTCTTAGTAAACCCAAATAAACTCCACAGACATGTCAAAATCAAAATCAAAAACTCATTTATTCAGTTTAGGCCCTAATAAGGCACTTATGAACGTCAACAGTTACAGTTTTACAATAGACTCTACTACCAGTTCGGAATACACTTGAACAAGAAACTCAGCAAGGCGTTTTTTTTTTTTTTTTTTTTTTTTTTTTATTTGCATGCTTCACCAAAGTAACAGCGCAGTAAAACTAAGATGTCCCCCGGGAGTTAGGCATAACACTTAACTAAACGCTTGTGTAAATAAACGACGAACCCGAAAAAAGGACGGCCGTTGACCTAATACAATTATTTCGGTGATGCCAGGTCCTAAAGTGATTGGGAGATAAGTTAGTGGAGAATAATGATGATTTTGAGAGAGGTAGAGCATAGCGAGTTTTCGCTTGAAGAGCAGCTCGACTGGGGAAGTAACTCCACCTTACAGAACACCGCAGCCAAATAACCTGGTTGTGCGCATGAATAAGGTCGCCAGAGCTCATCGGGGTGAGGGGAAGGGTCGGCAATGCGCGAGTGGTACCCGGGGCGCGGGTTAGTATATAGTATAGTCTCTGTCCCGGGTATCGCTAGCGTCCATAGGCTACGGTAACCGCTTACCATCAGGCGGGCCGTATGCTTGTTTGCCGACTTTGTTGTATAAAAAAAATGCACTCTTTGGGTACGGATCCCTAAGAAAACCTCGCTCGATCATAAAGTATAAAAATCACGATTTTTTCTCGCGATTTCAGATTAGGTCATCTAGTAAAAGTAGTTCATATTGATGAGAATTTTCAACCTAAATCTATACTAATAATAAAGCTGAAGAGTTTTATTTGAACGCGCTAATATCTGGATCTAGCAGTCTGATTCGAAAAATTCCTTCACCAATACGAAGATAGTACTTTATCCCCGAAGGTTATAGGCTACTTTTTATCCCAGGAACGCGAGTGAAGCCGCGGGGAACAGCTAGTAATCAAATATGTTTCATTCCTTTAAAGCACTACAGGTAACCCTGTATATCTCGACAAACGGACAATCAATCTTCACAAGTATATTATGTACTATATACAAGGTGTGTTGTACAGTAGATACTAGATAGGTATCTGGGGGAGGGGGGCGCGTTAGCCACTCGGGTGGCTTCCCCCGAACGTCTTCGGTTTTATAGCCGTGGAACTGTCTTTGGGTATAGGCGGTGACACAAGTTTGACAACATTTAGTTTAGCATTATACTTTTAGCTTATGCGATCAGATTGTGACAAATGTATACCTACTGATTCAAAAACTGGAAAAATCATACAATTTTATATAATACTTAATTTGTTTGTGTATCTCTGTAATAAGTTGTTGAAATAAATGTTTCTCTTTCTTTTTTTTTTGATAATCAATTATTATTTTGTAACTAGCGCCCTGGCTTCGCACGTTTTTTCTCGGCTTTTCTGTACTATAATATGCATGTATTATACATATAAACCTTCTTGAATAACTCTATCTATTGCTGAAAACTGCATTAAATTCCATTGAGTAGTTTAAAAGATCTCAGCGAACAGACAGCGGAAGCGACTTCATTTTATACTATGTAAAGATACAGAGCTCAATAACAAAATGGTCTAATGTTTGAATCAAAGATCACAAACTTGCAATCACAACACAAACTAACATATCACAACTCAAACTATAATACTATTTTTGTGGAAATTGTGACATGCTTTGGTAATTTTAATATTACCATATTATTACTAGGTCCAACCAAATATTGTCGGATTATTTAGCAAACTACCTATATCACATCTTTTTTTTAATTTCGCCTAAAAAGTTACGTTATTCTGTTGTTTTTTTTTTTTTTTTTTTTAATTTTGGCGTCACACTTCTTGTATTTTGCCAGTGTCAAGTTGAGCAATGTAGGTATTTTTATATTATTCATGTATTAAATTCTCGTCAATCGTCAAGTTTCAAAGTTCAAGTCAGGTTAAATCTTCTTCGAGTCATAGTCAGTCAGTTTAGTTAGGTTTTAGTACAATGGTAGCCGATCTACTAAAACTTTTCATGGACTTCTTGAGACAACTTGAAAAGCCACTATACACGTAATCATTTCATTTCACTTCACTGGTTCACTTGTATTGATCTTTATTGGACAAAATACCACCGATAATATTCAATAAAACTCAAAATACACGATTTTATGAAAATAAAACGAAAACGCAACGTCACTTCGCAAGTTCCCGCCAAAAAGTATATTCTGTTGTTTGTTAATACTTAAAGTCCTCATAGACCCTAGTCTCAGCTATACCATAAATAATGTTCATTCGTAGAAATAAAGACAATCAATTCGATTGTATTACAATCGTACATAACAGCGCCATCTAGGAATCGCAAACAGTACTTTAGCGAAAACACTTCCACCCAACACTTCTTCTCACCGACTGTACCTCGTACAGCTAAGAGGCAACAAAGGCAATGCCGCGAATTAAAAGCAAGTTACTTCCCCCCATCCTACAGCCCTCCTACCCCCACACACACATACGTATCACTTAACATCTTTATACAGTTTTATATGTTTGCAACATTTATTGTTAAGTACTGTACTTACTAGAAAATAATTCCATTGTCATGATGGTAGTAAAATTGAAAGATTTCTGAGATTAAAGATTGGAGACTAGGCTAAGGATGCTATTCCATGAGAGATTTGTCTTGCTATGGATGCGTTTGATACCCACCAATCATATTCTTCGGTGCACATAGCATAGTATAGTATGACACAACTTAGATGAAGCATCGGCAAAATTCGTAAAATCGATCGCTCCCGAAAATAGTGCACCTACAAAATTACTCATGAGTTAAAAAATGATCGTCGAAAATGATCTTGTTGAACGTTGAATGGCGCGATAATGACCGATTTTTATTAGTTGTGTAAATCGGAAGTGAAGTGTACGAAAACGATTTGCCGATGCTACATCTAAGTTGTGTCATACTGTACTACTGGTGGAAACTGGTTCTACTAAGCTATACTACTAACATTATAAATGCGAAAGAGTGCGAGTATGTATGTATCTTTCTTGCTCTTTCACGCAAAAACTACTGAACGGATTTGGATGAAACTTGGCACATAGATAGATCATACCCTGGAATAACATATAGGCTACTTTTTATCCCGGGAAAACATGAGATACCTCGGGAACGCGGGTGAAACCGCGGGGGACAGCTAGTGTTTAAATAAAGGGCTGCAAGTGCAGAAAGAAGCTACTACAACCATATATTCTTGTCTTCTATGAGCCACCTTATAGTAAGCCTTGTCGATCAATTTATGTTTAATATACTCCTTGAATTTATTAAAAGGCGTCTTAGTTACTTCATATGGGATTTTATTATAAAAGCGAATGCAGTTCCCGAGAAAAGACTTATTGACTTTCGCTAGCCTGAATCTAGAAATACCTCCCAATACACGAAAATCCTTGAAAATACCGAACACATAGCCAATAAACATATCCTCAGTACAAATTGACAATTGTAAACGTTCATACAAAAAAAGATGTAATAAAAAAAACATTTCACAAACGGGAATCGAACATCTGCCTGCGCGGGCGCATTCCACAGTCGGTCAGCGCGACAGGTTTCATTTGTAAGTCGACAACACTTAATACTGTAAAATTGGACCACTCCGACTCACCCTTGGCCAGAGGATTCAATGACAATCCTTAATGCAATGTCACTTTGACATTTACCTAAGCTATGAAAAAAAAAACCGGACAAGTGTGAGCCTGACTCCAAGCACCAAGGATTCTATAAATAATTTAGAATTAAGGACAATCTCTAATTTCAAATGTAAATCTGTAATCGCTTTTCTTGGCGCCGTCTGTCTATTAACCCGCGTTAAACCCAAAAACTAATGAGCGGAATTTCATGCAACTTTCACCAATAGATAGAGTGATTCTTGAGGAAGGTTTAGGTGTGTAAATATGACGATAAGTGTTAAAGATTTCGTAAAAAATCACGCCTATTGCGTTGGCGTATGGGCCAGAAAGACCAGAAATAGAGAAGAATGGAAATCTTTAGAGGAGGCCTATGTCCATAGACAAGTTGAGGTTATAAACCGGTTGCCGGATGACAGTGTTTAGCAAATTCAAGTCACAAAATAATACAGTTACAATCATAACCACCACCACGAACCGGAAGACGCAGCGTGGACAGGCCCCCCACAAGGTGGACCGATGATCTTGTGAGGATCGCGGAAAATCGCTGGATGCTGGTAGCGCAAGACCGGCCATCTTGGAGATCCTTGGGGTAGACTTTTGTCCAGCAGTGGACGTCTTTCGGCTGACATGATGATTCCAATCATTGTTGTAAGAATTTGACATTTCCAATAATTGAGGTCCATGCAATACGTACGCTTCACCAAACTCTCCTATAAGAAATCTCGTCGTTTTTCAGTCTTTCGATCTTATTCAATCTTCGTACATATTTAAAAACAAAAACCAGTTGGTCGACTCAATTGTAGCTAAGCGACACGGACAGACGGACAGGTGTCGATACGGACGTTTTGCTCCTTCCACATGATAATAAGTACGACATATTTATTTATATACATATTATAAAATCATTAATAATGGCCATGACTCATTTATTTTTGTGACGCTTTATATTTTAATGGCCAGATATTTATAATACTTCTTTTGTCTCAATTATTTTAAGGTGGTCTAGCGGACAGACCGTTCACCTGGCGGTAAGTGGTCACTGCCACCTACGAACATAAGCAATGCTAAGGAAATAGGGTATCTATATGCATGATTTTTTTTATCGTATTTCTTAACAAAATATGAAAATACCGTAAAAAACGATGACAAAAAGTTTTTTTTTTGTCTCTTCTCTTATCAATCAATCTGTCTCAAATTTTCAGGATATTTCGTGATTTTTATGTAGAGTCTATGTGTTGTATGGTATGTAACCAGAAAGACAACAGAAGTGAAATTAAAATCCGACAACGGCCGCTCGAGCAATATTGCTATGCAATTCATATCTCGAGTTTACATCAGATTATGGCGTAATTACCCCCAGGAAATACGAAATATATAAGCATTTTAAACTACTAATTAGACAGCGATTAGACAGAGATCCTACATGCCCCATGACGTCATAGGGCACTACGGCCATATAAACACCATACAAAATTATATTTTGCTAGAAAGAGATAGAGATACATCTTTGATGGCTTATATCTTGGTTATTTTTATAGTTATTGGAAAAATATTTCATTTCTAAGATTTTTTTTTTTTTTTTACTATATATAGGCCTGTGTTTGACCACAATCTCACCGTGGTCAGTGATGATGTGGCCGATGGTGATAAGCACACAAAGCCTAGAAAGGAACTGGCTCTCAAGTGCAGCTGTCGGAACACACCGAAAGGTGCTTGGCGATAGATTTTCAATTTGAGGGTGGTAGCCAGGCGGATACTACAAAGTATCCTACCACCGTGCTATGGTTTCCTCACGATGTTTTCCTTCACCGAAAGCTCAAGCTCATTGCAGGATTAGAACCCGGATTTATTTTCCGAAAACGTTTGTTATGAATAAGCTTTTATTAAACCATTAAAAAAACATGCGTATTCCCTATGGATGACTTAAATTCATCATATGAAATGATCATATGTTTTTCTTATCATCATCTCTGATCACAGTGAGATTGTCGTAAAACTCAGGCCTATCCATACTAAAGAGATATAATGAGATTAAATTAACATAGATTATAAATAACAGCATCAGAACTTTCTGTTTTTAATACAGTAAAAAGAAGTCATTTTACGTATATCCGCACATTTTTTCCGCCATCGAATATAAATATTCCTTTCGCCGGGATTTCAGTTCTGATTTATATGTATCCTGTGTAACAGTTTTTGCGTGACCGACTGAAAAACAGCTGATCGTGCGATATCCTTTATCCGGATTTGCATTTCTTTATTTTCCCATTTTTTGTGGAGCTCGGGTAGAAATATAGTAAGGAAATATCATGATTTTCTATGCCTTTCCGCTTATTTTTGTATAATAATTTACCTGCTGTTTATTTTATATACTCTTTTTTCATAAGGGGTGATCACCGTCGCCTTTGGACATATTTATCAGAGACATTATTTATGTGTACATCTAAACATTTGTATTTTGTCAAATCCAAAATCAGAGCTAGCAAAAAAAAATTGTTGTTTGGTAAATCTCCTTCACCAGTGATTGTATTTTTATTTTCATTTTTCTATATCATTTGGTGTAGGTAATTAAGTTTAGGATACGATAGGTTTGTCATTTCCAAGAGGACAAAAATCCCAAATAATAAAACAGAAAAAAAAAATCTAAACATTAAGTTAAATAGCCTGTAAGAGTCAAGTCTGTAAATTAAAAAAAATAAAAGGACTTACCATTCCATTATCCATCCCACCATATGGCGATTGGTATCCTGCCTTTTCTGTGACTGCAAATAAAAATCATAGACAATTAATACTCAAAACCACGTTTAATATTAAAACACATCACTAGAAACCACAGTCGCGATCCTCGAAAACCCTGGATCATTGAAAAATCACCTTTAATTCACTTGTTATGCCATTTCGATGTATCAATTTTTAAAAATAAATACAATTATTTTTTTTATATAAGGATTGTTAAGTAACACAAATAAAAATGACACTAAAAAAAGTACTCGCCATAAAAAAAAAATTGGCACCCAACGTGGGGCCGCACTACAATTGTATCACATAAAACACATCGAAATTTAATTATACGGAAACGTATTCAAATACGTAATATCGGCCATATTTATAATCTTCAAACAATTGGATTATAAAAAAAAACATAGAGAGTACGAACCCTAATAAAACCGCGATATAAATTTATGCAACATTTGTTTGATGACCCTTCTGTTATTTTGTATCCGTTGTAAGTACGCAGTGCTTATTTTTATTATGATTTTTAAACATTTACTCATGCGAAATAACAAGACACATTTTATATGGATGACCTATCATCAGACTCTAAACATTATGATGGGCCGCCAGTTGGCGCAGTTGGTTAAGACATCATCTATCGCGCCGCTGGCCGTGGGTTCAATTCCCATTCCAAACATTTGTGTGCATGAACATGTCTGTTTGTCCTGAGTCTGGGTGTAATTATCTATATAAGTATTGTATTTACAAAAAAATAATAGTACATGTAGTATATCAGTTACCTGGTTTCCATAGTACAAGCTCTGCTTAGTTTGAGATCAGATAACCGTGTGTGAACAATGTCCCAAGATATTTGCACGGTGGTAGGGTACTTTGTAGTACCCGCCTGGCTGGCTACCACCCTTAAGTTGAAAATTTGTCGCCAAGCACCTACCGGTGTGTTCCGGCAATTGCACTTGAGAGCCAGTTTGCCTTCTCGGCATTGTAACAGGTCAGCAAAACATTGGCAATACCTCTGGTATTGCAAATGGCGATAGGCGGCGGTAACCACTTACCATCAGGTGGGCCGTATGCTTGCTTGCTACCTTAGTAGTATAAAAAGATATATATATCGAAAACATGATCTATTGTAGATTATTTAGAACTCAATTCGCAGTACGCCTACTAGAACATAACAAGTAAGTCGCAAACTTAATATTTCAACACAAATAAACAAACAAAGGGCGACATTCTGAGACGCGCCATTAGTTGAATTTATGCTTTTTGTTTAATAAATTCCGAGCCACAATAGCGCAATTAACATTGCAATTATAACGTTGATTAGCATAATAAGCTTGGGTCCTTTCTACCCCTTTTTGGTGTTGTCTTCTTTATAAGGTCTAATGGGAGTCGAGTTTATGACGCTTGATCTCCCGACTTAATATGTTTGTTTCTTAAACGGGATAATTTGACAGATAAAAGGCTTTACGAAAAGGGAATTATCTAACCAAAAACTATGGCATTCTAAAGAACGAAACTGACAGTAAATAAATTGACAGACAATAAGAAAAATAAAGTGAAAAAAAAGTTTTTATATCAAAACACTAGCTTCCGCCCCGTGGTTTCACCCGCGTTCCCGTGTTCTTGTACTTCCCGTTCGCGTGGTATCTTGTTTTCCCGGGATAACAAGTAGCGTATATGCTATTCCAGGGTATGATCTATCAATGTGCCAAGTTTCATCCAAATCCGTTCGGTAGCTTTTCCGTGAAAGAGTAACAAACATTCATACTCACAAACTTTCGCATTTATAATATTAGTGGGATAGTGTCTGTGACACACAAAATTTTCTGTCATTTAAAAACAAAAAGATAGAAATAAGGCTGACCAGCAACCTTGGTCATCCCACCATCTTACTAAACAGGATGGTATAGGACAAAATTAGGCACTAAATAACGTTGGGTTTTATCCCAGCCGTCAAATATGAAGTTCTGTATAATTTAGTACACGCATGACATAAAACGTCAGGCCTATGAGGACATAGCTAGAGCAGGCTAGGAGGGGACATAAAATATGTAATTTAGCCGTCTAGAAAAAATGTTGTCCCTACATACAAATTTATGGATCAATACACTTTATATCTGGAAATATTTGAAAAGACAAGATAAATTAATTTTTATTAACATCACTGTGAAGAATAATTTAGTTAATCAACCAATTATCAATGACGTTTTCAATTATAATTAAAAAAAAACGAAACCGTTATCGTCATTTTTCAAAATGTTGTTCTATATACATCCGTAGGTAAGACTGATAAATTCAAATCTTTATGTGGGATCAAGAAACACCATTTGAAAAATATATCTCACTATATCTCTTCCTAATAAGACAAATAAAAATGGGATGCAAGATATTTTAGTCCTGTCAGATTAGTCCGATCACATATTTCAACGTGAATTTAAGCGCGATCTTTATTGGTCACGACTATTTACCCGTATATTACGAGGGCATGGACTAAACTGACAGCATTAAAAAAAATCTATCTTTTTTTCAATAAGGTTAACATGAAAGAGAGGTAACTAGACTGATATTAGTCAAGTTCATAAACAACTGAATCGACACCACTGTTGAACTATACTTAGACGCAACACAATCTGCTATACCCTTATATGCGCAGGAGTGATCATAACAAAGCTTTAGCTAACAAGAAAAAGGAAAAAAACAAATCCCGTCTAAAATGCTCCACCATCCGTTTTGCGAAACATTGGTACCATTAATATTTACAAACATGCATATTTTCTTGTTCATGCATTGTTGTTTGTTATGTTTGGTTGTTGTTTGTTACTTTTGGTATAAAAGTATAGATAGCGAGTTGGAAAAGTCACTTGTATCGGAGCATTAACAAAGACAACATTGTCTAAATAAAAATGTGAATATTTATACGACATGATATTGTCATAATGTATAAGAAAGCTCAAGTTTGTTATATTTATTTACTTAGTATAACTGATAGACAGCGACCCCATATGACCCATGATCTCGTCCTAAAGCATCCCTATACAAAGCGTATGAATTAATAAAAATCGAATTACCTATTACTTATGTTTTTACAGAACCTAAGGTTTAAAAGTTATATATAAATATAAACCGTACTGAATAATTTTATTTTGTAATTGATGCTTGCTTGTGCTACAC
Source organism: Tethea ocularis (assembly GCA_963555595.1). Lineage (NCBI taxonomy): Eukaryota > Metazoa > Arthropoda > Insecta > Lepidoptera > Drepanidae > Tethea > Tethea ocularis. Next base: position 1,429,456 of record OY741983.1, on the reverse strand, counting down.
GACAATCACATCTTAATGAAAAGTGATGATATGACCAAAATTGTAAGACACAGTGCAGATCTAAATCTCCGCTTTCAAGTGCAGCTACCAAAAAACGCTTGTATTTAAAGATGTTCAACAGCAGAGCTGGGAGAATAAAAACCTCACATGTATAAAATAATAAACAAAATCACCAGTAAGTACTTTAACGCCATTTCAAAATACATATATCGTCCGCAAACAAAAGCTCGGTTAGCCACTCAAAATGGCGCGCGACCGGCACGTGCGTTCGCGCCAAATTTGTTTATTTTCTACCAATTCGAGCGGTGACAATTTGTTAATATGTCATCTCATTACAGTGTAAATAATTACGATGATTTGTTGAAGTGATTCAAGTGTGGTGAGGATTGAGGTTTGATTCCCACGTAACACAAGATCTAACACTAAAAAGGCCCAAAAAATTAAATATCCTTGTTTTTTTAATAATTCCATTACCTAAAGCCTCAGAAGTATGACATATGTTTTCTTATAGAACCATATTTACTTAACATCAGGTTCATCATGTGGGTGATACACAGGCCAATATACAAACTCTTGAAGAAACTACTGACACGAGAGACATGCCACGGAATAAAATGGTCTTCGAAAAAATTATCAAAACAAAATCAAAACTCATTTATTCAGTTTAGGCCCTAATAAGGCACTTATGAATGTCAACAGTTACAGCTTTACAATAGACTACTACCGGTTCGGAATACACTTGAACTGAGAAGACTATATTCTATTGCTAGCCCCATCAGAACTACATTTACCTATATTTCAACGAACTACGGATCAGTATACCGGTCCAAAATTTTCAGAGAGATAAAAATTATGTGGTATTAAAAAATTGCCCTCCCTCTATTGCCATGACCGGTTGCCATATTAATCTCAAGTCATTCATCGTGCTAATCCGCCGTGAAACGATGGCGATGATTTATTGCGATATATATTCGTAGAGGGTTACTTTATTTGGGGGATGATACGATTTTTCTCTTTGATGCTAAGGGTAGTTAGATCTTAGATAATATTTAATTGTTAGTAATTGAGTTTATTTTGATGATGTTTTTATTAAATCTCCTCGGATGGTTAGGGAACTTCAGAAGCATTTAAATTATTGTTTTACAACATATACCAACTAGAAAAATTTTGCAAATAAACACAAGTAATTGATGTCACATACATTATTGCCAGACGTAAATAAAAAAGTAACTTGAGTTTTCCAGTATTCTAGACTAGCAATAAAATTAAATCGCCTTTTGAAAAACCGCTTGTAAAAGAGTGTAATTTTGTATCGATTTCTTAATTGGAATAAGTTTTAAGTTACAAGCATAAACGTGTTCAAATATATATTCCAAAAAGTTATTCGTAAATCAATGAAGAAATTAAGACTAGAATGAATCCTTGTTATTATTAGTTCCAGACTTCTGAACGAGGCCAATTAGAATCTTAAATTCTGCATGATTTATTTTTATATCTTCAGGCTATTTATCCTTATTGAGAAAAGCTTTTTTAGGCTCATTGCTAATCCCGATGATAAACGTTTTTAAAATTCTACTTATCTATAAAAAAAATAACGAACCTCCAACAATTCGTAGCTTGCACCATATAGAATTACTGCTGGTCGGCAATATTAATTTCACCGCTTTTAATTCAATTATAGTTTGCAGAAAGTAGAGCAGGGAATCGATGAACCTTTGTCTTTAACGATTTAATATTAATCTAGTGGAAAACAATAAAGTTGTTTTATTTTCAAAAACTTATGTACCTACTGATTGTGTGAGTGTTTATGAGTAAGCTAACAGCGTTCCTCGGGATAAATAAACCATACCCAATGTATTTGGTTAAAGAGAAAGATTTTTCAGTAACAGTTTTTGAGGTTTCAAAGATCACGAACGAAAAATCTATGAAATTCCCACAAAATACGTGCTCAAATATATTTTGTTTAACTTCACAATTTCAGGCGACAATATTTCAATTAAATCCATCGCGCATAAAAAGCAAAACAAATTAAATAACAAAAATAGAGCTACATAAAATTATTATAATCCTCTCCGTGTCGACAACAGTGGACATCCCCTCAGTGGAGCGAGTGGTAGCGTATAATTTGGCTTACCCGCTTACCCGACACAAAGCAGTCGGAAGGGGCGGACCCGAGGGGTAAGTACACGATTCACATAGGATTGGTGACACTGAACAAGTATGAGGATAAGTATTACTTTTATGAGGACCCAACCTTTTTGAAGAGAAGATTATAAGGCTGAAGTTCAGACAGAGAACTGGAAACAATTAGCAGATCATCCAGATATACCAAAATTGCAACAAATTGTTATATCATCCAAAACCGGACAAATTTACAAATTTCTTAACGCCCATGTTGAAATCAAAACACAGATCAAAATGTTATGAAGAAAGAGTAAATATACACTTTTCGCCTTCATAACTTTGAATAGAAATTAGGATTTTTTACTGTCCCGTAACCTTTACCAAGGACTTGTTGTATATCTAACTTTAAACCTTGACCTTTATTTCTTCTCTATGCGCCATTCAGTCCTAAAGAACCTATTTGAATCAGGTACCAGATAATTATCATCAAAGCCAAGCTTTCAAAAGTCTGCTACTAATAAAGGCTTCAAATAACACCCCTCAGTTATAAAGGAAGCTACGTAATAATACGTCGCGTCAGTACATCGCAAAGTGAATGCTTAATCCAAATTATACCGTGCGATGAACAGTTGAGGGACACAGAATGGATAGATACAGAAAGACCGCGACTGAAAAACAACATTTTTTTTTTATTCAGAAGCGGCACCATTATCTACCTAATAGGGAATATGCATGAATTTTCATTATCGTATTTCTTAACAAAATATGAAAATACCGTAAAAAGATGTCAAAAAGTGAAATTAAAATCGGCCAAGAAACACGGAAGATATAAACATTTTAAACTACTAATTAGACAGCGATTAGACAGAGAGATCGGACATAGGATGTGACGTCATAATACTATAACGGCCATATAAACTCCATGCTAAATACTGTTTTGCTAGAAAGAGATAGGAATAAATCTTTGATGACTTTTAGTTATATTAGTTATCTGAAATATGTTTTTTCCTACTGTTTCTTATATGAATGAGCTTTTACTTAAGCAAAAAAAAATATATCATGCATATTTCCTATTGTCAACTTGTGGTAGGCATACTGTCAAATGTCGTGGCATAACGATACAAATCAATTCATCTCATTAAATGCAATAATCATCTTGCTGTTTATATTGAGACATTGATCAATTTATTGTTATTGCCGAAATGTCTCGTCGATTCGTGTTAAAAATAGCCCGACATAAAAACTGATCAATTCATCTTGTTTTTCACATGGCCAAAGGGAGACTGTAATGATTTTCATGGTCCATGTAGTTTTCTTTATTCCACCATAACTTTTAAATGCCTGAACCAAATATTGACAAAGATCTATTTTTTTTTTTTTACTATGTATACCTATAATAATATCATTAAGTAAATATTAAAATATATTTTATAAAAAAACAGGTAACTTTGAAGATTGTGTATTTTATATTGTAGAAATAAATCAATAAACATTTAATGCGTGACAAAAATAAAACAGTGTGAAAATTTTAGAAGCGTGCTTGTGTTTGACCACAATCTAACCGTGGTCAGTGATGACGTGGCGGTAGGCAAGCACAAAGCCTAGAAAGTGCATTTAGAACATTTGCTCGATATAAACTCACTCAGCTTTCATACATTATTTTATTAGTACATTTATAACAGCAAAAACATTAACTAACATTGCCGCCAATTTCAATAATTACACGCACCGTGAACGCTACATCCATCTCGTTCTACCGTATGTTTGAATGTTACGTATGAGAGAGATAGCCGCATGCAGTGAAGTGGGGACGCATGGACTCGGAACGGATTTGTCGTTGATGTAACAAATATTGTCGACCGTGAAGTAAAGTGATTACTGGAGGGTTAGTAGTCTCATATTCATAGTGCGGGTGCAGATTTAGCCTATAATTTGCATAGAAAGAAAAAAAATAAAAATCATTTTTACTAACAGGCAAGCGGTTCACCTGATGGTAAGTGACTATCTTCGCCTATGGTTATTAGCAATACCGGGAAATTGCCAATGGTTAATAAAATAATGCTTAATCACTGTTGTCACTTAAGTGAATCAGCTGCATTTAAAAAACATCGTAAAAAAAAAGATTTATCTAAATAATACTTTAACCATCGCTATTAAATGATGAAAATGTTTTAGTCATTATCACCTGAAGCAAATAAGTTAGATATATTTTAGTTTAATTTAGGTATTTAGTTAAAACATGATGTATTTTAAAATAGCAATAAGACTCCAGGAACTCAAATAATAAAACAAAAAAAATTGTCACGACGTTTTTTTTCAGTCAGTAAAATAATCAGGACTATAGCTTCGAGTGATCGCTCTGGGGGCGTACAGTCACGCTCCGGTATGATTAATCGCGTAGAATTTAACGCCGCGGTGCGCGCGACTATCCACCCCGATAGGGGGTCGCAAGTCTTTTGTGTGCGACTGTACTTAGATAATAATATTGGCACTTTTTGTTGGCCATTGTACTTGTGGGTGGATAATTTAATTAAACATAATAATTAAGTCTAAATCTCAAGTACGCATTGATTTGCACGTTTTTTTTAAAATACACGTGATGGTAAGCGGTCATCGCCGCCTATGATCATTTGCAATAGGTACCAGGTAGGTTTTTTTGATGAACCCCATATCGTAGCGCTGAGGGAAAACCGTAATGGCAAGCTCATTCCACATCTGAATGGTCCGCAATAAGAACGTCCGACTGACGAGGCGGCTGAGAGGATGAACTCCCAATCGCTGGCGTCCGGTGCAATGGCACCAGGCCAGAAAGATTTCGAGTACACTACCCATTATATAGACGTTAGAACACACCAAGAGAGCTATACCTCCTATACCTCCATCAATCTAAAGATGTGAAGAGATTTGTTACTCATTAACGCAAAAACTACTGAACGGATTTTGATGAAACTTGGCACATAGATCCTGGAATAACATATAGGCTACTTTTTATCGGAACGCGTTTAATAGCTAGCTAGTATATAATAAATGTAAGGCATCATAGACACGTGGCATCAAAAAGCAATAGAAAACCATCCCAACCCTCAATTAAGACCGAATCTGAAGCAAATATAATTTAACCCCTAAAAAAGCAACCAGAAGCTAAACATTTGTACGAGACAAATATAACCCTGGTTGGTAGTGGTCACCCTAACCACTAAATAAATACAGAACAGATGGACTCCACAAACGCTTGAAATGATATCGCTATGATTTTTTTTTTTTTCAATTTGAATTGACAATTGAGTGTAATCTCACAATCGAAGCATAATTATGTACTTACTAAAGATTTGTCACGCACGAATTACTGACATGCAACTTGATTTACTCACCAGAATAAAATAATGAAAAGTTTTTATTTTTATAATATTTGACATTTTCTTAATTTCATTAAATACTACTAGTATGAATTGCTGACTTAGTTTTAATCAAATAGTAATAACGGGACAAGAAACTTACCTAAAAGATTTCCAATAATTACAATCACAATCGAGTATTACAAGATCTGAAGAAGAGTAGCTTTACGGACACAAATCAGATCTGAATCGTTACTTTTCTTTTTTACGTAATCACATACCAAAGTTGGAAACACCAGAAAGAAATAAGTACTTACACTTTTATTAAATAAAGAAAATCATATATTGACGTAAAAAAAATTGCTTCCAATTAATTAATCTTTGTTACATGAAAAAGTTGTCAATGAGTGCGTGCAATGTTCTTAATTCAATGTAGAGAACGGCCCTTCTGTGTCCATCTACTCATTGCTCCCCAAAAGTGACCCAACAACAGTGTTTACCGTTCCTGTTCAAATAAAGGGTTTGCTATGAAAGCAATTGAAATGGTATGGCTTAATGTGATGTGAGGTAATATGGCTTTATACTCGAGTGTTTATTAGCTTTAGATGTTCTATACTGGCGGCTATAGTCTTATCTCAGTCTCAAATGTCAATCTCAGTCTCAGTCTCAAATGTCAATTTCAGTCTCAGTCTCAAATGTCTGTCGTGGATGGGAATCAAACCCACGACCTGCGGCGTGATAGGTGGTGTCGTTTGATATGAAATAAATTGTATGGCTTAATGTGATGTGAGGTAATATAGACGCTTTATACTCGAGTGTTTATTAACTTTAGATGTTTTATACTGACGGCTATAGTCTTATCTCAGTCTCAAATGACAATCTCAGTCTCAGCTCTCAAATGTTCTGGATGGGAATCTCCCACGACCTGCAGCGTGATAATCTAAGCTAAAATACATTTTTATATCTTATTCTAAGACCTAACCAAATATTCACGTAAATTAGCAAAAAATATACGAGAAAACATCGTGCGTGGCCGCTTTTAAGTGCAAAAATACATGGCGTGATGAACTTCAACGTATAAACTAAAACTAACTTAACTACGATTAAATAAAGTTTAAAATAGCTAGTTTAATTAACTAATCCATTAAAGGGACAGTCATAAATTTCACTAGTTAATTAATTAATGTTATGTGAGAAAATCTGTTCTCTGCCAATCATTGTGACCATGTTTGTATGTGTTACATAATTTGATAAAAAATAAACACGAACATTGGAAAGGTTAGTGGGTCTCCCAGGATTTGACTTATAGGGCTTATTACGGTTAGCATCTTTATTGAAGCTGAGACAAGTAGGAATAAAATAATAATAACCATTGTACCGACAGTCGTTCCTGCCCAAGGCCTAATGGCCAAGAGCCTCGATAAACATCTTAAGGGTAAACCTTCGGTTGGAGCGCGAAATTCAAATTTTATCACGTTTTTTGCAAATTGCAGCTCAGTTATAGGTCGTAAGTTATCAACATGTTATTTGCGAGAAGAATGGTAGTATATTTACTGATTAATAACAAAAGAAATCATCAACATATTCCTCCAAGGTATATTACTGACATATACGACTATTTCATGAAAATGTTACTTATGATAAAATTTAAATTTCGCGCTCCAACCGAAGCCTCCACCTTAACAGGCTCGCGTTAGGCAGTTGGGTCAAGGGCCAGATCCAGTGGCAGAAAGCAGTGCTCCTGGAGACGGCACGTCTTGAGAGGAGGTTCCTCTCTGTGGAGCCTTGACCATCGGCAGCTTGGACCTTGGTCCCGATGCCGGTGGGGTACTGTTTTTTTATATTTTTAAATATATTTTCTATAATTATATTTTAAAATGTTAATAATAAGGTATAAAATTAATAAATGACATAATAATAAGCACTTTTTAGAAAGTTTTGAGATCAGGGTTTATTCATGTTATGTTACTGTTACAAATATCCATAGGCGTAGCCATTATGTTATGTTTGTAGCCATTAACCATCATGTGGCCTATCCTCTGGCAGATTGTCCAACATTTGTACTTAAAAAAGTTACAACCGAAAATTATAAGTGCTATAAAACAAATAGCCTCTGGAGCTCTGAAAAATGCGTGAACACGCCGAATGTCGAGACAAAGGTCCCAGGCCGCAGATTCGAATCCTACAATGAGCTTGTGCTTTCGGTGAAGGAAAACAGCAAGGTGGTAAGGTACTTTGTACTACTCGTCTGCCTGGCTACCAACCACCCTCAAGTTGAAAATCTGTCGCCAAGCACCTTTCGGTGTGTTCAGACAGCTTCACTTGAGAGCCAGTTCCCGTCTAGGCTTCGTGTGCCAGCGGCCACATCATCACTGACCTGAGATTGTGGTCAAAAGTCATATATAGGCCTTAACGTAGTAAAAAAAAAAAAAAAATAAAGGAAAAGATGGAATTTAATATCCATAAAAAAAAAATTTCAGAAGCTAATGTCCTAATACTAATATCTCTACCTACCTACCTCGTCGTACATAATCAAAGAGAAAAACACAAACATTTTCCGATATTCAAATAAGTTAATCGGTTCAGAACAAAACAAACCGATTTTTTATCGAAAGGGGACGCCCAATCATAACTATCACATTTCATTATTTGTCATTGAAGCATTATCGTACTTATTAAAATTATCTATACTACTAATAATAAAGCTGAAGAGTTTGTTTGTTTGAACGCGCTAATCTCCGGAGTTACTGGTCCGATTTGAAAAATTATTTCACTAATAGGAAGCTACATTATCCCCGAAGGTTATAGGCTAATTTTTATCCCGGGAAAGCGAGTGAAACCGCGGGGAACAACTAGTTGTTTATATTAGTTGACGATTTACACTTTATTTTGGGTCTACCATCACTAAAGACTTGGGTAAAACTTTACACCTTGAACACACGCCCAAGAGAGAGTCTCAAGTAAAGCACCTCCTCTAAGGTACTTAAAAGATGAGCAGAAGCGATTACAAAAATTCTGCGGAATCAGATGTTTCCAAAAAGCCTGATGATGTTGATAAAAAATTAACTTAACAACAATTGGAAGAAAAAACAGTTTAAAGGATTTAGAGAAATCAGCAAACACAAACAAAAGAAGAGAGAGAGGAGACCTTAAAAAATGCTAAACGAAAGAAAGCTGCTGGAGCAATAAAGAAAGAAGAAATATGAAACACGGTGCGAAAGTAAATGACGCAATAAAAACAAATCTAGTCAATCTCAGGTTAGGCTCAGCATTAGGTATCTGCCATGACAATGAGCACTAAAAATTCTATATTTCCCCAAATCTGTTGAAAATGTTTATTTAATGACAACACTGCATCTATTGAGCGAACATATGGTATTATTTCGCCTCCTGTTTTTTGAAGTGCAGTTATTTTATTCAAATATTCCATTAATATGGTCGTTTATTGTATAAGTTTGACAGCTTGCCTGAATAAAAGCCTGTAAAGTGCTCATTGTGAATACATTTGGGCGCATTTGAATCATGTCAGGAAGTTATTGATGGCTAGAATCTAGATTTTATTTGAATAACTTCAGGATCCAGAGACCTCAGAATTTTTAGCATCTGGGAAGCAACAATTACAATTCAAGGTTCCTCTGTTTTTGTACATTACACTGTTTTTATAAGGAGACAAATTCATGAGATACCTGCTTTGAGAGATGTTCGACGGAATATTATTTACTGCTGAATTTCTCATAATTTTATAAACAGAATTTGAAGAGCAAGTCATCTTAATCTAATCACCACTAATTAGCAAGTATGTGACAGCAATAATTAAACCGAAATTCCCAAGGTCTCAAGGTGTCAGCGGGGTAACACTAACCAATATTAACATTGCAAAAATACTTGGAACTGGACTGCCTACAACTCGATGTACTCTTAGGTTGTAAACAAGAATTAATCAAGCTAAACCTGTGTTCTTATCATAAGTGTTAACATGGTATCGCGTCACTGTATGTTCCATTTGGTGTCAATCGATGTAGATGTTGCTTATTGACACAGCTGCGCACGCGACGCTCCGCCATTGGTTAGTAGTGCAGCCAATAGTTGTGTGATTAAATTTTGAAATATCACCGTGAAATTATGAAATTGGGTTTTTCAAGACGTCACATGTAATATTTACTTTTGAACTATAGACAGAGTCTATTTCCTGAAATGATATTATATTATAGTATAGTAAGTGACGCGTCAACTATAAACGTAAAACAGCCTTGTTCATAAACCGTATTTTATCACATATTTATCGACCACTTTCTCGCAATTATCAACAATGTGACATTATTTACATGATAATTCATACCTACACATTTTTTTAAACACAGAATGTGTTTAAAAAAACGGGTAAAGTCTTTATTTGTAACTAGCTGTTCCCCGGGGCTTTACTCGTGTCCCCGGTATAGAAGAATTGTAGCCTATAACCTTCGGGGATAATGTAGCATCCTATTAGTGAAAGAATTTTTCGAATCGGACCAGTAATACCAGAGATCAGCGCGCTCTAGTGTCTGATCGATCCGATTTGAAAAATTATCCCGGGAACGCGAGTGAAGCCGCGGGGAACAGCTAGTATATTATATATAGATTGTCTTAATGTAATGCTGAATGTTTTTTCTATCTTTCTAAATGGATTGCGTAAGCAATACTGCTCGGGCGGCCGCATGGATGTTTTTTTTTTTTGCACGCGCCATTTATTATGACACTTACGTTTGTTTATGATTGAAATCATGTAAATTGTAACCGATAACCTACGGGGTTACTACGTATCTAGCAAGTCGGCAGTGGTGGGGTCAAATGTCACTTATCACCGACATGTTCACCGCGAAACGATAGTAGATCGCAATTAATTGTCTAAGTGTCAATTTGTGGTAGTTTAAGGGTTCATATGATGAACTTTAGATAGTCGAGTTAGATAGTGAAGCGCGGAATCGATTAATTTAGACTTTTATTGTTATTTATGGGAAATGAAATATATTTTAATTTAACACTTATGAATTGTTAAGACACTAATGCACGGTTTGGTTTTGCTGCAAAGAGTCTGCAATAAACAAAGTATTACAGTATTAGGTATACATGACTTTTTTCTCGCATTTTTTAACAAATTATGATAAATCTTTGATGGCTGTATCTTAAACTTGCTGTTCACTCGCGTTCCCGGGATAAAAATAAGCCTATAACGTCCAAAATCAAAACTCATTTATTCAGTTTAGGCCCTAATAAGACACTTATGAATGTCAAAAGTTACAGTTTAAAATAGACTACTACCTTCAGGGATAATGTAGCTTCCTATTAGTGAAAGTTTTTTTTTTAAATCGGACCAGTAACTCCGGAGATTAGCGCGTTCAAACAAACAAACTCTTCAGCTTTGTTATTAGTAGGTATAAATATACATTTTTATATTTATTCGATTTTTTTTACTGTTCCTTAAATATGTCTAACTTTTATTAATGCAAAACATCATGCATATTCCCTACATAAAACATATCCTGAAAGAGAGGTGAGATTGTGGTCAAACACAGGCCTATACATAGTAAAAAAAAAGAGGGTCCTTTAAATAATACGTTAAGGGTAAACCTTCGGTTGGAGGGTTAAATTCAAATTTTATCGTTTTTTGCTAATTGCAGCTCAATTATAGGTCGTAAGTTATCAACATGTTATGTGCGACAAGAATGGTAGTGTATTTACTGATTAATAACAAAAGAAATCATCAATACATTCCTCCAAGGTATATTAGTAACATTTTCATGAAATAGTCGTATATGTCAGTAATATACCTTGGAGGAATACTTACGACCTATAACTGAGCTGCAATTAGCAAAAAACGTGATAAAATTTGAATTTAACGCCCCAACTGAAGCCTCCATAAGTAGGATGTTCTAATAATTAGATTCCAACTAATAAGAGTAGTCGATTGTTTCAATCGATTCTGCGCATCGATTAGTCAGACGTAGCCTTATCAATAAATGTACTGCGTCACAAATATTACAACAAAGTGCAATCAATCTCACAGTTTGTTCTAATTAAAATAATAAACAACTATTTTTTTAAAGAATATTATCTCTATATTATATACTAGCGACCCGCCGCGGCTTCGCACGGTTTTTCTCGGCTTTTCTGTACAATTATATACATGTATTATAAAAAAAATAAAGAAAGAAAGAAAAGAAAACACATTTATTTGTGACAGCAATAATAACAAAAAAAATAATATTGAAAGTAATATTTATCAGATTGCCACAAATCGGCCCCAACTCAGCAAGATGTTGATTATACATATAAACCTTCCTCTTGAATCAATTTATCTATTTAAAAAAACCGCATCAAAATCCGTTGCGTAGTTTTAAAGATCTAAGCATAAATAGGGACAGACAGACGGGAAGCGACTTTGTTTTATATTATGTAGGGATATCTTTCCGCATCCCAGTTTCACCCGGGATCCGTGTGACGTAATGAAGTTTTAAAAACGATCCCCCCCCCCAAATAGGGGTGATGACAAAAAAATCTAATTAGTCCGTCAGTTAGATTACCAAAAAATATTGGACACATGTTTTTTCTTTAGTTCCTAAAACAAAAAATAACAACGATACAGTGCGTTAAGATTTCACGTGACGTCACGTAGTACACTTTTTACAGAGAGATGACGTCACAATCACAACCCCCACTCCTGAACTTTGATGCGACTTATCTCTGCAATTTTTTATTGATTTGATAAAATAAAAAATACGTATCCAATATTTTTTAATAACTCAAGTATTTTTGTTTTAAAGCAAAGTTTAATTCAAATCCGTTCAGTAGTTTTTTCGTGAAAGAGTAACAAACATCCTCACAAACTTTCGAAATTTATAATTGGTAAATATAAATTAGTACAAGCGTACAAGTAATAGTAAGTCAAATGTCAGTCGCACACAGCCAGCGATAGCGGGTTCGAAGCCCGACAGATAATTCAATTACAAGATACTCAATTTCAATTATAATATTCAATTACAAATAATTTCATTATCTGAGAGGAAAAAAAAACCAGCTTTGATAATTTTATGAATTGTACAATTTTTGATAGTTTATTATTGTAATATGACATACAGACAGATAAGAACTGAACGGATAGATAGACAAGTAATTTTATAACAAACCAGCTGTCCCCCGCGGTTTCGCCCGCGTTTCCGAGATAAAAAGTAGCCTGTGTCCTTCTCCATATCATAGACTATCTGCGTGCTAAATTTCATCGCGATCGGTTCTATGGTTTAGGCGTGAAAAGTTAACAAACACAGAGTTACTTTCGCATTAATATTATAACACTAGCTGTTCCGCGCGGTTTCACTCGCGTTCCCGGGATAAAAAGTAGCCTATAACCTTCAGGAATAATGGAGCTTCCTATTAGTGAAATCATTTTTCGAATCGGTTCAGTAGTTTCGGAGCCTATTCAATGCAAACAAACAAACAATTAAATCTTTCCTCTTTATAATATTAGTATAGATAGTATAGATTAGTAATAGTATATTGGTATAGATATAGATTAATAGGATATCGTTGTTCTAGTTTAAAAAATAAAACTGGACAAGTTCGAGTCTGACTCGCGCACCGAGGGTTCCGTAAAAACAAATTTAATTGAAGAACAAAGTTTGTAAGATGGTGCGAAACCCTACGTGTGAAAATCCGACCCGCACTAGGCCAATTTTTTTTCATTGAATATACCATCAATTGATGATCACGAATTCACGCGTCGACAACCGACCGTTTATGATTAATAAGCTACGTGTAACACTTACCAATTTGATACGTGACCAACCGTATTTGGTAGGTTTATAATATATACAGGGTGACTTAATTTACAATATCAATGCGCCTGGTCGATGCATCTCGTGACCAGAATGCTGGCGTATACTTGGGTCAGAGAATCAGCCATCCAACGTGGCAATGCCGCTAGTATTCTGGGAACGATGCCTTCTGACAGCGACTTTTTCATTTAAGTAAGTAGTTTTTAGTTTATTTTGTTAAAATTAAGTGACGTTTAATTATGGACAATAGAGTATATTATTTACGATAGCGGAAGATTTTCACATTTGAGTATACAAGGATTGTGAGGGTCGCGGGAAACCGCTGGATGCGGTTAGCGCAAGACCGGCCATCGTGGAGATCCTTGTCCAGCAGTGGAGGTCTTTCTGCTGACATGATGATGATGATACAAAGATTCATGGAGAATAATATCTATGGTATTTTTATTTTATTTCATGTATTAAGATTATAGTAAAAATATATCTAGAGGCAGAGTCATCGGCCGATACGATCAATTGAGAGGCCTGTGTCGGAAAGAGAGAGAATATTATTATAGATTATAACGAATTAAAATATAGTGTAGGTACCTATATACAAAAATCGGTATAAACTTCGAATCCCATAATATTTAACACAATCACCCTGTAGGTCGTCAAACTCGCTAGGGTTCACATTGACTTAATAAAGTAATAAAATAATTAGTACTATTATGCTCTCAACAAGACCTAGACACTTCGTTATATCTAGTCTATAAAGGCCAGCTTTATTGAGACATAACTAGAATATATTTTATTTAGACTAAGTATTTGCACACAACTTCGCTTCATCTAAATAGGATACAGAAAAATGTGACTGACGGACTGACTGACTGATCTATCAACGCACAGCTCAAACCATACATAAACCATACATGCATACAGATAGATATTATGACGCAGGCTGAAAGGATTTTTGGAAATTCAATCCCTAAGGAAGTAAAATAGGGGATCGCGAGTGAAAAATTTTTTTTGCAATTTCATAGTTTTTTTTTACGTTAGGTACACCGTTTGTACCGTACAATAAACGCAAGATCTAAAAACATTAAATCATACTAATATTATAAATGCGAAAGTTTGTTACTCTTTCACGTAAAAACTACTCAACGGATTTGGATGAAACTTGGCACATAGATAGATCATACCCTGGAATAACATATAGGCTACTTTTTATCCCGGGAAAACAAATGATACATCGGAAACGCGGGTGAAACCGCGGGGCCGAAGCTAGTCTTCCATAAAAGGGAATTTTGGGAACAAAATTAAAAAAACCCTCAATTATACAGTGTCATTAAAAAACACAGGTAGGCCACTTATTTAATATCATTTAAAGGATTTAAAACACACAAAAACTATTATTTCTCCATTATAACACACAAACAACACATTTATAATTGTGTGTTAGTTAATAAAAACATAAATATTTATTCGCACACGCTGTACGTACACTGCCACATATAGTTCGGTAATGTACTGCATTAATTCGTAAATGTACAAAATGTGTCAATCTATTGTAAAATGTACATACGACGTGTCGCCAGTTATAAGCTGAAGCGATTTTAGTTTTTGCTGCTGAGCGTGAGCAAGGTCGAATCCTAATAATATTATAAATGCAAAAGTTTGTGAGTATGGATGTATGTTTGTTACTCTTTACCCTAGAATAACATATAGGTTACTTTTTATCAAGGGAAAACATGCCGGACCGCGGGGCGGAAGCTAGTGAAAAATATAAAAAAAACCCTTCCCTAGTACACTCCTATATACGCTATGACAAAAATATTTAGGGGACATCCAATATTTTTTCCATTTATAACTCGATAACAAGTGTAGGTTGGAGAAGGTAGGTCTCAGTTTTTTTTATTCTCAAAGCAGGAAAACGGCTGCCGACCGGGCGAGTAATTGTAACATTGTCAAATAAATTATTACCTAAATTATTTAATTTTTTTAGTAATACGTTTTTTTTTCTATTCCAGTTATCGCTTCATCTCACAACTTAGCCCACCCGTTAATAACGGGCACAATCATAAAGCTACGTACCAAATACGGCGAGATAGTTCAATGACGATTGTCATAGAAAATGTTACGTTGTGATTGATTGGGAATTCGTAAACAGCTCTTATGAGAACCTATTGCCAATCTGTACACATTATAATCAATGTCATTATCTGTGATGTACTATTTGTAACTTTTCTTTTGGGGTTCCAATATTAGAGAGAAAATAGCTTTTGCTGAAAGAGCAGCTCGGCAAAGTAACTTTTAATAAGTTATTTTGATGGCCCAAATAAGAGATAAATGAATTCTTAGTTTTAAAAAGGCATATTCACGATTTTTTTCTGGCGTTACTAATGAAAAATCCCAATATTCAAAAAACTATTCCCCGTCACATATTCTCAAGTTTAATATATATTTTTTTCAAATCTCTTGGAACAAAGAATACAGGGAAAAACGCATTTTAGAATCATCATTTCTCGTATACCATCGCCTTAAGTTGCAGACAAGAATACATGTTTGTGGTAGCTTCTCTCTGCACTGGCAAGTGGCAGCCCCCTGGCCAAGTGACAATTGTAAAAAGTTTATGTAGGTATATTTAAAACAAAAACTGTAATTATATAAATTCAAAAGAAAGAGCCACAAAAGAAGCCTTACTGAGTTTCTAGCTGGAGTGTTCTCAGTTTAACTGTATTTACGAACCGGTGGTAGTATTTTTTTTTTTTTTTATAGGTCTAAAGATGGTAGCCTCTGATGGCTGCTCCAACCTTACCGGAACAATCGGCGAGCGCAGAGGGCTCTCAGCCGGGTAACATTTAGGTAACCACGCCTGAGGGCACCCCCGGGTACGAACCACGGCTCCGGTGGTAGAGTCTATTGCAACTTTCAACGTTCATAAGTGTCTAAACTGAATAAATATAAGGCGATCAAATCAAATCAAATCAAAATCTCATTTATTCAGTTTAGGCCCTAATAAGGCACTTATGAATGTCAACAGTTACAATTTTTAGACTCTACTACCGGTTCGGAATACACTTGAACTGAGAAGACTCCGGCAAGAAACTCAGCAAGGCTTCTTTTTTTGTGGATCTTTTTTTTTTGAATTTATGTAATTACAGTTGTTGTTTTAAATATACATAAACTTCATACAATTATCACTTGGCCAGGGGGCTGCAAGTGCAGAGGGAAGCTACTACAACCATATATTCTTGTCTTCTATGTAATGAGCCACCTTATAGTAGGCCTTGTCAATCAACTTATGTTTAACATACTCTTTGAATCTATTATAAGACATCTTAGTTACTCCATATGGGATTTTATTATAAAAGCGAATGCAGTTCCCGAGAAAAGACTTATTGACTTTCGCTAGCCTGAATCTAGGTGTAACAATTTTATCTTTATTTCTTGTATTTAGGTTATGGCGGCTACTGTTTGTGTCAAATAGATTTAAATTTTTACGGACAAACATAATATTTTCAAAAACGTATAGCGACGGTAAGGTTAAAATGTCAAATTCCTTAAACCGAGTTCGTAAGGATTCGCGAGGACCCAAGCAATAGATTGCACGAATGGCCCTTTTCTGCAAGATAAAGATAGATTCCAAATCCGCAGCCGAGCCCCATAGCAGAAGACTGTAGGACATTATACTATGGAAATATGCAAAGTAAACCAACCTAGCTGTAGCCACATCTGTTATATGTCTAATTTTTCTAACTGCAAAAGCGGCGGAACTCAATTTACTAGCTAAGCTTTCTATATGAGGACCCCATTGTATTTTACTATCTAATGTTATGCCGAGAAAAACTGTCCTATCAACTAGTTCGAGTCTAACATCATCGACTAGGACATGACTGTCATTCCTAGCAACATTGGGGAGAGTAAACCTTATACACTTAGTTTTAGAGGAATTAAGCATGAGATTATTGGCCGCAAACCATTTCGATATAGTGGATAACGTGTTATTGAGTTGCGTAAGTTCTGTGTCTTTTCTATCCACTTTAAAGATTAGAGAAGTGTCATCAGCAAATAAAACTATATCGCACAATTCATTTACCATATAGGGCAGATCATTGATGTATGCCAAAAACAAAAATGGGCCTAAAATTGATCCTTGCGGTACGCCTGTTTTAACTAAAGACCCTGAGGACGTAGTACCGCTAATTCCTACTTTTTGTTGGCGACTGCACAGATAAGATGCTACAAGATCTAGTGCCACTCCGCGAACGCCATAGTGTCGAAGTTTTAAAAGTAGGGTGTGATGATCTACGCAATCAAATGCCTTGGAAAGATCACAAAATACGCCAACCGCATCTTGAGAGTTCTCCCAGGCTTCGAAAATATACTTCAAAAGTTTAGCTCCGGCGTCAGTCGTAGACCGCCCTTTTGTAAATCCAAACTGGTGTTCATGTAAAATTTGGTTATTGTTGAAATGAGCTAACAATTGATTCAGCATTATTTTCTCGAAGATTTTGCTTAGCGCTGGGAGAACTGAGATAGGTCTATAGTCGGAAGCATTATTTTTGCTACCGGATTTAAAAATGGGAACGATTTTACTATGTTTCATCAAATCAGGGAAAGAACCTTTATCAATACATTGATTAAAAATACCTGCTAAAATAGGAGCAATACTAGTAATAATTGAGCCAATGACTTTAACTGACAAACCCCATAAGTCTTCTGTGTTTTTCAAATTTAAAGACTTGAAAGCGCTTAAAATGTCGCTAGCATCAATGAAATTAAACAAAAAATTTGGAATATGTTTAGTAAAATTATTTGTAAGCAGACACTCCGCTTTCACCGGGGACGATGCAAGATACTTAGTAGCTTCAGTAGGAATCGTTGAAAAGTAAGATTCGAAAGCCGAAGCCACTTCATATTTATCAGAGATAAGTTTATCATTAATTTTAAGAGTGAATGTTTCATCTTCCTTTTTATTTTTACCAGTCTCCGTATTTATGACTTTCCAGACAGTTTTGATTTTATTAGTTGAGTTACTAACTTTATTGGCAATGAACATAGCTTTTGCTTTATTGCAGACTATTTTGAATATCTTTGAATAATTCCTAACATATGTATGAAACTCTTCATTATTTCGATGATAGCTCAGTGGTAGTGACGTCGGTTGCCGCGACGAAGGTCATGGGTTCGAATCCTACACTGAGCTTGAGCTTTCGGTTAAGG
Source organism: Tethea ocularis (assembly GCA_963555595.1). Taxonomy (NCBI): domain Eukaryota; kingdom Metazoa; phylum Arthropoda; class Insecta; order Lepidoptera; family Drepanidae; genus Tethea; species Tethea ocularis. The sequence continues at coordinate 1,410,987 of OY741983.1, read as the reverse complement.
AATACATCGTGAGGAAACCATAGCACGGTGGTATGGTACTTTGTAGTACCCGCCTGGCTGGCTACCACCCTCAAGTTGAAAATCTGTCGCTAAGCACCTACCGGTGTGTTCGGGCGATTGCACTTGAGAGCCAGTAATTGCCTTCTCGGCATTGTAACAGGTCGGCACCACATTGGCAATATCTCTGGTATTGCAAATGGCGATAGGCGACGGTAACCACTTACCATCAGGTGGACCGCCTGCCTGCTTGTCAACCTACTGACATAAAAAAATATGATGTTCGAGTTTGAATAAATAACAATGGCTAGATCATAAATACCCAGAATTTTTTTTTTTCTACATTTGCATACTTTACGTTCCAAGAAAGCATAAGATCCCTCGGGAACGCGAGTGAAACCGCCGAGCGAAAACTAGCACAATATAAAACAGAATGAAGCTAATTAATTTAAGTAGGTGCGTCTGCCCGCGGGCCCCAAATAGACGGTTCCGTAGTCGGGAGGTCGTAAATCAAGTTTACGCGATAGACTCGCGTAAAATATCTTCGATTTTAAATAACGCCGACCTACCTAGGTAGGTGGTATAAAGTGATAAAGTAGGCGTAGACACGACATTGATACGCGAAGCGGTGATCGCGGCCGCTCAGGCAATTTTTTTATTTATTTATTTATTCTATTACATGTAAATTTACAGTTAAATACTTACATGCTAGTTTGAAAGAAAGAAATTATTTCATATATATAATAATAATAATAAAGCTCTTCATTCAGTTTTTTTTTTTTTTTATATATATAACGGTGCTTATTATAAAATATATCAATATTAGGGTGTTGAGTGAGCATGGTGTTCAACAGTGAGATCGCTCTCGATGTAGGCGCGGCTTGCGCACGACAAGTGCGTACTCCTGCCGGCGCCCCGAACAACCGTCGTCGCCGACGCGGACCCTCAACTCCCACCCCTCCTATCCTACTAAATAGCGCTGCGGTACTCCAGCTAGACCTATGCGCCCAAGTGTCTCCGGATTATCAATCTTATTTACCAGCAGATGGTAGTTTAATAACTATTGACAAAACTCGAATTCAGATATAACACTAGCTTTCGCCCCGCGTTCCCGAGGTATCTTATGTTTTCTGGGAAAAAAATCCTATGTATTAATCCAGGTTATAAACTATCTCCGTTCAGCAGTTTATGCGTGAGAGAGTACCAAACATTCATCCATACTCACAAACTTTCGCATCCTACTCATATTATAAACGTGAAAGTTTGTATGTATGTATGTTTGTTGCTCTTTCACGCAAAAACTACTGAACGGATTTGGATTAAACTTGGCACATAGATAGATCATACCCTGGATAACATATAGGCTACATTTTATCCCGGGAACGCGGGTGAAACCGCGGGGAACAGCTAGTTTATAATATTAAAATGACTGATTTTTTTACCGTCTGGTAAAATTTACGGTACACATACTAACCCACATGAACAAACCCGCGTCCTCACAAAAAACGCCCGTAAGAAAATATATTTAAGTATATTAATTAATCGATTAATTAATCATTCGATTTGAACTGAAATTGCGACAAACAACCGCGATTCTAGGCCAGACGAGACATGAGGTGGTTTTAACGACATTTTTATTCACACTCGTGTGGTTAAATTTAAAATTTGATTTTAACAACTTTGTAGACTTTAATCAGCTTTGGAAAATGCACAAGGTTTTGTAAACTACTAGCTCCACGGTTTTGCCCGCGTTCCCAGTAGTAAAAAAAGTTATCCTATATGTTATTCCAGGCTATGACTTATCAATGTTCTTTTCTATGTCAGAAAGTTGACAAGCAGGAAGGCGGTGCACCTGATGGTAAGTGGTTACCGTCACTTATCGCCATACTTGTAGCCAGCCAGACGGGTACTACAAAGTACCCTACCGTCCGACGTCACTACCACTGAGCTATCATCGCCTTAATTTTTTTTTAAATGTTCACTTAATAGTCCGATTTCTTGCATTGATTCTTGTTTTGAGGCAGGTTTATAGGCATCACGATAAAACTGGCGAAGACGCGAGCACAGCTAGTATCCCACAACAAGCACCAAGACATGTTTAAAAATGTCTCCATTAAAGTATTATCGTTGTAGGAATAACTAGAACCGAGAACCTTCGCTTGTTTGTTTTGGATATGTATTTTGTATTTACACAAGTGTTGTGCTATAGGCTAATATTCCATACAAAATCAACGGAGGTTAGTCATGGTCTGTTTGTCTGCTTGCTTGTTTGGCCCATATCTTAATGAACTACGGTAGGCTAGAACACTTAAGAGCCTTTTTAGACTAGCCTAGCGTTTCATACAAGCGTATTATATATATACTGTCACCTATCACCATTTGCAATACCAGAGATATTGTCAATGTGTTGCCGATCTGTTACAATGCCAAGAAGGGAACTGGCTCTCAAGTGCAATTGCGGCCACACACCTGTAGGTGCTTTAGACAGATTTTCATCTTGAGGGTGGTAGCCAGCCAGGCAGATACTACAAACTACCCTACCACCGAGCTATGGTGTCCTCACGATGTTTTCCTTCACCAACTCATTGTACTCTACTCTATACTACTCAATTCAAGTTAGGAAACCATAACATACCTTTTGAATACTACTATATAACGATCCAGTCATTTACATAATAAATTCTATCAAATAATATGCATAGACAACAGTTAAATGGGTAATATAGTCATAGGATTGTAAATATAGTCAATCAAGATCATTTATCAATCATAGTACCCTTGTATCTTATGCTTTAATATCACCCATATGTCATATTACGAGCTAGACCTATCAAAACTATATTTTTTAATATGGTTTTCTATGCAGATTATCTACTTATTTTATACATGCCGTTCCCCACAACTACACTTGCTGTAGCTTCCTATTAGTGAAAGAATTTTTCGAATCGGCTGAGTTGCGGAGAGATACGTTCAAACAAACAAACTCTTCAGCTTTATTATTGGTATAGATTAATAACTAGTTTGTATTAAATATCCCATAGAAAAAAATTATAGCCATATTGGTCCAACCAATCTCAAGACATATACCTACTTACTTACTTAACAGCATTTACATTATGAATATTGGACAAGTTATTTGAAAATATTAGTCTTTATTTATAGTAATCTATTGGATCGCACATAGAATATTATCAAAATATAATTTGACTAATATAATATATTATTATAAACATGATTTGTATTTGCGTGAGTTTAAAAATTATTAAATATTAGTTTTTTTGTGTTTAATATGTTGGTATATTTAACAATATTTGGCGGTCCAAGATCTAACCTGGCAACTTGCCTGTAGCCTACCTCTTTACTCCTTAGCCAGTATTATGTAACCATATCAAACTCATGGGAGGGGACCACGATATTAGGTCATAGAGAAAGACAAAAAAGGATGTATGTTAGAGATAATAATTATGTGTCAGAAAAGTGTGCTGATAGGAGAAAGAGATAGTGAATATGCTGTACTAACCTCACTTTATCTATGGTTTTGAAGCTGATGATTCATAAACAGAGTTATCAATCAATCTTCTGCTATGGAGTGCCATCTAGTAGCATATCTAGTAATTGTATTACAAGTTCAATATAGTTTTTAACTTTGTATTAGCAGGTGAGGTTTAGGCCTTAATGTTGAAGTATCTTTGTGAGGTGATACTGGGCAGGATTAATAGACCTTAGGTTGGAGAGTCACAGAGTGGCATGTTCTAGATTATGGTTAAGTTTCTGATTAGTAATAAATAGGCCTGCTTAACTTCTATTGTACAATATATTGATTATGTATGCAATTTATGGTTAAATCTTATGTCTCATCTATGTACAAAGTGGTATAAACAGCTTCAACACAATAAATCAGTGTGTCAAAAACTATGGTTTCATTTATGAAAAAAATAAATGCTTTAGACTACCTATGTGAGCATTGAGTAGTGTTCAGGTTTATTTTAAGTTTTTTTTTCATTAATAATATTTACCAACCAGCAAATCCCATCCAAACATAGTAATGATAAATAGTCGATAAATAGACGCGCACGATGTCCGCGCTCTAACATGTGTAAATAAACAAATTCAATCTGTAAACATAGGCACAAAGAGAACATAAAAAATGAGTTTTGCGATCTAATTCCGCGTACCTACCAGCAGCAACATAGGCTGACTATATTGTGTCCATTGATGCAAAGTAAAAAAAAATGCATCAAGCAACTTGCAAGTCTTGCAATGAGAAAAATAAGCTAATATTACCAATTTTTCACGTTCTCTTCCTACAGGTTACCTTATCATCGAGTGCGCTACACGTTCAAGCGAATAAATCCCGAGAAACAATTCAGATTCGCACTGAATTTACAGCAGCACAATGGTACTAGCACATTTCGAATTAAATTGCGTGATCAAAACATAGCCTTTGTGGGCTTCCAACATGATGGTAACGCATTTAATGATAATTATACACTTGCGTTAATCATTGAAGAAGGCTAACAAAGGTATTTACCAAGCGTAGGTTGGATTATTCGAACGTATTTTGAAAAAAATGCTGTTGCTTTTCAACACTGAAATGGCATAACACGCAAACACTTTGGGCGATTTTCACTATGAAACACTTCACTTTAACGCGACAGTTCTTTCGAGGAACGCGAAACGGGCCACGGTATGCATTTTCTCACTCACCTTGTTGTTTATTCGCTATTTTATTGAAACAGTTTTGAAAAACTTCATATAAATGCATAGGCTCGTCATCGCTCGTCGCCATTTTGGAATTTACTGTCCAAATAAAGCATAGACAAAACAGAACACAACTAAACAGAGACCGTTCGAAAATATTGACAAAAGTTATGTTAATAAAAGATTCATCTTAGGTTTTTCTTACGGCTGCTCACATTATCCCATACATAGAATGTTTTTTTTAATTGTAACTAATTTGTTTAAATTTTCACTTTCTAATATATCAGTTTACTCAGATTAAGACTAATGAAATAATTTATTTTATAAATTGATATTTTCCATTCTGAATGATTTTGATCAAAGTTTCATAACAACACTTATTATTATAATGTCGTTTTAATTCAAAGACAATAAATATTGAGAAGTCATTAATGATGTGTAAAATCGACTTCTTCGTATTTATTATTATCGTGAGAAACTCAAAATTGGCTTTCAAAAACTAAATTTCATTACTGTGTCTGTATATCAAATCTTCATTCCGGTCCTGACAACTCTCTCTCAAATGTAGACGGATTATTCGTAGAATATTAGCAAAATAAACAATTGTCTGAATATTTTTGAGTTTACATTTTTCTTTTTGATTTTTCATATCTAGCTTCTTCACACAGCCAAACTTATAATATTAAATTACAGAAAATAAAACCCAGATGACCATCATATTATAATATTATGCTTATAATTACGAATATTATCTTAGAGAATTTATCGGCAACTAATTTTGATTGTAACAATATTTTCATGATGAAAATCTAGTTTTTTCAAAGAAATATAAACGAATATAATTTGAAATGTAATAACAAAAATATTTTGGGTCATGTTTCACACAGAGTTATCAGTGGGGCAGTTATGTAACTTTGTTACAATCGGTTTCAATCAATTTCAATCTTTAAATCTATAGACATTTTACAATGTTGAAAATGATTCCATGAGAAACGAGCAGCTTTTTGAATATAGAGTTACCAAAACGTTTATTGAAACCCGCTATATTTAACCGGTTTCAATAAAAATATAATTGAAACTGATTGCAACAAAATTACATGATTACCCCACTGATCCCAAAATAAGTAAAGCTTGTACTATAGAAACCAAATAACTGATATACTACATGCACTACTTATTTTTGTAAATACATAGACTCAGGACAAATTGACATGTTCATGCACATAAATGATTATATATTCTGAATAACTTCGCTACCTTGATAAAACTAATAATTCAATCAATACATGATAAACTAAACTTACAATCTACAAACTAAACTTAATAAATAAAAACTAAACTAAATAATAACGAAGCAATATTATTATGTTTTTATAGCAAGCGATGTTATAAATAAACATGTTTCAACCTCAAACTCAGAACTCATTTATTCAGTTTAGGCCCTAAGGTACATAAGAATATCAGCAGTTATAATTTTTAAAATATTATTATATATTAGTTTATGCACACTAAACTTAATTAATAATACCTATTTAGAACAAAAATATACTTTAAAGTAGATGTTTAATCAAACAATCAATTATTTACCTGGATAGTTAGGTAGATCGAATATTTCAGCTACATCAACATCAAAAATAATCCTGAAGTCTGAAATATCTAGTTATTATGGAATTGCTGAAAATTCTCTCATTTTAGTTAGTCGATTTATTTGGTTAGTCTGTGGCTACAACACATCCCAACCCTATTCCATTTTTAACACGAAAATTTGTTTGACGTAAGAGCCTACAAAATTTTCGAGTGCACTTACAAAATAAAGTAAAAAAATTCACATCTCATCTTCATGTAACATGTTCTCACTGAATTCCATCAATAGTCAAAACCAGGTAAATACCTTCATCGTGTCAATATAACAATGGATTTAATCTAAAACTTATAAAAACAAAAATGTTTTGTCATCTTTTAACCTTTTTGTCATTGCAGATTTTAGTTAGTTTTAGCCAGTTATCGTCGCGGTACTCGAGTGTTTTTAAGCAGAGAAAACAGAGTAGTGGAAGAAGTAAACATGTGAAAGGGAAAGAGGGTTCGTCGGGCGCTTATGATCAGTTAATTTGCCGTGAAAGTTTGGAAGAAGCTATAAAGAACTTTGATAAAAATGCACTAAGTGAGATGCGTAGCTTGGATTTACGGACGTTGGCAACCGTTGCTGGCACGTCGCGAGCACCGCTGAGGCATCTGTCGGAGCTCTCGTCATGCAGGAAGGTTTCACACATATCGGCAGATTCGTTCGAAAAAAACAAGAATGGATGGACTGAACCTCCAACCATTACCGTAGACTTTCGAGGGAGAGACACCAGGTAAGGTCATACATGTTATTCCGTCTAATAAGGATACTTTCATTATAATACACACAAACAACAATCTACCTCAAATTATTTAAAAACTGCATTGATGTTAGTCAATAATTATAGTAAAAGTAAAAAAAAATACATTATTACACTACAACACTAATCTCTGACTCTTCAATCCGTCTCTCTTTCTATGTGATGAGTCTGATTTGAAATAGATACTATTAATGATGCAATAGCCATGAAATAACTACATACAATCTAATTGACAAGCCAGTAGGCGCAGTTGGTTAAGACACAACCTTTAATGCCGCTGGTTGTGGGTTCGATTCCCATACAGGACAAACATTTGTGTGCATGAACATGTCTGTTTGTCCTGAGTCTGGGTGTAATTATCTATATAAGTATGTATTTACAAAAAAAAAGTAGTATATTAGTTATCTGGTTTCCATAGTACCAGCTCTGCTTAGTTTGGGATCAGATAACCGTGTGTGAAGAATTTCCCAGGATATTAATTATTAATAAAATTTAAAATGTGTTTATCCACAGATTCAGTTTTACAGACAACTTCGTAGGCCTCCTAGCAAAGAGTATACAAGACAGCACCTGCAAGTATAACGTACAAGTACGTGGCTTCAAGACTGAGAGAAGCATCCATGCGGACTTCAAAAGAAACCCCAACCTTATAAATAGACTGCGTAAGTTCTTCGGTCAGTATAAATTAAGTTTTTGAGCGGCTCCCCAAATGGAGTAACTTGCTGTCTTTATAGAAAGAAATAACATTTATTCTAGACAACACACAACATTACATTATGACATATAGTATAATACATTGAACAATAAAAAAAAGTAAAAAACAGAGTAACATACAATAATGTAATGTTGCGTGATGCCCGGAATAGGCCCCGACTCAGCATTGTGCAAAGGTTAATTAGAGAACTAACCCTTGCGCTGATTATGATTTATGAGGTTGTTCAATTTTGAGTACCTGGCGGTTGCAACTACTTGGTGGACGATATTTATCTAGATAATGTCTTGTGGTTTAGAATACTAAAGCATAGAGCAGGGGGGGGGCTACTAATGTCTAGGCAAAAACTAACCCAATTTTGTTTAGCTGTCTGTTAGTTGGTGCAATTCAGTACCGAGACAAAGGTCATGGGTATGAATCTTAAAATGAGCTTGAGCTTTTGGTGAAGAAAAACATAGTAAGGAAACCAAAGCATGGTGGTAGGGTACTTTGTAGTACCCGTCTGGCTGGCTACCACCCTTAAGTTGAAAATCTATATGCCAAGCATCTTACTTACTGAAAAAGTGTTGGGGATTTTTTTTCTTTCTTTTCTTACCAAATTTTTGTCATCCTCTTTTAAATCTTTCATTTTGAGAACCTACTCGATAGGTTTAATTGGGAGATTTTTTTTAAACATACATTTTGTCGCCAAAAATCCGCCATTTTAATTTTTAATCATTTTACTATACCCATAAACACTTGCGCAATAAAGACGAATATCTAACAAAATCGGTTCAGCCTTTAGTAGGTACGAGGAAACATAGGGATAGACATACATACATGTCAAACACTTAACTCTCCATGTTTAGCTTCACCTCAGTCTGGTAACTTTATTGGCTTCGCCGCTGTCTGGTAAAAATAAATGTTTATGTTTCAGGTCTCAGCGCATCAGAGAACACAGATAAACAGGGTCAAGCCCAGGGTCCTGATGTGGCTCCTCGTCTGGAGAAGCTCCTCAATGAGGATATGTCGCACCTCACCCTCCAGCAGAAGGATAAGATCAAGATTGCCTTCGCTGAGGGATATCTGGCTGGTATGGTCAACAATTTGTTGTTTTTTACTACGAACAGGCCTGTGTTGGAGCGCCATTGTGAGTCATGATGTAGCTGAAGGTAAGCACACAAAGCCTAGAAGGGAACTAGCTCTAGTCCGGTGCAACTGGCCAGGTGCATACTATAAAGTATCTTATACTAACGTATCATGTACCACTGTGTCGCACACAGACGTGTCAGAATGAGGAATACCAACAAAAAAATCTAATTAGTCCGTCAGTTAGATTATCAAAAAATATTGGATACGTATTTTTTATTTTGATCCGAAAACAAAAAATAACGAAGATACAGTGCGTTAAAATTTTCCGGTCTGCAAAAAGTGTACTAAAAAGTAGTTGTACAATGACGTCACGAGCCCCAATCCTGCACTTTGACGGGACTTATCTTTGTAATTTCTTATTGATTTTGGTTGCGCGGATTTTTATCTGTTGTTAATTTCAATCTTCATAAACGCGTCAAAATAATTTGAATGGCAAGCAATCGTCCCATCCCTTTCCCACTCCCGCACAATATCGCAATGCAAGGTCGACCGCACCGCTTCCTATCGGATATGCAAGACTAATTGCTTGACATCTTCACTTCCGTCGTGTGAGTCGAAAAACAATGGCGTAATATCGCAGCGCTCCGCATCTTTAAATTTTATATGTGTTAATTCGTCAAAATTACATTTCAATTTAGTGTCATACTAATCTCTTGAGAACTAAGTGTGATCCCGCGATTGTGTATGGACTCATGGACTTAGATAGCTGCTGATTAGCAATCCGCACCGCAGAACAGAAGACGCGACGCCATCATCGCCACTCATCAGAACAAACAACAGGTATTGTGCATTCACATCCTTCACTGAACTGCATTTGTTCATAATCCCGGCAGTTCAAAATTATTCCCATCGGTTTGTCTTGTCAATCAAATTAATTAGTATAATTTAGTCTATTCACGGTTTTCACACATCGTGCCGCCATATGCAATTTTTTCAAATTTATATCGCAAATTTTTGGCCATCGCATTAGTATTCAAGTTTCGCATCCCCCGCACAATCATTAAATGGTCCTTCTCCCTGGATTTGAATTAGTTATCGCAATAATTACTCATTCGAAATATAATTTAAAAACAGTTCACTCGCACACCGGTAAGTCAATATAGGTTAGTTACCGACATACCTACTTGGGTAATTAATTTTCGTTCGTTCATCCGCTTATTAAATTGTCGTATTTTATTTGTTCAAATTGCATCGTAGGTACGTTGGTTTAATACATAATTTGTCGCTTATAAAATCGCTAACGTGTAAGTAAACATAAATCTGTCGCTTACTTATTTACCTTTTTATTTCGTTTCGCCCCGCATAGGTAAATAGGCCACTACTATATCGTTTTGTTTACTTCACGTTTTACTTGAACTAGACTAGCTTATTATCGTTCAACTTGGTTAATTGTTAAAATTTAAATACACATTTAATATTAAATTGTGTAAACAATACATAAATAGACGTGACCGTTCGTAGGTAACGTTTTAGATATTGTAATCCGCACCGCGCAAATCATATGTTCATGCTCCGCTATAGATAGGTACATAATATAACCGATCTAAGGTTATTCACTACCTACGGACTTACTCCGTTCTCTGCCGCTCGCGCTCGTAACTATTTGTTGCTGTACCCACTTCTTGTTTTTTCTTATTAATTAAAATGGCAAAAAAGGTAGAAATAAACACAGAGTTAAAACTTTTGTACGCTAAAAGGGATATGTTATTCTCTCGTATGCAAAGTATTTGTAACCATGCAAATGATAGTTCACAAAAAGAAAGTTTTTTATGTGAAATTGAAACTGTCGATAAATTGCGTTCGGATTTTGAAAGTGTGCTGGATCAGATCAATACATTGGAATTGAAAATTAATCCTGATTTTTCAGTAAATTATCAGGCTCTCTCTTCGTTTGAGGACTTATTAGGTCGTGTAAAAAGAACTGCCAAGTCGTTGCAAGTTGACTTCAAAACTGTCAAGCCAAATAATAGACCTAAATTGCCCCCGATTGAAATACCAGAATTTAATGGTGATATAAAGAATTGGCCTTTGTTTTTTGCTAGTTTTAAAAATGCAGTACATAACAACACCTCACTTTCAGAATCTGAAAAAATATACTACTTATTAGGTAAGTTAACCGGCAGAGCGCGGTCCGTATGCGCCGGTATTACACCCGACGCCGAAAATTATACTGTAATTTTCGATTTGCTTAAAACCAAATACGAAGATAAACGATTGGTAGCCACTTCGTATTTAGATCAAATATTTGAACTTAAAAATTTAACGTCCGCATCTACTGCTAATTTAGAATTGTTTCTTGATAAATTTTCGTCATCTGTCGCCGCTTTGAAAAACCTTAAGGTCAATGACCTCGCTGACTTTGTCTTTTTGTATATTGCGCTTAAAAAACTAGACTCTGAAACCGCACGCTCTTTCGAGTTAGACACACGTAGTTCTGATATTCCATCGTTTAACGATTTAACTTCATTTGTACGTGATCATATTAAAATATTGCAACGAACTTCATCGTCCACAAAAACTGAAGTTACGAAGAAACCTTTCGATCGTAAAATGGATGCGCCATCGAAATCGCATCATACTCCGCCGCGCGCTACTACGTCATCGACTACATACGCTTACGTAGGTGCCGCATCCAGTTCACAGTCGTCTTCGTGCTCCTTGTGCAATAATCGTCATGATTATTTATATAGATGTTCCGTATTTCATAATTATACACCTAGTGAACGTTTTGATTTCGTAAAGGCAAATAATTTGTGTCTTAATTGTTTAAGTAACAGATATCGTGTGTCTGCATGCAACTCAAATTCTGTTTGTCGTAAGTGTAGTAGGAAACACCATACTATGCTACATTTTGAAAATAATAATGTAACAACCGGGATTGCACCCCCTGTTACAAGTAGCTCTGTATCGCCGTCGTCGTCGCTCCCCCCTGTCGCTCAGCGTTCTGCCGCCGCGGACGCCGCCCGCGCCGGCGCCGCTCCCCCTGGCGCGGCCGCCGCCCGCGCCGCCGCCGATAGCGCGCCGCTCTCTCTCGCTCGCCCCGCTCGTACTGATGACGTCACACTGTGTATGTTATCAGACAACAAACTTGTCGCTCGCCCACCTACCACGGTACTGCTCGCGACCGCTCGAGTTATTGTTGTTGATTATCGTGGTACGGAACATAGTGTTCGCGCTTTATTGGATAGTGCTTCTCAAAGCAATTTTATAACTCGTAATTGTTGTCAACGTTTAGGTATAAACGTGAATCGCAGACCTGTCTATTCCTCTGTGAAAGGGATTGGAGGTTCGACCAAATCTATTCAGGGTTCGGTAAACTTAAAATTCTTTTCTCGTTTTGATCGTAATATTAATTATGATATTGAGTCGTTGGTGGTAGATAAAATTACCGAGCGTTTACCTACTGTTTCGGTCGATGTTTCAGTTATGTCGAAATTTTCAAATTTACCACTCGCGGACGATACATACTCCGTACCCGGTCAAGTCGATTTGTTGATCGGTGCATCGATTTTCCCGCACCTCCTCTTACCTCATAAGGTTCAAGGTCATTCTTCGCATAGTTCTCCGCTCGCTTTAGAAACTGTACTAGGTTATGTTATAACTGGTGCCGCTCCCGCTCGCTTTGATGCTTTTGATACAGTCTCGTACTGCTGTTCAAATGATTCGCTCGATTTTGACGTTCGCAAATTCTGGGAAATTGAGGAAGTGAATGTTCCGCCTATTCTCAGCCCAGAAGATAAACTCTGTGAGGAAATATATTCCCGTACAACCTGTCGTGATACAGACGGTCGATATATAGTTTCACTTCCTTTCAAGGGTGATCCTCACTCTCTCGGTGATTCTCGGCAGTCAGCCGAACGTCGTTTTCTTTGTTTAGAAAGGAAAATGCAGGCGTCGTCCAAGTTGAAGGAGGCCTATGACGGCGTTGTACTGGAGTATTTAGAAAAGGGATATATTTCGCCTTCACCTCCACATGCAGAGGATAATGGGGATAATCCATCCTACATTATTCCACACCACGGTGTTATTAGAGAGGACAAAGTTACATCTAAATTACGTGTGGTACTCGATGGTAGTGCTAAAACTAGTACGCATGTTTCCCTTAATGACATTCTTTATAATGGTCAGAACCTTCAAGGAAATTTGTTCAATATTATAATCAACTTTCGTTTGTTTTCAATCGCACTTTCCGCTGACATACGTCAAATGTTTCTTAGTATTGGCGTTCGCGAATGCGATCGCAGGTTCCAACGCATATTATATCGTTTTTCACCGCAAGAACCTCTTAAGGTTTATGAATTTAATCGTGTTTGTTTCGGCCTCACGTCGAGTCCTTTTCACGCATTGCGAACTATTAAGCAGCTCGCTACTGATGAGGGAAAATCCTTTCTTAAGGCTAAGGAGATCGTAGACACAAGTTTGTTTATGGATGATTTTGTGTATTCCGTATCGAATGAAAATGAAGGTATTTCGACCGCTTCAGAAATGATAGGTCTTATGAAGTCTGGTCAATTCGATCTAGTTAAATGGACAAGTAATTCACAATCAGTTCTAGATTCCATTCCGCCGTCGCATCGTCTTTCATCAGTCAAAGATTTTGATGAATCTGCGTCGCATAAGGTACTCGGTTTGTGTTGGTCACCCGCCACAGACCTCTTTGGTCTTAAAATTAGTTCACCCACTCAGACTTGCACAAAGCGCACCATATTGTCTTGCGTTGCAAAAATATGGGACGTGATGGGGTTTGTTGCTCCTGTCGTATTGTACGCCAAACTCCTGATCAAGCAGTTGTGGTTGTGTGAGTGTGATTGGGATGATACTCCGCCCGACGATATTGTTCGATCGTGGATTCGCTTCAGGGAAGAACTTCCTTTACTCGCTTCTATAAAAATTCCACGCCATGTAGGCATAGTAGAAAATAGTGTTGTAACTATTGTTGGTTTCGCAGATGCTAGTGAGAAGGCTTACGGCGGTGTTGTTTATTTTCACGTCCAAAATGGTGATACAAACACCTTGCATTTAATCTGTGCAAAATCTAAGGTAGCTCCTCGTAAGGTCGTCTCTCTAGCACGCCTTGAACTTTGCGCAATGTTGGTGCTTGCAAAGCTCATTAGTACTGTCGTTGTAGCTTGCAATAATCGAATCAACATTCGTAATATTTTCGCTTTCTCGGACTCGACTGTAGCACTTTGTTGGGTGCATTCGTCTCCCCATCGGTGGGACACCTTTGTAGCCAACAGAGTAGCTAAAATACAATCTGACTTGTCACCGCAAAACTTGTATCACGTGGCTGGTACTGACAATCCAGCCGATTGTCTGTCACGTGGTCTTACACCATCACAAATATTAAATCATTCTCTTTGGTTCAGTGGTCCCTCATGGATACACTTGGATCCGTCTCGGTGGCCTATCGAAGCATTTAATCCCTCTACGGTTTCTCAATTGCCCGAGGAAAAGAAAATCGCGTTGCTCACCTCATCACCATGTGAGGACTCTGTTATTATTTCTTTAGCTAGTCGTTTGTCGTCTTGGTCCAAATTATTGCGTTGTGTAGTTTATATTTGTAGATTTTCAAAACTTTTATCGACCCGAGGTCGTATAAGTGCATCAGATCTTGAATTTGCAGAATTGTTAACTCTTCGTGAGCTTCAACGTTCGTATTTTCATAGTGAAATTTCTAGTTTACAGTCAGGTAAGCCTTGTAGTCGCGCATTACAACAACTTAAACCATTCTTGAAGGATGGACTCATAAGAGTTGGAGGTCGTTTGAGTGTTTCTGATTTAAGTTATGAAACAAAACATCCAATCGTTCTACCACGAAAGGATCACATTTTGAATTTATTAGTTGATTACCATCATAAGGTAAATTGTCACGCAGGCCCTGATCTGTTAATGTCTCTTTTACGTCAGAGATATTGGATACTCTCTGCACGTAACCTTATTAGAAATAGGATACATAAATGTCTCCCTTGCTTTAGACTTCGACCTAAGCCAACTTTCCCGGAAATGGCTGATCACCGATCTTGTCGTGTAGTACAATCCGCTAAACCTTTCGTTCATACTGGAACGGACTATGCGGGTCCGCTTAAGGTTACCATATCTCGCGGTCGTGGCATTCGTTCTACGAAGGCTTACATATGCTTATTCGTGTGTATGACTACTCGTGCTGTTCACATTGAGTTAGCAAGTAATTTAAGCACTGCTTGTTTTTTGAATGCCTTCAAACGCTTTTTATCTCGTCGCGGTCCTGTAGGGACAATATATTCGGATAATGGTACTAATTACGTCGGTGCAAAACGCACGCTATCGGAATTACACGAACTTTTACGTTCCAAATATCATAAGACTGAATTTGGAAACATGTTAGCTGAAAATAGAATCAATTGGTCTCTCAACGTTCCGGCAGCTAGTCACTTTGGAGGGAATTGGGAGGCTAATATAAAGAGTTTGAAGACACACTTGTTTCGCGTTATAGGTGATCAAATTCTATCATTTGAAGAGCTTAGTACTGTACTGGCTCAAGTAGAAGCTGTTATGAATACTCGTCCATTGTGTAGAACGCTCTCGAATGATCCTTCGGAGCAACTAGCTTTGACTCCAGCACATTTTTTGAATCTTACGCCTTTAAAATATTTACCCGCTGCAGAGGTTGATGAAACCTTGAGTACTGTTTCGCGTCACGATCTATTAGACAAGTTAGTTCAATGTTTTTGGAAGCGCTGGAGGACGGACTATCTCCACACTATTCAGTTACGTCAGAAATGGAATAGTCCTACTAATCCAATTACAGTCGGGACTGTAGTTATTCTTCTTACTGAAAATTGTCCACCTCTCCACTGGCCTTTGGGTATTGTTGAAGAGGTTTTCCCCGGTTCTAATGGAATTACGCGGATAGTTCGCGTCAAGACTGTATCTGGAACGTATCTACGTCCGGTCATACGGCTGTGCCCCTTACCTAATCAATGATAATTACGTTGTTGCATCATTATTAGGTTATAGGTTAGTTATAGTTTTTTTTGCTTAATACTTAGATATCTAGAATTTGAAGGTAGCCCTTCAAGCCGGGGGGAATGGTTGCGCGGATTTTTATCTGTTGTTAATTTCAATCTTCATAAACGCGTCAAAATAATTTGAATGGCAAGCAATCGTCCCATCCCTTTCCCACTCCCGCACAATATCGCAATGCAAGGTCGACCGCACCGCTTCCTATCGGATATGCAAGACTAATTGCTTGACATCTTCACTTCCGTCGTGTGAGTCGAAAAACAATGGCGTAATATCGCAGCGCTCCGCATCTTTAAATTTTATATGTGTTAATTCGTCAAAATTACATTTCAATTTAGTGTCATACTAATCTCTTGAGAACTAAGTGTGATCCCGCGATTGTGTATGGACTCATGGACTTAGATAGCTGCTGATTAGCAATCCGCACCGCAGAACAGAAGACGCGACGCCATCATCGCCACTCATCAGAACAAACAACAGGTATTGTGCATTCACATCCTTCACTGAACTGCATTTGTTCATAATCCCGGCAGTTCAAAATTATTCCCATCGGTTTGTCTTGTCAATCAAATTAATTAGTATAATTTAGTCTATTCACGGTTTTCACACATCGTGCCGCCATATGCAATTTTTTCAAATTTATATCGCAAATTTTTGGCCATCGCATTAGTATTCAAGTTTCGCATCCCCCGCACAATCAGATTTGATAAAATAAAAAATACGTATCCAATATTTTTTGATAATCTAACTGACGGACTAATTAGATTTTTTTGTTGGTATTCCTCTTTGTCACAAAATGGTTTGTTTATTTGAACAAGTTAATCTCTGGTGTTACTGGTCCGATTTCGGAAAATTCTTTCACTAATAGGAAGCTACATTATCCCCGAAGGTTATAGGTTACTTTTTATCCCGGGAACGCGAGTGAAACCGCGGGGGTCAGCTAGATAATAAAGCTGAAGAGTTGAGTTTGTTTGAACGCGCAAATCTCTGGATCGGATTTAAAAAAAACTTACAATAATAGGAAGCTACATTATCCCCGAAGGTTATAGACTACTTTTATCCTGAGAACGTGGGTGAAACCACACTAAACTAAGCCGTATTACCCACAGGATCCCACCCTGATAACGCCCGCGGTACCAAAGCGTCCAAGTACCTGAAGCTGGTGCAGCAGCTACTTACCATTGTGCTGTTCCTGGCTATCTTCGTCAGCCTCATGGCCTCCGTCAGCGGGTCGGTCTTCAGGTAACTATCCATAAAGTTTTCCTATAGGTATTTATGTATCTGTTACCGGAAATGTATGAAATATAGGAATTGTATACAATTCCTGTGTATTTCCCCTAGGAAATTATAACAATAATGATACTTGGAAATATATAGAAACTATTGAAAAAAATAGGTTGGGGTTATTTTTTTTATTTTGCATAGAATAGCAAGTATTCGCACAAAAGTACCTTTCACTTACAACCCCCCAAATACCGCTATCCTTACAAATATACCGAATGTAGTACTCCGATAGATATTTAGGAAATGTATGGATTTCCTAGGAAATGTATACAATGACGGATTAGATACTTTTCCGTTAACATATCTATCTATACTAATATAACAAGTCGCAATGAATACAAAAACATTATAAAATACTAGCGATCCGCCCCGGCTTCGCATGGCTTTTCTATTCTATAATGTGCATGTATTATACATATAAACCTTTCTATTGCATCACTCTATCTATTGTTGAAGACTGCATTTAAATCCGTTGAGTAGTTTAAAGGATCTAAGCGAACAGACAGCGGAAGAGACTTCATTTTATACTATGTAACGATTAATACACTACATAGTCTATGTTCGTTTTTAGGTCTGTGTACACGCTTTTATATGATCCCTTTTAAATTAGCCTTCACAAAAATTTAAGGAACATATTAAGACGGTTTTAGTAAAGAAGGCTTATTACAATATAAACAAGTATTTAAATGACAAAAAGGGTTGGGTGTAGCGCTCGCTCTTGCAGGATATATTTTATGTAAATTATGAAGTTATTTATGAAAAGAGTAATTGCTGAGTTTATTGCCGGCTCTTCTCAGCAAATGCTACCTTCCGAACCTTGCATTAGAGTCTGACAATTCATAAGTGCCTGTGAAGGTCTATTTGAATAAATAATATTTCATATATGGCTATTAGTTACCTAACATTATGCACAATAACCAGTTGTGATATGTGAACATGCGCAGGATCCAGCTCGGGAACCAAGTGGAGGTGGACCCCGAGGACATATCCGTCACCTTCGACGACGTCAAGGGGGCTGATGAGGCCAAGCAGGAGTTGAAGGATGTTGTGAGTATCATCATCATCATGTCAGCCGAAAGACGTCCACTGTTGGACTTAAAGGATCTCCACGATGGCCGGTCTTGTGCTACCCGCATCCAGCGGTTTCCCGCGACCCTCACAAGATCGTCCCACCACCTTGTGGATTCGTGACCAATCGAGAACCCTGCCCCAGCGGCCGTCGGTTCTACGAGCGATGTGCCCCGCCCACTGCCACTTAAGTGTGGGAATTCTTCGGGCTTTGTCGGTAACTTTGGTTCGCCTGCGGATCTCATCATTTCTGATCCGATCTCGCAGTGAAACCGAGCATAGCCCTCTCCATTGCTCTTTGGGTGACCTTGAGCCTTATGAGGCCACGTCTCTGTTCCGTAAGTTATCACTGGCAACACGCACTGGTCGAAGACTTTCGACTTGAGACCCTGCAATATTGATTCGCCTGCATAATCACCTTTATTTACTCCTTCTAGTTTGCCATTCAGGAGCTACCATGGAACACAATGATAAACTGATTGAACAATGCATTTGACCAATAGAAAAGTGGGAATTTCAATCACTTACTGATGTAGACATTAACTATGATAACATGGCGCGCCACTCCAAAGTTCAAAACGTTTTAAAGTATTTGTGAAAGTATTTACAGAATCAACGCATGTGTGCAACGCAAATTATAACACCTCTTTTTTCGTCGAGGGTTAAAAAACTTTATTTTCTACGTCAACAGGTTGAATTCTTGAAGTCTCCGGAGAAGTTCTCGTCTCTGGGTGGGAAGCTACCCAAGGGGGTACTACTAGTAGGTCCCCCGGGGACCGGCAAGACTCTGCTGGCGCGGGCTGTGGCTGGCGAGGCGAGGGTACCGTTCTTCCACGCTGCCGGACCAGAGTTCGATGAGATACTAGTTGGACAAGGCGCTAGGAGAGTCCGAGATTTATTTAGTGAGTATTCTTGACAAGCCAGTTGGCGCAGATGATTAAGACGCCACCTGTAGCCCCGCTGGTCGTGCTTTCGATTCCCATCCAGGACAAACATTTGTGTGCATGAACATGTCTGTTTGTCCTGTGTCAGGGTGTAATTATCTATATAAGTATGTATTTACAAAAAAAAAGTAGTATATGTAGTATATCAGTTATCTGGTTGTCCATAGTACAAGCTCTGCTTAGTTTGGGATCAGATAACCGTGTGTGAACAATGTCCCAGGATATTTCTATTTATTTAACTCCAGAGATTAGCGCGTTAAAACAAACAAATAAACTATTCAGCTTTATTATTATAATATTTTGATATTACTCATGTAAATCGACAGAGGCTGCCAAGGAGCGTGCTCCGTGCGTGATATTCATCGATGAGATAGACTCGGTCGGCGCCAAGCGGACCAATAGTGTACTCCACCCTTATGCTAATCAGGTAAATATCCCAAATTATTGACAATGAAAAAAAAACTATGATCTGAGGGGCTAAAACGGCTGCTCGAGAAATATAGCTAATGCAATTCATTTCTAGAATTTACAGCAGATTATGGTGTAATTTATCTATGTATTAATTTGTGAGATGTATACATGAATGCAATAAATAAATAAATTGGAAATTATTTGATTAAAATGATTTACATTTTCACCAAAAAATATTTCTTCTGCAAATATTTGCGATTACTCCGCCATATGTGAACTGATTTACACCAAGTCTCAGGATATGTTGATGGAAATGGCAAAAAACGGCATTTGAATGTGGTTCTCTTTTTTTTAAGTTATATTATTATTATTATACAATGTTATTTGCACAAAAGTATCTTTTATTTATTATATTAGGTATTTACAATTATTTACACGAAAACAATATTATTCAAGTAAATGTTGTACCTTCCAGACAATAAACCAGCTGCTATCAGAGATGGATGGGTTCCACCAGAACGAGGGAGTGATAGTCCTGGGAGCCACCAACCGGAGAGATGACCTCGACCAAGCCCTGCTGCGACCAGGAAGGTTCGACGTCGAAGTATGTCTGCACATGTATAAATTACTATAGTTATTTCATTATATTCTTGTGACAATAGCCAGAGTGATACGGAAATGAACCTTATGTCATTGCAATAAGGTTCAACTGAATGTACTTTCTCATATCATAGGCTATCTGCGTTCAAAATTTGGTAAATAACTTATTGTAAGAATTAGGCTAAAAATAATCCATTGTAAGAATGACATAAGCTAAAAATAACCCATTGTAAGAATGACATAAACTAAAAATAATCCATTATATGAATTACCTATGCTAAAAATAATCCATTATATGAATAAACCGATAAATATTATCCATCGTTAGGTGAACGTCCCAACTCCAGACTACGGAGGCCGACGCGAGATCCTAGAGCTGTATGTAGCAAGAGTGCGAGCCAATACTGATGTAGACGTGGATATCCTGGCACGCGGCACCACCGGCTTCACCGGGGCTGATCTTGAGAACATGGTCAACCAGGCGGCTCTCAAGTGAGTACTATTTAACCGACTTCAAAAAAGGAGGATATCAATTCGTATGTTCCCTGATTACTCGAAGCCTGGACCGATTTGTATGAATGGGTTTATTTCTCAGGTGTTCCCATGGTCATCATGTGATGATGGGATCCTAGAGAAATCGAGGGAAATAAATTATAGGCAAAAAAATCTGCGGTAACATGATAATTTCCATGGAACATGAACTACACTTTCGCTGACTTCAAAACTGTCCGATTAGACTTCCTTTGTGTACTTACCACCATCAGCCACATCATCATTGACCACGGTGAGATTGTGGTCAAATACAGGCCTATAAAATAAGCCACCTGCTAAGGATTTTTTAAAATTCAACCTCTAAGAGGGTAAAATAAGGCTTCGCGGGTGAAACCGTGGAGCTAAAAGCTATTATGATATGGCTGAAAGTTGTATGCAAAACATCTATCAACCTTTCTTAGCGGATAGCTATCTGTATGCAAAATTTCAGCCCGATCCGTCCAGTGGTTTGATAGATCTGTGGCGCTATGTCACTTTTCTATTGACTTATAGAAAAAACTGATAAAATATCAAGCTATTTTTTTTTTTTGTATTTTTAATATAATCATTGTGATTTTATCCTTTTGCCGTCGCTTGTAACTTCCACTCCTTCTGTTTGTGTATATCTATATAATAAACTGTTTATTCTTCAGTAACTGTGTCTTCTTTCTTTCTGCGTGCTTCAACGCCTCAGGTACATACAGTTAAAGATCAATCAGTTAGTCATGTTCAGTACCGGCGTTAGGGTAGGGCGCGGTAGGGCGATCGCCCAGGGCGCCAGATGTAAAGGGGCGCCAGGCCCACCTTTATTTCCGGTCGCTCATGAGCGAGTCCTGGCCATCTCGCCCAGGGTGCTGGTAGAGCTAAAACCGGCACTGGTCATGTTTATAGTAATATATCGGGTCTATTCGCGCATAAAATATTAACGTGTGTACTATAAATATGAATTGTATTCGCGAGACTTTAAAAAGTAATAATCAGTTAGTCAGTCAGTCAGTTCAGTCTTCTTTTCCTTTTATATAATTAACTAGCGGTTCCGCGCGGTTTCACTCGCGTTCCCGGGATAAAAAGTAGCCTATAACCTTCGGGAATAATGTAGCTTCCTATTAGTGACAGAATTTTTCAAATCGGTTCAGTAGTTTCAGAGCCTATTTAATGCAAACAAAGGGTACATTCCGAAACATGCCATAATCGATCTTAGCGCTCACATCGATAATTTGCGTTCCGATACGAATATCACATCTATAAGAGCCGTGAACTGTCAATGATTCGGAACGCTTGTGAACGCGCTGACAGTATTTAGAACTAAAACATTCGAAAAAGGGATTCAAAAATTAATGATCAACGCGTTGGGACTCCCTAACTTCAATTATTAGACTCCCTAACTTGAATACAGTGTATTTTTATCTGTTATTCTCACATAAAAACCTTTGTCAAAACAAAAACACAACACAAGTGTCACTTTTGACATCCACGCTCACGGCGATAACGTTTGGACCATGGTCGTTGTAATCGCAATATGGCGCATGTAATGACGTCACCGATGGCTTCGTTATCGCGCTAAAAGTGATTCGGTACGCGTTTTAGCGCGCTTACATCGATAATTATCGATATCATCATCATTCGGAATGCAGCCAAACATACAAACAATCAAATCTTTCCTCTTTATAATAGTATAGATATAATATATATAATTAATGAACTATGATTTTAATCCAAATCTAATCTTACCTTTTTTCATCACCAGAGCGGCAATAGACGGCGCTAAGAACGTAACAATGAAGTACCTAGAGGAAGCTAGAGACAAGGTGTTGATGGGCCCCGAGCGGAGGTCCCGGCTGCCCGATGAAGAGGCCAACGCGATAACCGCTTACCACGAGGGTGGGCATGCAGTCGTCGCTTACTATACAAAGGTACAATGATAATCTTGACTTATAGAGTCACTGGTAACTTAATATAAGCACTTGCAACTGAACTGATAAATCCCTATATCCAGTCTGGCGTCGCTGTCCGTATTTGGCCCAACAATTTTGTTGGCATATGGCTTTTGTTTATAACAAGTAGTTTCCGTTACGCTTTTATTATTTTTAAATGTTATTTAAATTTCAACCTTGACAGGAAAATATAAGAATTATAATAATAACGTTTTTAAAGTCAATAAGGACAAGATTCGCCTGCAAAAGAGTTGCTTTTCACGATTTTCCCATTTTCATTTTATTTGACAGCCACTCCAGACTGGATATTATCTATAGTTGTTTTTTTTTAACATTTACTAGAACGTCAAAGTAAATGGATACAATCCACACATAATATGCTCAGTGTGTGTATGTTTGTTACCAAGTTACAACTTAGCTCAGTAATGTCTAAATGGATTTAATTAAAGGTTTAATTAAATTACTTAAGTCTTACTTAAGGCGATGATAGCTCAATGGTAGTGACGTCGGATACCGAGACGAACGTCTCGGGTACGAATCCTACAATGAGCTCGAGCTTTCGGTGAAGGAAAACATCGTGAGGAAACCATAGCAGGGTGGTAGGGCACTTTGCAGTACCCGCCTGGTTAGCTACCACCCTCAAGTTGAAAATCTGTCGCCAAACACATTCCGGTGTGTTCCGACAGTTGCACTTAAGAACCAGTTCCCTTCCAGGCTTTGTGTGTTTGCTAGACGTTGTGATTGTGGTGTGGTCATAATAATAATAAAAAAATATGGAGGAACAAGGTGAATGATTCCTCCATTGAAAAGGGAAGATCTTCCGCCAGACTGGGTCATCGTGCCTGCGGACCGCCCTCCAACTGTTGATATTGGAATAGGGTAGCTGACAGTGTCAAAAATAAATGACCAAACACTAACCAATGCATAAAACATTTAAAAATACGTGGAAACATCAAACATGTTGTACATTTAATGTATTTTTAATTACCAGTAGAACTACAAAGAGTAGATAATTTGATGCTGTGAAACTATGACGTCATAGTGTAATATTTCATACAAAATTCCATATAAACTATCGTTTTGACATTTATTAAAAAGTATCTGATTTGATATGTCAGTCAACTACCCTATTGGAATCTTGTATATATGCGAATGCGCGAACAAACTCCACTAGCGCGATGTAGATAGTTATGTATGTAGTGTCGATATATTGCAGCGCCATCTATCCATTCGGTGTCTGAACTATGTAGTTGACAGAGGTCGCTACAAATATTTTAATCGTTTATATAAATTAACCAGTATTGTTATATAAATAAATATCCTGGGACATTGTTCACACACGGTTATCTGATCCCAAACTAAGCAGAGCTTGTACTATGGACAACCAGATAACTGATATACAACATATACTACTTTTTTTTGTAAATACATACTTATATAGATAATTACACCCAGACACAGGACAAACAGACATGTTCTTGCACACAAATGTTTGTCCTGGATGGGAATCGAACGCATGACCAGCGGCGTGATAGGTGGTGTCTTAACCAGCTGCGCCAACTGGCTTGTCAATATTTGTTGCAGGACTCGCATCCGTTACATAAAGTGACAATCATGCCGCGGGGGCCTTCGTTAGGCCACACGGCCTACATACCTGCCAAAGAGAGGTAACATTTTTTATTTTTTTTTGTTTTTATACTACTAAGGTAGCAAGCAAGCATACGGCCCACCTGATGGTAAGTGGTTACCGTCGCCTATCGCCATTTGCAATACCAGAGATATTGCCAATGTGTTGCAGACCTGTTACAATGCCGAGAAGGCAAACTGGCTCTCAAGTGCAATTGCCGGAACACACCGGTAGGTGCTTGGCGACAAATTTTCAACTTGAGGGTGGTAGCCAGCCAGGCGGGTACTACAAAGTACCCTACCACCGTGCTATGGTTTCCTCACGATGTTTTCCTTTACCGAAAGCTCAAGCTCATTGTAGGATTCGAACCCACGACCTTCGTCGCGGCATCCGACGTCACTACCACTGAGCTATCATCACCTTAAACTTACTATAAAAATAACAAAAATATAAGCCATCAAAGATTTATTCCTATCTCTCTCTTGCAAAACAGAATTTAGCATGGACTTTATATGGTCTTAATATGATATGAAGCCACATATTATGTCCGATCTCTCTGTCTACTATAAAATCTTATTCATAAATTTATGCCCAACGAAACGGGCGGGTAATGAATAATAAATAAATCTGTTATATAGATACCACGTGACCAAACAGCAGCTACTCGCCATGATGGACACCATGATGGGTGGCCGCGCCGCAGAGGAAATTATCTTCGGACCCGAAAAGATTACGTCAGGTTAGATTGGTGTTATTTTTGTTTTGGCCTGTGTTTGACCACAATCCAGTGATGATGTGGCCGATGGTGGTAAGCACACAAAGTCTAGAAGGGAACTGGCTCTCAAGTGCAGCTGTCGGAACACACCGGAAGGTGCTTGGCGACAGATTTTCAACTTAAGGGTGGTAGCCAGCCAGGCGGGTACTACAAAGTATCCTACCACCGTGCTATGGTTTCCTCGCGATGTTTTCCTTCAGCTCATTGTAGTATTCGAACCCGCTACCTTTGTCTCGGCATTCGACGTCACTTACGACTGAGCTATCATCGCCTTTATGTGCTCAATAAATTAAAAAATAAATATGATATAGGTGCGTCGTCGGATTTGAAGCAGGCGACGTCGATAGCCTGCCACATGGTGCGCGAGTGGGGCATGAGCGAGAAAGTGGGGCTGCGGACCATGGAACCTAACAGGGCTGCCCTCGCGACCCAAGAGACTCTCGGACCTTACACCAATGAACTGGTAACTACTTTAAATTTTATTAAATACTAGATTAGTCTTCTCAGTTCAAGTGTATGTGGAACCTGTGGTAGAGTCTATTGTAAAACTGTAACTGTTGACGTTCATAAGTGCCTTATTAGGGCCTAAACTGAATAAATGAGTTTTTGATTTTGATTCCGCCTCGCGGTTTCACCCTCGTTCCCGAGGGATCTTATGTTTTCCCGGGGATAAAAAGTATCCTATGTGTTAATCCAGGTTATAAACTATCTGTGTTCCAAATTTCATCCAAATCCGTTGAGTAGTTTTTGCGTGAAAGAGTAACAAACATTTATAATATTAGTCGGATGACGCTAGGTGGGTTTGTTCCGAAGCGATGGTATAACGTTGTTTCATTTAGTTTGTTTTTAATAAGTATAATCAATCAGTATAAATTCAATTTTAGATGCAAATTTACTTTACATGTGACGAATTTTCGACTTGAACTTGAGAGGTAAGAATTTTTGGAAGTTGGCAACACGGATTTGATTAGATATATGATTATTGTGTTTGTTTATTTTATTGTTTTTGTCTACATATATCATTTTGACCAAAAATGTCACACAAAAATACCATTTTTTTTATTAAACTATCGTTTTTTGTACCTTTAACATACATTATTTATATGAGTGTAGATAAAGTACTGTATGATACTGCACATAATTAGGTATTAAAAACTCGTGTGATACTATTAAGAACCTCGCCTACTGCTCGGTACTTAAACTCACACTCGTGTTTAATAACCCCTATTATGCAACAGTATCATAAACTACTATTACAACTGCATTTGTTTACTAACAAACGGAGAGAAATGTTTTAAAACAGTTTTAAGTTTTTTTTTTTTTTACTACGTATAGGCCTGTGTTTGACCACAATCTCACCGTGGTCAGTGATGATGTGGCCGATGATGGTAAGCACACAAAGCCTAGAAAGGAACTGGCTCTCAAGTGCAGCTGTCGGAACACACTGAAAGGTGCTTGGCGACAGATTTTCAACTTGAGGGTGGTAGCCAGCCAGGCGGGTACTACAAAGTACCCTACCACCGTGCTATGGTTTCCTCACGATGTTTTCCTTCACCGAAAGCTCAAACTCATTGTAGGATTCGAACCCGGGACCTTTGTCTCGGCATCCGACGTCACTACCACTGAGCTATCATTGCTTTAAGTTAAGTTCAACCTAATTACAACCATAGCACCTAGTAATAAAGTCGCAAATCTTCAAAATATTATCTAATACTTACGATAATTCGAACTAAACAAAATAAGAGCTCACTTCTCTAGTGAAATCGATATTGTTGATCGAAGCATAATAGTGTTGAAATAACATGCGTTAAAGCACGCCATGGCGGTTTGTTTACTGTATGTGTTAGTGGCGTGATCTGCGCACAGCTTTGCGTAATGTTCCCCTATTGGAATATGTTTTTATAACTCATTGTCCTCTACATAGGTATAGGTATCGAAGGGACATATCCAAGGAACGCTTATACGCTTGACACACGTCAAATTACTTATTTTTGTCATTGCAATTAAAACTCTTTATGATTGAAATAGAGACTATAATACTATAATCAATTGAGATATTTTAGCGTTCCACCGACTTGTATGTCCGATACTAGCGTGTAACTTGTCACTGTATGTTCGTGATGTCATGGACAGTACCGGCGTTAGGGTATGGCGCGGTAGGGCGATCGCCCAGGGCGCCAGATGTAAAGGGGCGCCAAGCCCACCTATATTTTCGGTCGCTCATGAGCGAGTCCCGCTATCTCGAGTCTAAATAAATAAATAAATTCTCAAGTCTAAAGATAAAATAGCTATAATGGCTTAAATTCCCTTTTGTTGGCGGGAGAAGGGGGAGGGGGGGGGGGTTATCACATCTCGCCCAGGGCGCTGGTAGAGCTAAAACCGGCACTGGTCATGGATATGGGCGCCGACTGAAAATCAGCCTAAAGGGTTAGTTCTATAATTAACCTTTGCACAATGCTGAGTCGGGGCCTATTCCGGGCATCACGCAACATTACATTATTGTATGTTACTCTGTTTTTACTTTTTTTTATTGTTCAATGTATTATACTGTATGTCATAATGTAATGTTGTGTGTTGTCTAGAATAAATGTTATTTCTTTCTTTCTTTCTTACAGGTGGACGGTGAGATAAAGAAGATTCTGTCGGAGAGCTACGAGCGAGCAAAGGCGATCCTGCGCGCGCACGCCAAGGAACACAAGGCACTCGCTGAGGCGCTACTCAAGTACGTACTCAACACTCATTTATTAGTTTAGATGGCACTTTAATGAGGAATAACAACAAAAAAATCTAATTAGTCCGTCAGTTAGATTATCAAAAATGTTGGATACGTATTTTTTATTTTATCAAATCAATAAGGAATTACAAAGATAAGTCCCGTCAAAGTGCAGGATTGGGGCTTGTGACGTCATTGTACAACTACTTTTTAGTACACTTTTTGCAGACCGGAAAATTTTAACGCACTGTATCTTCGTTATTTTTTGTTTTCGGATCAAAATAAAAAATACGTATCCAATATTTTTTGATAATCTAACTGACGGACTAATTAGATTTTTTTGTTGGTATTCCTCATTGTCTAAATAAACTTAAACTGAAAAGACTCCGGGAAGCTTGATAGGCCAGTTGGCGTAGTTGGTTAAGACACCACCTATCGTGCCGCTTTGTTTGTCCCTAGTCTGGGTGTGGTTATCCTAAATGCGAATGTTTGTGAGTATGGATGGATGTTTGTTACTCTTTCACGCAAAAACTACTGAATGGATTTGGATGAAATTTGGAACACTAGATAGTTTATAACCTGGATTAACACTAGGATACTTTTTATCCCGGGTAAACATAAGATCCCTCGGAAACGCGGGTGAAAAAAAAATTGAATTGTAGTATATCAGTTATCTGGTTTACAAGCTCTGCTAGGTTTGAGTTTGTTTTCAGATAACCGTGTGTGAACATGTTCCAGGATATTTTTTTTTTCTATTTAATCGGCGATGCTTCTGATATTGCAAATGGCGATAGGTGACGGTAACCACTTACCATCAGGTGGACTGCATGTTTGTCAACCTTCTGACATAAAAAAAAATGTGTTCATTAGATACGAGACTCTAGACGCGGACGACATAAAGGCCATAATGAATGGAGACAAGATCAAGGTGGAGCGCCAGGGCCGGCCCGCCAAAGAGCCCGCCGGCCAGAGCGCGCCCGCGCCCGCCGCCGGCCTGTTGCCCACGCAGCCCGTGCCTGCGTAGGGACCTGGTAAGCCCACCACTCTAATACGGAATATGAATGTTTTTTTATTGCTTTTATAAAGGCTCATTCATATAAGATTCACCATTTACGTTATAGCTTGGTTCGGCTGACAGCAGCCAGAGATATATGAAAATCCATACTAATATTATAAATGCGAAAATAATTCTGATTGTTACCTTTTCACGTCTAAGCCGCTGAACCGATCGCAATGAACCTGTTGGGCGTCGGCCATCTGACAGCGGAGGTCACTGATAGCCAGCTAACTTTGTTTTTCCACATGAAATTTTCAAAATAAGTTCCCAGAAACAGAAGCGTTTAAATGCCGTTTTGGCACGCAGATAACGTAAGTTGAAAATCTGTCGCCAAGCACCTTTCGGTGTGTTCCGACAGCTGCACTTGAGAGCCAGTTCCTTTCTAGGCTTTGTGTGCTTACCATCATCGGCCACATCATCACTGACCACGGTGAGATTGTGGTCAAACACAGGCCCATACATAGTAAAAAAATAAATAAAAAAAGTCTATGATATAGAAAAGGACATAGGCCTCTTTAGGCCTGGGAACGTGGGTGAAACCTCGTTGAAAAGCTAGTGAACCATAGGCCATTGCAAAGTTCATTTGAATCTACGTATACTGAATCGTAGATTAATTTTATTGTAAATGTAGAGAATACTACTAATATTACAAACGTGAAAGTTTGTATGTATGTTTGTTGCTCTTTCACGCAAAAACTACTGAACTGATTTGGATGAAACTTGGCACATAGATAGATCATACCCTGGAATAACATATAGGCTACATTTTATAAAACTTTTTTTTTCAGAATTAGGACAATCAACTTCCACAGTTGAACAGTATCAGTAGTTTTGAACGAACACACGAACATACAGCGAAGTTGTACAAATTGATAATTATAATATGAGAAGTGTCTTTGAAAATTTTGCAGGCGATTATAGTAATAATTACAAAATATTATGTAATTTTAAATTGAAAAATAAAAATAAGTAAAACCACACGTTTAATTAGTTTTTTCTTGTGTAGTTTGGATATAAAAAAAACAAAGGAATTAATTTTGATTTAATAGTGATATGGAACCAAACAAAATTAGAAAAAATGTTATTTTAATAAAAAATTAAAATATCGAAATGCAATATGTTTATTGAAGAATTTATTAGTACTATAAACAATGGCGCTCATTCTGTCACTAAACTAATTTTAAACACGTCACATCTCTTTCTTGCAAACATTATTGAAAAAGGAGAGAAAACATTTGATTTCGAGTAAAATAGTCTTGACTAATTTCGATTAGCGGCTAAATTAACATGAAAACAAATAACTCAAACGACTAGCTTGACAGAACTACATTTATAAGAGTTTTTAGTACGACTAAGTTTAGTTTAGTTTGTAAACAACAGAATCAGCACCAGTGTTGTCTGAATCGATATCGATAGATTTGTAATTCAAATGCGTCGATACTTAGCAACATTAGTATAAGTAATTTGTATTTTAGATAAGGATTTCATTTAAAGGTCAGATTTTTTGAATCTTTACGTTTATTCCGTTTTTTGGGTGTTTATTAAATTGTAGTATCAATAGACCATACAAGTATTCCACTAAGGGCCGGTTGCTCGTACATTTTAGTTAAATTTATAGTCAAAGTTAACTATTACCATGCTTTGACCGTAGTCACTTTGACGATGACCGATCTCCCTCGGTCGGTTATGGTTACGGTTAAAATTTTAGTTAAAGTGACACGAGCAACCCAGTTTGCTTTCTTTCGGCGGTTAAAGTTGACTATAACCTAACCTAACTATAACTTTACTATGACCGCGCTTATGAGCAACCGACCCTAAGCAACTAAGTGCGCACTTGAACGGAACAAAGTGGTTATATGTAGCGTCTTCTCTATACGTACTAATATACCTCAGTGGTTAAATAGCAGATTTTCAAATCCAATGAGGAATAACAACAAAAAAATCTAATTAGTTCGTCAGTTAGATTATCAAAAAATATTGGATACGTATTTTTTATTTTGATCCGAAAACAAATAATAACGAAGATACAGTGCGTTAAAATTTTCCGGTCTGCAAAGTGTTCTAAAAAGTAGTTGTACAATGACGTCATAAGCCCCAATCCTGCACTTTGTAATTTCTTATTGATTTGATAAAATAAAAAATACGTATCCAATATTTTTTGATAATCTAACTGACGGACTAATTAGATTTTTTTGTTGTTATTCTTCTTACTTTTTGATTTGTATATCAGACTTTATGGCTTCGACACAGCCCCGCACACGAGCATCGCCGGGCAGAATAGCCTTGTATGTAAGTATTACAGTTTGTAATTTTTGTAGACGTCTCCTTACGTAGATTTTCTATCATTGACAAACGTTGTGCGGGGCTGTGTTTAAGTAAATCAATGAATATTTCATGCATTTTAATTTATTACGTCAATCAAGCGCCTTTGAGTCGAATTTTGCGATTATCGACTCAGGGTTACGGTTATAGATTTATTTATGTATTAATTTTGCATTCAAAACATTATAGAACTGTATATTGGTTCCTTTATGACAAATGTCAGTTATTTATTGATATGGATAGTTTTAAAGGGCTTATTAATACATAGAATCAATTGATATATGTTTCAGGCTCTAATAACAAAATTCCATTCAATAGGTGCCAATGGCGAAGGGTGAATTATGGCGAGGGTAAGCCGTTCAAAAAACACCGATAATTTTATAATTACCGTGTATTTTAAGCATGATAAAAGTGGCTTTGAAATTATGAAAATGTGGGACAGGGATTTCTAAAAGGTAAGCCGATGGGAATCGGCTTGTATGGACCCTTCGCCACTGATAGGTACTTCAAAGGTAAACGGGCATTTTGTTCGAACCTGTGACCCACCAGCGACCACTGATGAAATTAGTCGGAGTATGTTAAATATCATGAATACCTAATTAAATGAGTACCTAATGAGATGAGTTGCAATACTCAAAAGTATGGGATTTATTTTTTTAGCAAAACATTGTAGTAATGTCAAGCCAGCTGTCGCAATTGGTGAAAAGACACCACCTTTCACGCCGGTGGTCATGGGTTCGATTCCCATCCAGGACAATCATTTGTGTGCATGAACATGTCTGTTTGTCCTGTGTCTGGGTGTAAATATCTATATAAGTATGTATTTACAAAAAAAAGTAGTATATGTAGTATATCAGTTATCTGGTTTTCATAGTACAAGCTGTGCTTAGTTTGGGATCAGATAACCGTGTGTGAAGAATGTCCCAGGATATTTATTTATACATTTGGATTAAAATAAATACATTGCGTGAAATGTTGACCCTAAATCTTTAAAACAGCCCATTTCACAAAGAACTTCGAGCTCACCGGGTCGAAAATGCCCAATGACCTTTAAGTAATCAATTAAAATGCAAAAAATATTTACCTTAAGGGTAAACGTTAGGTTGGAGCGTTAAATTCAACTTTTATCACGTTTTTTGCTAATTGCAGCTCAGTTATAGGTCGTAAGTTATCAACATGTTATTTGCGAGAAGAATGGTAGTATATTTATTGATTAATAACAAAAGAAATCATCAACGCATTCCTCCATGGTATATTAGTAACATTTTCATGATATAGTCGTATATGTCAGTAATATACTTAGGAGGAATATTTTGATGATTTATTTTGTTATTAATCAGTAAATATACTACCATTCTTCTCGCAAATAACATGTTGATAACTTACGACCTATAACTGAGCTGCAATTTGCAAAAAAGGTGATAAAATTTGAATTTCGCGCTCCAACCGAAGCCTCCACCTTAATGTAGGTTTATATAGATAAAACACATATTAGTCTCCATTCTTCCTGCCATTAGCTTTACTGACAACTAACATTGTTATTATGAACAGTTTTAATTTGGGTGTGCCGGTAAACTATATAAAATAGTAAATATGTAGTTATTATTTTCAATGAATCACTATTTTAATTTATAGTTGAGAAATTAATTGTATCATGTTTTGTTATTTGATTCGTGAAAATACAAAAAAAAACTTATTTTTAATAATAACTAGCTGACCCCGCAGACGTTGTCCTGCCCTGAGAACAAAAATAAAACTGGGACCTACCTACCTATCCCTACCTGCCCCTACCTACCCCAACCTACTTACCTACCTGCCCTATAAAAATAAAAAGTATCCTATGTCCTTCTCCTGGTTCTAAGCTACCTGCCCACCAATTTTCAGCCAAATCAGTTCAGCCGATCTTGAGTTATAAATAGTGTAACTAACACGACTTTCTTTTATATATATAGATAATTTTGATTTAAACATCTCAAGCGTAGTTGGAGAGTAGAAAAACCCTTTTCGCAGCTTTGCGAAAGCGATTCTTGTTTTTATTGGATGAAACGTTATTTTTATTATCTTATTTTTTATCCTATCAAAGTGTAAATTGAAATAACTTTCCAAAAAAACAAAAGCGTCTGCTTGCCGGCTGGCGGTATTTTAACAGCCGACATTTGGTCACTCGACACTTGAGAGGATTATCATACAATTTAAATGTATTTAGAAATGAAGATAATTTGCTCCTATATCCTACAAGATAATTAAAAGAGTATATTTTTAAATCCTGCTCATAATGGGAAATTAAAAGGCAAAAATATTTCTCCATTACTAAATCCGTTTCGAAATAATCAGTTAATTTTCACGAATTAAACACAAAACAGAAATGAACCTGATAGCGGTAAATAAACATGTTAATTTATTTTGTTGTTTTATTTTTTAATCTTTGTCAATCTGTCGATAAATTGATTTGCACTTTATTTTAGTAAAATTACATTTCCATAGCCAAATAGAATGGCAAAAAAGGAATCGTCCGTGTGTGTGTTTAATCAAATGAAAAATGCCACGTAAGTAGGCGCGTGTGGCACTTCCTGGCAGGGCCACCATCCCGGATCTGAATTCCAAGTCTGTCGCTATTTTGTCCTCGAATATCAGATTTTGTCGCGCCCTGGTTCAAAAGTTATAATACTTCCTGCCAGGGTCACATAAAAACCACATATCTCAAGAGCTAGAGCACCTAGCGAAGATCTGTTTGCATCCAGAATTTGTCTCTAATTCGTCCCCAAATCCCAGATTTTGTCGCGCCCTGGTTCAAAAGTTATTGATTAATCTAAAATTCTCTATAGTCTTGTACATGCAAGTAGAAAATAATCGTGAGTGTATCCAACTGCGCCAACTGGCCTGTCAAATAAAACAAAAATGTAAATAAAACTCGTATTGTATGCAAGTAGGTATTGTATTGTATTGTATAGTATTTATATGGCGTATGTGTTCTTCTTGTGTACGCCGGTGGCTCTGTTGCAGGCGAGGTGCAGGCGCGGGTTGTGCGCCGACAGCGCCGCGTGCTCGAGCCGGACGCACGCGCGCGCAGACACGCCGCTACACAAACAAACAAACAAAGTTAAACCTTCGTCAATATGGGACAACCTTGGAGCTACAGAACCCAACGCAAAAAATATTAAAATCTGTTCATAAGCACATATTTATGTGTGGCACTTACTGGCAGGGCCACCATCACGGATTTTAAATTATATACTTTTGAACCAGGGCGCGACGAAATCTGATATTCGTGGACAAAATAGCGACAGACTCTGAATTCAAATCCGTCATAGTGGCCCTGCCAGGAATTGCCACACAATAGTTATGCGTGAACAAACAGCCTAATTAAGAACCTCCTTTTTTAAGGAGGTAAAAAAATAGCCTATCTAAAAAATATATAACATCCCTCGAGAGGATTTTTTTTGCCTCTGATGGCTGCAGCTACATTACCGGACAAATCGGCGAGCGCAGAGGCCTCTCAGCCGGGCAACATTTAGGTAACCACGCCTAAGGGCACCCCCGGATGGGATACGAACCTCGGCTCAGGGCGTTACCGGAGGCGGGAGGTAAACCTTGGTGGGGGAGGGGAGATGGGGAGGAACAAAGAAGGCCCTTCTTTTAGGTTTTTTGTTTACATCTCGAAAACGATGCATCATAGGCTGATAACATTCTGTACAACATTGAAACTCGAAACTACAGAAAAAATCGCCTGGAAACATGGATATTATAACCCAAGGTAATTAACCCTTAGTACAATAACAATAGGGCACAATATAGTACCTGTATACAATAAGCGGAGTTTCCCTGCGAGATCGAATCAGAAATGATGAGATCCGCAGGCGAACCAAAATAACCGACATAGCCCGAAGAATTGCCAAACTGAAGTGGCAGTGGGCGGGGCACATCGCTCGTAGAACCGACGGCCGCTGGGGCAGAAGGGTTCTCGAGTGGCGACCACGAACCGGAAGACGCAGCGTGGGCAGGCCCCCCACAAGGTGGACCGATGATCTTGTGAGGGTCGCGGGAAACCGCTGGATGCGGGTAGCGCAAGACCGGCCATCGTGGAGATCCTTGGGGGAGGCTTTTGTCCAGCAGTGGACGTCTTTCGGCTGATTTGATGATGATGATACAATAAGCTTGCGAAAGATACATACCCAGTCCATACAGTAGGCAAAGGGTCAGCGCTTCTCTCCATGGTTAATTTTGCTGCCAACGAACTCCGGATCATTTCCTCCGCAAAACTCTTCATGGCGGACAGTAACACCGCGTGTACTGCACTGGAATATTAAAAAAAAACTAGCTGTTACCCTCCTTCCCGGGATAAAAAGTGGCCTATAACCTTCGGGGATAATGTAAATTCCTATTAGTGATTTTCGCACTCTCTATAATTATTTTTAAGTACTAGCTATTCCCGCGGTTTCAGGCGCGTTCCCGGAATATTTTTTTAGCTACTTATATTAGAAAAAGATTAAGGGTTCCATAAGGCTTAAGTTCGTCTATATTACAACACATTTATAGCAAGCTATCTGCCAGTGAAAGTCTGTCGAAATCGATCCAGCCGTTTTGTAGATAAGCCGGCACAGGCAGATAAAAATGTTAAAATCAGTTTTTTTTTATTACCAGAATTATATACTGTTATGAATATGATAAGAAGATATAAGCATTTTAAACTACTAATTAGACAGAGAGATCGGACATAATATGTGGCTTCATATCTTATTAAGACCATATAAAGTCCATGCTAAATTCTGTTTTGCAAGAGAGAGATAGGAATAAATCTTTGATGGCTTATATTTTTGTTATTTTTATAGTAAGTTTAAGGCGATGATAGCTCAGTGGTAGTGACGTCGGATGCCGCGACGAAGGTCGTGGGTTCGAATCCTACAATGAGCTTGAGCTTTCGGTGAAGGAAAACAACGTGAGGAAACCATAGCACGGTGGTAGGGTACTTTGTAGTACCCGTCTGGCTGGCTACCACCCTCAAGTTGAAAATCTGTCGCCAAGCACCTACCGGTGTGTTCCGGCAATTGCACTTGAGAGCCAGTAATTGCCTACTCGGCATTGTAACAGGTCGGCAACACATTGGCAATACCTCTGGTATTGCAAATGGCGATAGGCGACGGTAACCACTTACCATCAGGTGGACCGCCTGCCTGCTTGTCAACTTTCTGACATAAAAAAAAAAAAAAAAAAGTTATCCGCATATATTATTTTCCTACTGTTTCTTATATGAATGAGCTATATTATAGATATTCCCTATTTCTATAGATAGATTCACTTACCTATAAGAATATCCATTGCCTACATCCTCGTTCCGCAATTCGATGCCAATATCCGAACACTTTTTTTCAATATACAAAAACATCATGCGTTCCTGCTCACACTCCACTGGCAACACTGTTAAACCACCACTTTCCTGAGCCACTTGCCTCTTCACAACCACTTTGCTATCACATATTACATCCACTTCTTCATCATCAGATAGATCTATACTATCCGATAAATTTTCTATGTTCATACTAAATACTGACAGAGTGTTTATGTCTGATGCATTTGGATATATCTCCTTTATGTTTGATTCTAGCTTCCTTGTGTTTTCTAGATCATGCCATGATGTCCAATCATTGTTTTCAGTGTGTTTTAAATGTGTTTCCGGTCTGATTGGATAGTGGCCGTGTAGTCTGCAATACAAGAGGATCTGTTTCGTCCGCCATATTTGTTCTGAATGTGGGAAGTGTTCTGTCAGTATTTTGTTTATTAGTTTTGCTCGGGACCACTGAAAAAAAAAAGAAAAAAAACATTCGAGATCCCCAGTTAACTATGACTTTTTTATTTATGTATAGGCCTGTGTTTGACCACAATCTCACCGTGTTCAGTGATGATGTGGCCGATGGTGGTAAGCGCACAAAGCCTAGAAGGAAACTGGCTCTCAAGTGCAGCTGTCGGAACACACCGGTAGGTGCTTGGCGATAGATTTTCAACTTGGGATAAAAAGTAGTAAAAAGAATTTTTTGAATTGGACCAGTAATTCGGAAATTATAGTATGACACAACTTAGATGAAGCATCGGCAAAATTCGTAAAATCGATCGTTCCCGAAAAGAGTGCGCCTACAACATTACTCATGAGTAAAAAAATTATCGGCGAAAATGATCTTGTTGAACGTTGAATGGCATGATAATGAATGATTTTTATTAGTTGTGTAAATCGGAAGTGAAGTGTACGAAAACGATTTGCCGATGCTACATCTAAGTTGTGTCATACTGTACCATAGGTACAACCGAACATGCAAACTTTACCTCTTTCTAATATTAGTGAAGATAAAGTAAACAAGTGTTTTGTAAATATATGTCTACAAAAAGTTACATACTATACAATTCTACAACATGAATTATTTTATAACTAGCTTCCGCCCTGCGGTCTCACCCACGTTCCCGACGGATAAAAGCAGACTGTGTTAATCCAGGGTGTCAGCTACCTCCATACCAAATATCAAAATATATCTAGCCGTTTGAGCGTTAAGATGTAACAAACATACATACTCACAAACTATCACATTTATAATATTTGTAGGATATTATTTTAGAGGTGTTTTGAATTCTTTTTAATGTTCAGTTATTAATATTGGTGACTGTACCAACCATAGAGTAATACCACTACAATGAGATTGTTATCAAACACCAATACTGTTAAGAAAAAAAAAGGAACACACCTCAATATTTCTTCGCTTAGCAAAATCCAATTTCCAATACTTCTCATCATTTTCAACAACAAACGGAAAGTGCTTCACAAAGTCTGGGTCTCTGGCCTGGTCTGTCACTATAGGAATTTTCTTCACCATATGATTCACAGCTGCCCTTAAACACGTAAACCTATGCACTACAGAACATAGACATTCGTACAAACTCTTCTCTTTTTTCACCACTTCACTTTCTGGCAACACTGAATCACTACACTGCAATTTAGACAATGGTGTTGCCAGGTAACAATGATCGTTCTCTATATGCGCTAGACTAACTTTCGTTCTATCAGTTTTCACTGCACTATTTTCTATTTTCAGTAAACTTTTAACTTCTGGCTTTAGAAGCGACACTCCCTTCTTCTTCCGCACGTTTTTGAGCCCGTTTGACTTGATCGGTGATATTTTCGCTGTTTTTGTATTATTTATTACAATTTCCTGTACTTTACTTAAATCTAACGTCCTATCCATTTCTAAATAATATATCTTTCCTGTTGTAGGATCAATGTATTTGACTATTCTCTTTTTCAATGAAGACGGTTGATTTAATATTTCGTTTGGAATATCCATCGCTTCTACCGGCTTACTCTCAGACCATTCCGGTTCAGATTTGATAACAACCTCCTCAATTTTGATATCCGGACTCTTTTCTATAACAGTTTTGTCTATTACAGCTTCTATGTCATTTTTTTCTTCGATTTTCTTTTCTGGTTTTATGAACATTTGATCTACATCCAATTCACTTGGTTTATTGAAGAAATCCAGCCAGTTGTCTGTTTGATTTTCACAGTTTTCTATTTCACTTGTATTATTGTCTATTGGTTCCTCTTTTATATCTGTGGGTACATCTGTTTGTACCTCTGGTTCTGTGGTTGTTTGTATCTCCTGGTCATCTTCTTTGAATTCGTATTTGACCATTTCCTGTGTACTATACAGCCAAACGTCTACTAGTGTCTCTGCACCTATAAATGAGAAAATATTTTTATTATTTTTTAATTTCGTAGTTGTTCCTTATTAACGGTTGTACATACCAACCAGGGATGTTGCGAATATTCACATCCGCATCCGCAAAGATTTGGACATCTGCATGCGCAATAATCAATGCGGATGTTCATGCGGATGCGAATGTAATACAAGTTGCGACAAGAAAGAAATTGGGCGGGGCCGGCGAATAGCAATATGGAACGAAAAAAAATCCGTATATGAACCGATTTTAATCATTATTTTTGCGTTGGGTTCGGTATATTGGTGATCCCATATTAATTTTATTGTCTTTGAAGGTTTTACTCAATTTTGAAAAAAATACAGAAAATAGTTCTTTACCTATCCAGTCTGGCGTCGCTGTCCGTATTTGGCCCAACAATTTTGTTGGCATAATGCTTTTGTTTATAACAAGTAGTTTCCGTTACGCTCTTATTATTTTTAAATGTTATTTAAATTTCAACCTTGACAGGAAAATATAAGAATTATAATAATAACGTTTTTAAAGTCAATAAGGACAAGATTCGCCTCAAAAGAGTTGCTTTTGACTTTCCTAGATTTTATTTTTTTTTTATTTGTCAGCGCCGCCTGACTAGCTATAGATTACAGGAAAACCTATAAGAAGTCTGTGGTATTTAGAGTAACATAGGAAATTCAGGAACCCTCGGTGCGCGAGTCAGACTCGCACTTGGGCGGTTTATTGCAATTTAACAATTAATTAAGTACTTAGGTCTTAAACTGACTGACTATGACTTGAAGATGATTTAACATGATTTGAACTTTACTAGAACTTTGATACTTGACGAGAATTTAATACTTGAAGGATATAAAAATTGCTGGTAAAATAGTACACGAAGTGTGATACAAAAAGAAAAAAAAAAAGAGTAGTTATGTACCCAATATCTGCATGCCGGTGTAGTTCCTGTCCAGCTTGATGGTGTGCTCGAGGGTGGCGGGCCGGTTCATGTGCGGCAGCACGAAGTGCAGCTCGATCTTGGCCGGGAACTCGCCCCAGCCGCGCCGGGATATGTGGTACGGTGGTTTGCTATAAACAATTATTTAGATCACATACCAGCTTACCCGCAATATCACATTTTACACAATAAATAACTCACTCAATATGCACCCGGAAGTAGAGGAGCCATCAACAATAACTTAATATGCACGCGGATGTAGAGGAGCCATCAACAATAACTTAATATGCACGCGGATGTAGTGGATCCATTAACAATAACTTAATATGCACGCGGATGTAGAGGAGCCATCAAAAATAACTCACTCAATATGCACGCGGATGTAGAGGAGCCATCAACAATAACTCTCAATATGCACGCGGATGTACAGGAGCCAACAACAATAACTTAATGTGCACACGGATGTAGAGGAGCCATCAACAATAACTTAATGGCCCGAGCTGCCTACAGTAATCCGACCGCCCCCAATTAGTCGTAACTCGTACAAAGTCCTCCCCCTCCCCCGGTAACGCCCTGAGCCGAGGTTCGTACCCCATTCGGGGGTGCCCTCAGGCGTTGTTACCTAAATATTACCCGGCTGAGAGCCCTCTGCGCTCGCCGATTTGTCCGGTAAGGTTGTAGCAGCCATCTGAGGCTACCAACTTAGTCCTTTCAAAACAATAACTCAATCAATATGCACGCGGATGTAGAGGAGCCATCAACAATAACTTAATATGCACGCGGATGTAGAGAAGCCATTAACAATAACTCACTCAATATGCACGCGGATGTAGAGGAGCCATCAACAATAACTTAATATGCACGCGGATGTAGAGGAGCCATCTACAATAACTCTCAATATGCACGCGAATGTAGAGGAGCCATCAACAATAACTTCATGTGCACACGGATGTAGAGGAGCCATCAACAATACATAACTCACTCAATATGCACAGTATGGTGCGGCGCGTATGAGTGGTGCAGGCGGACGGTGACGGCCGTCAGCAGCGGCGCCAGGTCGGGCGCGTGCGGAGGCCCGCGGATGTAGAGGAGCCACTTGTGCGTCGACCGGTCCGCCACCGACGCCGGCGGGGCGTACTTCGACGTATTACCTGCAATGTGCGGAACAACACTACTCATTTACACTCCGCTTATAAGGAAAGTTGACGTAACGAGCTAGAGTTGTGATTAATTCGATATTATGTTATCGATACCAGTACATTTTCAAAATTAGAGATCTCTACGAAATCTCCAATATAACCTAAGGATTAAAAAAATATATTGCCGAAAAAAGTGAACGGTCCGGTATTGTTATTATTCAAAAACAATTCCCGCCCGTACATACAAAAATTTTTGTACAAAAAGTAATGAAAGAAAGTAAAATTCATGTTGATTTTTAGGGTTCCTTAAGAGGTAAAAAGGAACCCTTATATGATCCCTAGTCCCTACATTGTCCGTTTGTCTATCTTTGTGTCAAACCCTTTTTCTCAAGTACTAAGGTCTATGGTCCCGTACATAGTTATTATTTTATACTATTTAGTAATCCTGAGACTTGGTGACAACGGGACCACCTCAGGAGTATACACTTTCGAATAAAAAATAACATTGGTTCACACATAGCCAAGTAATCGCATAACAATCATAAAAAACACAATCGAAGTCGAACCCTCCTTTTGAAGTCGTTAAAAAATACAAAAATCCTCACCAATAACAATCCTATAGCGATGTTTCATCTTATTCCTGGTGACTTCATCGACTGTGACCACGTTGGCGGTGACCTTAGGGTCGAGGTGTCGAGGAACCTTCCTCGGCTTACTGGTGCAAGCTTGCTGCTTGTCCTCTACGTCTTCCTTCTTGTCAGGCCGGAGGGACTTTGTGGTGTCCGCACCTATTGTGTAGTTGCGTTTCTGGAGCATCGCCTGGAGGTAACCCAAAACTCATTTATTCAGTTTAGGCCCTGATAAGGCACTTGTGAAAGTCGACAGTTAGAGACAGTGCTGCAAACCCCAACTTGCCGAAAAAGAAGTATATTTGTGCCAGAAATTCAGGAGACGGGAAAATAAAGGAGAATTAAAAAAAGTTTATTATGCTTTCTTCTGAATTATTCTTAGGTACTTATTTTAATATAAGTCACATGCAATCAAGTACATAGTTAGTAAGGTAATAAGTTCATGCCTTGAATTGCATTGTCTGTCGGTACTTTAGTACACATTTTATTAATATGAGCTGTTAATAAATTGGCAACCACAGAATTCGCTCCAAAAGCCTATGAATAATTCAGGCGATTCTCATGGAATTGAAAAAAAATCAGGAGCATACCCAAAACTCATGCAATCTCCTAGAATAGAAGGAGGAACTTTATATCTGACAATGACCAACAAATCTGGTAATAAGCGAGGTATTTAAGGCGATGATAGCTCAGTGGTAGTGACATTGGATGCCCAGACGAAGATCCCGGGTTCGAATCCTACAATGAGCTTGAGCATTTGGTGAAGGAAAACATCGTGAGGAAACCATAGCACGGTCGTAGAGTACTTTGTAGTACCCTGGCTGGCATGACCCTCAAGTTGCAAATCTGTCGCTAAGCACCTTCCAGTGTATTCAGACATCTGCACTTGAGAGCCACTTCCTATGTAGGCTTTGTGTGCTTACCACCATCAGCTCCATCATGAGACGGTGAGATTGTGGTCAAATACAGGCAAAAATATTCGAGAAATAAATACCAAAAAATAACTTACAGAGTAATCTTTCCTTGTGTTGTTCCTGGGTGTTCTGGTGCGGAATATTTCATCAATATCCACGGTTTGCTTCCCGAGCAGTTTGCGCACCGAGGGGTGCAGTCTCCGCTGCCCATCGCGCAGGAGAGACGATATCTAAAAACAATTTGTTACCATATTAAGGCGACGAAACACGAGAAATGACGATTCTAGATTCAGTTCTCTGCATTCATTGTTGCAAGAGATTTGTAAAAAATATATGTTAAACTAGAGAATATATAATGAGGAATTGTTTTTATTTTTATGTGAATATGAAAATTAAAAATGATTTTTTCTGTCATTTGTTCCATTTGGAGCTGAGTGGTCACACACACTTTCACGTTTATAATTTTGTGTGCAGTGACCAGCGGCTACCTGTCATCATCATCATCTTATCAGCCAAAAGACGTCCACTGCTGGACAAAGGCCTCCCCCAAGGATCTCCACGATGGCGGCTACTTGTGCCACAGAATACATAATA
This sequence comes from Tethea ocularis, assembly GCA_963555595.1. Taxonomy (NCBI): domain Eukaryota; kingdom Metazoa; phylum Arthropoda; class Insecta; order Lepidoptera; family Drepanidae; genus Tethea; species Tethea ocularis. The sequence goes on along the minus strand of OY741983.1, from coordinate 1,367,868 downwards.
GCCTGTGCCTCACACAATATAACCAGACTGCGCTTGTCATAAAAATAGTCTAATCAAATAATTTTACAACAGACTTGAGACTGATTATGCTTCCACTTTGTTGATGGTACAATCTAAAGTAGTTACCTGGGCCCTCGCTCTGGGCTCATGCTGAGCGGCAATATCATCCTGGATCTGACTGTTGGCCAGCTGTAGTTTCTGCTCCTTGTAGTAGCTGTTCACCAGCGAATAGCGGAGGCGGTAGAGAAGCCGCCGGGAGGTTGTCATGCTGTAAGCATACAGTTTATAAATTAACAAGCTATGAAAATAATAATAAATATCCTGGGACATTCTTCACCACACCGTTATCTGATCCCACACTAAGCAGAGCTTGTACTATGGACAACCAGATAACTGATATACTACATATGCTTTTTTTTTTGTAAATACATACAATGTTTGTTCTGGATGGGAATCAAACCCACAACCAGTGGCTGATAGGTGGTGTCTTAAACAACTGCACCAACTGGCTTGTCGAATTTTTGTTGTTGTTGCTATGACTTGCAGTTTCATTTGCATTAGCATGTTATTATGCTATAACTTCCTCGATAAATGGGGTGTTGACAATGCTAGAAGAATGAGGAATAACAACAAAAACATCTAATTAGTCCATCAGTTAGATTATCAAAAAATATTGGATACGTATTTTTTATTTTGATCCGAAAACAAAAAATAAGAGGTGCGTTACCGGTCTGCAAAAAGTGTACTAAAAAGTAGTTGTACGATGACGTCACAAGCCCCAATCCTGCACTTTGATGGGACTTATCTTTGTAATTTCTTATTGATTTGATAAAATAAAAAATATGTATCCATTATTTTTTGATAATCTAACTGATGGACTAATTAGATTTTTTTGTTGTTATTCCTCATTTTACAAATTGGAGTGGTAGTTCTTGAGATAGTTTATTGTACACCATGATACATAAATCAACAAAAAAAAAATAAAGCTTACTACTATGTTTCTACAATGCCTTATTGCTAAGAAGTGATCTCTTCCAGACAACCTTTGGATGGATAGAAATTATTATATTTCCCAGATGAGTGTTACCTTTAGGTATAAGTGGAGAGCACTCACACAAGAGATGTACAAACGGCCACAGATCAAGCTACACACTGCGGCACCTTATGCCGTTGTAATAGGCGCTATTTTGCAACAAAAATGTGTAGCTTAATCTGTGGCCGTGTGTACCTATGTGTATATAATATCATATTTATAAATATACTAAATGTAGCTGAAATGTTTGCTAATAATTCTCAGTAAATGATTACATCTTAAATGTCATATAGGTTATCAAATGTGAAAGTTTTACTTTGTTTACAAACATTCAGTCATAATATTTATTTATGAACCTATTAAAACCATGGAACAGTAAAAAAACATGTTTTTTCTATATTTACATGTAATACAAACAAAACAAAAAGCATGGCAACCAAAATAAACTATCTATATACAAACAAAGGGTAAAATAACCACATGGGGAAGTAACGAACATTATTTGAAACATTCTAAATAATAATACAACATAATAATTTTGTATTACGTTACTTTCTATACAAGAAAAGGTCCTTACCGTTGATCAATAAGCATAATTTCGTTTTCCCTAATCTCGAGTTCGTTCGTAAACTCCCGGCGTATGATTTTCTTTATTTTCTCTAATTTCTCGTCCTCTGTGAGGCTTGGCGGCTCCTCCTTGACGCGCACTGAAGTTCCAGGGTAGTCAGGATCGTGATATTCTTCATTTTGATCCATTGATATAACTTTTTACAGTTAAAAGTGTGTGACGCCCTTTCGCGTCGTAGAAATTACTTTCCAAGTAAGTAATTATATTATCACAGTTTTCTCACGTCACAGCACAATGTTTTTATCACATTTATTCACAGCTGCAACTAGGTGGGGTGTTTTGTTGGGGTTTTAAATAAAAAACAATTAGAAAATTAACCAATTTCCGTATTTGACAGTGGAAAGGTCAACAGCCGATTCATTCAGGCAGGCAGGTTTTGATTTTTTTTTCAATTTCAATGCGTTCGAATACCACAATATCCATACCAGCTGTGTGCGTCGCGTCGTGTGCGCATAGATAGAATATTTTACCCCTGCCTGGGCCTATTTTACTAGCCCGAAAGTGGTCCGAAAGCTGTAGTTTTTTAGGAAATTGAAGTATCATGAAATTCTGTGTATTCAGTGTATGTATTGGTTCTTTTTTAACCTCCTTCAAAAAATAAGGTTCTCAATTAATAAAATTCTTTTTGCGTTGAGTTCTGTATAGCTCCACCAGTATAATACTTTTTTTAAAGTTTATAACCGAAATGAAAAATCTAAGATCTGGTTGATGGGGTGGGATGGTACGGTAACGGTACGGTAAAGGTATGGTAACAGTTTAAACCCTTCGGGTACGGAACCCCAAAAAAAGGCGCTTTGTAGGTTTCGCACACAGGTACTATTTATTAATCAGTCTGTGCTTTTCATTCTATCCAACGCAGGCAACATTTCTACAAACTGTCAAAAATAAACTGTCAAATCATTTGGCTGACGTCCGTTCCTTTCTTCCATTTCCATTCACAGAAAAAAGCAAAAAAATATACCACACGAATTAACAAGAATCGTATGAAAGGAGACGACAGACAAAGCACCGTGGTGCGTGATGTGAGGGCTCGTAGAGACGAGCGCACGCCTATGTCCGACACGCAATCTAAAGGCCAGGAGGCCATGACTGAACGGCGTTCATTTTTCTATCCTGATAGCAGTAGTGATACGGAAGAATACAGGCGGGACACCGAGGAGAGGCGTAAGCGGCTGTCTAAACGACCTGGGAACAATATCCGAACTCGTTTGACCATGCCACCGGTTCATCAAGGCCTGGGCATAACTCCATCCACGTCCGCAGCTTTAGACGTGACTAGAACTGGGAAGACTTTATGTGAAGATAGGATTACGCTGGTGGTAGATAATACTAGGTTCGTGGTGGATCCTGCACAGTTTACAGCACATCCTAATACTATGCTGGGAAGGATGTTTAGTTCTGGTAAGATTTGATGAAGTTGCTTGGTGATGGGTACCTATATTAACTGTACATTACATAAGCCTTTATTTACATTATTATTTTACATTTTAGTTAGAACTTAACATAACATGAGGCTTAAGTTTTTAATTGCAATGTACCTTAGCTGAACATAATGTCATTAGACAATTAGATTCCCTTTCAATCACGCTGTATTTCATACAGGTCTAGAATTCACCCACCCAAATGAGCGTGGTGAATACGAGGTAGCCGAGGGCATATCAGCAACAGTGTTCAGGGCTATTCTGGAGTACTACCGCGGTGGTACAATCCGATGCCCGCCCACCGTGTCAGTGCAGGAGTTGCGGGAAGCTTGCGACTATCTGCTGGTGCCTTTTGATGCTAACACAGTCCGATGTCAGGTAATTGTCAAGACTATTGTTTAACGTAGAACGGATGTACCGATTTTGATTTATTTAGAAAGGTGACTTAATCGAGAGTGTTCTTAGCTATGTTTCAAGAAAATCCGCTCAGCCGTTTGACAATTATCACCAATTTTCTAGTGAGTTACGGGGTTTTTCTTAAAATTTTTTAATTTTAGTTTTTTTCATATTATGTGCATCCCTTAGGCAGGCCAATGGTTAAACCAGAAATTTCATGCTTGGTTCTTAAATACAATACTTAGGCCCATTGCACCAATGTAGTATAGTATTAAACTACAGGTTAAATGTATAATTTGACAGATTCTCTGTACAAATTCTGTCACGTAGCCATATTTAACCCGTGGGTTAGTGCTATCAGCCGAAAGACGTCCAATGCTGGACATAGGCCTCCCCTAAGGATCTCCACGATGACCGGTCTTGTGATACCCGTATCCAGCGGCTTCCCGCGGTCCTAACCGTCGTCAGTCCACCTTGTGGGAGCCACGCTGGGTCTTCCGGTTAGTGGTCGCCACTCGAGAACCATTCTGCCCCAGAGGTCGTTGGTTCTATGAGCGTTGTGCCCCATCCACTGCCACTCAAGTTTGGAAGTTTGGCAATTCGTTGGGCTATGTTGGTTACTTTCGTTAACCTGCGGATCTCATCATTTCTGATCCAAATCACAGGGAAACTGAGCATAGCCCTCTCCATTAATCTTATGAGTAAGTGCTATAGACGGTGCAATTGGGCCTTAATATTTTGAAATTGCGATTTTTTTTATGTAGTTTAAGGAGATCTTCTTTGCAAGCTGACGGGTTAGGATAAGGGTAGATATCAAAATTAAAATTTGAGAATCTTTGAGATTAATAATATAGAATACTTATGTTCTCCAAATCAAATGTGCCTACCGTTGAAACATGTCACGCTTAATGAACTGAGACGGGACATCCGAAAACTTAAAGAAGGTAAATGCCCCGGCTATGATCTCATTGACGCTACTCTCTTAAAACATCTTCCAAAAAAAGGACTTCTGCTCATACTTGCTATCTTTAACGCATGCCTAAGATTATCCTTCTATCCAAGCCAGTGGAAAATAGCCCAAGTCATTATGATACAGAAGCCAGGAAAACCAGCTCAAGATGTGACATCATATAGACCCATAAGTCTTCTTCCGGTTGTTGGAAAAATACTTGAAAAGATTGTGCTAAACAGAATGCGAGAACACCTAGCAGAAATAATACCAACCCACCAGTTCGGCTTTAGAGAAGGTCACGGCACTATCGAGCAAGTGCATCGTTTAGTTGATGTCATTGGTAGAGCGCTGGAAAACAAATTATATTGTTGCGCAGCCTTCCTAGACATCTCCCAGGCTTTTGATAAAGTCTGGCACAGTGGGCTGCTTTACAAAATTAAAAAAATGTTGCCACATTCATTCTTCCCACTACTTCAATCATACCTTGAAAATAGGTGTTATGAAGTGAAGATCAATTCCGACACATCTAACATGTACGAAATTAATTCTGGAGTACCTCAGGGTAGCATACTGGGACCGGTACTATATTTGATATTCACAGCAGATTTGCCCACTCACGCTTCCACTACTACAGCGACATATGCTGATGACACTGCGATTCTTTCAACACATGAAAATCAAGACTCAGCTTCCGATAGGCTCCAACAGCACCTAAATCTGATCGAAAAATGGCTTAGACAGTGGCGCATAAAGGCCAACACAGACAAGTCGGTTCAAGTAACCTTCACTCTCAGAAGGAAAACATGTCCCCCCGTAAAACTCTGTAACGTAGAAATCCCACAAGCAGATGATGCTAAATATCTAGGTATGCACCTCGACCGAAGGCTCACGTGGCGCAAACATATATGGACAAAAAGGAAACAGCTGGACTGCAAACTTAGAGGCATGTACTGGCTCATCGGACGCAAGTCGCAGCTTACAGACGCCAGTAAAATGATAATTTACAAAACTATACTGAAGCCTGTATGGACATATGGCATACAGATATGGGGCACTGCCAGTCACAGTAATATAGAAATACTAGAGCGGTTTCAAAGCAAAACAATGAGAGCCATGTTCAATATTCCACCACACATAAGCAACAAATATGTAAATCGGGATTTGAATCTAAGAACAGTGAAGGAAGAAATTGAAACATACAGCAAGAATTACCAAACACGACTTGACCAACACATTAATCAGCTAGCTGCAGAACTGCATGGGGAGGGCAGTCTAAGATACTCTCGCCTAAAAAAGAATAGTATACCAGACCTAGCAATAAGATTTGCAGATAGGAGATGAGAATGGTACCACTGGGGACACAACTCAGCTAACTCAACACTTCCTGATGAAAATCTGACATCAAATTAGATTATTGTTTTGAAGAAACAGATTGCTAAGTTGCAGGATAGAAAAAAAAAAAAAAAAAAAAAAAAAAAGAATCTTTGAGAGAACCCAAAGTTTACTTGAAGCAAGTCTTTGTGCAATTTCTCTTTTGGATATATTATTATAAGTGTATATTATGTTAGTATGTATTTATTATTACATGACACTTCAAGATAGTAAAGGTCTCTCTAATCTTATCTTTGTAGAAACTTTTCCCAAAGTCAAAGGATAATTAGTCATATGAGATATAATATGCATGACTTGAATATTTTAAATAGGATAGAGGGAAATTACGCTTTTTAATTCTGGTGTAGATGTCACCGGAAATGTATGAAATATAGGAATTGTATATAATTCCTGTGTATTTCCCCTAGGAAATTATAATTCAATAATGATACTTGGAAATATATAGAAACTATTGAAAAAAATAGGTTGGGGTTATTTTTTTTATTTTGCATAGAATAGCAAGTATTCGCACAAAAGTACCTTTCACTTACAACCCCCCAAATACCGCTATCCTTACAAATATACCGAATGTAGTACTCCGATAGATATTTAGGAAATGTATGGATTTCCTAGGAAATGTATACAATGACGGACTAGATACTTATCCGTTAACATAGACACTAAACAAAATAAATAAAAAAAAAACCAGTACTGTTATAACAAAACACTTTCAAGCAACGTCTTATAGCACAGATAAAGGAAAAATTGCGAAAAGCACAAATTTTTAGTTACACTCAATTACAATGTTAAAGTTTGTACGGAACCCTCGGTGCGCTAGTCAGACTCGCACTTGTCCGGTTTTTGTATTTCATCAAATCAATAAAAAATTGTCTCATTACCAGAACCTCCGTGGTCTACTCCACGAGTTATCCAACGAAGGTGCCCGGCGTCAGTTCGAATCGTTTCTGGAGCGTCTCATCCTACCGCTAATGGTGGAGTCAGCCGAGCGAGGGGACCGCGAGTGTCACGTGGTGGTACTGCTGGATGACGACAGCGTGGAGTGGGACGAGGAGTACCCCCCACAGATGGGAGACGAGTACAGTCAAACGGTTCTGTCCACTCCGTTGTATAGATTCTTCAAGTATATTGAGAACAGGTTAGTTGGTACTTCTTTCTTCTGCTTCTTCTCTTCTTCTTCTCTTCTTCTTCTTATTTGTTTGTTTGCATTGAATAGGCTCCGAAACTACTGAACCGATTTGAAAAATTCTTTCACTAATAGGAAGCTACATTATCCCCGAAGGTTATAGGCTACTTTTTATCCCGGGTACGCGAGTGAAACCGCGGGGAACAGCTAGTATTATATAAAAGGAAATATCCTCGGACATTGTTCACACACGGTTATCTGATCCCAAACTAAGCAGAGCTTGTACTATGGACAACCAGATAACTGATATACAACATATACAATTTTTTATGTAAATACATACTTATATAGATAATTAAATACACCCAGACTCAGGACAAACAGACATGTTCATGCACACAAATGTTTGTCCAGGATGGGAATCGAACCCACGACCAGCGGCGCAACATGTGGCGTCTTAACCAACCCCGCCAACTGGCTTGTCAAAAACGTTACTGACTGATGTATCATCGCATAGCTCAACGCATTGGACGGATTAGGCTAAGAAAGGGTTTTTGAAAATTCTAATCCTAAGGGATAAAATATGGGATCGCGGGTGAAACCGCGGGGCGGAAAGCTAATTTTACAATATCCTGTTGGGCGTCGCCACCATTTAATACAGCTTTAATAGATTTCCCTTTATAGTGGACAACCGTGTGACGGCATTTAAACGCTTTTGTTTCTGGGAACTTATTTGAAAAGTTCATGTGGAAAAACTAAATTAACTAGCTTGCTAGCTATCAGTGACCTCCGCTGTCAGATGGCCGACGCCCAACAGGATATAATAGCTGCCCGTGACTTTTTCTACTTGGAATTTAGTGTTATCTTACGTCACTAACTTGTTTTTCAATGTAGCTTCTAACAGTATAAAAGTAAATTAATGAAACAATGTTATTAATGTTTCCTGTCAATAGATAGCGGTGCCGATTCTGTTGTTTACGAACTAAATCAATTTAATCTCACTATATCTCTTTCTAATAGTAAATATAAGAAAGGGAGGCAAGATATTTTAGTCCTGTCAGTTTAATCCGATCACACATTTCAACGTAAATTTAAGCGCGATCTTTATTGGTCACGACTATATTTTACCCGTACATTACATCGGTATGGATTAAACTGACAGCATTAAAAATGTTCCGTCTTTTTTCAATAAGGTTAACATGAAAGAGAGGTGACTTGTCTAATATTAGTTAAGTTCGTAAACAACAGAATCGGCACCAGTGTCTAGTTTAATAAAAGTACCAATAAATACATCTCTAACAGCTAATTCTTAATTACAGAGACGTAGCAAAACAAGTAATGAAAGAACGTGGCCTGAAAAAAATCCGTCTAGGTGTCGAAGGATATCCGACTTACAAGGAAAAGGTGCGCAAAAGACCCGGAGGCCGAGCCGAAGTAATATACAACTATGTCCAACGCCCTTTCATCCATATGTCATGGGAGAAAGAAGAAGCCAAGAGTCGCCATGTTGATTTCCAATGCTTCAAATCAAAATCTGTCACGAATCTGGCCGAAGCGACGGCCGATCCTGTGATAGAGATGGATAATAGAGCGAGGGAGACGGAAGAAGTACCAGAAGCCCAGCCGGAGGCTGTCGAAGAAGAGGCCCAGTGATTAAACGCCCGCTCAAGGAGAGCGGTTGTGAAAATGCTGTCGGCCATGTTTTGTTTTATTTGAGGGTAGACGTTCGAAGGTAAGCTTGGTGACGTCATATTTTGAAGGACTTTTCGTTTAAAAGAGACTTTTCCGATTTAGGCGACTGGTTATAATATAGGGTACTTTGTAGTACCCGCCTGGTTGGGTACCACCCTCAAGATGAAAATCTGTCGCTGAACACCTACCAGTGTGTTCCGGTAGCTGCACTTGAGAGCCTGTTCCCTTCTAGGCTTTGTGTGCATACCACCATCGGCCATATCATCACTGACCACGGTGAGATTGTAATCAAATACAAGAATATTTAAGCAGTTGTTAGGTGCACTTGCCAAGTCACTTACCATAAAAGAATAGCTAAAATGATGTCGCAGTGTCATTGAGACAGATGTATAAGTGGGAGTGAGAAGAAAGATGAGTGTTTTTTACGAGAGTGCCGCTGAGGATTTTTATATATATTAGTTTTATGCACATTTATATAAAATGCTATTGGTGTATAATGATTGTGTAGCCGTTGTGTGTAGGAAATGTCTTTGTTTAATGAATTAGGGTTGTCTCCACAGATAATACTACCATATGGATTCATGGTCTAATTCAAATATCACAAAAAAGTGTCCTCGGCAAACTGTAGATTAGCGGACTAGTAACATTTTCATGAAATAGTCGTATATGTCAGTAATATACCTTAGAGGAATGTGTTGATGATTTCTTTTGTTATTAATCAGTAAATATACTACCATTCTTCTCGCAAATAACATGTTGATAACTTACTACCTATAACTGAGCTGCAATAAGCAAAAAACGTGATAAAATTTTAATTTCGCGCTCCAACCGAAGGTTTACCCTTAAGGTGATTCCTTCGGTTGGAGCGCGAAATTCAAATTTTATATTTATATAAAAACTAGCGACCCGCCCCAGCTTCGCACGGGTGTACAAATCTTTGAATTTCTCAGGTTTTCTATACTATAATATGTATGTATTATACATATAAACCTTCCTCTTGAATCACTCTATCTATTAAAACAAACCGCATCATAATCCGTTGCGTAGTTTTATAGATCTAAGCATATATAGGGACTTCTTTTATACTATGTAGTGATCAACATATGTCACGGAGTTAAATTTTTAACTTTTTCACGAAATAGATGTATATGTCAGTAATATACCTTGGAGGAATATGTTGATGATTTCTTTTGTTATTAATCAGTAAATATACTACCATTCTTGTCGCAAATAACATGTTGACCTATAACTGAGCTGCAATTAACCAAAAACGTAATCAAATTTCAATTTCGCGCTCCAACCGAAGGAATCACCTTAAATTATATAGTAAATGCATTAAATATATTATGTATTAATCGAGAAAAAAGACTCATTTAGATAATCGAAATATTTCGATCATATGAAAACACAACACTTTTGAAAAAAGTTTGGTAGACTCGCTCGACTATCTACTACTATATACTAACATTTTATAATGTGGCAACCCTAAAACATTATAACTCATGTTTCTTACACGGACCGCATAAGGTTTATTTTGCAACAATAATGTTAAATGGCGCATTCATATTTAGAGGGGTATACTATTAATCGTTTTAATATCATTTATTTTTGATTCCAAGATGTTAGATTTGTAAGGATGTCTATCTACTGAAGGTAGTTTTTAATCTGCATTCTAAAGAATAAATCTCTAGAACATGTCAGGAGTGTCACTGAACACATGCTATGTGAAAATAATAATATTGGATGCTCATTTTATGTAAGCTATTATGTATACATGATTTTGAAATGGTATAGTAGGCCGAAAGAGCATTGATGTATACCTTATACAGATCATGAAAAAAATATTTTAGAGTGGAAAACAGAATAAAAATATTTCCATACATTTTTTAAAAAAAAACGTTACAGTACGCTGCAATGAAAGTGTAACGGAGCATCTCGACTACTAATAAAGCTATTTATTGCCCTGTCAATACGTTTCTAAGTGCGAGTAATGGCTTTTACCAGAAAGATTTCGCTGAACTTGTAATTGAACTTGAAATTTTGTAGAATTACTGATAACGATGGACACTGCCCGTAGATTTTTAGATTCAGACTAAAATACCATTTCAAAATCACTCTGTATAACATGATCCAGGCAGACTTTTCACCGGCATATATAGTTTACAGTAGGTTTACAGACAGGATGTCCTAGACATCCTTATTTTTTTTTAAATAAGCTCAATAATATATTTTCAATGTAGGTGTTTATTAAAAACTACTTTTAGTATAAATTCATCTAGAGGCAATGTTTTTCCATAGTTTCTTATAAGGGCGCTTTTTCTATCTTGTGACTTGCTAAGTCTATATCATAAAAACAATAAAACATGGCATTTACACAGCAAAAGCACCCTTATTTTAAAACATATATCCTTGTTTATTTCCATTTACTGTTTTCTACGGGTCACCCATCCATGTACTGGCCGTAGTAAAACGCTTAACATGTATGTAAAGTTGATAAAACATCAGCTATTCCAAAAATGGGTAATTAATTGTATTTTAACATGTAGTATAGTTTGTACCAAACATATTCCATTGTTATTGAAAACTTTTTTATTAAAACCATACATATCTTTGAACGGTGTTTTATTTATTCGAGAGAGGCTTGAGAGAAAGACACTTCAAGCTTTTATGTTCCTACTACGTGCATTAATATGTACCAATACCTGTCAGCTACATAGTTCGCTAGATATAACTAGCTGTTCCCCGCGGTTTCACTCGCGTTCGCGGGATAAAAAGTAGCCTATAACCCTGGGGGATAATGTAGCTTCCTATTAGTGAAAGAATTTTTCAAATCGGACCAGTAACTCCGGAGATTAGCGCGTACAAACAAACTCTTCAGCTTTATTATTAGTATAGATCGTTTTTTTACGATGATTTTTCGTAGGTCAACGCGAGTGAAACCGCGGGGAACAGCTAGTATTAAATAAAACTACTTTATTATATTACATAATTATAACAATACTTTATTAAATCTTAATAACTCTTAGCAAATAACGTAACTAATGCGCCTCCTTATATAAACATACTATATCTAAACGTATAAATACACTTATACAAAACTGTAGATACAAATATTGTATTGGATATTGCAACATAAACCTATTTATTTTTTATAAACCCATTTATTGTATTGCATGGATAAGAGTGCGTTTTTACATAAAGAAAGAAACGCTACTAAGATTCTTGGAACACAGCATAGGCTAAAGCAAACTTATGACATTGTTTGTAAAGATTTTTAACACAATTTAACAAACTAAATTAAAACTATACGTTTTATTCATAGCATATTCTTCAAATAATCCTCTTTGTCATGTTCAGGGGCCTATGACTCGATAGAGTTATAACTTAAGGTCACACATGGTTCAGAGTATGAAAACATAAAATAACTTTGAACCATGCATGACTTGTTACTTTTAATCATGCAATAAATACATGATTGCATGACTTTTAGTCCTATATTTAATAGATCTTGATATTACGTTTGAAATTCTCTAATTAATACTCAAACGTGAACTAATGCCCTTTACCACTTAGTTACCAATACATAACATAGGAAACTCCTAACATATTATGTATAAAGTTGGTTAAATGATCAATAAACTATAATACGGAGCTCTGTAGCGTTTAGGTATAAACTTTTAGTCATGCAAAGTTCTTGCATAACTATTAGCCATGCAAAGAACTTTTAAAACTAAATTACATGTCGAAATCAATAGGCGGCAGTGGTGGTGGTATATTCCGCTCTTTCCATTGTTCAAACTTCATTTCCTGAGAGTCTGGAAATATTAAGAAAATTATTTCAATCTTATCAATTACTCACTGTGTAAGACCAGACTGTCTAACTATTACTCGAAATGCCGATAACTATGTATAGGGAAGAAATTCACATACTATGGGGTCTCTTGAGTGGCGACCATTGACCCAAGGCACTTCCATACAAGCGACCTAATTTTATTACCTATTACTTGCGTTGCATCTCTCGTGGTTTGGGTGAAGTTCAGGCCAATTACTTATCTATGGTCATAACTAGGGGGACGTTATGGCAGCCATCACAGGCAGCCATATTGACATGAGTGTGCCTCCTTGTCCCGCTAAGCGTGTCTCTTTATGGTTCATATGTATGAGCTGTCAAAACTGTCATAATAGCGTGCTACTAGTTTAACGATAAGATATTTGATGATGAGCTATTTAATGATGAGTTATTTCATGATAAGCTTATTTAATGATGATCTATTTCATGATGAGCAGATGACAATCAGGATGAGCTAGTGGACTAACCAATAGCTCTCGCAGATGACAATCATGATGAGCTATTTCACGATGAGCTACTGGACAAACCCATAAATGACAATCATGATGAACTATTTAATGATGAGCTAGTGGACAAACCCATTGCTATCGCAGATGACAATCATGATGAGCTATTTCATGATGAGCTAATGGACAATCATGATGACCTATTTCATGATGAGCTAGTGGACAAACCCATAGGTATCGCAGATGACAATAATGATGAGCTATTTCAGAATGAGCTAGTGGACAAACCCATTGCTATCGCAGATGACAATCATGATGAGCTAGTGGACAAACCCATAGATGATAATCATGATGAGCTAGTGGACAAACCCATAGCTATCACAGATGACAATAATGATGAGCTATTTCATGATGAGCTAGTGGACAAACCCATAGATGATAATCATGATGAGCTAGTGGAACTAACCAGTAGCTCTCGCAGATGACAGCGACGGCTTGAAGAACCTCGCGAGTATGACGTGCGAGGGGGACAGCGGGCGGCCGCGGGGGGAGTATGCGCGCGCCGATGTGCAGGCGCGCCTTCCCTTTGCTGGATAATTGAATGAATAAATATACTATATTTGTGTTTGACCTCAATCTCACCGTGGTCAGTGCTGATGTGGCCGATCCTGGTAAGCACACGAAAGTAGAAAAGACTAGCTCTCAAGTGCAGCTGTCGGAATTCACCGGAAGGTGCTTGGTGACAGATTTAAAACGTAGCCCTGAATGAAACCGCGGGACGGGAAGTTAGTAACAAAATAGGCTTTAATAAAATCAAATACTTAAATCATGAAGAAGATAAATATAAAAATATCAAAGAATCCCCTGACACATTAGAAAAGTGGTGATAATCTTCAAACGGCTGAGCGGATTTTCATGAAATATAGCTAAGAACACTCGATTAAGGCACCATTCACATAAAAATCGGTTCAGGAGCTACACAGATACACACTTGTCTTCCTTTTCGTCGGAGGTTAAAAAGAGAGCACTAACGCTTCCCTTTCCCGCTGGAGGGCGGCACGCAGGCGCTGGTGGAGCTGCGTGACGTCACGTGCACGAGCAGCGCCAGCGCCACGCACGCGCCACAGCCGCACACCACGCCGCTGCACGCCACGCAGTAGCCGCAGGGGGGGTACCACCACCACTGTTCATTATTATATCTTAGGATATTCGTCACACATGGATATCTGTCGGGCTATCGCATATGTTTTGATGGTAATCAAATAAATTTCATCCAATGACGGGGTACGAGGAAAACCACTTTGTGGGCATACTGAGCCCTCATTGATTGGATGATTTTCAATAATTAGGTATGTTCGCTACGATTACCACCAAAGATATGCGATAGAGCCCCAGAACCCAAACTAAGCAGAGCTTCTACTATGGACGGACAACCAAATATAGGTAGGTTAGGTAGGTAGGTACACTGACTGAGGTATTTTACTACGTATAGAGAAGCCATCCTAAGCAAAGGCCATGATTAATTTTGTAAATATTCGCTGCAGCGCGGAAACAATAATTAATAAAACAGTAAATAAAATGACGTACATCGTACCTGCGCAGCCGAGACACCACGGTCCGGCACCGGCCCGCTGCGCTGCCGGACCGCGAGCCGAGGGGGCACACTGCACATGTGTTGTCGCCTTCCAATGACCAAGTGTTATGTGGACACGGCGCTATGGAAACAGATAATAATTTGACACCACATTTATAAATAAAAAATTGTCAAGGAAACCAGACCCAAATGGCTTAGACATTTCCTATACCAGGAATAGGGAATGTCACAATAATCACCATAAACAAGGACATAAAAGATCCAAATGTCACATCTGAGACGACCCAGGACCGAGCACCCTGACGAACAATGATTAGGAGAGCCGACCCAAATGATGGGATAAGGCAGGGTGGAGAGAGAGAGCATATAGGTATCTAACTCACCACATATCATCTGTTCTGTAACCAAGTAATACCCTGCTGGACAGGACTCTACGATGGAAACATCATCGGATTTCGTTTCGGAGATCAGCTTTTGGTAAGGTCTTCTTTTAATGGCTGTTATATAAATAAATAATCATCAATATCTTCATGCATTTACTCAACATGTCCAAGAGACTGGGATTGTCCTCGACACATTACAAATCCCGGGCTACAAACAAATTAATCTCTGATATATCAGAAATGTTAATAGCACGTTCACAAGGTGTTAAAAATCAGATCCTTTGACCTTAATCCAAGCCATATTACAACTGGTTTCGACCACAGAGTCCCGCTTTTTAAGACCCATTAATTTATTCCGCTAGATTCTAGCGGCTAGAAGATCTTTTGGAGAATGATGGGAGTGAAGCAGCGTAATCGAACCGACTATCTTTTAAGGGTCAAATTATACTTCTGTTAGTCGTCAAATCGCCTAGTTGGCCAGTGAATCTTTGTCATAGAAACCGCCACAACAAAGTAGGCTTTACTTATACGAAACTGAAATAGAATTCGAAACGATCAAAGCCTCACCTCTTCTCCGGAGTCTGTGAGTTATCACAGGTTTTCCAACAACTTTTGATGGTACATATGTCTTGTTACCTCCCTCGTCCAGTAGAACAACTGGAATTAGAAAATTTATAAATCTTGACCAACAGTTCTTTTTTTTGTTTGTCCTAACATCACTATTAAGTGTCGACGTAGCTGAGGTAGTGAGCACGCAAAGTCTAGAAAGCCATTCTCTTAAGAGCATTATCAACTTGAGTGTAGCCACCTAACAGTAGGTATGTACTAAGTGAATCTATGAGGAGAAGGCCATGAAAGAGGTTATCAGGCATAATGTGATGTCTTTTATGAGTCTTTGGTAGGTCTTGTCACCGCAACATACACTCCAGTAAGTACTTTTAGATGAGAGGCCCGTGATTTCTCACACCCATTTGTCCAGAATGGTACTGAAGCTGTTACAGTCGCTCACCCTTACAGATAACATGACAGACTGAGCAAGATATATACTCGTACTACATGGTAACCTACTACTGCGTTCTGGTTTCCTCTCGATATTTCCCATCATTGAAATCTCTCACGATCTTTGCCACGGGATTTGACGTCCCTACGACCGCCACAATGTTACCCTGACTGTTAAAAGGTAATATACCTCCAATGTGATTAAGGATACGAGCATTGGCAGTGTGGAGCTTAGCCAGCGACGAATGAAGATCCCTTCGACATTGGACGCTGCAGTCTATTTCTGGATGAGGATCGACTTTCATAACAATTGCTGCTTTCATTTTAGACTGTTCAGTTACCTGGAAATTGTGAAGACTGTTAAAAGTACCGTAAGTTAAAAGTGGTCTTTCATTGATGTTGTTGTAATGTTGTGCGAATAAAATCCCAAAAATGAAACTAAACTTTCCACCGCTCAGCTTATTCGTGATCCCCTATTTCACCTCCTTGAGGAATGAATTTTCAAAAATGAATTCTCTGTTAAGTTATATTCTACTCCTATGCATTTGATTCTTCTAGATCTACTGGTTTAAGCTAAGCGTTGCCTATTATGCCAGTCAGTGTTAGAACTTTATTCAAAAGACAAGGGAATCGATTAAATTCAGCAAAATTATGGAATTGAATAAATAAATAAATATTACCAACCTTATCCTTCAAACAAATAGGCTCTTCAATTCTTACTGTACAGTGCTCATCACAGCACGCCACTTTTGATACCTCTGCTCCTAAATTCTGCACAGCGTTGAGGTCCTACAAATGGATAGGCAGTTAAACTCAATTTTGATTTAACAGAATTATTTTATACTAGCTTCCGCCCCGCGGTTTCACCCGTGTTCCCGGGGTATCTTATGTTTTTCCGGGATAAAAAGTAGCCTATATGTCATTCCAGGGAATGATCTACCTATATGCCAAGCTTCATCCAAATCCGTTCAGTAATCGTCCGTGAAAGAGTAACAAACATCCATACATCCATACTCACAAACTTTCGCATATATAATATTAGTAGGATTTAGCTCCAAAGCGAGGAAACGATCAGTCAAGACATGGCCTGATTGAAATTCCCAACGTAGTCTTAAAAATTCTAGAATATTGGAGCTTTAGTAAAGAAACTCATATCCATCATTAGGAAGCACAATCTTCGTAATAATATGTGACTGTAAACCCATTATACTTATGACGTACGTTACATAAAAAAACTGCATCCCATTTCCCATCCAAAGAAAGTAATATAACACTCACGTCATATGAACAGTCAGTATAAGAAGAATAAGTTGGTGTTGATACCACAATGAAAGATGGAAGAGTAAATACTGACAATCTGACACTCCTTTGGATTCTGCTACCCTGAAATAATATAAACGTAACATAATCATATAAACGTAAATCTGTAGGAGAATAGTAATCATACGCTAAGGGGCCTGCGATATATATTTGAGGAAAGTTATACTAATTCTTAGAAACTTAACAATGTATTTAAGCAAAGATTCATGTAAACAAATCAGAGGTATGATAAAAAATTAAAAACAACAACATTAATACGTACATTACGACAAATATAGTTTCCGACATTTCTCGGCTGTACATTTTCAATGGACACCGTCAATCCATCAACAACTACATTATCTTGCTGCAGAATATCCTTTGTGTCTGCTTCCCAGAAAAAGTCGTCTAAAATCGAAGGTTGATTGGGATTGGGATTGCTTGAATATTTAGAAGTTACACATTCCATAGTTATTAAGTCTCCAGTTATGGCGTAGATTTCATTCTGTTAATTATTGTTACCAAAATTAGACTACATCATTATTAACATAAAGATATTTCTACTAATGACCATAGGCCTGGATTTGGCTATTTGGTTCGGCAGGTTTGCAACCTTTTAATCTGACCAATAAAAGCCCTAATATAATAGTTATAAATGAATTCTAACCATTGCCGGTTTTATCTGGTGTAAATTATTCAATCCAAGATTTAACGGTTTTCGATCTGCTGTCCTTTTCCTTCTCCTCCTTCTAAATCTATAAATGCCATATTTATCTCTATCATATTTATCAAATTCTTCGTATTTTACATTATTATTTTTAATTCTACGTTCAGCAACTGTTGAATCTTCCTTGGCATATTTATTGGCTTCGTTTAAATTACTATTTTGTTCGTAAAATTCAGCATAATTAGGTTCAGCCTTATGAATGTCATTAAATGAATGTTTATAATCAAAATGATTTCGTAAAGATCTTTTATTGCGTATCCAATCCCATCTTCTTGATTTGGATACAGCCGTTACGCTTTCGTCTTGCTTTCTCGTTGAGTTTACAATAAAATATTCAGGCGCTTCCATAAATTTGAGACAGGTAATATTTTTTACGTGATTTTCGAAATCTTTATGGTGAAGTTTATGGTAGAGGTTCAATAAGTTATAGTAGGTGACACGGACATCGCATAGTTTCTTTTGATTCCATTGCGTATCACAGGCCTCTTGAAACAATTACTTGTGTTATTGAATGATTAAACTAATTCCTATCAGTTCTATCGTGTGGACTATGTATGGCGTAACCAACTAATTATTCTCACTCCAGAAGTCAAGGGCTTCTTTAAGGTGAAACGTTTGGTTGGAGCGCGAAATTCAATTTTTTTCACGTTTTTTTGTAAATTGCAGCTCAGTTATTCATGAAATTGTTACTAATATACCTTGGAGGAATATGTTGATGATTTATTTTGTTATTAATCAGTAAATATACTACCATTCTTGTCGCAAATAACATGTTGATAACTTACGACCTATAACTGAGCTGCAATTAGCAAAAAACGTGTTAAAATTTGAATTTCGCGCTCCAACCGAACGTTTCACCTTAACTGATTTTTAGCAATTTAACAGGAATATTACTTACTGTGGGTGCCACCGTATAATACCCGGCCCTCATGTGCCAAAGAGAGACAAAGTTCGCAAGACAAGAGATATACCAGTAGTTATAAGAGTCTCATACTGTGTCGGTAGTTTCCCGAAAAGATGCCAATTTTTCAGGCTGACCGCAATCATCAGTCATGATGAAATAACAAGAGAGAGAGAGACAGATAGAGATTCATTTTTAAATGTTCTATTGAACAAAGGCCAATGGATTGCCTGTCACAAGGTCCTAAGTCACTTTCATCCACCAGCTCCTAACTCCTAGGATCATCTATCTCGCTAGACACTAAACGATTCTCAGATACTTACGTTTTGTAATTCTTACCTTTGCTAGTTTCATTTCTTAGTTTATTCTGGATATCAGCTGGACTTATTTCTGCTTCCTTTGTTAGTTCTTTTTCTGAAATATTGTTATGATTGTAGCTTATTTAAGTTAACCAATTTTTTTTATTAGAATTCGATGTGTCTTACACGTAAGGTGTACTTTCTTAGGCAGCATTTAGTGTAGATTCCATCAATATAAAATTAGCAATTTCTGAGATTAGACCATTATTAACAAATGTCAGAAACCCTCATTTCATACCTTGTGTTACTATCATTTTGATTTCTGAAGTAGTATTGTCCATATGACTACTTGTACTACTTTCATTAGTTGAAGTCTCATTTTCTTCTATACACCTTGCAGGATTTGTCTTCGTAGCTGCCTTTGAAAAGTTTCAGTTACTAACTATTTAGGTATGATATCAGATGGATCTAAATAAGTATTTTTTTATGTTACTGGGTGAACATTTTGATATGGTATCTTCTATCTATATTAGGTTTATCATGCTTAATTTTTACTATAGGACTTGAATTCGATAGGTGCTTGACGACAGATTCTGCCATCCAGGTGGGTTCTACTAAATACTCTACCGCAGTGCTATGGTTAAACTCATTGTGGGATTTGACATCACTCATTACTTACCACTAAGCTATAAGAGAGGCTAAGCATGGGCTATTTCAACTTTAAACTTTAAAATGACCTAGTAAAAGCAACAACACATCACTGCGTGAGTATTAAGTTGGTTTAATGAAGATAATCAAGTAACCAGAGGCTCATATTTTTGGATCGCCAGCCTGTCTAACGATTGAAGTTTTTGCTGATGATGCAAGGAGTTTATATACTATCCGAGGATAAATACCATTCCCTGTGTCTATATTCTCCCGTCGCAAGGCTTGTGCTTGTGGATCTGTTTGCATTTTAGTTTTTAATATTATGTGGGTACACACGGCCACAGATCAAGCTACACACTGCGGTACCTTATGCAGTTGTAATAGGCGCTATTTTGCAACAAAAATGTGTAGCTTGATCTGTGGCCGTGTGTCCATAAATAAATAAAAACAATTTTTACCTTCTGTTTTTTGTTTGTTCCTGGTGTCTTCATCGAACCAATTTTTTTAAGCAGTCTATTTAGAAATCCTTTGGTAGTAGCAGCAGTAATTGTATTTTTGATACTTGCTTTTGATTCATTATCTAATAATAATGTTTTAGTAATCTCTAAATCTCCTGAGCCAGTTGTATTACTGGTAGATGGTTCAATATTGTACATGGTAGTTGATGGTTGCATTGCAAGAGTTGTGGTGATGCTGGAAGTTAAACGTTCTTAATTTAGTTAGAAATATGTATGATAATAAATAATTAAAAAGGTCACTACCACAGCTACATTGGAAAAAAATCTCAATGTGCTAACACTATAATTATTTCTATTATAATAAATGCAAAATGTTACCTGTCCGTCATTCCAAAAAAATAATTTTGTTTGAAAGTTTTCATGAGATCCCCTATAGAATTGTTTCCAGCCACCCTTTTAGCTTCAATTTTTAACCATTCATCGTTCAGTTTATTTGTTTCATGTTGTATTATCGATAATAAAAGTTCTTTAAATTTATCAGTATTCGTATAGCTTTCTTTATCAACATGTTTATGGTTTATTTCATCATATTCATTTAATATTACTATTGTTGGATTAGATTTTATTGTCGTATTATCATGCAATTCTTCATTAGTAAAAAGCGTACGTATACGACGAGCTTCTTTCGCAGGCTTACTTGTATTAGACATAAAAGGTCTATATTTATTGTCCCTTAAAGTGGCATTTTGTATTTTTTCCAATAAATTACTAATACCTGCCTCCAATTGAGCTTTGATTGTCGTTGTATAATATGCCATAGTTTTTGGTTGTGTTTCTTTTATAGAGTTATTTTGGTCATTATTTTGTTGAAAACTAGAGTTATTTGCAGTAACCGGCGTGCTATTATCGCTTTTAGTAATTGTATTAGCATAAGTTGCTTTGAATTTTTGCTCATGAACGCTTGTTTTCGTAGTTCTTTTAGTTTTAGCTTTCTTCAGTTTGTGTCTATGTTTAGAAATTACCGAAGGCGACGTAGAAGTAGAAGCCTCTTCGGTATGCATATCTTTTATGTCTTCTACATCTGCACAGCTTCCCAGTAACTTAAGCAGCTCTTTTATATTGTTGGTTAAACTATCAACTCCAATCAGGTCTTCTGCAGCACTTATATTATCATTGCTTAACATAACATGTTTAGCAAGTTTACCAGTATCTATTGTACTTTCAAATAATTCATCCTTGATAGTTTCAGCGTGATTAATATTTTTGGTAGTCATTTCTGATTGTTCATCAAGCTGATTAGAATGATCCAGTTTTTTAGTTTCTTCAATCATTCTTGGTTTCACAGTACTCTTAATATAGTCATCCCAAAATGTTCCACCAGGATCAGCAATCAATGGTAATTCAATTTGATTTATCTTAACTTCTCTTTTGCCAAACATTTTTGACGTGGTCATTTTAGTACTTTCATCAAGTAATACGAATGGATGATATTTTTTCTTCTTACGTCTAAACAGATTTCTGAATCCTTTAAGTTTATCGTCGGTATACCCATCGACTGTGTAATCGAAAAGTCGGGTTTTCTTTCCGTTTTGTACAAAACAGTTTTCAGTAGCAAACTTGGTGGATGTTTCAGGGTTACATATAATATTGACATTTACATTATCAAGAGAATAGACGTTTTTAACAGACTTTTGTCTTTTACAAGCATCATTACTCCCCCTTTTATTTAATTGTTTATCTGAAATACAGTTATTGAAAGTTTTCATTAGTTTACCGGCTTCCTTATTGAGAGATTCGTTATAACAAATATTTGATTCAGTAACATATTTCAATGAATCTGCAATACTGTTTAAATCATTGATCATAGGCCATCCTATGTAATTGTTGTCGTTATTTATAGCTTTGAAGTAATTGCGTTTATCAATGTAAGTTACGAATGTTTCGCAAGTTCGTCCGTGGCATTTATTTTTCACGTTTTTAAAATAATCTTGCAAGCGGTTCTCAATTTTATGTACTGCTTCTTTTAATTTTTTCCCTCCACTAGGATTCATCCAGAAGAAAGTCTGTATTTCTGTGCAATGGTCACGCATGTACTGTCCTAAGTTCTCGAATTCAAATATAAGTTCTGAAATTACAGCATCGCTGGCTGCACAGCCTCTGCACATAGTTTTATTAGGTCTACATTTGCAATCACATACTCTATCATGTCCAAATAATTTCTTTATTCCATTCCAACTAAACAAATGTTTTTCTTTTGCAGCTCGTCTAACTTTTACTTTATGAGTAGAAGCATCTTGCTTATTGAAGGTGTCGTATAACTGGACTAAATGTTTATTAACCGCTGATATAAAGTCTCTACTCAACGTCACTTTCGCCAAATTGGCAGCACTCGTTGTTTCAATTTTATCTTTGTCAGTCGTATTCGTTGCTCGTTTTGTTATAATTCTATCAAAATATTGGTTACCTCTAATTGGTTTTAAAGCAATCTGCCCTTTAGGTACAGAGCTATCATTGCTCACAATCAAATACATACCAGGAGACAAACCCTCAGCTTGAGTTGTTGTCTCAGCGAGGTGTTCAAAAGAACGAACCTGATATTCTAAATCTACCGGCGATGATAATTTCGCGGAGAAAACTTTTCTAATCTTATCTGAGCCTATTGATCTTTTATTGTTTTGATAGTCAGTAGGAATAGCTATGTGTACTTGAATAGCACTGGTTACACCATCGACCTTGTTAGGATGTCTCAAAGATTGCTCATATCTATTATCAAAATCATGTTCGTTTGTTTCATCAAAACATAGCGTATTCTTGGCTAAATCTACTATAACTTCTAATGCCGCGACATCTTTGGCTGTATAATATTTCATTGCAGGTGATGTTATATCTCTTTTTTCGAGTTTCATATCAGTTATTGGTATATTTTTGAGTGTTGTTTCTTTATTTTTACTTGGTATCGTTACTCCAAGTTGTTCATCACTATGACCGTAGTACATCTGAATAGGATAAAGGTATAACTATTGTTGTGTTGATGTTCGTTTTTAAAGTTTGCTATATCCCAAACAAATCTTTATACCCCAACATAAAAGTCTCTTAAAAATTCTTAACTTATGAAAATCATTACCGAATCGTCCTTAGCGTTATGTTCAACATAAACTGCTTCAATATCATCATATTTGGACACCTTGCCTTCAGCTATACTCGCTGTCTTTGGATGCATACGATTGTCACTTTGTGTCGATGCCTGGGAATAATTGTTGTCATTATTGTAATCAGTAAAAGGACTGGAGTCCATTACGTTACCTTCACTATAAGATCGGATCCAAGATTTAAAATTTGGGAGGTGAGGGACGTGCTCTTGATGAGCTCATCTTATTCAGCCTCAAGATTCAATGCAAACCGCAAAGGTAGCGAGGCTTGTGGGAGGGGCCATGGCCCCCTACACCCCCAGTGTCCGCCGTCTACTACTATTTAGGCTAAGTTTATTGTTATAAGGCCAAAGGTGGTAAGCTCACAAAGCATAACAGAGATCTGGATCTCAGCAGCTATTGGAACACACCGTAAGGTGCTTGGCGATAGATTTTCAATTTCGATCATCAGAAAAACAAAATATATTTGCGATTGCAAGAAGATCCTAGATATTTGTTGGTGTGCGAGTCAGATTCGCACTTGTCCAGTATCTTTTATTTTCACTAAGGAGTCAGATCACAATGAATTGCCTCCTCTAGAATGTGAAATAGAAAGGTTTACAAAAAAAAACGTATTAGATATGTCTAGTGCCGCCAACAATACCTTATCACCAAGGGCTCCTTCTTCTACATAAATAACTTCATTTACATCAGGTTTCGGCACCATTTGCTGTCTGACAGCATATTCCAGTTTATTTGTGGTAGTGGCTTGTTTCAAACATTGGTTGGCATCACTTGTTGGCATCCGGGACTTGAAAGTGTTAATAAGTTAGTAGTTTAAAAAACTCTGTAAAATGCTATTTATAGACTAGCTGTTCCCAGCGGCTTCACTCGCGTTCCCGGGATAAAAAGTAGCCTATAACCTTCGGGGACAATGTAGCTTCCTATTAGTGAAATAATTTTTAGAATCGGACCAGTAACTCCGGAGATTAGCGCTACAAGTATTTAGGTACCTATATAAAATACCTTATCATTAAATAATCCTGTTTCTACATATATAATATCTTCATTTTTATTAGGTTTCGGCACAAAATGGTATCTCATGATTGCGTCCAGAATACTTGTGGAGTTTTGTTTCAAAATTTGACCTACGTCATTTGTTAGTGGATGCTGGAACTGAAATTAGTTATTATTATATATTTAATGAGGATACTTTCCGTAAATGACTCCGTCCCTTACTAAACTGACGGGGAAAAGCAAGAAAAGCGATGGGTACTTACTACTACTTTTAGTAAAAAAAAAACCAAGTACTCTTTTTTAAAAGTAAGAAAACTATTCCTTTCTATTAGATTACAGAATGAAGGTAGGACGGAAATGGCAATTGATTGAGTATGACTGAATAAGGAAGGAATACTTTATTTTACTATCGATACACCAAAATCTATAAATTATAATGACTATACCTTGCTATCATCGGAATCTACTTTACTGTTTTGTTTGTTAACCGATTTAATCACCGGTTTCGTTCCTGAAGCCTTTGGTGTTGATGGTGTGAAGCTTTTTGAATGTTGTTCACTTACGGTTTTCATCTGGATTGAAAAATGTTTAGTAGACTACTATAAAATTTAAAATAAAATCTTCAGTGTCAATCAACATTGTATAGTAAGACTGAGTCATCATCATCATCATATCAGCCGAAATACGTCCACTGCTGGATAAAGGTCTCCCCCAAGGATCTCCACGCTGGCCGCGGCAGTCTTGAGCATCCAGCGGTTTCCCGCGACCCTCACAAATGTTAGTAGGATTAGGAGGATAATGTACCTACCTTGTTATCACCGGATTTAACTTTGGAGCTTTGATTTTTATGAGATTTGGTGTCCAGTTTAGTTGCTGGAGGTTTTGATGGTGTGGAGCTTTTTAAATGTTGTTCACTTGTGTTTGTCATCTGAATGAAATGATTATTTTTTGGTAAGATTGAGTATTTTAGGGCGCGTCCTTATTAAGTTCACAGTTAGCGGCAGATTGTTTCCCTATAATTTTTAATTGGAGTGTCCAGACCGCGCGTAATGTACGCAGTTTGCGGCGTTTCGCTTGCTGACTCACTCAGTGAGCGGCTGATTCTCAGCGTGATACATTGAGTTAGCGACCGATACGCGCCGGTGCCGCCGCTCAGAGTCAGTCAGCGGATAGTCTGCCGCTAACTGTGAGTCTAATGAGGATGCGGCCTTATTGTGAAATGAAGTATTTTTCTCTCTTTCGGCCAAAATTTTGATTTTTTTTCATCATGTTTTTTTTTATACTACTAAGGTGGCAAACAAACAAATCTACGGCCCATTTGCAACTTATTTTGTATAAATATACCAAATTCCATACAAAATTAGTTTTTACATAGATTTTACCTACTTAAAGACTATGCTATGCCTTATTATTATTCAATTTGGACCCTATTCCTTGAGCAATAGTATTGATTTATGGAGCAGCACATGTAAACATTGGTCGTACTACCTTGAATAGAAACTCAACTTAAACTATCTCATTACATGACATGGTTTAAAGCAAGTCTGTTAAAACCCGGGCTTTAATATAGCCCTGGTTCTTTCTGTGATATGACGTTAGGAGAGTATTTAAACCGTCAACCTCATAAAGAGGAAAAAGTTTAACGTTTATTTACCAGTTTTGTAGAATGATCAACTTTATAATTTTTCATAGTAATCCCCTCTTTCTTTGACCAAGTGTTAGATATATCAATTTGTGTATCTTCTGATTTAGTTTTATCATTTTTAGTCGATGTTATTAGTTGTTCCGCTAAAATTATAAGACTTAGTTGAATATTTTGTGATATGATAAAGATAATGTGCTTGCCGACATGATAAAGGTAGTATATTTGCTGACATGATAAAGGTAGTATAGTTGCTGACATGTTAAAGGTAGTATATTTGCTGACATGATAAAGGTAGTATATTTGCTGACATGATAAAGGTAGTATATTTGCTGACATGATAAAGGTAGTATAGTTGCTGACATGATAAAGGTAGTATATTTGCTGTCATGATAAAGATAGTATACTTGCCGACATGATAAAGATAGTATAGTTGCTGACATGTTAAAGGTAGTATACATGCTGACATGATAAAGGTAGTATACTTGCTGACTAGATAAAGATAGTATAGTTGCTGACGTGATAAAGGTAGTATACTTGCTGACATGATAAAGATAGTATAGTTGCTGACATGATAAAGATAGTATAATTGCTGACATGTTAAAGGTAGTATACTTGCTGACATGTTAAAGGTAGTATACTTGCTGATATGATAAAGATAGTATACTTGATGACATGATAAAGATAGTATACTTGCTGACATGATAAAGTTAGTATACTTGCTGATATGATAAAGGTAGTGTATTTTCTGACATATGTTTTGAATACATACCAAATTGCGAAGACGTCATCATCGGTGTTATCATTGTCTTCATCTGTTTTGTTGCATATGCATGATCGTTCCTCGTAAGATTTGCCAACAAATTCAGCTTATGTTTTATAACTGAAAATGGAATACATTGTGTTATTTATAGTTAGCTATGTAGAATGTTATGTATCTGACGGAGTCACCGACAGCCAAGCGATACAAACATCACGTATAGGGTTCAGTGGTATCAGGATCCGATTCGGTGGACAAAGTGCAGACAATGAATCAACGTTTTCGATGACAACGGAGCTCCGCTCGACTGAACGTTTTAACTGTGAATGAATGCCTGCCCTCTCAGGACCGGTAGTTTATAAAGCGGTTGCCCCGCCTTCCCGCCAACGCGTCATCGGGCTCACACGTGCAACGGGTTGTGCACGTGTCCGGCAGGTAATTTCTATGATTGACCAAAAGCAGCGCATGTGTTCACCAGGTGCGATCTCGCAACCGACTGTTACATGACGTCACCATTTCAACCAACACCCCCACCACGATAACAAACTGAGCCAAATAAGTCTGACCAACAACCCGACACTCCGACATATATTATAGGTATATAAAGGCTGTCAACTACACCATGATACCAGGACAAATAACGGTTGCACTAACGAACGTGCAGTTCGAGAGCTCGTGATGTAGTGTCCGATCCATGGTATAATAAAATACTACGCCAGGTATTATTATAGCATTCCGATAAACAACAGACACGAGCCTACGTCATCGCCGCCATTTTATGAAATAACTAGCTGTTCCCGCGGTTTCACCCGCGTTTCCGAGGTATGTCATGTTTTCCCGAGATAAAAAGTAGCCTATATGTTAATCCAGGGTATGATCTATTTATGTGCCAAGTTTCATCCAAATCCGTTCATTAGTTTTTACGTGAAAGAGCAACAAAGATACTTAAACTTTCGCATTTATAATATTACGAGGTACGATCATTCATGTTTAACTTGACTTTTTTCGTTTGCTAAGACAAAATCTGGTAATTGTAATTCAAAATAATATTGTTAACATGAGTGGCGGCAGAAAATCTTTCCTTCACTATTTGTTTCGTCATTACAGTGACGTAAGTATGTGTCACGCCCGGAGTGCCAGACCTTGTTCTATTACCCACGACGGAACGGACACGGTATATGCGTTTGGGGTGAGAGATTGTTTGTTTGTGCAAATCCATGTTGTCACTTTTCTCCAAAACTACTAGTCCGATTTTGATGCAGTTTTCAGTTATGGGTTCGGATTTGATTGGTGCATGTTCTTAGATAGGTGTTACGGTGATAACTCACCAGGGGGCGCTGCAGCAAGCATTTTTTGTTGGATCATGGCCCGATCCAAATGTAATTAGCCTACCCGCCTTGTTATATATGGTAATTTACATGCCCATCAGTATTGTCACTATTTCACCCAATCCTTCTATCATGATAATAATACGGGTCGGACAAAGAATCCAATCTCCCGATATACATAAATAACTTACGCGAGAAAAGATGAAATTTTCTTTTCGGCTTCTTTTTTGGTGATACATTCACATTTTTCTGTTTCAAATTCGTCGTGATGTCCAATTCAATTGACTTTTCCTTTGGAGTGTTTGCTATAAAATAGTCATAAGTATTTAAACATTCTATACAATAAATACATAAGACAGGATTTTAGTTGAATACTCCGGATACATCATTTTATCAATAATCTTATAAAAGGAATTTTCAGGAGCCTGAGTTTTACCATTACGACGTTATGACAATTTGAAGATTAGTATAAAGCCTTTACTCGTCCTCCAAAACGTAGTGATGGCCCGATATATAGGCACAGATTATTAAATAGTACTAAAGTACAGATACATCACTCCCATACAAAAGCGAAAATACCTACGCCATAATAGCCTACAAAATCTTAATAACGATACCTGCTGTTCGCAGCGAAAAGAAATATACCATAAGTACGCGTACAAAGAGTCGAGATTGTGTTGCCCGCCGTGCGACTCACGTGCAAGGTCGTCATCGCACGAATGCGGTAGGGTTGTCTATGATGATTTATTGTAATAAAACAAATGTTGCGAAATAATCTTTTTTTTTATTTGTCAATTAAATATGTTTCAGTTTTATAAAATGATGTATAATTCTTTTTCCTTCTCTGAATTCTCTGTTATTAAATTTTAACGTTGAAAATATTCTGAAACGCGTAAATAATTTTAATAAATAATCATAAGGAAAACAGGAGCATAGCGGAGGCAAATCAATTGTTTTTAAAATTTGTAACACTGTGCTACCAGGTCGATTCATTATGACGTTATCAAAATTATTCAAGAATGATTTTTCTAATGCTTCAATATAACTATTAAACGTTTCTGGTGGGACTTTTAGCCCACCATAAAAAGATGAATCTTTGTTATATGCTTTAAAATGAGTGAACAGTGTTGTTTCGTCAACATTAGGTTTCTCCTGTAATAAAGCATTGAAGTTAGTGCAGTTATGTTTTTTACTACATTT
This sequence comes from Tethea ocularis, assembly GCA_963555595.1. Classification (NCBI taxonomy): domain Eukaryota; kingdom Metazoa; phylum Arthropoda; class Insecta; order Lepidoptera; family Drepanidae; genus Tethea; species Tethea ocularis. The sequence continues at coordinate 1,338,552 of OY741983.1, read as the reverse complement.
ATATAATAAATACCCTGATACATAAGTCAACGCATTTCTCGCAGGCAAATCAAATCGGTAGTCCGTTTCGCCGTTTAAGGCAATTGCTGAAGATGTTCTTGCCTTATGCGCTGGGTCGGATTTGGGCCGTTCAAGAAAAGTGGTATCCGACCTCTGAAGCAAGTCGCAAATGTCTTCTTGGCAGTTACTAGTACGTGAATTTTGCAACATATTTCTGAGGAATAATTTAGAAAACGCTCTTGTGAACTGGATAGGTGTAGGGTCTCTGCAATTGCCTCCCTGCTGTCTGACAGCTCCGAAGAAGTTTTCCAGGCAGTCTTGGTTTAATCGTCGTGTAAATATAAATTTGATCCCCTTTTCCTGTAAATCTCTGCTTAACATTATTATAGATTTAATAGTGATTTGAATATTTTTAAATGTTTGAATATGGTTTGTCTTATTTTTGCCTGTCTTTTTATCTATGGCTATAATTTTCTCAAACATCGCAGCAGCTTTTTCTAATATTTCAATCTGATACTGTTTCATTGAAAATGCTTTTTGGTACTTATTAGGGCATGAAACTTTGCTTGAGTTTAGGACATCGAATATGTTATTCATTTCTTCTATAAAGTCTCCAGTATATTGAGCGTCTTCTGGTAAACTACGATTGCTCACAAGAACGCTAATAGCAGCAAAAACCGACCGGCTAAATATCTGGGCCGCGTATTTTACCCGCATTTTTTGAAAATTGTTGGGTTTAATATGTTTTTCACTCACCTTAGGAATCAATCTTAAGTCTTTTTGATTTTGTTTAGCATATAATTCTTCTATGTATTTCCACGAAATTCGTTTGCCTTCATAAATAAAATCGTTTGAAAGTAGGTTGTTTCTAATACATTTTATCAAGTGCGGTACATCAAATATGTAGTAAATTTTTCTGTCTTGTAACATAAAATACGGCTTTTCGGTTGTGATATGTTTTACTTCTTTTGCATATTTAGCGAAATTTGAGCCCTGATCTGAAACGATTGCCTGTATTTCAATTCCAATGTTAAATAATTTTAAAATCACCTCATCCAACCACGTTTCTAGTTCTTTATAAAGTCTAGGTGAAGCTAAAAAGGAATATGCAATAGGTTGCTTCCAATTTTCAATTACACCTCGAAGCATTATAACACAGCCATGTGAAGCGACTTCTTTAGTGACTTCGCCATTTATATTATGTAATCCAATCAATTCATCCCTCTTAGTATCATAATGTAAGTGCCGTTTGAGGACCATTTCGTCTATACATAATGTGCAATATTTTGCATTTTTTGGCAATGACTTCAGTTTTGCTTCCAAAAAGTTTAAAATACGGTCTTCAAATTTAGGGGGAATAACTATATTAAATCGTTGGAGGGTAGATTCACTCGGCAGGTGTAAAAACGTTTTTAGACATCGGTATGTTTGAGGACTGGAAAAGTGTAAATTTAGCGCAAAAAGTTTGTACTCTGGATCATAGCGGTTTCCTTTAGACTTGTTTTTCAGATTCCTTTGCCATTCAAGAAGTTTGACATATCTTTTAGAAATTTCATCTTCGCAATTAAAATTGAAATTTTCGTAGCATGCAGATTCTTTTGATTGTAATTCTTTTTTTATTCTATTTAATTCATGCAGAAGCTTCCTTCTTTTGTTTTCTGACTCATTATGCTCAACTCGAAGTTTACGTTTCCTAGGTGTATCAGACGAAAGAGCTTGTGCTGTTTGTGTAATATTGTTGCTAGTGTTGTCTGACGTAGTTTGTACACATGATGATTTTTTATCAGGACCCTTAATGGTAACTGCTGATAGAACGTTGATAAATGATTCCTTCGTTTGGGTCGATACATTTTTACAATTTTCATTCGTATTGTGGTTGGAAGTACTTGGTTGATTTTGTAGTGATTGTGTGGGTACTGCATCAGGTTTCAGTTGCGGTATGTACCTTATCATTGATTTGTCAAAATGTAGCGAGCAAACAAAATGACAAGCCGACTTTGTTTGAGTTGTTAATAAATCAGGCCTCCCTATTTGTTCAAGCCATGTGTGGCGCCTGAAAAGTAAACATTAAGGTATCAAAGTTTATTCTTCGCCATTGTGGGTGATTCTGATCGCCATCCTTAATACTAAAATTAAATAAATTCTATATGCCCCTCTTTATTCCTAGACAAATAGCAAATAGCAATCGTCACTAGTTATATTATTTAAAATCAATAAGTATAACGCCATCTTGTTTGTTTCATGATATGTATATTTCGTTATGTACAATTATGTATTTACAACGGCTATTTATACAAATCTTTTTGTATCTTTATTTACATTGAGGAACGTTAACGTAACCTATCCTAAAATGCAATGACATAATAAACTTCTTACTTATTTTGATTCCCTGTAGTAACATAATAAACTAATGTAAATTAAGCCTTATAATCTTCGATAGTACCTATATACTGTCATGTTACGAAATAATTTTAAATATTTATAAATCTGATTTAAAAGTACATTTTATATCATTCAAAATAAGACCTAATATGCAATGACACATTAAACTTATTGTTTTGTTTCCCTTAGTAATCAAATAAACTAATGTAAGTTAAACCTTATGTAACTTGATATACCGCTCAAAATTTAACGTAATATATTCTCTGTTAATTCGCATATCGCTGTTTCACTCTAATGGTATCGTTGGACTATTTCGAATATCATAGATACTTTACGTTATTATTATTTTGTGGTTCTAGGAAATGCACTAAGGCGATATAGCCAGTAGGTACATAGTTAGTGCGTGGTTCGATATATAGATATTAGATATTGTGCCAATATATAGCTATTGTATCTATATACGTTTTGTATCGCCCACTCCTTCTACACTCCTTAATTACGATTAACATTGTACCTACCTACCTATGTTCAAAAAATAAATGGTGACAATTTACTTACCTTTGTTCGTCTCTCGGCAATGAAAAAAATGACAATTTTTCATTTGTTTTTTTACTTTGACACCCATCCACTGCACAATAATTACGTGGTTTCGGCATTATTCACAAGTCAGCGCGGGAAACGTGCAATGGGAGCGCTCAGGCGGGCGTGCGGTACCCCTCTGCCGGTTGTATCGTGGGCGATACGCCGAGCGGTAGGCATTTATCTCAAGGCCGTAAGCGAGTGACGGACGCCTGATATAGGTACTCAGACGTACGTTGAAACTTATTTCAATATTAAACTGTACTGAACATATCGGGTCTATTCGCCCATAGAATATTATCAAAATATCATTTTGACTAACCTCGACGTTTCGATCAAGTTGCATTGATCGTAGTCACGAGTGGAACCTAAACATGAATGATATTCGCGAGAGTTTAAAAAGAATTATTAAACTGTAATATAGATATTTTTTGAAAGTATAGAAATATTTAGTGTTCTCGCCGGACAAGCTCACGAACGGCTTTGCTGAGCTTACGGTTAGGCGTCAAGCAGCGTCGGCACCTAGCTTCGCGTATCTGATGCGCTTTTGTTACGTGCTTATGTTAAGTTGACGCCTGGTTGACGGCGCGGTTGAAAGTGTGCTGGACTAATTCCTACTATTTAATTTGACTTACCTCCACGAGAACGTCTCAGCTTCTTGTTCTTGTATATATTTCTCTCTTCAAATTCATTTTGGGTATCACTAAAAACTTTATTTGCATTAAAATTCTTATCCCAACCATCTATAACATATTCTCAGTAAAATATGCCCATTTAGAATTTCCAACGGATATCTTTTGCCGTTTTAATTTATTTAATGCGCCTATGAGATTAAATTTTGTAATTACGAGTATAGCAATATATTAAATTTTAATTTTAAAACCATTTTAAACCATATTTCTAATCAGTAAACTAATTTTCCGCCCCGCGATACCCTATTTTCCCCCTAAGGAGTTGAATTTTCAAAAAATATTTTATAGCGGATGCCTACGTCATAATATCTATCTGTATACCTTTCAGCCCGATCCGTCCAGTGGTTTGAGCTGTGAATTGATAAATCAGTCAGTCAGTCTGTCAGTCACGCTTTCCTTTTCACATTGTAATTAAGGCTCCCCCTTAATTACAATGTGAAAAGGAAAGCGTATGAAAGCTTCGGTTGGAGCACGAAATTCAAATTTTATCACGTTTTTTGCAAATTGCAGCTCAGTTATAGGTCGTAAGTTGTCAACATGTTATTTGCGAGAAGAATGGTAGTATATTTACTGATTAATAACAAAAGAAATCATCAACATATTCCTCCAAGGTATATTAGTAACATTTTCAAAAAACGTGATAAAATTTGAATTTCGCGCTCCAACCGACGCCTCCACCTTAAGGAACTAATGTACCATAACGTTTTGAAAGCAAAATTAATACATACATAAAGAAATCACCTTACGCCATAAGCGTCAATAATAAAATTACGTCTCATAGGCGCTTGTAATTGACGTAATAAAATAAAACGCAAGAAATATTAATTAAAATTTAAAATCTGAAAATTTCATATAAGCTGTGCTTTTGTTTCAGTGGCAACACTTTTAGTATTGTCTGTATTAGGCATGTAATATGTTGGTAAATCAATGTATATCTTTTCTTTTGAATTGTCGATATTATTAACGACTTCTAAGTTCTTGTTAACTTTAAGTAAGGTATGGATTCTGTTGAAGATATTTGAGATTGTTATGGATGGTACGGATGCTGAAAACTGTATTATAAAACTTAAAAATGTACTTGCTAAGCCTAAGCTGAAAATATATTGATTTCAAATCAAGAATACAGAGCGCCGCGTACGACGAAAGAAAAAAACTCTTTGTGATTTAATTTAAACATGTAAAAATCAAAGGAAAAGTGTCACAGTTTTCTCTTGAAAGTACTAAACATTATTTACCTTCTACTATGGTTTGGCTTTCTTTGAATACAAAATCACAACGAATGCATTCAGTACCTATATGGGACCACCTTGGAGACTATACAAAACCTAATGCAAAAAGAATTATTAAAATCGGTTCATAAACAAAAAAGTTATGCGTGAACATAAAAAATCAAATCTTTATTTTTTCTTTGTGTATTGATATTCCACATCATTACACCCCCTTAGCGATTATTATGCATATTTCTATTAATATATAAATGTTGGGACTTACTCACTATTCATAGTGTTCCCGTTTTTCGTATAATTTTGTGATGAATTTCTCATAGTTGGCTGAAATATTGAATTCACTGAAAGACAAAAACAGGTAATAATAATTAGTATGGGATGCAACTTGCGTCAATACTCTCGCACCTTCTAGAAACTGTCAAGAAAGCATGTGTTGCGTAACACAGAGCATAGATGGAAGATTTCAGCGCGTGCGCATAGTTCAGCTTGTGACATTTAGGTACCCATTGCATCATAGCAAAGAATAACTTATAGTAACTGATATAATAGTCTAAGCTAGTGTTAACAAGGAAAAAGAGCTTACTCATGTCTCCTTGGGTCGTAGAATTGTGATTGTTATAGAATACATCATATTTATAACTGTGGCCACTAATTTGAACTCTATGCGGTTGTATTATAGGTAACGTTTTCATTACTTCATATTGAGTTGAGGTTTCGATTTCATTTGTTGCATTAGAAGCATCATTTTTGCCTTCGAAATATTTGTCTAATTTTAATAGTATATTTTCGGGGTTCGTTTTTAGTACTGGTCTATTAATTATATCATTTAAAATGTGTTGGTAGACGATATTGTGTTTTTGAAACAAATCATCATCTGATTCTGTTCTTGTTGATTTGTCTTTATTTATATTGAAAGCTGTATTCATTATATCTTTTCGTGTTGTTAATTCATCACTAAAAACTGTATGGTAATCGAATTCTGTATTCATTTCACTTTGGGAATCTTTGTCATCATCAAGGTCAATTATAGTCATTTCCATTTTCGGTTCAAATTTATCAGAAGGATTTGTATTATGTGAATTAATTTTATTTATCTTCGATTTTGAATTAGCTCTCTTCGCGAAGAAATTTATAGCATTTTGAATGGAGTCACATTTCTTTTTATTTGTTTCTCTTTGAAATGAATCAATGGTAATTTGTTTATTGTAATCGTTGAACGGTTTATACCTTTTGCGCCTTTTCTTTTCATCAATTTCAAAGTTATAATCATCGTCTAAAGCATCACTTAGATGATCTAAGTACTCTATTTGATTTTCGGGGTCTAAATCTGCTTTATTTTTCACAACATCGATTGAATTGACAGGTGTGTGTTGTTTACCAAAATCTATATTAGAATTAACTTTCGTAGCCCAATATTTTATGGATTTACTATTAGGAACATCGTTACTTTTGTTTATTTCCATAAGGTCAGTTAATGCACTGTCCATTTTATACTTGTTTGTTTTTTTGGGAGTAAAAGTTTGTCTTCCAGGCGTGATATCAATAAGCCTAGGTAGTTCCATGAGCGGTGATGTAACTGATTCCACATCTAAGTTATTTTCTTTTAGGAATTTGTTGAAATCCATCACATTCATTGGCAATGGCGTAGTGTAATACTGTAACGGTTGCTTATTTGTTTTAGCTATAGCTAAAGGCTGAAAAAATTAAATATATATAATCTAAGTCATATAATCAATTTAAGCCCCCCAGAAGGGCACTTATGAAGGTCAAATTTACTGAAGTCACCATCGGTTCGGAAGAGAAGAGCCGGCAAGAAACTGAGCTAGGCAAATATAAATGAATAAGACCCTCAATTAAAAACAGCTAATTTCAGAAATATCTTCCAAACTGTATTAGTGAAATTTTGATCTGTGATGCCCAAAACATATTTTAGACGCCAAAAGAGCATTGTGTACGAAGACCACACAAGACACAGTAAACCTGTTTGAAAATTCTGTTGCATTGCATAGAAAAACAATTAAAAATAAATCCGAGCAGTCTGCTAATAATTTTACTGTTCGGCATACAGCATTCCGTTTGAATACTGTTACTGGAACAGGTACAGTAACGTGAGATATTGAGATGATAAGATGAGATGAGAAGATGAAATGAGAAGATGAGATGAGAAGATGTCATGAAAAGATTAGGTGAAATAACAATATTTATCAAACCGATATACTTACAACATCGCTTTTAGAATCCTTTGGAAAAATCTTTGCTGTAAGACAAATAGATCGAGATACATAATTAATACTTTACCAGAACTGTTCAAGGTTAGAAATATTACATGAATTTTGAGGCGATGATAGCTCAGTGGTAGTAACGTCGAATATCTTTTTATTTAAATATCGAGACGAATGTTGTGGGTTCGAATTTCGAATCCTACAAAGAGCTTGAGATTTCGGTGAATGAAAACATCGCGAGTAAACCATAGCACAGTGGTAGGGTACTTTATAGTACCCGCCTGGCTGGCTACCACCCTCAAGTTGAGAATGTCGACAAGCACCTGCGGTGTGTTCCGACAGCTGCCCTTGAGAGTCAGTTCCTTGGTGTGCTTACCATCATCGGCCACATCATCACTGACCACGGTGAGATTGTGGTCAAACACGGGCCTATACATAGTAAAAACAAAACAGGCCTATACAGAATAAAAAACAAAAACTCACGCTTTTTTTTAGATCTTGATCTGGTAACAGCGTGATTTACTTCATCATATATAAATGGAACTAATGTACTGTCGACAATCACTGATGGATTATTCTGTGAACCATCATTAGTACCTGAAATGTTAGTTCTTAAATTGAAATTAGGCTCGTAGATATTACTTAGTAGCTTTCACCTTAAGGTTTAACCAAAGTTCCCGAGACATTAGAATATGATTTAGCTATGATTCAAATTTCATCGAAATCCGCTCTGCTGTTAATGCACGATTTAGGTAAGTCAAATGTATTCAAACATTCACATTAAAAAATATTCCTGAGATAATTATTGTAATTAATTACACGTTTACACAAAAGCTCGAGTTCTTTTCTTTTTGTTCACTCTCTCGATTGTAAATTAGTAAATCTAGACTGTAAATATGCTTTTTTATATACCTAAATCTTTATCATTATCTATATTTATTCTATCACAAATAGAAACAACTTTACCATCAGATTCCCTCAAATAATGATGTTTAACGTCTGATAACGAAAATCTTTTAGGTTTTTTAAATGTTTGTGTATTAACACCCAAATCTTCTTTAAAAATGTCTGGATCTACAGTGTTTTCGGTCTCTTTTGTCTGAAGGGCAATCGGATTTCTTGTTGCAACTCTAGTTTTATTCATAAAGTGTAAACATAATAAGTCCTTCTGTGAATTTGTCAAGCTGGGTGTACTGAAATCTTTATCAATTTTCATAGATTTCAGTATATCATACCATGCAGGATCTTGTACTTTGTCACTGTTTAAAATATCTCCATGCCACATGAGTAAATCGTGAAAGTAATCGGGCAAAGGTTTCACTTCATATTTGGCATCAGTTAATGTTGCATAATTTAAATCTTTCTTATTTTTAAATTTACTTTTATTAAGTGATTTTTCGTATCTTCTTTTACTGTCATCAAAGAATGATCCTACAGAGCTCAGTTTATTAAATTGCAATAATTTTTCATCCTCAAATTCGCCAGTGGAACTTGTTGTTGGTTTAAGTTTCAAATTCAATTTCATTTGTATTTCATCGATATCGCGATAAATTGTATCAGAAGATATGCTGTTTATAGATGCATCTTCAGGATTAATGTTGTTATACCCTCTAAGCGTGGTAGTAGAATATACCCTGTATCTATTATTCGGTTGTTTTAGGTTTTTGGAGATGTCATTATATTGACGTATATCTAAAATAAAAAATGTTCTTTACAATCAAAATGTATGCTTAGTTTAAGTTTGTTTCAACGCGCTAATCTCTGGTGTTAATGGTCCGATTTGAAAAATTCTTTCACTAATAGGAAGCTACATCATCCTCGAAGGTTATAGTCTACTTTATATCATGGGAACGCGGGTGAAACCGCGGGGAACAGCTAATTGTTAGTATTGTAAGCAGCCAAAATCAGCGCTGTAGTTAACTTCAGCACATGCTGATCCTAACAATATTATAAATGCGAAAGTTTGTGAGTATGAATGAATGTTTGTTAATCTTTCACTCAAAAACTACAGAACGGATTGGGATGAAACTTGGCACATAGATAGATCATACCCTGGAATAATATATAGGCTACTTTTTATCCCGGGAGGAAGCTAGCTACATATGTATAGACTTTGTCTCAATTGCTTCAATCTGTCTGTTTTTACTTTCGCGCTGGATTTGCAATTATATTTTGTGTGAATTTGTGTGTTCAATACAAATATTAACTTACCATTTGAAGCTACAGTGTTCAGTAGTGAAGTAAATTTAAAAAGCCTTTGATTATTTTTTGAATTTGATGACTTCAAATGACTTGCTTCTATTATTTTTGGAGCTCGAAGTATAGCACTATCGCCTGGTTTAATACTAGTTTTGTAAGAATTGTCATGTGTTATATTCGGGATCAAATTAGGAATATTCGCTTCATAAGGCATATTATAAGTTATATTTGGAATTACTTTTTCCATTTCTTCGATTTTATTTTGTTTATTGATTTTGAAAGATGGAATCTCTGACGTCATCACATCATCTGATAATGTTTTACTTGCAGTTCGATCCTTAGTCTTCTTTTTGAACATATTTTTTAATCCATAGAAAGGATGAAATGGGAACCTTTGAACTCTGATTTCGCTATTGCGTTTTGCTTTCTTAGTCTTCGGTTTTTTAGTTTTTCGTAAATGGAATTTACCGAAGAAGTTACTTATTTTGCTCTTTTTAGGTTTTTTAATATTTGTTTTGGCTGTTGTAGCATTTATTAAATTTACATTAACGTATCCGTACTTCCCAGGCTTCACATTAGTTTTTTTTCTTAAATCAGTAGTAACTGCTCTTATAAATTGTGATTTTGGATAATCATTTTCTTTTACTTTCCGTTTGTAACGTTCCAATTCTTCATTTAGTAAAATCTTAATTTCATTTTTCTGATCGACTTTCTTTTCACCTTTACTTTTATGTTCGTTTGATTTTTCTTCTTCATTTCCACCGAAAAATTTATACATCCATTTCTGTGGGTACAATCCTTTTAGAGTTGAGACGCTTTGAATTTTTAATTTGTCAACATTGAATGGCTGTACGTAATTGTTTGTTGAAGTTCCTAGAAAAAAATACGATATAATATTAATTTAAAAACGACAATAGGAATATACATGATATTTTTTTTGCTTTAATAAAAGCTCACTCATATAAGAAGCAGTAGGAAAAAATAATTTCGGATAACTATTAAAATAACCAAAATATAAGTCATCAAAGATTTATTCCTATCTCTTTCTAGCAAAACAGAATTTAGCATGGAGTTTATATGGCCGTCATAGTATATAACGTCACATACTATGTCCAATCTCCCTGTCTAATCGCTGTCTGATTAGTAGTTTAAAATTCTTATATCTTCCGTGTTTCTTGGCCGATTTTAAATTTAATTTCACTCTTTGACAACTTTTTTACGGTATTTTCACATGTTAAGAAATGCGATAAAAAATCATGCATATTCCCTATATTAACGAGTATAAGTAAATAAAACTTACTGAATGTTGGTATGTGTATATAGTCAGTAGATGTCTCATCCCAATTGACATCGACTGACTTAGTCACACACTTCTTCTCTAATACTGGTTTATCTATAATGCTTTCAGTATATGCAGCTACTTTATCACCGGCTTCAGTTACAGGGGATTTCAGAGATACAGTTTGTGACGTATGGTATTTCTTTGGTGGCCCATTTTCAATAAACAAATAAAAGTGCTTCTTAAACCATGAATCGTTGCTTTTCGTCAAAACGGCTCTATCATCCAAGGTATTCGTCTCATCATATACATCCTTCTTACTTCTTTTGGTCTGTATTTGTGGTATTTTACTGAGTATAAATTTTCCTATGTCATCAACATTATGATGTAAATGCGCTTGATACTTGATAAGATCTGAAAAGTTTTTTTCACCTTGCTCTCTTTTAAAATAATTCAAATAGTGTTTATATCCATTTACGTAATCGTAGTAAGCCAGTTTATTGATTAGTCCTTCAAGGCTGGTATCTTCAACTGTGGTCGGATCATGTTTATTTTCTTCGAATGATTGTTTCGTTTCCGCATCAGATGAAGTTGATATTTTAGCTGACGTTGTATTACCATTACCCTCATAATCAATTGATTCTTCAGGCATTTCTTCATCGTCATTGTAGATCTTCTGTATATTCTCTTTAAGATTTAAATCTGTTAGTGTTTCTGAATTTCTTTTCGATAACCTTAATACTTCTTTTTTCTTCCTCATATTTGTATCAGTTGTTATCAGTATTTTCATAACATTGTTTTCATGTGCTTTAGTTAACATTTGTTCGTAAACTGTAAGCATAGCATAATCGTCATTAGTATTTGTTGTGGGTGTCTTTTTATTCTTTTCATGATTTTCACTGGTTTTGCCACGTTGAATTCTTAGTAATGAAGCAGAGTTTATACTTTTTGTATGGGCAGTTAAATGCTTCGCTGTAGTTTTTGGTATAGAATCAGGGTTTGTCTTAATTGCGGTTTTTTTAGAAGCCGACTTTTCCTTGGGATATATTTTTCTCTTGACTGTTTTAATGATATTTTCAAATTCTTTCTGAAGTTTCGCTTCAATACTTTGTGCAATAGTGTAAGCGTCTTTTGTGATTGATCTTGCTTCTATATTATGAATTTCAGTACTTGATGTCGTAGTTGTTTCATTTGGAGCTACATTTACCATAATTCCAGGAGAAAGTATAGTTTTTTTATCATCGTTTATGTTAAAGTATCTTGGACCATTGATATCTAAGTGTTTTAGAATAGGGTTGGCTTGAAAACTAGTTTCTGTGACTGAATTTGTTATAATTTCAGTAACAGAAGGATTTTGTTCAGCTATCATATGTGCAGCTTTCATTTTTATATCATTAAGTAGAACTTCTATCTGAGCTGTACTGGGAAACTCTAAAATGTCTGTGCTTGATTCATTAAAAGCGGCTGGATTTAAGTTTAGTATAGCTGCATTATTTTGGCCTTTATCAAGCCCGTACAAATGTTTTAAATGATTAATCTTAGTCGTTAATGCAGCGAAAAAATTAGTATTGAAACCATTATCAGACCCACTTGATTCAAAAGTTTTAATTGTTGCAGTTCTTAAGTTGTCTTCAGTCATACTTTTGTATAACTCTTTATGTGGTGTGATACGTACTTCTTCTTTGTCACTAAATAGTCTTTCAGATTGATTTGCACTTAAATCTGTTACATTTATGCTAATTTTATTACTTTTGACTTCACGCTTTCTTTTTTTTAAAACAAATTGATTATTACTTTTTCTTCTTCTCTTCGAATTGGTTTTTCTATCTCTTTCAGTGAAATCTTCATTAGAATCAAAATATTCCCGTTCATTAACAGTGCTTATTCGTCTTTGCAATGGCATTGTACTGTTTCTATTGAGCCTTCTTCTCCTTCCTTGTATTTTTCTTGATATTTTCTTATCATTATCGCCTTTCTTTCCTTTTATTCTATTTTTTTTCCAATATCTACCGAATTTACTCTTTTTGGATGTCTGTATTAATTTTGTGTCAACAGCTTGTGTATATGCTCCTTCAGGTTTCTTTGTTTTAGTTATAACTCTTGTTGTTTTGACTTCTTCTATTGGGTTGGTTTCTTCGTTACTCTTTCCTCTTCTGTATTGATGAAAGAATCTATCATATTTCCCTTTATGTTCCTTTTTTATGTCGATATCATTTAAACTGTCGAATATATCATCAATTTCTTCTTCGTTTGCAATACATTTAGATATAGTATGGCCGGATACAAGCACCATTAGAAATAATACACTGAAATTGAATAAATTATCTACAAGTAATTACTCTGTCTGTAGCTATTCTCTAGTCTTAGTACCCTGCAGCTTTTATTGTCGTACCATTGTAAATATTAATCAGAAAATGAAAACTAGAATGATATTTCTAGTTTCAACAATTTACAAATTGCAGTCTACCCCAACTATGGATCAACGATAACTGTAAAAAAATCCATGGACAGCCACTGGATGAAGTTGGTTTCGTTGGATTGAATAAAGCACAAATTATACTGGAAGCTAATTTCCGACCTCAACTAGTAATTTATGGACTTCCACCTCCTTTTAAATGGAATTAGAAAATAATATGCTTATTTCCAATTGCCTATATACTTTTAGGATACGAATAGACTTAAGACTACGTAGACTGTAGGCCCATTTGACAAACAGTTTGCGGCTGACTGTTAGCCTCCCATATATTTTAAAAGTATCATGTAGCGTACTGAACGCGCTTTCACTTGACTCATTCTGTCAGCGGACTTATTTACTTAAATTCCACAGTTGAATGCTCACTCGAATTCACTCAACTTGAGTTTACTCAGCTCCTCAGTCAGCCGGCCAACAGTCAGCCGCAAGCTATTTGCCTGATGCCGACAGCCTCTAAATAGGAATTGGTACTCTTCAGCTTACCATATAAAATTGGCAAATAACATTGGCAATGTATTAACAAATGCAGAGGTCGCATCATACCACAAAATATACCTTGATAAACTAAATATAGAAAATTGTTTTCACAAAATACTTAATCACAAAATCTTAGGTTTGTAAGCGATATGCTCTTGTTTTTGCATTTCACTTTTTGACAGTGTCATTATGAATTTCTTTATAATTTTCTAGATGTAATGAATGAGTCTATGAAATTTTGAGTTTAAAATAGTTTGTAGGTATGTCATAATATTCGTTTATTTGTCCTACAAAAATGTTCATCTTGATTAAATTTGTACTAAACATCCCCGAATTTTGCAAATAAAGTTTGCAATTTTTCACATGTAATTTTATCGAATATTTTTGACGAAACGGCTCATCTTTATATGATTGTTTATTAGGCCCCTCGGGCCTTGCTCTCCTTCAAATCACACCCGCGGGCGCCTAAGCTTTGAGTATGGACAAATCATCAAGGTTATTGTTGTGTTGTGGTAGGGTGGGTTCAATGAGCAAACCATAGCACGGTGGTAGGATACTCTGTAGTACTCTGTACTCTGTGGCTGGCTACCACCCTCAAGTTGAAAATCTGTCGCCTAGCACCTACCGGTGTGTTCCGCCAATTGCACTTGAGAGCCATTGCCTTGTCTTCTTGGCATTGTAACAGGTCGGCAACAATGCAATATTATTATGACATGGAGCTGATCTGAAGCTGGAGCTGGAAGGTGACCATAGGAACTCTGTAATGAAACGACACAACCTCGTCGTGTTTGGGCTCATTGGGACCGAGTAGTTGAAGACTGTGAAAAAAAAAGTACAGTCTGCAATAAAAGTTTGTACCAAAAATGACAGAAACATGTTTTTAAATAAAACATTCTTCAAAGGCAAAATCTCATTTATTAATAAGCAAAATCATCTTTAACGTATATTCCGATGTCGTAACTCAGTGCGCCCCCCCTCTCGCTCTTCATTCGGAAGTTGACGTAGGTGAAGCCAACACCACCAGCTGTGATGTTCACCGACGCCTTGCTGTGTTGCAGATCTAGTGCTTGAATACCCTGGGGTGATAAGAAAACATTGGTTTAATCCAGTCCTGGATTTGTAAATAGGCCGTATAAGACGCGGCCTAGGGGCGTTAGATTTCAGAGGATGCCCACTCGATTTGTTAAAGGGGCGGCTGGTACTACACGGGCATAGGGCGGCTAAGGCTGAGATCTATATAGCGTACTTAGACTTAGCTCAGACTTTACTTCGAGTTAAGACAAAGTTTAATCCTTCTGAGTGTATTCTAAGCAAAGCCTAAGTGCACCAAATCGACGAATTACCAAAAACATTGCTACAATTAAATGGTCAAACAAAAATATACTTTATTACTACTCGCAAATGAGCCAAGTTTTACGTAAGTAAAGTCTAAGCAAAGTCCAAGCACTCTCTATAGATCTCGGCCTAAGACTGCAAATCCGCCACTGGTTTAATATATCTTTACATAGTATAAAATGAAGTCGCTTCCGCTGTCTGTTCGCTTAGATCTTTTATGCAGTATTCAGCAATAGATAGAGTGATTCAAGATTTATTTTACACTATTTTCAAAAGTTGATTATCTATACTAATATTATAAAGAGGAAAGATTTGATTGTTTGTTTGTTTGCATTGAATAGGCTCCGAAATTACTGATCCGATTTGAAAAATTCTTTCACTAATAGGAAACTACATTATCCCCGAAGGTTATAGGCTACTTTTTATCCCGGGAACGCGAGTGAAACCGCGAGGAACAGCTAGTTTTAAATAACTTCAAAACTACGGACAGACAGACACACGAGTGATCCTATAAGGGTTCCGTTTTTTCCTTTTGAGGATGGAACCATAAAAACTAAAAATCCTGACTGCGGTACGAAAAAAGTTCGGGATTGTTTTTTTAATTCCAAATTAATTTCAACATACTTATTTATAGGTATATATTTTTCATCCGTAAGTAGGTACCTACCTAAATACGTCCATGCTAAGTACCTTACAATAGATAGTGCGTGATAATTCTAATCTAAGAACTTTAATTGATAGAGGAAACGAAACTAAGCTTTAGGGGTTTACCCTATGATTGAAAATTCTCGGAACTCATTGTTTGTTTGTAAAAGGTTATCAAAATTATGCGCAAGATCATGCTCGATTGAATGAAAAGTTGTTTTTGCCTGTGTTAACCATCCTATCCTACAAACAGTGGCGTAGCGTGGCCCTGCAGGGCCCCGTATAAAAAAATGTTTGGGGGCCCTTATGAATGGTAAAGATTATTAAGAAAAAAAAAATGTTTGCATAAAATTTTTTTTTTTACAAACAATTCATATTAAATATACACTCTCCTTGCCTTTTTTTCGGCAAACTGATTTATTAAATCATTTATAGCTGATGATGACTTTGGTTTTTCTAATGTTTTTGCCTCTATGACGCACGTCGGGGGCCTCTGTGACCCGGGGCCCCGTATAATTGATACGGCGGTAGCTACGCCCCTGCCTACAAATATAAAGCTGAAGAGTTTGTTTGTTTGTACACCCTAATCTCCGGAGTTACTAGTTAGTTAGTTAGGTCCGATTTGAAAAATTATTTCACTAATAGGAAGCTACATTATCCCCGAAGGTTATATTGAGGCTACAACCGCGGGGAACAGCTAGTTAAATGAGATTTGAAAAAAATATTATGAGATTTGAATATTATATATACATACTAGCTTCCGCGCCGCGGTTTCACCCGCATTCCCGAGGGATATAATGTTCCCGGGGAATAAAGCAGCCTATTTGTTAATCCAGAGTGTTACATACTCACAAACTTTCTCATTTATACTTTATGTAGGATACCTACGAATTTTTTATCAGGATGTTATACATATGTATAAAGCCAAAAAAAATTATCTAGGTACATAGGTACATTCTTTTTTTTTTCTACTATGCATAGGCCTGTGTTTGACCACAATCTCACCGTGGTCAGTGATGTTTTGGACTTGACAACAAAACAACAAGACAAGGACAAGTCCAAAACAAGGGAACTTAACAAGTTCCCTTGTTTTGGACTTGACAGAGAAGGATATATCCAGCGGAATTAGTTACTAAATATTTGTCTTCCATCTAATCTTATAATGGATTTCCGCAAGGTCACGCCTGAGTAAATTAGAATTTAAATAAATCCTTTCTTAGCGGATGCCTACATCATAAAAAGCTACTATCACAGAGTAAAATAATTAAAAATATATACCTATAACTAGGTATATAATATTTTTAATTATATTCCATATTTCAGCCCCAACCGTCCAGTGGTTTGAGCTGTGCGTTGATAGATCAGTCAGTCACGCTTTCCTTTTATATATTTACTAGCTGTTCCCGGCGGTTTCACCCGCGTTCCCGGGATAAAAAGTAGCCTATATGTTATTCCAGGGTATGATCTATCTATGTGCCAAGTTTATTTATTTATTAATTTATGTACACACACACACACACACACAAGTAAAGGGAAAAGAAAAAAACAGATACAAAGGCACAAAGGGACTGCTTATTTCTAATAGAAATATCTTCCAGCAGCCCTGCTACTGGAAAGTTTGACAGATACGTAGACACAGTGTGTAATAGATGAAAGTTTCATCCAAATCCGTTCAGTAGTTTTTGCGTGAAAGAGTAACAAACATCCATACTCACAAACTTTCGCATTTATAATATAAGTAGGAAGTAGGATTTAGAAGTTATACTTACAGTGATTTTCTGGTTATCCAATTGTGAGTGAAAATAGTACTTGACACGTTTTATAAATGGTATGGCATTATACTCAATTTTCTCATGTTTGGCCATACGTACTCTATCAGCGATGTTACCTATGATCAAATGATAACTCTCCGCGCACCATATTGTCATTAAAACAACGAATATTAATAATATAGGTCTCATTTTAAACGTGATACACGACCGAGTAATAATACGATAATGGCAAAAGATTTCAAGAGGTTGTAAGGTTATCAGTGGAGTAAATTAGTACAGTTTCTCAAACTTTTTTTGTATCGCCCCTCAAATAGTCCATATCCTAATAAAAGTGTTTTTTTAGTACGGACGACCACAAGTCAAGGTGAACACTGCGGCACCTTATGCGGTTGTAATAGGAGCTATTTTGCAACAAAAATGTGTAGCTTGATCTGAGGCCGTGTGTACATTACTTTTTAGAATTTAATTCTTATAAGCGACACTATAGGACACAAAATGTTCATTTTATCATATATAGAATAGAATAGAATAACTTTTTATTTGACAGTATAACTAAGCTATTTATTACATACCTATACTAAATACTAAATTATAAATATACTGCCAAAGAAAGGCAGCTCACCAATAATGTTGCGGTATAACCAGTGGCGTAGCGTGGCCCTGCGGGGCCCCGTATAAAAAAATGTTTGGGGGCCCTTATGAATGAATGGTAAAGATTATTAAGAAAAAAAAAATGTTTGCATAAAATTAAAGTTTTTTTTTTTACAAACAATTCAAATTAAATATACACTCTTCTTGCCTTTTTTTCGGCAAACTGATTTATTAAATCATTTATACCTGATGATGACTTTGGTTTTTCTAATGCTTTTGCCTCTATGACGCACGTCGGGGCCCTCTGTGACCCGGGGCCCCGTATAATTGATACGGCAGATACGGCGGTAGCTACGCCCCTGGGTATAACCCACAACGCTGATTTTCAGCGGGAACCTTAGTTGACGTTTGGACGCCCTTAAATATTCTTAAATTCTATATTATTTTATATTCGAAAATAATTAATTCGTCGTAAACAGGACCGTTAAAATAGCTCTTTAATCCCTAGGGACTAAAGTGATATGAATTTAGATTTTGGACAGGCTAAGAAAACCGCGCAAGAGCTAAATAAAAAAAGAGAAAAAAAAACCGCGCAGAATGCGGATTTTACTTAGTTTTATAAAAAAACTAGGTGTATCCCGCGGCTTCACCCGCGTTCCCGGGATAAAAAGAAACCAGCAGTTTAATCACGAAAAGGTAACCAACAAACAAACAGATTCATTTATTCAGTTTAGGCCCTGTTAAGGCACTTATGAACGTCGATAGTTACAATCATTACAATAGACTCTACCACCGATTCCACATACACTTGAACCCTTGAACTGAGAACACTCCGGCAACAAACTCAGCAAGGCTTCATTTTTTTTGTGGATATTTCTTTTTTAAATGTATGTAATTAAATATTTATAATATGTAGGTATTAGTATAAAAAATGAGTGTCAATCCTTTGTTGTGAGAATGAAATACACTCCAGAGAATTAGCAATAATTATTCATTTTATTAGAGGGCCATAGAAAGTACGTAGGTACATATATCAGCTTTACTGATTGTATTTATATTATCACTAGGTATTTAATTGATAAAAGGTATTTTCTGAAGATATTAAGACCCCCTTTTACTCGCCTGCGGTCCCTTGTAGAGTCGAGAGATACAGGTTGAGAAACGCTTAACTAGTGTGTATATGATGACGTTAATGCGTAGATTTATCCTATTATTTGTTTAGTGAAACCTTTGAATGTAAGCCATACTTGTGATGTTAATTTGATGGTCAAAATTATGTTTACAACCTACATATAATATACCTACAATGTTTAAAGTAGGTAGTGTATAAACACGCAAAATACGAAGTGAATCTAAATATAACCGTTTAAGGGTATACCTTCGGTTGAAGCGCGAAATTCAAATTTTATCACGTTTTTTGCTAATTGCAGCTCAGTTATAGGTCGTAAGTTATCAACATGTTATTTGCGAGAAGAATGGTAGTAAGTATATTTACTGATTAATAATAAAAGAAATCATCAACACATTCCTTCAAGGTATATTAGTAACATTTTCAAGAAATAGTAGTATATGTCAGTAATATACCTTGGACGAATATGTTGATGATTTCTTTTGTTATTAATCAGTAAATATACTACCATTCTTGTCGCAAATAAGATGTTGATAATTTACAACCTATAACTGAGCTGCAATTAGCAAAAAACGTGATAAAATTTTGCATTTCGCGCTCCAACCGACGCCTCCACCTTAAAATCACTGTAAAAATACGATGCCGCGATGAAGGTGAGTTCGAATCCTACAACGAGCTAGAGTCAGGCCAAAACTAATGTGTAAAATGCGAAATTATTTAAAATTTTGTGCACCATGGTTACCCTACAAATCTTTTGCGCTTAAAATAATGTCCTACAAATAATTATCTATTTATTAGATAAACTTAGTATTAAATTGGATAGCCAATTATCTGTAATTTAGAAATAAACAAGCGTTCTACGAAACTGAATATAGTGGAGTCAAAGAGTATATTATATATACTAGATACATGACATAATAGGGTATATATGCATGATTTTTAGGGTTCCGTACCCAAAGGGTAAAACGGGACTCCTGTCCGTCTGTCACCAGGCTGTATGTCAAGAACCGTGATGGTTACAGTTTAAATTTTCTTCTGTTGCCGCTATAACAACAAATACATAAAAAACAGAATAAAATAAACATTTAAAGGGGCTTCCATACAACAAACATTATTTTTTGCCGTTTTTATAGATAATGGTACGGAACCCTTCGTGCGCGAGTCCGACTCGCACTTGGCCGGTTTTTTTTATTTCTTAACAACAATAGGTTAAAAAAATATATGTCAAAAAGTGAAATTAAAATCGGCTAAGAAATAAGAAAGATATAAGCATTTTAAACTACTAATTAGACAGACAAATACGATATGACGTCACATAATACTACGGCCATAATATTATACAGTCCTACGGAGAGGGCGCTTTTTAACTTTTAACACGATAGTGTAGAGAGATATCTCTGACACCACTTCTAATTACTTTTGGCATTACTTGATTAAATAACAAGCAAAAACAACACAGCATACAACGATGATAAGCGGACAGAGTGAACTCTCAAAAAGTGACTCTTCACAGATAGCGGCGTTAGTTCCGATTTTGGCCACGTGCCAAAAGATCCTTTTTTTTTAAAGGACTAAAGTTGGTAGCCTCTGATGGCTGCAGCAACCTTACCGGACAAATCGTCGAGCCCAGAGGGCTCTCAGCCGGTTAACATTTACCGAATGTAGTACGAACCTCGGGTCAGGGCGTTACCGGGGGAGGGGGAGGACTTAGTACGAGTAACGACTAATTGGGGGCGGTTTGTCGCACTGGAAACTCCAAGCTAAATTATGTTTTGCTAGAAAAGAGATAGAGATAAATCTTTGATAGCATTTTGATGGCTTATATATATTTTATAGTTATAAAGAAATATTACCTACGTTTTAGTGAAGTAAATAAAACTACATATAAATTATGTACATACACAAACACAAACAGTTTATTCTTATTCTTATAAAATATAATTTTTAATATGTATTATTTATAATATTTATTCTATGGTGCAATTCTATTTGAGTAAAAACATAAAGTGCACATTTTGTTTGTAAAAAGTATTTTTAAAACCATATTTTTTTTTAATGTAATGTTTTTAACCCCCGACGAAAAAGAGGAATGTTATGAGTTTGTAGTGTGTATCTGTGTCTGTCTGTGGTATCAAAGCTTCTGAACCGTTGAATCGATTTTGATTGAGTAGTTTTTTGTTTGAAAGGTGTCTTATTTAATCGACAGTGTTTTCAGATTATTCAAAAAAATCCCCTCAGCCGTTTGAAGATCATCACCTATTTTTAAATTTTAGTTATGAAAAGAGTATTTTTCGATAGTTCTCAGCAAAAATAACCTTCTGAACCTGTACTAGAGTCCATAATATTTATAAGACTGCATAGGTCTATTTGAAAATAATATTTTTTTCAAAAGATTGAATTTATTCTTCAGTCAAAAACTTGCAATATTCTCGCTCCAATACCTTCAGA
This sequence comes from Tethea ocularis, assembly GCA_963555595.1. NCBI lineage: Eukaryota > Metazoa > Arthropoda > Insecta > Lepidoptera > Drepanidae > Tethea > Tethea ocularis. The sequence continues at coordinate 1,317,103 of OY741983.1, read as the reverse complement.
GCGCCATCTGTGCATAATAAAGCGTTTTGCTTCCTCAAATTGTCTATGAGAGCGTTCTGCTTGTCTATGTGCGATGTCAACGCCTTTACTTGTGTTTCTAATCGAGAGATGGCGCTTTGATGCGTTGCAGATAAAGAGCGGGTGGAGTCGCGTAGCTCCTGAGAATTTAAGAAAATACTCATCAGGGTATAATATCGTAGGATATTCTTCACACACGGTTATCTGATCCCAAACTAAGCAGAGCTTTTACTATGGAAACCAGATAACTGATATAATTATTAAACTACTTTCTATTTGTAAATACATACTTATATAGATAACTAGCTGTCCCCCGCGGGTTCACCCAAGTTCCTGGGATAAAAAAATGACAATAACCTATGGCGATAACTTAGCTTAAACTTAGCTTTTTAGATTTTGTGGGCGCTAAAAATTTATGATTCTCAAAGTGGGCGGTAGAAATAACTTTGAGAACCTCTGCATTAAACATACCTTCTCACACCTAGTAGCTACTTGGAGCTGCTGCTTCAGATCCTCAATAGCTTGCTCCTGGCTCGCTTGCCTCGCTTCCACACCTGCGTTCTTACATCTCAGTCTTTTGAGTTCACATATCAGCTTGTCTGTTTCACTACGCTGTTCTTTGTATAGTCTATCCTTTTCCTGTAAACACAATGTTTTGGAATAAACAAAAATACCTGACAAAATCGGCGAGCGCAAAGGGCTCTCAGCCGGGCAACATTTAGGTATCCACGCCTGAGGGCACCCCCGAATGGCATACGAACCACGGCTCAGGGCGTTGCCGGGGGAGGGGGAGGGCTTAGTACGAGTTACGACTAATTAAGGGCCGTCGGATTACTAATGGCAGCTCGAGCCGCTTGAACGGGACGAGACTGAGTGGGACATCGCGGCGGTCCTCGCCGTCGAGGACGGTAGCGTGATCGGTTGTGTGTAGTGTGTTGTGTACTTTTACGAGCTTCGTCAGCTTCGATCTGAGCTAATGTAATAGGGTCGTCCGGCTCGCTGAGGGCTTGCCTTGGTCTATGGATACAGAGTATACGGGAGGGCGTGTAGGTTTCGGCTTTCACTATAAGAGGGTTGCGGTGATTAGCGTCGGTACTTACATCCAGCCTATTCTGTAACGCCATACACTTGGCTCTCATTTCGACTGTGCTAGTTTTCATGTTGTTTGTCTTATTTAAAAGCGTCATCCTTTCGCTTTCCAATTCGGCCAGTTGTGTTAGGTGACCTTCGCATTGTGAAGCCTAAAAAAATACCACTGCAATTACAATAATTAAACAAAAAAAAAAATAGCCATCAATTCTATCTAAATCAATTCAAGCATTTAGTAGGCGATCGAAAATATAAAGATAAGATGGTCTATCATGCAATGAGCTTTCGGTGAAGGAAAATATCGTGAATAAACCATGGCATGTTCGGCACGGTGTGTTTCGGCATCCTATTTTTCAAACAGGACTAGTAACTCCGGAGATTAGCGCGTTCTAACAAACTCTTCAGCTTTATTATTAGTATAGATAAATTATTACATAGGTACATACAGAAAAAAAAAACATTTGTAATTACGAATTGCAAATGTTTTTAATCTGCTGTAAATTCTAGAAATGAATTGCATGGAGGAATATTGCTCGAGCGGCCGTTTTAGACCTCACGGTCTTAATAAGGTGTAACAACAAATATTACCTTCTTATTTAAAGTACTCTGTAGTTTATCAATTTGTTCTTGCATTAATTTAACTTTGGAAGCAAGGAACTTGCAAACACTCTCCACTGTAATGTTATCTGAAAAAGTAAAACGATTAGGTATCTAAAAGCAACATCTTTAACGATTATACCGAGTGTAAGATTAGACAGTTGACCGAAAACTTTGGGAAAAGGTTACCCTGGAATGCCTATAATAACAATATAGAAATGAATTATGTCAGAAGTCATCGGTTACAGATATCGTAATTTTTGAGCGCGCAATGTACGTTACAACGCTATCACACACAACACGTGCAGTCTTGCGTAATGATTTGAATTTTGATGTACATTGCAGTTTTATGTGTAAATTAGACTTCTGTCAGGTTTAGAAAAATTCTGAAAAAAAAAATGAATTGAATCATGGAATCAGTTTTCGGAAGGCTGTCCCTTACACCCAGTACAATAATATAATAAACGCCACGTATTAATAGATATTTTGGAAATATATGTTTTTTTTTAAAAAGAATAATGTTGGTACACTGTTGGAATGCATCAACCTTACCGGACAAATTGGCGAGCGCAGAGGGCTCTCAGCCAGGCAACAACATTTTGGTAACAACGCCTGAGGGCACCCCCGAATGGGGTACGACCCTCGGCTCAGGGCGTTACCGGGGGAGAAGGAAATATATGCAATTCAATAATGCAAAAAATTGGCAAAATCATTATTAAAAAACCAAGATGTGAAGCATGAAATCAAGGATGAACCCGCACAAATAAAAAAAATACAGAGACAAGTGGATTACTAGTTGAGAAATGTGGAACTTTTGTTATGAAATGTATCCTAGCAAGTAGCCAGAATACAAGCTACTAGGCTCTAGGCGCTAAGCATCCGCCTGTCTGTGCGGACGTAGCCATAGGTAACCACGCCTTGAGGTAAAAATATCGATATATTTTTTCATTTGCCCATTCCTATCTCAACTAGGTACAATACAATAGTTTGACAGATGTTTTCATGTTATACAACGCTCCTATAGAGCTCTAAAGGAAAATAATGTTCATCCATCCAAGAAAAAAGCAAAGCTTTTCACTAACTATAGTTCTATAATATTTGGAATGCAGAATCTGTAGCCATATTCCTGAGTAAGCACACACAGCCTCGAAGGGAACTGGCTCTCAAGTGCAGCCACATAACATAATAAATAAAAAAAAAAGAGATGTTTATGTTAGCGAGGCTGTTTTGAAGATGATCAAACAAAAAAAGTAAAAATTACCTTTAGAAAATGAATGTGGTAATACATTTTCCTTCACATTAACAGAAACAAATGCATACAGAAACTCCAAATCCTCATGTTTTTTGCTCCTAACATCAGTACAGCAAACACAAACAACATTTTTCACACATTCTTTGCTAATATTCACATTTTCAGCGCAATTATTGCAAATATCTCCATTTCTGTCTTTATCAACATCAAAATTAGAATCTCTTATTTCCTGATTTGAATTTTTGCTGTTCTTCGGTGTAACATGAGTTTTCTTTTTGAAATTTAGTTTATTATCTGCTAATTGTGGTGTTGCTGGTTTTTCACAGCAATGTTTCTTATTTGTTGTGCTGCGATTAATGTCTAGGCTTAAACTGCTTGAGAATTCAGAGAAGATATCTTGCTTTTGCTGTAAGTAATAAAAATAGGAAACAATATATATTTTTTTAACTAGCTGTCCCCTGCGGCTTCGCGTTCCCGGGATAAGAAGTAGCCTATAACCATCTGGGATAATCTAGCTGCCTATTTGTGAAATAATTTTTCGAATCTGACCGGTAGATCCAGAGAATAGCACGTTCAAACAAACAAACTCTTCAGCTTTATTATTAATATAGATCAATTACAAAACTTTAAGCTGGTGATAAAGTATGGAGCAACCTAGGAGCAAAGTTGTAGAATATCAGTTGCCTGGTTTCCATAGCACAAGCTCTGCTTGATTAGAGATCAGAATAGCAATGTCATGTCATCTGTGCTGAGTATGAAGAATGTCCCAGGAGGAAATGGTTTTGAGTTTCTTAAGAAATATTGTTAAAATTATAAAAGGGAAAAAAGTAAGTACTAAGAAAGTTAATTATTTTGTGTTGTGTTTATTGATCGATTTTTGGTAATACGGCACTATTTCATGCGGCGAACATGATTGGAAAAGATAGGTATTAAGCAATGTATTTGAAGGAATCGACAACAAAAAAAAGGAACTAACCATAACATGTTCTATTTCCTTCATCAAACTTTCGGTTTTCTTCTCTAATTGTTTATTTAGCTTTTTGAACTCATCTTCACGGGCTAGCAAATCTAAAGAGTCCATTTTTACCTGAATTTAATTAAAAGTAAACCAAACAAATGGTTGCTTCGTATTATTATACCGTAAAGTGAAAAAGCGTTTATATAGGATTTGCCGTAGGGATTTGCTGTTTTAAAATTTTGTCGCATTATAATTATTGTCAAACAATACTTGTTGCCATGGTTACGCGGACTCATTGATCAAATGACTATCCAACAGCAATATTTAAGAAGTCAAAGTTATTACTCTTTAGTGCTAAAATATATAGTCCATTCAATAATGAAAATGTATGAATACTCATTAATTAAAACTTAATAAAATAAAATTATAGTTGTATTAAATTTAACAAATAAACCATTTATTGTGTTGATGTTAATCAGAATGTGCTGCCATCTATCGCTGTAGCTGCAAACGTTTTATGTAATTTGTCGTGTCAAAAACAGCTGTGCACCGACCAATCACTACAGCTTTCACGGATGTCAATATATTGTTTTCTTTGTTACATATACACACACATTCATATTTGTTGACAGATTGCTTTGTTTCCCATATGATTGAATTTGAGAAAATCATCGTATTCCAAGTTAAAAATCCAATATAATATTAATGCTTATGTATAAAAACTAATGTATAACCAATATAAATACCAATAAATGTATTGGATTATGCTAAAACCTTATCAAGGTTGTTAAACTGTGAGCGAGATAGATGAAAAAGAAAAGAGATAGACCTAAAAATTAATGTGTGTGCCAGAGATTTTCAATCGATTTACCAATGAGAACGAACTTAGCTCAGCTGGGTGCCTTAGTGTGCGATTGAAGCGAGCGGTGTAGAGTCGTTCGTCTGTCGTTCGAAACGGCGAAATTAGCTGAAGAAATCTCAATTTAGGACAGCGTTGTCGCGTCCGGACATATTGTTAACAGTGTAATAATGTATTTGAAGAGAAAAAGAAACGATTTCCCAAGTGTTATTTTATAGCGCAGGTGTTTTTAAGTGGAGACGGACGAATTCATTTGCTGCTAAATAAGGTAAGCCATTCAAAACGTCTAACATATGTTTAGCTTTTGTATTCTACGCGTTATTTTATCCATGCAGCGTTACGTGTGGTAATTATATAAAAAAGAACAATCCTGCAAATTAGAAAGTTAAATTGACTTGACAAGCCCAGTCGAGTTACACGGCTTATTTATGGTGAAATCGACCTAAGTTGATTTCATTACCGTTCGAAAGTGAGTTTCAATTTTGCAGGGTATTTATTATTGGCATAAATGTTTCTTTTTCATACATTGTTGCGTTCATTATCATGAGTGGAAACATTTATGAAAGTGATCAGTAGTTTTAATGCTGTTTCTTTTAATGAAGGCGGAACTGGAATAGTTCTTAGTATTAAAAATAAAAATCAGCTGTTTTATGTTTTTTTTTTATGAACAAAGGGCGAAAGACGATCGGCCGAGTGAAGGCCCTAGCGATATTTTTTCCCTTTTGTGTGCGTTTATAACGGGTCGAACAGGTAGTTTTGGTCTGGACTGGTCTCGCTAGTGTTGTGCCATCACTGTTATCGATGAATACCGGTTTTGATATCTAGGTTTCACTTTAACGGGACCTATTGTCTTTTGAAACCTTCCCTCTTGCAATATTACTTAGGTATTTATGATTAATAAAACTGTTGAAAATGAAGCGTAACTACTTAATAATTTATTCATCAATCATTCGTGACTCATATAAATTACCACGTGTACCTACTATGGACGATTGTAAAGCAATAATTTTAATACTTCAAACACGACTTACAGTTGTAAGCCTATCCCATTTTTTTTACAACAGCCAGTCCTGAAAAGGTACAAGCCTTTGTTCAGTGAGGCTACCCAGCTGTTGTAGAAAAGAAAATAGGACCTACGTAGATTATGTGGGCGTGAGTGGCTTACCCTCGATTACTTCGAGGTTTTTGACCTTCATTACATACCTTCTTCTATCCTTTATTTTATGTAATATAATAAAAACCCCATCCGATTCGATCCAAATTTTTACATAGAGTAGCGAGCTGTCAGATTGGAGGTGTTTAAACCAGGGGTACCCAATCTTTTTTGTACTGCGACTCCCTTTACATGTTGTAATTTTTTTGCGGATACCTTGTAAAAGACCTACCCGCGTTTAGCTTTAGAACGTGACGTAGTATAACGGTTCGTGACGCCCCTGGGATAACCCCTTGACGCCCCGGGGCGTCGTGACGCACAGTTTGGGAACCCCTGGTTTAAACAACGTATTAATGTTAGTCTGAAATGTGGTTTTACGTATAGGTACAGCCAGAACTGGGTTAGTTCAGATACACCGACATGTCTATGAAGACAGATCTTGTTCTTGGATGGGAATCGAATACAGACCTTTGGTATCAGGGTATCTAACCTCTATCCTAACGATGTCATCACCTAGTATTTGTAAGTTGGTAGATAGGTACTTCCTAATTACTCTTTTTCCTTCCTTTGGGTCTATTTATACCTATGGCACGCCGACTAGTCATTACAAAGTCCATATTAACGTTGAATGTCATAGAAAAATAACCTTAAATAGGTAGGTAGGTACCTATTTATATTTAAATTCGTCCTGTTTATTTGTTACCTTGTCACGCCTAATCCGCTTAACCGATCGTGATGAACATTGGTAAGCTGATATGGACTATATGGAGAAGGACATGGTTTTTATCCCGGTACAGCTAGAAACAAGAAACTGTGATTTTATGTATTGGCTCACGAATGGAGCATGCGTCCCCACCCCAATAACATATAAAAACTTAGTTAATAAATATTCTAGATCATTCTTCACACACGGTTATCTGATCCCAAATTAAGCAGAGCTTGTGCTATGGAACCCGAGATAACTGATACACTACATATACTACTTTTTTTTTTGTAAATAGGTACATAGGTACGTACACAAAGAGATAATTACACCCAGACATGTTCATGCACACAAATGTTTGTCCCGGATGGGAATAGAACCCACAACCAGCGGCATGATAAGTGGTGTCTTAACCAACTGCGCCAACTGGCTTGTCCACTGAATTGAAATCCAGAAATAATTACAAGCAACATGATGAATTTTTCAACAATATTATTGAACGCCAAAAATGAATTAGTGATGTTCTTGGCCTTGCTTCTAAATGAGTAATTATCGTATCGATTATTTATAGCACTTATCTCTTTACAGTTATTTATGGGTGTTTCTCTTTAGTCTTTGCACACTATATTTTGCATATGGATACGCTAGCGTGAGCTCGTGTAACTTGTCTCAGAACGTAGAATTATGCATGCAATTATGCTGATTAATTCGTTTAGTCTTTGATGATCACCAAGAACCTACCTACAACTTCTTCTTCCCCCTTGCCTCATCCCATTATTTGGGATCGGATCTCCAAGTTCTAATGCGCCAAGATGGTCTGTCCTGGGTTGTCAGTTGGGCTCGTTCCAAGTCGCGGGCTACTTTAGACCACCATGTGGCTTGGGGTCTTCCTCTTGTGCTTGGCCTGCCGAACCACGTGCTCTTCGGGTCACCTCATCACATGGCTATACCAACGTAGCCTATCTTTGCTAATCATACATCATCGCACTGCTGAAACCGCTGCTCCTAAAGACCATAGATATTAGAACAAACCTCTTGTTCTGATATCTGTGCTAAAGACGTTTAGAGGGTGAGTCCTTATGAACTGACAGGCCAGTTGGCGCAGTTGTTTAAGCCACCACCTATCGCGCCTCCGGTCGTGGGTTCGATTCCCATCCGGGATAAACATTTGTGTGCATGAATATGTCTGTTTGTCCTGAGTCTGAGAGTAATTATCTATTTAAGTATGTTTTAACAAAAAAAAAAGTAGTATTATGTAGTATATCAGTTATCTCGTTGTCCATAGTACAAGCTCTGCTTAGTTCGGGATCAGATAACCGTGTGTGAACAATGTCCCAGGATATTTATTTTAACTGTAGCATCCACTAAGAAAAGAGGAAAAAATCCACACCAAAAGAAAACCCAGGGAAAGCTGGTTTTACAAACACGTATTATTGATCCAGTTTTGTTGAACTGAACACGTCATATCCAAAGTTAATCAGGTTATTGAATTTTATAAAAATAGGTTATCAAGTGCTATACCTACCTACACGAAGGCAAGAACTGCGTCTGTGTGCGTCATTACGTCATGATAGGAATGAAGGAGCAAAGTATATTTATGACTAATAGGCTAATTGTTGAAATAAATAAATTAGTTATCTAATCGCAAACTAAGCAGAGCTTGTACTATGGAAACCAGACAACTGATATACTATTTTTTAAAAAGACACTTATATACGTAACTGGCTTCCACCCCGCGGTTTCATCCACGTTCCTCGGATCTTGTTTTCCTGGTATAAAAAGTAGCCTATATTTTATTCCAGGGCATGATCTATCTTTGTGCCAAGTTTCATCCAAATCCGTTGAGTAGTTTTTACGTGAAAGAGTAACAAATATACATACAACCCCACAAACTTGCGCATTTATAATATAGTAGGATTACACCCAGACTCAGGACATTCATGCACACAAATGTTTGTCCTGGATAGGAATCGAACTCACGATCTGCGGCGCGATAGGTGGTGTCTTTATCAATCGACGCTGTAAAATTGTGTTTACACAGTTCATGCAAATGAACGTACAAAGTCCACAAGGTTAAGGAAAATAGGTCAACAGGTCATTTTTAATTATACCTATAATAAAATGTATGTCAATATCATTGTAGCGATATAGGCTACAGACATTTTGGATTTATCAGTTTTTCCTTTAATTTCGTCATTGTATTTACAGGATTACTAGCTGCCCCCCGCGGTTTCACCCGCGTTCCTGAGGTAACTTATGTTTTCCCGGGATAAAAAGTAGCCTATATGTTATTCCAGAGTATGATCTATCTATGTGCCAAGTTTCATCCAAATCCGTTCAGTAGTTTTTACGTGAAAGAGCAACAAAGATACGTACATACTCACAAACTTTCGCATTTGTAATATTAGTAAGTAGGATTATATGAAAATAAACTACAATAATAATATTCTGGGACATTCACACGCCGCAAACTAAGCAGCTACTTGCGCAGTTTCACCTGCTTTCCCTGGATAAAAAGTAACCTATCTTAGGTACCTACTCTCCAATCCAACACCTGAAAGAAATACAAACCAAAATGCACGATATTGTGTTTATAAATAATATTAGTACACCACAAAAATTTACTTTATTGATTCACAAAAAAAAATAAACAAAAACAATTACCGGAGGGAGGGTCTAGAATCTTGAAATTATTCAGAGATTCCTTGACGTAAGCATCTACTTATGGCAGTTATGGCTTTATGTTTCAATTCCTTGGGTAAAATCAAAATCAAATCAAAATCAAAAACTCATTTATTCAGTTTAGGCCCTAATAAAGCACTTATGAATGTCGGTAAAATTGAGAATCGTGTATAAAGGATGCGAAGAGATTTTTGCAGGGTTGGCATCGTGTAAGTTATACCCCTGGTTATGGTGCCATGGTACATTTACATGGTACCTTAATCAGCTTTAGTAGTAAATAAAAATAATTAGGAACACACTTCAAAAAATACTGAGAATCTTCCTCCATTTTTAATATCTGATAATCAGTTCTTAGAACAACTATAAGCGCATTACCTACACACTGAATATTCACACTACTACATTCAAATATAACACACACATACAATGTCGTTGATGAGAGAACACCATGCTGTATTAGTGGTTTCTATTGCGTATGTAGTGTGTGTGTACTGGTTTCTTTTGCTCTTTAAGTCTGATAAAATACGACCAGAATTGTTTACTTTTTAATATTCCCAGAATGTATGTGGCTTTATCTCGTTAAATATTCAGGCTGTCAATGTACTGTTGAACTTAGACCCTTCCAAAAATTTGCATACCAAATTATTTGGTTGAACTTGCATTCGAATTTTAAATTTTGGTTTTATTCCATTAAAAAACAATTCGTAACTTGTATAAAAAAAATCTGTGAAAAGTTTTGGTAGAAAGGCCACCATTCACTAAAACATAACCTGAATTGTTCGAACGGTGACTGACTGCCTTGACAGTGTGAAAGTGATTTAACGAGACTGAAACTTATGTCTCGACATTAGCAGGAATGTCCTAAAAGTCGATTGCCATATAAAAAAATGCTTGTACGCTTAGACTTCCAGCCGGCACGCGAATGATTAATCGACACAACTATTTTGTTATGACGATTTGTATACATAGTTTGTGAATGTTTTATCTTATACATAGTAATTGGTATTATAGCGTATAGTATAATTGGTAAATCATATACTCATTAATTTTTCATTTCGATGTAAGTTCAATTTCAATCATAAGTCACCTACATTTCGTGTAAAAAAAAGTTTTTTTGAATTTTTCATATAATGTATTTATTTCTTTAGCACACAATACAAAATACAATCATGACAGATTACAATTGTCTATTGATTCGGGTATTGATCTAGATTGCAATTAGGTCTGTGCTTAAAAAAAGTTTTTTTTGACGTTTAAGAATGTCAAATCTGATTGTATGATACAAATTAATCTTAAAGTAAAGCAAAAAGGTCAGTTTTACTATGACTTTTTAAAATATATTACTATTTAGTATTATTATCGATAAATACCAGTTTTCTCCCCTCCTTATCTCTCTAACATACAACAATACCACATCAATACCATTATTAGTTACTCATGCTATTATTAACTAATGAAATAATACACTAATTGTTTCTATTTGTGGAATTACTAATTAAAATGTTTATGGTACTTCAGTATTCCAGTAATAAGTACTTACCTAAATAGTTATTATATAAATATTGAAAAACAAAGTATTTGTTCATTTTGCTGTTATTTGTCATTGTCATAAAATTTAAGTGATGTGACCAAATCAAAATAATCGACTAATTTCATTTATCAAATTTTACATTATGTAAATTATTCTATTATTTATATACAATAGCATGTAAGTAATCCATGTTAATTGAACAATGTGCGTGTATCTATAATACAGCAATAGTTTTGAATATCTTGCAAACAAAGAATATTTTCTCACTACTCTAGATAAATATATCTATGTAGAAAATAACTATGTGAAAATAAACAGTAGATAAGAGCGCACAGACCTATAAACCTAGTACCTTGGACTTCAATCTAGTGATAGCAACACTGAGCAAAAATCTTAAATGTCAATGAACTAACCTATAAATAAAGAATATTTACTAACTTATAAAAGAGTTCATAAACTCACCTCTCGTGGACTATTTAAAGAGGGTCACATTTTAAATTTTCAACGCATATTTTTTGGGTTTTAATTTATTACATGTGAATAATGTCCCAGGCATGTCTCAGGATAGTATTATCAGTACTAACATTACAGACAAGACCACTGCGCCATTTATTTTTACACGACTGCCCAAAGAATGATGTATGTGAGTTTATTTATTTCACCATATTTTTTAAATGCCTGAACAGATTTGTATGTGCGAGGTATCGTTAGAAATTTAGAATCCTTAAATCATCCCGAGTGACACAGCCTATAATTAGATTACTTTTTATAATAGGCAGATAGGCAGTCACGTTTTTTTTTACGTTTTAACTGCGACTGTTTTCTTATTATTTACGCTATGGTCACCATAGACTAGCATAGAGTGGGAATAGATACGCCAATTTGGATAATCGATATAGACAAAAGATTTATTTTCATGTTCGAAACATGAAAATAAATTAAATAATCCATCATACCGGAAAATGTCGACAAATAGTACCTCCTCGGCGATCTGAGGGATTACAGGGATATTTTTTTATTTATAATGCTGGCACTTCACATGGCTTTGAGTATTCGTGTTTGTGTTTTTGGTAAATGTTGGCGACAGAGAAACATCAATCAGACTGCACAAGGGGCCAATTAACAAATTATGTTATATTGCCGATTATATGGCCAATATGCAGACTGTTTTGATGAGTATTTAAAAAGTGACAACAACTCATTTTCTCCTATAAATTGATCAAAAATTTGCGCCAACATTTGTTCCAATATTGGCATTGTTGATGCGCACTGTGTATTTTGGAATGAGAACGACGCAAATTAGTTATTAAGGTCATATAGCCACTATTATATTATAATTAAAATGTTGACATTTTCAAATGTCAACGATTAGCTCGTAGGCGGTAGTAAAACTAAATGATAATTTAATTATTTTTTATTTTAAATATCTTCATTACATCATACTGACGGGCCAGTTGGCGCAGTTGGTTAAGACACCACCTATTGCGCCGCAGGTCGTGGGTTCGATTCCCATCCAGGACACACATTTGTGTGCATGAACATGTCTGTTTGTCCTGAGTCTGGGTGTAATTATCTATTTATGTATGTATTTACAAAAAAAAAGTAGTATATCAGTTGCCTGGTCCATAGTACAAGCTCTGCTTAGTTTGGGATCAGATAACCGTGTGTGAAAAAATGTCCCAGGATATTTATTTATTTATACTTAGTACAATATTATAAATGGAAATTTAACTCTTATCTGTCCTTTTCACGCCTAAACTGCTGATCCGATCGCGATGAAATTTAGCACTCGCATGTTTTACCCGCGTTCCCGGGAAAGGCTATATGTGTAGCAAATTTTTGTGTCGTTCAGGCGTCAAGATATAACAAAGAAGTAAAGTAGAAGTAAAGAAGTTGTTGAGTTTATTGCCGGAACTTTTCAGCAAAAGCTACCTTCTGAACCGTACATTAGAGTCTGACTATTCATAAGTGCCTGTGAAGGTCTATTTAAATAAATAATATTTCATTTCATTTAATTACCAAACTCTTGCGTCAGGCGGTCCACCTGGTGGTAAGTGGTCAGTGGTATACAGCCTATGACCGTTGACAATGAGTTGCTGACCTTGAAGAGTTTTACGTCCTTTTTGGTTGTTCCCTGACAAGTAAAGTGGATTCAAATTTTGATCGTCATTATGTATCGTGAGTCAATGGCTGATTCACATCCTGTATTATAATACGTACGGTTTCTTGAACTCGAAAACAGCACTTATTCGTATCAGTACACCTGTAAGGAACTCATTTCCTGTTTGTTTTCAGACATTTATGAAAATATATTTGCCAGGCTTTTTGGGCGGCTGAAATATATATCATAGTATCCTGAATCCAGGCAGATATGCCACATTAAACGTTAGATTTCTGCTTCATGAAAAACTTGCTAAAAATGCTCTGTCGGGCGAACCTTTAAGGGGATCACTAAGGGTAATAACTTGATGATTTGTCCATTAAACTAAGTACTCAAAGCTTAGGCGTTCCAGCATTAATGAGGTATATGACTATGCTAAATATACCTAGTGGATGTAAATACGAATGTCCCACTGACAAACAAACAAACAATAGTCGGGAATCGAAACTAGAACTCGTTTAGGAGGGCGCGACACGAAATGAAGCGTGTCAATCCGCCAACTGAACTTTCAAAATATTTGTCGTATCCATTTTAGTTTTGCCATTAACCGAAGCTGAGATTGTTAAATTCAATTATGATTTTGGGTAATAATCGCGGCGCACTCACCGTCGTAGCCCACAACATAATAGCATAACAGTACCCTTAATAGTACTGATCCGTCAATAGAACATTCTCACCGCTCGCTGCGTGTAACATGATAACATCACAGCGTAGATAATGAAATTAGTTCGATTGTATGGAAAAAAATAATCAATTTTAATGGCTTTGAAAAACCATGGTGGTAAAAAATTATAAACTGCATTTATGCCACAAATTTAGTTGCAGTCAAAAAATATTATTATCTTAACCCTTATTAAGAAACTAAATTAATATAAATTGAAAAGAAATATATCATATTACAAACAAAAATATGATAATTTCTCATCGATTTTTTCGATTAGATATCGAAAAATAATAATATATTTATAACCCACTGTTACACAAACCGTCCAGCAAAATATATTGAACCGACTTCATTATTAACTCGACTCAGTTTCACTAATAATCGGTATACTATCGACTAGTACCGACCGTTGCGCATCACTAGAATAATTTTAGCTCGAAATGTCATAGCCCTGCACCGGGGTCTGTGACCCGTTGGCGGGTTTTTTCAACCCTATGTACGCATATTTTTTATTTAGAACTGACTGTACGTAGGATATTTGCTTGAATGATATTTGGTAGGGGTTTTTTTTGACCCCATTTAATTAATGTAGCAGCATTGTTTTTAGACGAGTGCCATATAAAAAGTTTATGTATGAGCGTTTATTTATCTACACTAATATTAAAAAGAGAAAAGACTTGTTTTTTTTAAAGGACTAAGTTGGTAGCCTCAGATGGCTGCAACAACCTTACCGGACAAATCGGCGAGCGCAGAGAGCTCTCAGCCGGGTAATATTTAGGTAACAACGCCTGAGGGCACCGCGAATGGGGTACGAACCTCGAAAAAAAAATGGCGATAGGCGACGGTAACCACTTACCATCAGGTGGGCCGTATACTTGCTTGCTACCTTAGTTGTATATAAAAAAAGAATCCCAGTGGAGTCCCAGGAGAAACATTTGTGTGCATGAACATGTCTGTTTGTCCTGAGCCTAATTATCTACAAAGTATGTATTTACAAAAAAAAGTATACATATGTATGTAGTATATCAGTTATCTGGTTGTCCATAGTACAAGCTCTGCTTAGTTTGGGATCAGATAACCGTGTGGGTGTCCCGATATTAATTTTATTCGATCTCTAAGCTGTTCGACGTTACCTAAATATAATATGATCTATTTATAGATTGATTGTAAGTATGTAGGGGTCCCGGGGTCGCGCTAGGTTAGGGGGTCATGTGACCTTATGATATAGCTTGATGATGTATTTAATTATCTGTGTATATGTTAACGGAAAAGTATCTAATCCGTCATTGTATACATTTCCTAGGAAATCCATACATTTCCTAAATATCTATCGGAGTACTACATTCGGTATATTTGTAAGGATAGCGGTATTTGGGGGGTTGAAAGTGAAATTTATTTGTGTGCGAATACTTTCAAATTTATGCAAAATAAAAAAAATAACCCCAACCTATTTTTTTCAATAGAATTTATATATTTCCTCGTATCATTATTGAAATAAAATTTCCTAGGAGAAATACACAGGAATTGTGTACAATTCCTATGTTTCATACATTTCCGGTGACATATAAAACTAGATGTTCCCCGCGGTTTCGACAGCGTTCCTGGGATGAAAAGTATCCTATATGTTATCTATCTATGTGCCAAGTTTCATCAAAATCTGTTCAGTAGTTTTTGTGTGAAAGATCAACAAACTTTCACGTTTATAATATTAATAGGATCTATTTTTAGATTGATTGTAAGTATGTAGGTGTCCGAGGTCATGCTAGGTTAGGGGGTCACGTGACCTTACGATGTAGCTTGATCATGTATTTAATTAGGTCAAAAAAATCAAAACTCATTTATTCAGTTTAGGCCCTAATAAGGCACTTATGAATGTCAACAGTTACAGTTTTACAATAGACTCTACTACCGGTTCGGAATACACTTGAACTGAGAACACTCCGGCAAGAAACTCGGTAAATTGAAATTAATTTATTTTGTGGACTATAGGTAGGTACAAATGGTATTAATTAGTACATAATATAGTTTCTCTATATCCCGCCTTTTGGGCATACAAAATTAACAATTATAATCTAATAGTGAAAATTAAATTAATAGTAGTTTATGATACTGTTGCATAATAGAGGTTATTAAATACGAGTGTGAGTTTAAGTAACGAGCCGTAGGCGAGGTTCTTAATAGTATCACACGAGTTTTTAATACCTAATTATGTGCAGTATCATACAGTACTTTATCTAAACTCATATAAAAAAAAAACTATTTTTGTGAAATTTTTGGTCAAAATGTAGGCAAAAACAATAAAATAAACAGACACAATAATCATGTACCTAATCAAATCCGTGTTGCCAATTCCCAAAAATTCTTACCTCTAAAGTT
This sequence comes from Tethea ocularis, assembly GCA_963555595.1. Taxonomy (NCBI): domain Eukaryota; kingdom Metazoa; phylum Arthropoda; class Insecta; order Lepidoptera; family Drepanidae; genus Tethea; species Tethea ocularis. The sequence goes on along the minus strand of OY741983.1, from coordinate 1,301,060 downwards.
CAAGTCAAAAATTTTGTTACATTGTCATCGTCAAATTGAATTGATACTGATTGATTATACTATTGATAGGTCCAAAGTGTACTTTAATAGAAAAAAAGGTATTTTATGGCATTATCTTGGGAACACAACTGTACTATAATGAATCATTATACACGGGTGTGCCTAAAGTGGGTCATTAAAGTACTGATTTTGATTTCATAATAAGAACATTACGATATGAGAGTAGATAAACATTATTACTTCATACATTAATCAAATTAAATGTCAGTTAATAAAAAAGTACATAAATAATCAAACTAAAAATAATACAGTGTAGACAATGTAAATTACAGCGGAAACACTTAAAAAAAATCAAAAATACAATACAACAAAGGTATATCTGTTATATATTAAGTTCATAGTACCTATTTGATCACTAACTGACATATCAACGCACACCCTAAACCGCTTACTCTGTTATCACACTCAAACGCGGTGTGCAGGTGTGTGAGCGTACCTTCTATACGTCGTCAATAGTTAGTATTCTTTGGTTTGAATTCCTCGATTGTTGCATAGGATATGATAATCGCTTACCATGAGGCTGTATGACTGTTTCCCGGCTTCTTGGTACTTATAAAAAAAAATCGGTACTATTGGTTATTATTGGGTACATTGGCAGCTTTTTTTTTTATTGAACCTTAATAAAATTCATACCACTTCGTGTTAATGAAAATTGTAACTAGATGCTATTAAAACACGATCGATTCATGAAAAACGCCTTTTAGCAATAAAAAAGTTAAGTTAGGTCTTCGACCTGCGCTTGAGACTGGGGTCGTTGCACCCTTTCTTCTGTGCTGCCGACTTTTTGTTTTTAGGTTTTATGCTACTTTTAGGTCCAATAGTACCAACGTCATAAAAACACCAGTCAAAGGTTTGGAGCCATACAGCCTTCTTATATTTTTTTATTAAATTATACTAACTCCCGGTTTAAATATGGCTATTTGACACATCCTTTAACAGTATTGGTAGATTGGGTTTTTTGGGCATTTCTGGGGGAAAAAATCGTTCTTGGAGACATTTTGGGGAAATGAAATCCTTGGGATTTATCTGACCTTGTTAAGCGAAGATGAATATCGTATGGTAGTTGTAAAAGATTTACAAGAGTATGCTTGTTTGCTGCCTTAGTAGTATATAGAAAAAAAATAATCCCAGTGGAGTCCCAGGAGAAACATTTGTGTGCATGAACATGTCTGTTTGTCCTGAGTCTAATTATCTACAAAGTATGTATTTACAAAAAAAAGTATACATATGTATGTAGTATATCAGTTATCTGGTTGTCCATAGTACAAGCTCTGCTTAGTTTGGGATCAGATAACCGTGTGTGTGTCCCGATATTAATTTCATTCGATCGCTAAGCTGTTCGACGTAACCTAAATATAAAATGATCTATTTATAGATTGATTGATTGTAAGTATGTAGGGGTCCCGGGGTCGCGCTAGGTTAGGGGGTCATGTGACCTTATGATATAGCTTGATGATGTATTTAATTATCTGTGTATATGTTAACGGAAAAGTATCTAATCCGTCATTGTATACATTTCCTAGGAAATCCATACATTTCCTAAATATCTATCGGAGTATTACATTCGGGATATTTGTAAGGATAGCGGTATTTGGGGGGTTGTAAGTGAAAGGTACTTTTGTGCGAATACTTGCTATTCTATGCAAAATAAAAAAAATAACCCCAACCTATTTTTCTCAATAGTTTCTATATATTTCCAAGTATCATTATTGAATTATAATTTCCTAGGGGAAATACACAGGAATTGTATACAATTCCTATATTTCATACATTTCCGGTGACATATACATAAATTAGTTGGGAATCAAAGAGTATGTTGATTAAATTTATCACAGTAAAAACACCGGACGGACTAAGGACGTTTGTATTAGTAAAAAAAAACAAACAATAGAATCGCTAAGACTTGTAGTCGCCAAAATGTCTATCGAACAAAAAAATGTGCGCCTGAGCATATTATGACAAGTGTTTTTAAACAGGTTGACCGCGCTATGAGGTTGCATCGGGTAACTTCGTCCAAATTATAAAAGTTGTTTAAAAAAAATATAAAAGCAAGGATACTAGAAATTTTGCGTTTGTCATGATAAGATTTTAACAGTATACCGCCTGCCTGCTTGTCAACCTTCTGACATAAAAAACACAGTAGATAGATAAGTAATAGTAGTTTATGATACTGTTGCATAATAGGGGTTATTAACTACGAGTGTGAGTTTAAGTACCGAGCCGTAGGCGAGTTCTTAATAGTATCACACGAGTTTTTAATACCTAGTTATAAATAACTGATATAAATAATGTCATTTAAAAAAATTGAATTTCTACCAACTTTGCAAAAAAAAAAAAAATAATTTTGTGACATTTTTGGTCAAAATGAAATGTGTAGGCAAAAACAATTAAATATACAGACACAATAATCATATACTTAATCATATCAGTGTTGCCAACTCCCAAAAATTCTTACTTCTAAAGTTCAAGTTACAAAATTTGTGACATTGTCATCCTCAAATTGATTTGATACTGATTGATTATACTATTGATAGGTCCAAAGTGTACTTTAATAGAAAAAAAGTTATTTTATAGCATTATCTTGGGAACAAAACTGTACTATAATGAATCATTATACACGGGTGTGCATAAAGTGGGTCATTAAAGTACTGATTTTGATTTCATAATAAGAACATTACGATATGAGAGTAGATAAAAACTATATTTTTCTCGATGTTATCATTTGTGAGATTAACTACGCTGATGTCGTCACTGAATCATATTTAACTATTTAGATATTTGGATATACATTCTAAAATAGATAAAAAAAACATACCGCTTGATTCACTTTGAATGCCAGTGTTTCTCTTAATTTTCTATTTTATATTGACGAATTAATTTTTAATGAATAATAGGTAAATACTTTTTTTTGTAAATGAGTTTTTTTACGTTTTTACGAGTTACGCTAGCTTGATTTCACCTGCAATATGTAAGGCGATAGTTTTACGACATGACAGGGCTTTAACCAAAGATTTTTGATTGCAACAAAGTTATGTGATTACCCCACAAGTAGAATTATGTAACTTTAGACTTTTGTCGTACTGTTAACAATTTGACATTGAAAACAACTCAAACCTAGCTTAGAATAGTTTATAAATACTTGTTAAAATGATATTCAGCGCAAGTTCGATGACTGATCGAGTGATATCATCCTCCAACACCACTGCATGTTTTTAAACGCTTCCATGCTTCTATTGATAAATAAAGGTACCCGCACATTTAAGAGGAGGCTCTCTGTGTATGTCTCCGTCCCTTACTAAACTGACGGGGACAAGCGAGACAGGAGAGACGTAATTTTAGTAAAAAAAGATGGTTTATTGTTATTAAAAAAGAAACTAAGCCTTTTTTTTTAAATGAAATAAATCTATTCCCTTTCTAATGGATTTCAGAATGTATGTTAATATTTTTCAAGTTATTTGGATGGCCCAATTATGAGAAAAATGTATTCTTAGTTTTAAAAAGAGGCATATTTACGATTTTTTTGACGTTACTAATGAAATATCCCAATTATTTTAAAAAAAAATCCCCGTTTCTCTAGTTTAACATATATTTTTTTCAAATCTCTTGGAATAAAGAATACACAGAAAAACGCATTTTAGAATCATCATTTAACGTATAGCATCGCCTTAATAAATAAAGGTACCCGCACATTTAAGGTCCGTATGCTTATATCAGTGCCGTGTCGTGCGTGACGAGGAGAAGAGTTTCGTACTTTCGCATAAGACTTGACGAAAAACATGACCGACTTCTGTCAAAATGTATAATTTTTTTTATGATATTTGCCAATGATTTTTTTTTACTATGTATAGGCTTAGGCTTGTGTTTGACCACAATCTCGCCGTGGTCGATCAGTGATTATGTGGCCGAAGATGGAAAGCCTAGAAAGGAACTGGTTCTCAATGTAGTTGGTAGACCACATAGTTTGGTGCCGGACAACGGTTTCAGTCAGATCTTAACTGACAGACCAGCCAATTTAGCCGTACAATTGGGTAAAAAAGTCCGACACCCTTATAATGTAGTATTTATTTATTTTTATTATATAACACGTTATTTTTTTTAAAAGTAAAACTATGTATTTATTTCTAAGCTAAGGCAAGTAAAAACTAAGCCACCACCAAGCTCTGTCTCCTCAAGATGATTTCCAAAAGTTGAACATCGAATTCAGTGTTCAAACCCAACCTAGACTTTCAACATTTAAGTTTCAAAGAAATCGTACTAATGTTAGCAAATATCTATTAACGCAACTAATTTTATGTAATCCGGTTGCGTTAATACAGCCATTTAAAGGTTTCCTTTGCCCGTATTGAATATTTTAGTATTGCTTCATTCCACATCCATTTTTACGTGTTTATAATAACCTTATTTATTATCTATGATTCTCTAGTCGTTGTCAGGTTTTAAACTTTCCTTGTACCATAGCGTTTATGTAATAGACAATATGCATGATATTTTTTTTTGCTTTAATAAAAGCTCACATATATAAAAACAGTAGGAATAAAAATATTTCGGATAACTATAAAATAACCAAGATGTAAGCTATCAAAGATTGATTTCTATCTCTTTCTAGCAGAACAGAATTTAGCATACAGTTTATATGGCCGTATGACGTTCCGTGCATTAAAATTTGTTTAAGTGGGAACGTTCGGTTGGAGCGCGAAATTCAAATTTTATCACGTTTTTTACAAATTGCAGCTCAGTTATAAGTCGTAAGTTATCAACATGTTATTAGCGAGAAGAATGGTAGTATATTTACTGATTAATAACAAAACAAATCATCAACATATTCCTTCAAGGTATATTAGTAACATTTTCATGAAATAGTCGTATATGTCAGTAATATACCTTGGAGGAATACCCTTAAGAAATACGTTATGAAAAAAAACATGCATATTCCCTTTTGATCGATACCATATTATTATATGTTTCTGGTACGGGGAGGGGTAATGGGCGCTGACCTTAACACTCAGAAGTATCGGTGTGGTATCGGTCTCTAATTTGATTCGACGAAAAAAACTTCTTCGCAATTTATTACAAACTAAACGTAGTATCTCTATGTAGGTATATCTCTTTCTAACAAAGAACATAAGAAGTAGATAGACACATACACACGGTTATCTGATCCCACACTAAGCAGAGCTTGTACCATGGACAACTAGATAACTGATATACTACATATACTACTTTTTTTTTGTAAATACATACTCATGTAGATAATTACACCCAGACTCAGGACAAACAGACATGTTCATGCACACAAATGTTTGTCCTGGATGGGAATCGAAGGCACGACCAGCGGCGCTACAGGTGGTGTCTTAACCAACTGCGCCAACTGGCCTGTCTTCAAAATTACAAACTAATAACACATCTCTTTTTCGTCGGTGGATAAAATAGTCTGTAAACAGAATTGAAACCATTATTAACTTTACAGTATTATAGATAGATGTAACGTATCAAATAAACCAACGAAACGAACGGATTGTTGACACCACTCTGAAACCAGACGGGAGTACATTTGCGGTAGAAAGAGATAGATGTATTTACGAGAAACGACGCAGTGCGTTGCACTCTCAATGTCGAAGTGCTGAAAGCTAAGGAAATCCAGTTGGTTCTCCGTTACAAAGAATTCATTATGCTTTGTATAATAGGGTAGTTGGCTGACATATCAAATCAGCAACTTTTTTATAAATGTCAAAACAATAGTTTATATGAAATTGTGTATGAGATACTACACTATGACGTCATAGGTTCACAATATCAAATGATCTACTCTTAGTAATTTTACTGGTAATAAAAAATCGTTTTTTCTCGATTTGTGACATTTCTGATAACCTAACCTTACTTGGCCCCATAGAACTTTTTGATCGTTGCCGGAAACAGGATTGATTAAGCTAATAAAAATTGTTTTCAAAAATCGCCGATTTCTCGCTGACTGTACATTTTTCAAAATCTGTCTATAAAAATAACTCAAAAAATAAGAGAAGGTCTCCTAAGACCATATTCGCGTGGCTTCAACCCTCAAGGTAGCTGCCCTTACTGACCCGTCTCAAATTTCCACCCTGTATATGTATAATCTGAGTCTCGGAAACGGCTCCAACGATTTTCATGAAATTTAGTATGCAGAGGGTTTCGGGGAAGATAAATTGATATAGCTAGGTTTCATTTTTAGAAAACGTCGTTTTGAAAAAAAAAAACCAGCAAAGCTCGGTCAACCAGGTACTATTATTTGTATGCGCAAAAAACGGATGTAAATCAGAGCCAAAACCGTAATGAGTGATGTGTACAAAAAGCGGTAGTAACGTCTCTCTGGCTGTAAAAATAAACACGACCTTGAATTGAAAGGACAGTGGCCTTAGGAACATGTATTTATGCCAAGATATATATATTATTATGTCTCCTCTCCTTATCTTCACCCTCAAGCAATGAGCTCGAGGCTTGGTGAAGGAATAGCAACACTAGCTGGGTGACCGAGCTTCGCGTTTAGTTTTTGATTTTTCGAAAATCCTACTTATATTATAAACTAGCTATTCACCCGCGTTCCCGAGGTATCTTATGTTTTCCCGGGATAAAAAGTATCCTATCTCTTAATACAGGTTATAAACTATCTGCGTTCAAAATTTCATCCAAGTCCGTTCAGTAGTTTTTTTATTATGCCTTTATTTATTAGGAACTTTTATTCTGTATCATAAATTAAGAAAACATTGATACCAGAAAAAAAATTATAACAAAAAAACTTCACTAATTAAAGTAACAAAATACAAGCAAAAATTTACCTAAATACAAAATTTCATCCAAATCGTCAGAGCCGTGTCCGAGATACAATATTTAATACATACAAGAATTGATCGTTTAAAGTTATAAGATTTTCTTGATCTTTCTCATTATAAAATCTTTTTTTAATGTTTTAGAATCAATAAATTTTAAATCTATTCATAAAAATAAGCAACGCGAAGAAATCATATTTTTCAAACAGACAGCCATGTATAAAATCTGGTAATGTACCTATCCAATAAATTTTAAAGGGGGGGGGGGCGGATGGGGTGGTTACCCTTGCATCTAGTCTAGACGACCTGTAGTGGTAGATACTTTAAAAATATGATGTTTCATTCACTTGTTGATTCTTGAATGAAAGCTCAGTTTGTTGTCAGACGCTGCCAGGAGCGGTCGTCCCTTGAAATCAATAATTTTTGTAATGTAATTTGGATTTTGCTAAAAATGTGTTTTTATAAATGAACGTGAGACTGTTTAAATTTTAAACAAAATGCCAATTTTATAATGATTGTGATATTTTTTTATTCAATAATAATTGCAAGCAATAGAACTAAGCCATACTGCCAAATGTTTTTTAAAACTTTATTATGGATTGATTTGCTTTAAATATACAAATAATTTTGTGATATTTTCAACAAGTATACATAACAATAACTGTGATATAGACATAAATAAATTTAAAATAAGGACTGAAGATGTTTTGCTTGTTTGGCACAAGTAAGTACTTTTTAATCTGTGATAAAGGTCATTAAATTAAAAGCCGTGCCATTATCCTTTTGAAGCGGGGACACATTTCTCCTTATCAGTGGCTATCACTCTTTTCTAACACCATCATTCACGGAATATTATATACCCATGTTCCCGGGATAAAAAACAGGCCCTATGTTACTCTCCAGCCCATAACCTACCTTACACAGATGCAAAACGAAACGACCACAGACACGAAACGACTACAGACAGGGCCGGATCTACCATATGGCTTTTTGGGCTTCAGTCCAGGGCCCTGTAAATTCAAGGGGCCCCCAGCTAAGTCAAAGTCAAAAATAGACGATAATGCGAAAGATTCCATAATTTTATTAAATTAATAAAATAGTAGGTGCTTTGTAGTACCCGCCTGGCTGGCTACCACCCTCAAGTTGAAAATCTGTCGCCAAGCACCTTTCGGTGTGTTCCGACAGCTGCACTTGAGAGCCAGTTCCCTTCTAGGCTTTGTGTGCTTACCATCATCGGCCACAGAGTAAAAAAAAAATAAAAAATTAAACAGATCGTATAGTTTGGAGCCCTGCGAATCCTACGATTAATCAAACCCATTCAATTCATTTATTTCAAGTCTACGTTCAGGTGTTGGTACTTCGAACTGAGTTGGTACTGGCCCAGGGCCCCCTAAACTTCCGATCCGGCCCTGACTACAGACATGTTAAATGATAAGCTAATTGTATTTTAATGACACTTCGTTTATCTACCGTTTATTAATGTTATATTATGAATTTTTGAATGTTTTGTTATACTGTACAGATAATTTCCTGGTAGGCTTTGTAAGTTTACCACTTACCACACGGTGAGATGTGGTCAAAAATACCACAATGGTGCCGATTCTGTTGTTTTTAAACTATATATGCACTATCTCTTTCTACCAATGGGATACAAGAACGTGAATTTAATAGGGATTATATATGATTTTTTTAATCTCGCATTCCTTAACAAAATATGAAAATACAGTAAAAAAGATGACAAAAAGTGAAATTAAAATCGGCCAAGAAATATGGAAGATATAAGCATTTTAAACTACTAATTAGAGCGATTACTGAGATGAAGTCATATATCACTAAGGCCATATAAACTCCACGCTAAATTCTATTTTGCTAGAAAGAGAGAAAAATCTTTGATGGCTTATATATTGGTTATTTTTAAATATATTCTACTGTTGAGACCAAAATAAACATGCATATTGCCTTTTGAGTCACGACTATTTACCCGGAAATGACGATGGCACAGATTATACATCTTAATTTGTTAATGACTTATTTGACAGCGTTAAATATGAAGATATTATGGACAGAAGTATCCATTTACAATGATGTTTGTAAGGAAGAGCTGTGACGTCATTAAAATGAGTTACACCATATGCAGTTCATAAATGATGATAGGTTATGAAGATACATTATTTTAGGTAAAAAAATATATTTGTTAAATTGCAGGACGAAAATTGAAAAAAAATAAACAAAAACAGTCCCAAAAGGTGAATGTACCTTCGTACATATCCCAAACCTTTGTAGTCTGAACGTTGACCTAGGTTAGGTCTGCGAGTCTAGACCAAGTCTAGACGGACCTACCTCTACGTAGCTACGGGTCAAATATTAAGGGTGTGTTAAAGTTTGTTCATATATCCGGTAATAGGGATGATGACTGGGTAAAAAATACCTAATTAATTCTGTTTAGTTCGTCAGTTAGGTTATCAAAAAATATTGGATACGATTTTTTTATTTTATCAAACGTGACAAGAAGGCTGGCACATACTTTGCTCAAAGAATTGCCATTGCCATGCAGCGTGGCAATGCTGCCAGTCTTCTTGGCACACTTCCGCGGGGCAGCGATTTGGCACAAATTTTCTATTTATAGTTAGGTAGTTTTGTTTTTATTTTTAATTTTGTTAAATATAAAGTTGGTGATAATCTAATATTAGGTATATATATTATATTTCAGTTGTTAGTTTGATGAAATAAAAGCATAGTTAAATAATAAAAAAAATGGAAGAAAGAAAGAAAGAAAGAAAAAGTTTTTATTTTTTGCGCGCCACACGCATACAGCACAAAAGATACAAATGGACACATGTTTATATTAAATCAATACAAAATTACAAAGATAAGGCGCATCTAAGGAGTGGGGGCTTGTGACGTCACCTCTCTGTAAAAAAAGTAACGCACTGTATCTTCGCTATTTTTTGTTTTCGAATAATATTTCAATATTTTTTGGTATTGTAACTGGCGGACTAATTAGATTTTTTTTAGTCATCAACCTTATTATATATTATACATGTATATAAATAACTAGCTATTTCCTGCGGTTTCACCCGCGTTCCCGGGATAATAAAAAAGAATCTCAGTTCAAGTGTATTCCAAACCGGTAGTAGAGTCTATTGTAAAACTGTAACTTTTGACATTCATACGTGCCTTATTAGGGCCTAAACTGATTAAATGAGTTTTGATTTGATTTTGATTGAGAATGTAGCTTTTTATTTGTGAAATATTTTTTAGAATCGAATCAGTAACTCTGGAGATTACTTACCTCCTAGCCTCCTCCATCCGAATCCGAATCTCAATAACTAAAAAATACGTGATAATTTCCGAAACTCCCCCTCTCTCACGTGAGATTGGGTGAGATTCGGCTCGGACCCCTTCTCCCCTCTGAGGTGTTTAGCCTCACGTCATTAATGGACGATACACTGATGACGTCTGACTTCACTGATACGAAGCTGATATTCATGTAAATACTGACTCAGGAATCAGGGGCGGGTCGAGCTGAATCTCACGTAGAAGAGAGGGGGGGTTTCGGCAATTACCACGTATTGTTTTTTTACTGGTCTAAAATAAAAATAATTATGCTTAATATTTAAAAAATCTCACGTGAGATTAGAGGGAGAGGGGGAGGGAGGAGGTTGACCCAAATCTCACGACATATGATCAAGGGGAGGCGGGGATCAAAACACAAACAAAATCACCGGCCGCTTCTGAAGAATAAACGGTTTTTTCGCAGTTAGCCTGTCAGTCAGTTTTTTGCAAATCAGTTTTCAGTAATTTATCATATAGTTATAATGTTAAAATCTTTTTATTTAGTAGTTAATATACAAAAGTTGAATAGAATACTACTATCGAAGAGACAAAAAGGGCCTTGACAGCAATTGCTGGGCCCATCAAGGGCACAGGGCGTGGGCAGAGCTGCGTAGTACTCTATACATTAAATAAACCCAGCGGTTTTGCCCAATCTTATACTATTATACACTAGACAGATATATGTTAATTTAGGGTATTTGCGGCTTTAGTTATTATTTCTAGCTTCCGTCCCGCGGTTTCACCCGCGTATCTTATGTTTTACCGGAATAAAAAGGATCCAATGTGTTCCAAATTTCATCCAAATCCGTTCAGTAGTTTTTGCGTGAAAGAGTAACAAACATACATCCATACTCACAAACTTTCGCATTTATAATATTAGTAGGATGTTCCTACATTATTATTTTTTAACCTCCGTCAAAAAGTAGGATGTTCTCAATTCGGTTGTTTTTTTTTATGTGCACGCATAAATTTTTTGCTTATGAACCAATATTAATAATTATTTTTGTGTTGGGTCAGTAAGGCTCCCAGGTCCCTTATGATTTCATTATGTTTAAAGGAGGATTTAATCTTTTTTTAAAAGCTAATTATTTTTACAGGTAATTGTGCTGATGTAATCGAGGCCTGCCTTGTCAATGGGGATAAGAATGAAACAGTAAGTAAAGCTTTGCTTAGTTTGGGATCACATGTTTCAGCAGTATATGAAAAATGTTTTACTTTTTACGAGATGCGCTATATTGATTTGACCTCCAATATGACAGCGCCCTTTTTTTTTGCGTGGGGAAATGGATACCTGTCCATTGCGGGGGCAACAGAAAGGTTATGTCGGACTCCAACCGACTAAAACCCCACGGGGCACTGTACCTGGGTCATAGGAGCGGACTAACATTCTTACACAACCCAGTGGGCAATATGACAGCGCCTTTTTTTTTTTTTTCGTGGGGAAATCCTCATAGGATACCCAGCCACCCCGGGGGGAGCAACCAGGTTATGCCGGACTCGTACCGGCTAAAACCCCACGGTGGTCGCCATCTGCGCTGTAGAGGGGGGCGGGTTCTCGTACAAAACGCATACTCACTCCCCCTCCACGCGCGGCGCTAGATAGCCCGTCCCGGAGGAAGTGTGATACTTACCCCCAGCACCCTCGCTGTGCTATCGCACGATGGATCGTGACCACGACGACCCATCGTCCTCCTTGGGATCGCTTCTGGACGCACAGGGCCCCCGCCCCGATTGCCCACGACCCCAAAGGTCCCCGATTAGTCGCCTTTGACAGGCAGGGGAACACCTTAGCTGTTATTCTAAGCCCCAGCTACAGGGCAGAATATGACAGCGCCTACCTCAACCCGTCCTGAGGAAATGGTTTTGAACTTGACACATGGACATAACCCTGGATAACTAAGTGATCCTATAACCTTCCTTTCCTTTGTACCTTTTTATGTATGGATCCTTAAAAGTGATAATTTTTAGAATATGTAATTTAAAGTCAGTTACATAAAGCACACAACCTCGATTTTCGCTATCGGTTAGATATAGTTTTAAACAGCACGCGATGCGCAGAGAAAGTGTTCTAATTTGGCGATGTAATAAAGTGCCATCTAGCGTGATTTATTTGCAACTGAAAATGGATTTTTAATTGGTTCACGATAAGCAGAGAATTGTCTTGGAGATTATGATTGACTAGTTTCCGCCCTGCGGTTTCGCCCGTGTTCCCGAAGAATCTGGTTTCCTTGTTCTATGAACGTGCAGATGAAACCGCGGGGAACAGCTAGCAACTGATAAATAAGTACAATATATTGCGTTTAGTTGCGGTTTAATCATTATGATAAATATTAATTAGGTCATCTTGGTATAGGAGATAAGAAAATAGTGAATAAAAGTTGCTCAATTGATGAGAATTTCCGGTTTTTGCTAATTGCAAAATATAATAGGCTAGATGACACTGTCAAAAATAAATGACCAAACACTAACCAATGGATAAAACATCTGAAAACACGCGGAAACATCAAATATGTTGTACATTTAATGCTTTCTATGATTTTTAATTACCAGTAGAACCACTAAGAGTAGATCATTTGATGCTGTGTAACTATGACGTCATAGCTTAGTATTTCATACAATATTCCATGTAACCGATCGTTTTGACATTTATTAAAAAGTTGCTGATTTGATATGCCAGGAAACTACCCTATTGGCGCCTGATGCGTATGTCAAATGATTATTATTTGTATACATTGTGATATTTAAACTATTTAAATCCGTACATCGGTTTCGAATAAATTACGGACAGTCTATAATATTTTAAATGCAAAACGAATAGGTACATAGATAAATCTATAGTCAGATCTCTGAGTCGCCAAATAAAAAACCTAATAAAATTTAAATTTCCCGGGCTTATTGGTCCATTTACCTTAAATGCAGGCTTGACTCAACCGGGAATCGATTTGACACAATCACACAAATCCAATAGAGTCAATCAGAAGGATATTTTTTGTCTAATAAACATTACATTAATTTCATGAGAACGGTAGTGCGTTCGCCAAGTCTTCTAAATTTCCCTGTTTTTGTCTAATGGCCAGGACACTAATAACATATTTTATTTCCATTAAAATCACTACATATTATTAAAAAAAGGTCCTTCGTGTCGCGTCTGTCTGTGTCTTCGCGATAAACTCAAAAAGTACTGAACGGATTTTCATGCGGTTTTCACCATTCATGAGGAAGGTTTAGGTGTATAATATAATAAGGTTTTGTTTAAATTGGCTGAAATATGACGATTATTTTTGAAAATGTCTAGCAAGTGATCCTCCCTGCGAAATGATGGTTCGCTAGTGTTTAATACAAAAATAGTTGGCTTGGTTTTTATTATTTGTAGTTACAAATCAATTCTTTTTGCAGTTGATTACGAAAACGTGTTGACACAGCTTGACTAAAGTTTTCATTTCATTTACAAACAATTATGTCCTTCAAGATATGTCACGTGCATTCGTTTTATTGTTTTAAAGATGTTACTATGTATATAGACATTTATATGAACTAAATATCTTATTCCAAAAAAATAATTATGCAAAGATCCCAGTTAAAGAATGAAAGTTGTCCTCAATTTTGTAAAAATATTGCGCGAATTATTTTGCTTGTATAAAGTGCATATTTTAAAGGATGTGCCTATAGGTTCGTCTTGCAATTGGTGCATTTTTAACCCCCGACGAAAAAGAGGAGTGTTATAATAAGTTTCTTGTGTGTATCTGTAGCATCATAACTTGTGAACTGATGAACTGATTTTGATTAAGTTTTTTTTTGTCAAAAAGGTGTCTTATCGAGAGTGTTCTTAGCAAGTTTCAAGAAAATCCGCTCAGCCGTTTGAAACATGTCTCATTTCACTCGAGACAAAGGTATTTTAATCACCTACTTATAACCAGTTATAGAAATAGTATGTTTAATTAATAGTTATATATTCCTTTGTTATGTTTTACCATTATGACGGTTATTTGCATTTTTCACGTTTCCGCATATTCTGTTATTCTATTACTTCTTTTATGGGATGAGTAACAATAAAAAACGGTTAATTGAGTCATTGCCGCTCGGACGAGTACTAGGCCACCATAACTGTTTAGAGGTGACGTCACTACATATTTGTTTTGACTCCCACAATGCAGCTAGTTGAAGAGCTCTGTAATTTGTAGAACATTTGAAAGGTCGAAATTATAGATATACGTTAATGTGGCGTGTTAAAAACGTGATCGGCAAAGCAATATCCGTGCCAAGGCTCGTGCTCTCTTACGTCAACTCTTCGACGCTCAGACAACCCTGCCTAGACCATACGTCGCCATTCCTGTGTTTGAATAAATCGCTTTAATCAAACGTAAAATTAGACGGTCGTTCGCTTCAAGCGATCATTGTACACGTTTCAGCGTTGAACGATCGTGAAAATTCTTCCTTTTTAGATGCTAGTACCAGATATTATGCTTTAAAGCGCTCGCTGTTGCCAACCGCTGGGATATTTTCCGCTTGACGACAGCTGATCTAGGTCAGAAGGGCCGGGGGAGAGGCCGAGTGACGTCACGTTGCATTCGAATATCATTAAAAATTTATAAAATGCTGTATGTTCGATCAGCTAACCGCTCAAAATTAACTTTTCATCCGTTGGATTAAAGTTCATAATAGATCAGTTGATTTACATTACAGATTACCTTGCCTTTTGTTAGCGATATAAAGGTCGTACGTATAATTTATTAGATTGTATATCGTAGTACATTCGCCATAAAGTTTGAATTTGATTGTTGCGTTTGAATTATTGCGTTATGCTAGTATGTTGTGAAGGCTGCGATTAACGTACAAAAGTTTGTTTTTAACATTGTTTTAAAATGAGCACGGTTATGTGTGGATCATGAAATACATGTGTGTAAAAATTCGTGTATGTGACATTGAAAATTAGTAGTTATAGCAGCAATTTTAGCGTCTAACTTTGTGTGTATATAGTACTGATAATTCATTCCTCCGTGGTACAGAATCAAATTGTAATTTCCTACATTCTACTTTTCGCAAGAACAAGAAATCATAACTTGAAAGTAGAATGCAATGTCGTTTTGCAACTCTTTTCTACGTGGAAACCTTACAAATTATCAACATTAACGGTAAACTTTAGCGTTGTTATAATAAGATTCAAATTGGAACGCTAAACTTCTTAATTTAAATTAAGCGTGTTTGTCAGCCAGCTCTTTGTTTTCCTGACAGCCTAGTACTTTTTGCGCGTAATTATGTATTGCGCAACATAAAATGGCGTCACGCATGTCACGCATTGTATAGGTATTTGTTTAAAAATATTTTAAATGCCAACCACATCCGTGTGATGCCAAAAAAAAATAAGGCAACAACTGTCAAAAATATAATATTATCAATAATTCTCATCATTATACAAAATTAGCAGACTGTGATAAAATTATATTAGGTTATTAAAGTCAAAGTAACGAGTCAAAGCCATTATAATATATTATATTTTAGCTACAAATATTTTATGGTTTCTTCTTTATGTATTCATACAAAATTGATAGTGTAAAAAGAACAGAAACATAATTAAAAATAACTTGGCTATTTTCACATAATTCTACGTTATTTTTGGGTCCTAGGCAAATTATCAGCACTGACACAACTAACGGGCAAATATTTTTGGGCATCTATACTTCTTTTGTAGTTAGTTTTCTTTGTGAGAAAACATTAGATTCGTATAATAAAATCTATAGTCTATCAAAATTCCAAACGCGGAAGTTCGTGATTCTAAATTTAAAATTCACCATGTTGACAAACAATCGTGCGTCTCGCTTTAGCGGCGCGTGTTCGCTTATCTCTGTCTCTGGCCTTGTCACAATACAATATGGTCGGCGCGTGGTGGGTAACAGATGATTCTGATAAACTATAATATTATTGTTTTATTGCGATAATGATTACATAACGTATTTATTTTCTTATCGTGTACATGACAGACATTCTCCACAATCTCACATTGGTAAATGATGTGGCTGGTGGTAAGCACAAAAAGCCTTCAACGGAACCGTCTCTCCAGTGGAGTGATGACTGTTGAAAAAATCTAAATAGTCCTTCAGTTAGATTACCATTACACATATATTTTTAGTTCCGAAAAAAAAGAAGATACAGTGCGTTAAATTTTCGCGTGACGTCACGTACACTTGATGTACATCTTGGGATATTTTTCACATGGTTAACTGATCCCAAACTAAGCAGAGCTTGTACTATGAAAGGTTAGCATTATTTCATTATATTTATGTAGATAATATGTTGAATCCTGTGATAGTAAATGATTTTTAGTTAAATATAATGACGTAATATGACATTTTAGTGCCTATTACAATTTTCACTACTTATATCTCTATCTAAGAAAATAATATAAGAAATGTAGTCTTGTCTTAGTCCGATTGCTTGATACTACTACATTTACAGTTTTAAATATTTTTTTATATTTTTTCAATGATGTTTGTAAGAGACGTGATATGATTAAAATATTTTTTTTTTTTAATTACTGTCAGTACCTATTATCAGACTGTTACCACATGAATAGTAATGGTATGTCTGTGGTTGAACAATCACTTTTGCAATTTCTTATCTGTGGCCGTAATGGAAAATTTGTTACTCACTACAAAATTATCACATGAACTTTCCGCCCCGCGGTTTCCTGCGATCCCCTATTATTTATTTATTTATTTTCCCCATTCATTTTAAGTTTAAATTTTCTAAACTCCTTATTTAGCTTTCCTATGCCATAATAGCTGTCTGTATGCCAAATTTGATCCCGATGCATCCAATGGTTTCAGCTGTGCGTTGATAGATCAGTCAGTCACGTTTTCCCTTTATATTGGGCTATAGGTAGGTATTTGCAGCTCTTGCCTCCATCTCTACATGGTTTAATTTCCATATAAATCGTGTATATTACAATATACAATAACTCGATAACTCGATATTGTTAAATTATCGATAAGCAACCGACCTTGCATTATTAATCAATGCGATAACGATTGTTTCTTGATATCATATCGATATGGTATCGATTTAGAACAGGGTTTTTTAGGTCTGCTGAATTCGAAATGAGGGCAACACTGAATTTTTAGATATTAATGTTTTGTAAGGTTGATTGATGTTTTGTTGAAGGAAATGATTATATTTTTAACCGACTAAGAACTGTATGATTTTTTTATGTATGCTCACCGATTTCTTCGTCAATTGAGGACCGATTTAGAAAATTCTTTGTTTTTAAAGTAAGTTTGACACCTGGGTTAGTCTGTGTCATCGCAGCTCATAAGTGAATGGACCGATTTCAAATGTTGTTAATTAATTAATTTTAATTATGTGAGGTGAGGGGGGAGGGGGTCGAGTCGAATCTCACCCAATCTCACGTGAGAAGGGGAGTCTCGGTATCAGTAATTTTTTTAGGACTAGTCTAAAATCAAAATTACTTATGTTTGTTTCGTTAAATAAATGCAAGCACATGTTAACAATTCACATAAAAATATACGCATAAATATAAAAAAAGAAGTGCCTTTTAATTCATAAGTGAGTTAAATTTAGGCAGTAGGTACCTAAGGTTCTTTTTATGTTTATAGAATAGAATAGAAAAGATTTATTCAGCTCAAAACATACATTGTTATATTTATTTATTATAAATTAATAAATAAATATTACCTCCGGAATATGTATCTTTGAATAGGTATGTTTGTCAGGAAGTACTTGTCTTATTTAACTTATTATCTTATTATAATTTTATTTATTATTCAATTAAAATGTTATATTATCATGTTAGGTATTTTGACATAAGTAATTACACTGTCTGCGATGTCATACAATCTTGACAATGTGACAATAGTCCACATTAAAATTTCCTTATCTATTTTATATTATACTAGATTCCGCCCCACGGTTTCACCCGAGTTCCCGAGGGATCTTATGTTTTCCCGGGATAAAAAGAAAACACGATTACCAAAAAAAAAAAATATTGTTACCATCAACAAATTTGGGTCAGATTTAAAAATATTTATGGAACTTAGTTAAACATAAACATGTACGGAACCCTCTCCACGCGAGTTTAACTCGCATTTGTCCGATTTTTTTAAAGGACATGAAGGAAGGTGTCTCTGTGGTGTCTGCATTTCTTGTTTCTTCACGCACAACTTGTTTGCTTATGAACCGATTAGAATAATTCTTCTTGCGCTGGGTTCTGTAAAGCTCCAAGGTGGTACCATATTAATTGTATTATCTTTGAAGGAGGTTTTTTTTTTAAAAGTTAATTATATATTTAGAAGACTATCTGTCCCCCGGGGCTTCAGCCGCATTCCCGACGATCTTATATCTTATTCTTTTATCCCGGGATAAAAAGTATCCTATATGTTATTCCAGGCTATGATCTGAAATTCAATGGTGAATTATTAAATTGCCCTGTATAGCGAAAGCATCGTACTAATGAAGGGTTCTAAATTCATCCCCTGAGGGGGTAGAATGGGGTACTTATCTCAAGTAAAACCGCGTGACGTAGAACTGTTAACTTTGTTTTTGTCTGTACAACTTAATAATATTACTAGATTTCAACATTTGGAAAGATTCCAAAACCTGTTTCCTACGGGATTGTGTATACCTTTCATGTTTATTTATTTATAAATCGCGGAAGCTTCTTAACCTATTATTGGTTTTTTATTTCGCGCTTGCATTCTTTAGGGACTATCTCGCTTGCACGTTTAAATATTTGTGAAAATATAAAATTACTGAATGTAGGTAAAATATGAAAAATCGGGAGTATGAATGTTTGTTACTCTTTCACGGAAAAACTACTGAACGGATTTGGATGAAACTTGGCACATAGATAGATGATACCCTGGAATAACATATAGGCTACTTTTTATTCCGGGAAAACATAAGATACCACGGGAACGCGGGTGAAACCGCGGGGCGGAAGTTAGTATTGAATATAGTTTTTGTATATAAAACTGGAAAAAAAACTTAATTTACAAAAAATAATAATCATAAAAAAAAATTTTAGGATGTGAGGATCTACTAATAAGATTTGTATGAAACTTAGAAGAAACAGTATGCAAAGATAGTTCCAAAAACTGACAAAACTTGCACATAGCAATGGGTAGGGCGTGGCCACGAGCCCTTGACACGATGCACCCCACACCCCGACTGACCCAGTTCTGTGGCCATACGTTTATGTAGGCCAGAGAGGCTGAAATTATTCTCTGTTCTTGAAGACTGAAAGGTATATCTCGGATAAATATGAAAATAATAATTAATATTTCAATGTTTTACTTAAATCATATTTTATTTGGTTGTATGTGAAATGCCATGACAAGTAGAAAGAAAGAATGAAAAATATTTTTTTTTGCGCGCCATACGACACAACTAGCCTAAAGGAAAAACAAAAAATACAGTATTTCAACACATAAATAAAAAAAGGCTTACTTTTCTAGGAAAAAACAACGTGACTTTGGCAGAAATATTATAAAGGATTTGGTAGCATATTTGAAGTAGGTACTGTCTGTTCGCTTAGATCTTTTAAACTACTCAACGATTTTTAATGCAGTTTCAGATGACTTGACGATGACCGGACACACTGTAGGTATATACTGACTCTTAATCAGTACAAAAATAGAAAACAATAAACATAACCATAATTGGAAATCACAGTTTCATTTAACCGTTGTTGCCAACGCCCAGAATGTAAATATAGAGTGCACATCGGAACTCAGCCGCTGCAAGCGTGTGCTTGCGAGCATTTTAAGCTTTTTAGGGCAGCTTACCTTTTGTTTGGTTCTCGTTCGGTCACGTACAGGTTTTTAAGACAAACCTGTTTATGTTGCCATTAAAATAAGTTTAAAAACAGGACAAGTGAGAGTCTGACTCGCGCACCGAGGGTTCCGTAAAGTTAATTTCCTATGTTACGTTAAATACCATTGACTTTTTATCCTATAGATAATGAACTATTTTCTGTCAGTAGTTTGGGAGATAAGGGGTTAAATATCTTCAAAACTATTTTAGTTGTAATCTAGAAAATAATCTTACAATATATATATATGAGATTTTCACAACGAGCCCTTTTATTTGATATGTCACACGATAGATTTTTAAAATTTTCTTATTTTATATATATTACCCCCCATAAAATTTATTTTTTTACGTTACACGTGACAGACGGACGTACGGACAGACGAATGCCTACGTTACGTCATACAGTTATCTGTATACCATATTTCAGCCCGACCCGCTCAAAGGTTTGAGCTGTGCGGTGTTAAATCAGACAGTCGAAAATTATACGTTTCGTGAAATACGTGTTACCCTTTCAAAAAATAGGATTTTGTTCTTACAGATGCACAGTTCGGAAACCCTCCCGGCGCCGCCCACGACCGGGCCGGGCCTGCTGCTCCAGCTGGGGCGCCTCATCATCCGAGCCCGCAGCGCCAGCCCGGCAGCCGCCTCCCGCGCGCCCCGGGACCGGCTGCAAGCCAAGCTGCTGCCCGCCAAGCCTTCAACTAGCCAGCAGGTTGGTTATGATTACCTGCTACACGGTAAAAAACGATTTCTTCAAATAAAGGAAAATGCCTTATGCCAAGAAAATATTAATTCATATATATTCAAACGCTTCATTTCTCTTAAATTCAGTATTCGGTGTTCTTAAAAATATAACCTTGTGTTAAACTGATATACGTTTAATCCAAAGGAATACGAACTATTTATTTTAATAAAATATTATTTTATTTTAAGAAATCGAGATTTCTTCACTGAAGCCTTTGTATTGTTTTTGAATTTAAATAATAGAGTTCACTTAATTTAAGACAACAGTTTGTCTTGGATTTAAGACAATCGTTTGTTTAGATCAAGATATTTTCTATTTTATTATAAAACAGACATGTTCCTGATTGAAATTATTTGATTTTTGACTAAGAATCGAGTTGTCTTCGATATAGAATAGTAGATGCTTAGTTCAAGGTAATTATCGTATTACGAAGAAAAAACAAACACTTTGAACTAAAGGGTTCAAAATATTAAATCTTTTGAGTAAAAATTTAAGAAAATTTGATCTAAATTATTAGTATCATTGATGGTAAAATTGATGGTATTTTGGATCAAAGTAGTAAACTATTTTTATTTAATGCATCGATAACTTCGTTTAATACTAAAATAGATTGGCTTTTTTGAATGGAAGCCAGGATTGTCTGTATGGAAGAGTTTGGTTCGTTTCAATAAAAACCACGACATTTTAAATTTGAGAATCATTATTTATTGAATACACCATAAATAATAACTACAACCTACACATGCCATTATTATTATTTAAAGATTTTAAATACTTGGGTGTAAGTGGCATCGAGCATCTAACGAAAACTGAAAACATGGATCCTTTATGCCATTTTGGACCTTTAAGCGTTAAAATTGTATGTCGGACTTTTAAAAAATATTACACCTGTTTTGTAAGTTAGTTATTAAAACTGCAACCAAAGACGTACAACAAAAAAAAAACAACCACGCAATATTTTAACGCTAAGAGGTCCAAAATAACGTACAAAATCATGAGTTAATTTCAGTTTTCATTATTGACCCAAGTATTTAAATCTTTAAATAATAATAATGACATTTGTAGTGTGTAGTCGTACTCAAAAAAATAAAATTAATATGTACGAATAAAATTACAATGCTCAAGAAAATTTTGACTATACAAGGTTGAAAACTTAGACTTAGCCAAAATAAATTAATATCTACCTACATAAAACATATTCAAGTAATTACATTTTGTTTGCAAATATTTACTTTAAAAAAAAATTATGAACGATAAGAAAACCGATCTCCTTGCAAAATGCAAAACTCGCGTTTAATTTTTTTTTTCTTTTTTTATAAGCAAAGTAGTGAAATAATGGGATACATCCTGCCTTGCTAACAATATTGAGCAGGGGGTAGCTTTCTATTTTGCAATATCTTCCTCCCAGGGTTATTTTCTTTTAGCCAATCAAGGTCTTCCTGTTTTCCTTCTGCAGTAGTTCTAGTTGAAAAGAAAAGAAAAAATGAAATTAAAAAAATAAGAAGGTATTATGGTTTATTATTTATAGTTACTCTGTAATGTATATATGATAGATATTGTAGTTTAATTTTAAATTAATATTTCATATATGTTATAATAGTTGTTATGTTTCAATTGTATCTATACCTACCTACATATAAATAATTCTTAGAATATTAAGTTAAAATAATTTAGTATATCCAGTTAACTGGTTTCCATGGTAAAGACTCTACTGTTTGTGAACAGATAGCCATGTGTTATAATATCCCAAGATATTATTAAATTTCAACAAAATAATCTTGGTTGGTTTAGGTACCTACCATTCACTGTACCATTCCTTTTGCTATGATAGATTTGCCCACTATCACCAGGTATGACTTTTTTTATTAGTTGGGTGAAGTAGGTACTAATTGCGGACTCTTGAGTGGAGAGTATTAATTATTATCATTCCAGATATAAAAGTATAATCTTCATATGTCAAACACCTGAAAAAAAAAATAGTTAGCTCTCATTACCTTTACTATTTCTTTAATAATAAATGTACTATTATATTGTACTAGCTATACCTCTACATCTTATGAATTTACGAAGTGAAGAGTATAGTTTAGCGGATGCCTTCATTATCTGTATGCCAAATTTCAGCTCGAGGTTTGAACTGTGTATTGATAGATCAGTCAGTCAGTCACCTTTTCCTTTTATATATTTAGTGTGTACTATCTATCATACACATACACCTACAATAAAATGGGATATAATAACTAAAATGAATAACTGTATAAATTGTAAATGCTTACTTGTAACCAGATGTTATTTAAGCAGTTTCTGCGTTTGGTTATATAAATAATCCATTACTGCTATAGAATAGTAAAATGCTTTTTCCACATGGTGAAGTCTCTAGATGAGTTTGAAGTCAAAGTCTTGGAATGAAGACATCAGACAAGCTTGTGTTGAACATCTAACTAATTATGCATTTCCTCCTCCTCCACTGTAGCCTGAAAATAAAAAATAATTAGGTAGGTATCTTGCTAATATCCAGTGGTTTACCTAAGTAGTATCCAGTTGTTTATTCAATTTAAATCAATTTCAAAGGATATTGGGAATAAAACTAATGATCAGATTTAGAAAAATATTAAGTTTTATATTTACCAGTCTATCTTCAAGTCAATATGCACACCCAGCAATGGTCTGAGTTCTTTCAAATTGTCTTCCATGAGAGAACCTATGTGGTTCGTCTGAATCCAATTTACTGTAAGTTTAAACCAATAGTTAGGATTTAAATAAATCTCACACATATCTTCTGCCGCCACTATGGTCATAAACAGCTTTAAGTACCTAAAGTAGGTACTTATTTGTTAATTAGATAAATATTTATTAGTTGCCTCCCTCTAGGTACCCTCGGCACTATAATATAGAAGTGAGTTAGCCAGACATTAGTATTAATCAGTTAAAGATAGTAACAGTAGGTAAATATCCTTATACTACTTATACACGCAAAAATCTAAAAAACACACTTACTTAAAATGCCCCATGGCATCCAGTTCCTGGAATTATTTTGTACTTCAGGCACCAGGGACGGCCGTCCCTGATGAGAACCAAGATAGCTCTAACTTCAGCTGGCATTTACCAGGTTTTGAGTAATTTCTCCATTAATGTACAACACACTCACCAAGACTTATGAAAGTAAAACAAATTTTAAAAAACCAAAACTTTGGTTTCGGAACTCGATGGACGCGCATGTGTCACCGGTGCGGTGCGACAGTAAATACGGTGATGGCGGCCGGCATGAGATATTTACAACGATCTATGAGAATTGTTTTATCTTCATGTAAACAATTTAAAGTTGATTAAAAAGAGAACACTCTTATTATAAAATTATGCAGCTTCATATTCATCTGATTTTTTGGAAATTTTGCTTAAAGATAATTGTTTCGTAATAAATATATCTTCAATTTGGATACAAACTTGTTGTATATTTTGTCAAGACTACTATCTAATATTGAATTGATAACATATTGTCACAGAAAAAGATTTCTTTTATTTCTAATGATACAAGTTCACTTTTGAGTATAGACGATTAAATATCTCATGTGGATTACAAAGATTGATCAAAACAAGAGTTTTCGATGTCTTAAATGGAATGTAAACTAATTTCATCAGAACAAAAAACCTGGGTTCTTGACCTAAGATACATAATTTTAATGTAAATAATTTTTTTCTCCTTCAGTTTAGAGAATCATTTTTTTTAAGTAAGAATCAAATTTCGATTGAAAACAAAACTCTCTTAGAATCAGTTGATATTTTTAAGAATATTTATGGTCTTGGCGCAAATAAGTCGCAAAATCTTTTTTTTCCGTGTACCTAGCTCAGTGGCAGTGACGTCGGATGCCGCTACGAAAGTCGTGGATTCGAATCCTACAATGAGCTTGAGCTTTCTATCCTACAATAGCACGGTAGTAGGGTACTTTGTAGTACCCGCCTGGCTGGCTACCACCCTCAAGTTGAAAATTTGTAGCCAAGCACCTACCGTTGTGTTCCGGCAATTGCACTTGAGAGCCAGTTGCCTTCTCGGCATTGTAACAGGCCGGCAACACATTGGAAATACCTCTGGTATTGCAAATGGCAATAGGCGACGGAAACCATTTACCATCAGGGTGGGCCGTATGCTTGCTTGCTACCTTAGTAGTATAAAAAAAAGGATCATAGATCTAAATATTTAATATTAATTTCCACTTTAAACATTGACGCGTTGAGAAAACGGTCTTGACACAAAGGTTCCTTTTTTCCTTTTGACCCCAAAATAGATGAGATGTTAATAGAGAACTACAATGTTTCCAGGTCCTCGTCCAGCCCAAGGAGTGTGAGGAGCCGAAACCAGCTGTGGAAGTCCAGCTCAGCAACCACGTGCACGCACTGTGGAATGACCAGATCCCGCTTTGTATTGAGGTGAGAGGTTAGGTACTGCTAACCATCAGGGCGGGCCGTATGCTTTGTCGTTTTGGGTTAGAAATTCTTTACGTAGAATGGTAACCATGGACTTTACCGCGTATCTTTGGTGGTAATCGTAACGAAAATCATTATTGAAAATCATCCAATAAGGGCTCACCACGTCCACAAAATGGTATTTTCTTCTTAGCGCGTCATTAGATGAAATTATGCAGAAATAAGGTGGATGATTCCTCCATTGGAAAAAGGAAGATCTTCCGCCAGGCTGGGTCATCGTGCCTGGGGACCGCCCTACATCTGTTGATTTTGGAATCCTGTATATATCCGAATGCGCGAACAAACTCCACTAGCGCGATGTAGGGTGTATGTAGATAGTGTTGATATATTGCAGCGCCATCTATCCAACAGTGTCTGGACTATGTAGCTGACAGGAGTCTCTACAAAATCTGGGCCTCCGCTGGTATCGCCATAGGTAGGAACGTATGGGCGGCGTGAAGAGAGCAATACTCCCCCCCCAATTTGCACCTTAATTAATAAAAACTAGCTCATTAGTTAGCCTAGGACCCTCACGCATTTGCGGGAGGCGATAGACACCCCGTGAAAGGGGCACTGCCCCGAACCCGACTCCCTGCGCCCCGTGAGGGGTCGAGACCACGAGAGAGACGCCGCTGACACCGCTCAGAGTCAGTCGGTGGATAACAGTGAGCCTAGTGAGAACGCGCCCTTAATCGAGAGTGTTCTTTGGCTGAGATCTATAGAGCGTGCTTAGACATTGCTCAGACTTTACTTAAGGTATAAATCTACGTAATAAAGTAAATATTTGTGTGTTTTAGTACGTAACCAAGTATTTGGTAAGTCGTTGATTAGGTGCACTTGCTTAGCACACACTCAGAGATTCGAAGATTGCATTTTAAATACGGACTTTGTACGGTAAAGTCTGAGCACAGTCTAAGTAAGCTCTATAGATCTCAGCCTTAGCTATGTCAAGAAAATCCGCTCAGCCGTTTGGAGACCATTATCTCTTTTCTAGTGTGTTTTTCTTAAATTTTTTATTCTGTTTGATGTGCAGGTGTTGCTAACCCCGGACTGTCCCGAGTGTTACTCGTCGTTGAGCCGAGCGGAAGGAGAGGGTAGCTTCGACAAGCAACACTCTCACTCACACTCTCACGGCCACACTCACCAGCGGGCGTTGCTCCTCGAGCGGTGGACACTGAGGGCACTCGTCAACAAGTCAGTCAAAAATTCATTTATTCAGTTTAGGCCTTGATAAGGCATGAACGTCGACATTTACATTAGGGAATATACATGATTTTTTTAATCGCATTTCATAACAAAATATGAAAATACCGTAAAAAAGAATTCAAAAAGTGAAATTAAAATCGGCCAAGAAACACCGATGATATAAGCATTTTAAACTACTAATTAGACAGAGAGATCGGACATAGTATGTGACGTTATAGGAATACTATGACGGCCATATAAACTGCATGCTAAATTCTGTTTTGCTAGAAAGAGATAGGAATCAATCTTTGATAGCTTACATCTTGGTTATTTGTATAGTTATCTATACTAATATTATAAAGAGGAAAGATTTGTTTGTTTGTTTGTTTGTTTGTTTGTAATGAATAGGCTCCGAAACTACTGGACCGATTTCAAAAATTCTTTCACCTTTGGAAAGCTACATTATCCCCGAGTAACATAGGCTATATTATATTTAAAAAAAAATTAGGGGTCCTTACTAAAACTCCAATAATGTAACATAAGGTGTAAAAAAATGACCTGAAAAATTCCTTACGTCGCGTGCGCTGCGAAAACTATTGATGATAGAACAAAATCATTTACTACGACTTTGCAGAACTCATCATTATCTACAAAAAGTGTCGCGACAGCATATGTCTAAATATTATAGTTATGTCACAGTAAGCAGTTTTTTATTCTAAAATATTAATTTATATATGCCGCCTCTTGAAAAGGCTCTTCATTTGTACCTTGGTATTAATCCTCATCAAAATAAATTACTTTATATTCAAGACGGCTTTAATACCTTTTTATAACTTTTTGAATTATTCAATTCGGACATTTCATTCGGAAGATATCACGAGTTTAAAAATGCAAGTATTAGAAAAAAGTCGCGTGGTTGTCGCTCACCGCGCTGTAATTAGGGGTAGGTAGGGGTAGGTAGTGGTAGGTAGTTAGGTAGGGGTAGGTCGGGGTAGGTAAAGGTAGGTAGGGTAGTTAAGGGTAGGTAGGGGCAGGTAGGAGTAGGTAGAGGTAGGTAGGGGCAGGTAGGGGTAGGTAGGGGTAAGTAGGGGTAGGTCGGGGCAGGTAGGGGTAGGTAAGGTAGGTAGTTAAGTGGGGGTAGGTAGGAGTAGGTTGGGGTAATTAGGGGTAGGTAGAGGTAGGTAGGGGTAGGTAGTTAGGTAGGGGTAGGTTGGGGTAGGTAGGCGTAGGTAGGGGCAGGTAGGTAGGGGTAGGTAGAATAGGTAGGGGTAGGTAGGAGTAGGTAGGGGTAATTAGGGGCAGGTATCGGTAGGTAGGGTAGGTAAGGTAGGTAAGGGTAGGTAGAGGTAGGTATTAGTAGGTATGGAAAATTTAGCGGTCGGTAGAGGTAGGTAGGAGTAGGTAGGGATAGGTAGGTAGGTCCCAGTTTTATTTTTATTCTCTGGGCAGGACAACGTCTGCCGGGTCAGCTAGTCCGAAATATTTTTATTCCTACTGTTTTTATATATGTGTGAGCTTGAAAAAAAAACATGCATATTGTCTATTGTCTCTACCACCGGTTCCATATACACTTAAACTGAGAAGACAAAAAACTGAGCAAGGCTTGTTTCTTTTTTGGATATTTCTTTTGAATGTAGTGAATTACGGTTTTTATTTTAAAAATA
Source organism: Tethea ocularis (assembly GCA_963555595.1). Classification (NCBI taxonomy): domain Eukaryota; kingdom Metazoa; phylum Arthropoda; class Insecta; order Lepidoptera; family Drepanidae; genus Tethea; species Tethea ocularis. The sequence goes on along the minus strand of OY741983.1, from coordinate 1,272,987 downwards.
TATATAAAGTATGGACCTGAGGTATTAACCCAACAGTTAAAACACATTTCAACGTAATTTGTGTTTTACTAGCTGGTTCCGCAGACGTTGTCCTGCTTTAAGAATAAAAGAAACTGGGACCTACCTAACTACACCTACCAACCGCTAGTAGGTAACCGCTTACCATCAGGCCGTTAATTATAAGTGCATTATCTCCGGTTCCAGGAGTCACGATTCCCCGGCGTTCATCAGCCCTCAGTGGTTGCTGAACGCCGTGAGATCGCAGCTTCACTTCTCGCAGCTGTCCGCTTGGTTCGCCAGGCTCAAGGAGACCAAGACTGAGGAGAATCCAACGGAACGAAGGTATGTTATCTAATTATAGAGGCTAGAGTAACAATTTTTGAACGTCCTTCGGGCAAAACACTAAATTTATTAACCGACTTCAAAAAAGTTGGAGTTCCTTTTTTTATTTATGTTCACTGATATCTCTGTCAATTGTCGACCGATTTCAAAATATTTTTTCATTCGAAAGGGATGATGATGGAATGGATGGATTCCAGGAAAATCGCAAAAATCAAAAAAAATACAGAACTGTCTTCAGAACCACAAAAAATTATAAAGGCGGTTCTCTTTTATTTTTTAAATAATATGTTATGAATCTTAATGTTATAAATTATGACCTTAAACATAAAAGCAGATTTGTTCCATCATAATTTCGTTAGTACCATCAACAAAGTTGAAGCATAATCAGTTTTGAGACCTTTTCGCTTGCAGCCAGTAATCATAGTTCGCCCTGTCGATTGTTGACAATAAAACGGTCTCTTGTTTAGACTATTTACTGACAATGACAATTTACTATTTTATGACAAGCGCATTGTTTGGTTATATTGTGTGAGACACAGGTAGCCGCTGGTCACTGCACGCAAAATACACCCTTAAGGTGATCATGCTTCAACTTTGTCGATAGTACATAATTTTCCTAGGAACTTAAACAGAAAAATAAACAGTTTCATTCATTACCTGAATAGTTTTTGAGAAATTTAATGTTTTCTTGGAATAAAATGAATCCCATAATTTTAGTCTCTGATGTATCTTGTCTTTAATCACATTCAAATCCTATTCTGCAGTGTGATTAAATAGCAAAAAAGTCCTATATCATTTTCCTATTTATAGTATAACAGTAGTATTTAATATTAAAAGACAGACCATCTAGATTCTGAGCGTGATTTGTCACCAAAGTTCTGACATTTTGTTACTTTTCAAAGAACAAAAAAATCGAATGCTCTTCCATTGCTTAATAACCAAACTAAATTATAATGTCCTATCTAAAATTCCAGAAGAAAACTAAGCCGCGAAACGTGCAACTACAAAAAACTCGAAGCGAACTGCGACGATACAGAACTGACCGAAGATCTCCGCAAATTGAATATCGTCTACTCCATTAAAATACCTGGCGAGAGCTATAACATGGCGGAATTTATCAAACCATCGATCGACCACAACTTCCCCGTCACAGACTTAGGCAGCGACGTCTATATTAAAGTACTCTTACAAAGTCTACCGCGATTAGAAGATATACCAGTAGTCAAATGCTCCTGCGCACCAAAAAGACGGACCAGCAAAGAAATACCGACAATAACACACGAGGAGCTTGTCGGAAAACTAAATGATCTCACAATAAGACCTAAATATGACGGCGCAGGCATTAACGTAGTCGATGATAGAATGCTAACACCTTGCAGCGAAAACGGAAAACACAAATGCAATTGCGACGACGAATCTGACGGTCAAAAATCAAATCAACCCAAGAAATTAGACGAAAAGAGACTGAAAGAAATCGCTAAATACAAGAGGAGATTGCGAAAAGAGTCCAAGATGAGAAAACTATGTGATAGCACTTCTTCTGAAGGCGATGGCTTGCAGAAGAAAGAGACACGGACTTCTATACCTATATTACAAGCGGCTAGATTCGATAGATTCAGAGCAATAGGCTGTTACAGGAACCAGACTTATTTGACATTACCAGCTAGTAAAATAGAAACCAAATCGCCTTTCATAGAAACAGATTCAGTGCCAGAGACAGAATTTAAAAGAACTAATACAGTTGCAACACAAACTGACGATCTTATATGCGAATGTGGCAACACTCTTGAAATTGACGGTTCAGAAAGAAAAATGGTTAGATCGGAAGCAACATATAATTTAGCATCTATAGAACAATCAGATGCGGTAAACCAAGAAAATGGCGCCAGACGGAAGTTCGATGAACTCGATGATGATGATAAATCGTTGAAAAAGCACAAATGTGATAATAGTATAATGAGTGATAGTTTAAAAAATAATATTAGTGTACCTCTAGTTAATGATATTATCAAACGGCCGAAATTGAGACGCGTATTTCCAATTGTCGATCGGATAAATGAAATCGTGACGGACAGATGCAACGCCGAGAGAGATATCAAGGAATTGCATTTGAAATCTGACGACACGGTGTTCTCTGGTCCTAAAGAGACGAAGAGACAGAAAACGTATTCAGTCGGCGATGACAATTATGTGTGTTACGAGAAATGTGATTATGGATCATTTGATAGTTGCGAATTGGAATCGCCAAAAGAGAATGACAAAGATTTCAGTTTCCCTGATGGTAAAAAAGCTGTTGATAATCAGATACCGTCGCCTTCTGAGATGGACAGGTTTAGGTGGCGGTTCGATTCCGCTGCGTCGATGGTGTTTCATAGTAAAACTGGATTGCCATTGACGTCGAGTCCTGCTCCTCTAAGGAGGGGGAATAACTGTTTTGATTTTGACGACTCCATTAATGGCATATCTGGTATCAAAAGGTGAGCATTTTGTTTTCATTAATTACCTTGTTCATAAGGCGTTTTTAGGGTTCCATACCTCAAAAAGAAAAAATCGGAACCCTTATAGGATCACTTTGTTGTCCGTCTGTCTGACTGTCAAGACCCTTTTTATCAGGAACGCGTGGAGGTATCAAGCTAAAATTCATATCAAATACTCAGGTCTACTGTCCCTTGGAGATGTGAACAAATCAAACTTCTAAGCCAACGCAATCAAAAGATACAGCTGTTTATGCGGCAAATTTTTGACACTCGCAAGGGAATCAAAACCTACAGGGCACTTCCCGTGAACTCAGAATATTGAAATTTGTTACGAAGCAACGTCTTATAGCACGGATAAAGGAAAAATTGCAAAAATAATACATTTTTAGTACACTCAATTACAAAGTAAAGTTTGTACGGAACCCTCGGTGCGCGAGTCAGACTCGCACTTGTCCGGTTTTATTTTTGATGTTTGTTTGACCACAATCTCACGGTAGTCAGTGATGATGTGGCCCATGGTAAGCAAACAAAGCCTAGAAGGGAACTGGCTGACAAGCTGTTGGAATACACCAGAAGGTGCTTGAAAATAGATAAGATATTTTGTTTGATTGACTTTTGGAATTTGTTGGAACGGGCTTATCTAAAAAAATAGTGCACTAATAGGAAGCTACATTAACCCCGAAGGTTCTAGGCTACTTTCTATCCCGGGAACGCGAGTGAAGCCGCGGGGAACAGCTTGTCTAAAATAAAAGACGAATCATACAAGTTTTATTATTTCTTTACCTAGACTAAAGATACACAGATATATTCATTCAAATGTTTGTCCCGTAGGATCGAACCCACTACCTTTGACGTGATGTATCTCTCATCTACCATACTAACTGGCCAAATAATTAATGTATGTATTTGTTTGACAGCGCCCTATTCCACCCGATCTCAACCCCTCCGTCCCCCCAGTCCCCCCGCCCGGTCCCCCGCCCCTCGCCCCCTCCCCTACTCGTCGAACAACCCACTCCTAAGCTGAGGATCGGACCTAGTGCAGGATTACTGGGTAAGTTATGCCATTATTATTTATCTATAACTCTAATTATTCTAAAATCCACAATTTAATTTATTTGCAAAATACGTGGTTATGGTACTTCTATACAAATAATTTAAATTGATGGGTCTGTTTGTAATGTCAAAATAATAATAATATCCAGGACATTGTTCACACACGGTTATCTGATCCCAAACTAAGCAGAGCTTGTACTATGGACAACCAGATAACTGATATACTACATATACTATTTTTTTTTGTAAATATATACTTATATAGATAATTCAACAGACAAAATAAAAGCTATATAATAAATCCATTATGAATGTATATGCCAAAAAGGCAATTTTAAATTCTGATTGTTCCAGCTAATCTCTGAAACGGGTGGACCGATTTTGATGGGACTTTTACTAAGTAACTTAGGCTACTTTTATTTTAGAAAAATAATCAGGTTTCCGGGGAAAAAATGCTTGATGCCATAATACAGTAGTAACTAAATATTTATATTAATTTTCAGGTAGTTTCGAAGAGTCCGCCTTGAAGGGTCGATTAGAGCCTGTGGCCACTGTCCACGGGTTCACGGCCGAGTTGGGGGCCTCGGGGGCCTTCTGTCCCCCCCACAAACGGCTGCCTGTCACTGTGTTCTTTTACGCACCAGGAGGGACTAACGCACCTTATATGGTAAGACCAATTTATAAATGAAATGAAATATTATTTACTAGTTGCCTCCCGCGTTTTCACCCGCGTTCCCGAGGTACCTTATGTTTTCCCGGGATAAAAAGTACCCTATATGTTATTCCAGGGCATGATCTATCTATGTGCCAAGTTTCATACAAATCCGTTCAGTCAGTTTTCTTTAGTTCCGAAAACTAAAAATAACGAAGATACAGTGCTTTAAAATTTCGCATGAGGTCACGTCTTAGTATACGACTTAGGCTGAGATCTATAGATCTGCGAATCTCTCTGAGTGTGTGCTAAGCAAAGTCCAAGTACACCTAATCGACGACTTACCAAAAACTTAGTTACAAATTAAAACACACAAATATTTACTTTATTACGTAGGTTTATACCCTAAGTAAAGACTGAGCAATGTCTAAGTACGCTTTATAGATCTCAGCCTTCGTACCAACGAACATAAAATATTGATTCTTGTTTCAATCACCAGGGCCACATAAATCTCGGCACGAGTGGGTATCGCGTGTCCCGCTCTGGCACGATACAGGTGTCCCTGTTCAACCCTCACGGCACCCTGGTGAAGATGTTCGTGGTACTATACGATCTGACGAGTATGCCGCCCGCCGCTCGCACCTTCCTGCGCCAGCGCACTCTATACATGCCTGCAGGGGCCGATCCTACCCCCCCCAAGCACTCCTACAACAAGTGGCTACGGTACCTTATACATCTCAGGTCAGTTTGTTATATGATATGTAGTGTAAGTTGTAGGTGTCAGATGTAAGGTGTCAGATTTGAGGTATATGATATGAGGTGTAAGATTAGAGGCGTAAGATATACGGTGTAGATGTGAGGTGTAAGTTGTGTGTGAGTAGTAAGATGTGAGGGAGGCGTAAGATGCGAGGTGTAAGATGTAACGTGTAAAGTGTGAGGTGTAAGATGTGCAGTGTAAGATGTGTGGTGTAAGATGTAACGTGTAAGATATAAAATGAAGGTGTCAGATTAGAGGTGTAAGATAAGTAAACCAATATAATACAGGAATAGACGCTTTATCTTCATTCTCTTTTTCCACAGATTTATGACATCAAAATCCGGGAAACTATACCTCCATACAGATATACGTATAATAGTATCAAGGAAAGCTGATTTGGACACGGCAACGGCTCATTCTGCCTTATTCCAACCTATTCCGAACCAAACGACCAATAGTAGCGAAGACGAAGCCCCGCCCAATCACAAACAAGCCGAACGCAACCCGAACAGAGTGTTCGGCGGCTGCGGCGATTACAGCGGGGATAAATCACCAGAGATATGCTATGGAAATCAAAATGGCGTCTCGTACGAATTGAGAAGTTTTACATATGCTCCGGAAAATCCTAAATATTCACCGCGATAATATTTGGTGGGTATCGGTCGGTTGCTATGTACTTTATTTAGTGCCTGTATGTATTATCGATGATTGTACGTGTTAATATAAATGTATGTACCTACTTGAAAGAATATATTTTTGGTTTTTTTTTAAAAAAAATTGTTTGGTTTTCTTTGGGGAGAGAAATGATACTACTAAGGCAGCAAGCAAGCATACGGCGCACCTGATGGTAAGTGGTTACCGTCGCCTATCGCCATTTGTAATACCAGAGGTATTGCCAATGTGTTGCCGACCTGTTACAATGCCGAGAAGGCAACTGTTGATAAAATCCCTTAGAAGTATTAAAACGTCTTAAAAATAACCCTGTATATATTTGTTTCTTTTACGACAAAAAATAAAAATATTTTTTTTTATATTAAAAATAATGTATTTAATAAATAATGTCACACAACACTCGTTCTATATAAATACATGCACACATTATGGCCTTCTATACGCTTAAATTAAAATAAATTAAATTGATAAAGTAGGGAAGTCGGTAAAACTGACTATCCCAATTAGGTTTATGTAGGGATGCCTAAAATCCTTTCTATTCTATCTATTATTATATACTTATCAAGCTTTCCTCCGTAAGAGATAATGCTAAGACAAGGCTAAGCGGTAGAAAGATACACGTTTGTAAGTATTATACATATTTCTTTAGCAAGTGATATTTTTTATTCTGTGGTTATAGCACAGGCTTTGCTTCGTTAACATATCCCAGTATTTATGTTTTTTTATATAAAGATTGCATGAAGAAAGGATTTAAGCATCCACTGCAAAAAATAAATTATTCTTAGGTACAAAATTATAATTATAACCTAGCAACACTGTCTTCTTTATTCTGGCAGCACTCGTATCGATTAAAAATGACCCGTACGTCAGATGACGTCATTTGACATTTAAAGATGTTCTATAGTGACGTGCCATATTTTTTAATCAATAATTTTATAGTTGTACTTTTAAATTATTCTTTAATTTATTTATTTACATTTTGTCTATAATCTCATTTATTTACTGGTCTGTACTGTTTCGAAAAGAACATTGACTAAAAATTACAAAGATTTGCACTTTTTTCTATAACCTTATCCAACAAAAAAAATTGATTTTATCTACATAGACCAATAAAATTGTTTTACTGCTCTTTTTCATAGTCCTAAATTCTAACGCTAAATACACTATTCTGACTGGCTGTTAGAAAGAGATAGAAGACTAAGTTCTTGAAATCTGCGCGCTCCTGTCGTATGCTCTGTAAGGTCTGTTTTGGACATCCAGGTCGATTTCTACTTCCTCCTGCAAAGAAAACAAACTCATTTATTCAGCTTGGGCCCGGATAGACGGAACTTAGAACTATTACGGCCCAGCTGGGCTATCGCGTAATAACGCGATGTTCTCATGAGTTCTCGTTACGAATACCAGCAAAGACTATAGAAGCCCCTGGTGTGGATGGACGGTTGGAACCAAAATGGTCTCCCACTGTGTGGATATCTACTTCACCGTGGAAAATTTAACACCTAAGGGGTTCAAGTAGGGGATTACGGAACGCTAGTAGTCGATAAAAATAAATAATTGCTGGTATTTTTTTTTTAATAAAAACTAAAGATAATACGAAATAGTTAACAAAAATTGTAAAACCTCAAAGCAAGTATTCTCGCATCCCTTTTAATTCACATTCCCCGACTATCCTAGTTAAATAATTGCCATATTTACCTCTGGGTTCGTCCTAGACCAGGGTCCCCATCCGTGTTCAGCCTCCTCGTGGTCATAATGATGCTGATGCTGAGCGTGCTCGTAGTATATCACCTAGGAATTAAAAAATAAAAAGATTAAATTTGATCAATGGCTGACATATCAACGCATAACCTAAACAGCTGTTCCTGTAGACCTATAGACATCACATTGATGGGCATGTGATGTGCCTCCACTAAGAAAGGTTAATTTAACCTTTTTCCTCTCTCGCTTTCCTGCACTCTTTGGGAGTGATTTCATGAAAAGGGAATCAAGTTCCAGCCAGTTCATAATTTAACGGTTTGATATGGATAGATTATGAACTATCGTAAATTTATACGTCATATTGTAAGCACTATGGTACAGTCTTAGAAGAAAATTATTTTGGGTACAGTTTATAATGTATCGACAGTTTACAATCTCGATAAACGAACGGTGTTCACAATCATACGGTGACATAATTTATAATTGAAAGTCCCAGAATACATCAACTAACAGCCAAAATTGCATTAGAAATACGATTTGGAGGCAGGAAAATTCTTGTGTTTATTGTTAGCATGAACCATTGTATTTAAAGTTTAAACCATTAATAGTTCTATGTCTCAGGTTTAAGGTTTTAAGGTCAACGGACGATGCACTTTCCCTGCATACCAGTTTTAGTATGCGTATACAGGGTGTATGAATAGGGGACATACTTGCAAGCGCGAAAGTAGGTATACTCATCAAAATGACCAACTTTTACTGCGGGAGCTATTCTCAAATCGAATTGGTATATTTTTAAGAATATTCATTGCGCAAGATTATTTTTTTAGGGTTTCGTACCCAAAAGGTACCAACGAAACCCGTAGGCCTCCGTAGTACTAAGCCTCCGCTGTACGTCCGTCCGTCTGTCAGCGAGCATAATTGATTTATTACGTAACATGATTTTTGCCAGTTTTTGAGAAAAGTACTTATTTTAGTTGTATATAGGTACGATTATTTTATGAAAACGTGACTTTTTACCACAAATTTAACTCTGTGAAATATGTTGATGATTTCTTTTGTTATTAAACAGTACACATACTACCATTCTTGTCGTAAATCTCATGTTGACAAATTTACGACCTATTACTGAGCTGCAATTAGTAAAATTGTAATAAAATTTGAATTTCGCAGGATTTTTGGAACATGCCCCTTAGGCACAACTTACATGCGAGTGGCGTTTTATTTGACCATAAGTTATTGTCTGCGGTATTCTGGTAAGGTAGATAGGTACCTACGTCTCCAACCGAACTGGTCTTTGATATAATTATAACTACTTATGTTCTAAGGCAAAATGCGTAGGAATTTCAATTTTTACAATGCAATGGCCGCGACATTTCTATCATTATTAACATAACTAGCGATTTATATTCGGCCTACAATGTATATGTCACTATAACCTATATGCATTCGATTAAAAACTATTGGGAACTTGATACGTATCGAATAATAAGTGATTCATGCAACGTCTAATGCATTTATATTGATTGTTTGACTGTTTGTTCGCATTGTATGTTTATGTTTTTTGCATAAACGAGTAAAGGCTTTTACCAGAACTATGCTAAACTTCATATTTGTCGGAACATCGTAAAAGTAGGATTATTGATATTACAAAACGATAAATATCGAAAGAAAAACATGGATATCCGAAAACATGGATAATGTTTAATTTGGGTCGCAAATTAAACATTATTTCTTTAATCACTTTGGTAAAGAACTGCAAATGAATAAGTATTCGTTCTACTTCGTTCAATTACATTGATCGGCGATATTTTGTGTAAATTAATTGGTGAACTAATGTGGTCAGCCACATCAAGCTTATCGGACAAATCGGCGAGCGCAGAGGGCAACATTTAGGTAATCACACCTAGAACATCCCCATTTGGGGTACGAACCTCGGCTCAGGGCGTTACTGGGGAGGGGAGGGCTTCGTACGAGTTACGACTAATTGGGGGCGGTCAGATTACTATGTGTGTACTAGTGACAGCTCCGCCCGTTTTAACAAGACGAAACTGAGTGAGACGTCAGGGCGGTCCTCGTCGTCGAGGACGGTTAGTAACCTAATTCACATTAGGTGGCTTAGAGTGTATCGATGTTCCGATATTATGATCATAACATCGATGTGTCGATATTATCGAGGACTGAACATCGATGTTTATTCATCATCGATGAATATCGATCATCCCTATTCCCATAGTATTCGGCCAACCAAAATGACAATGACGCTGTAAACAGGTAAGTACCCCAATTAGTCGTAACTGGTACAAAGTCCTCCCCCTCCCCCGGTAACGCCCTGAGCCGAGGTTCGTACCCCATTCGGCCCTCAGGCGTTGTTACCTAAATATTACTCGGCTGAGAGCCCTCTGCGCTCGCCGATTTGCCCGGTAAGGTTGTTGCAGCCACCAGAGGCTACCAACTTTAAAATACTTAAAAAAAAAACAGGTAAGTACCTACATAAAAGCTGGAATTAATTGAATGATGCGCTGAACGAACACATCCTTACCGCTCGTGTCCGGTCCGTTCACTGGTCTGAGCACTTTCACTAACGACCTGACATCGCCAGACGGATACTGGCCTTGATTACTCAAAATGGTTTCTACGCATATTGAAAGCCTACTGATAGGTTATGGTGACTTGCAGAGCCTGGAGGCCAATTCCTCAAAATTACAACGGTTGTCATCCAATTTCGATACAGTTAAAGTTAATTTCCAATCCAATTCTAATTTTACTAAAAAACGGTATACCATTAAATATACGAAACCGAACCATGATTGGATCGCGATCGATACGAAAACGTCAAAGTCAGCTGCGATCGTAATCTAATCAAAATGAATTAGTGGAATGCCCCCCTGCAAACTCTCCTTTTTCAGGATTCCATGTTTTTTTTTTCAATTCCAAGAAAATCTGGATTATTCATAGGATTTTGGAGCGAATTCTGTGGTTGCCAATTCGTTAACCGCACATATTAATAAAATATGTACTAGAGTATCGACAGACAATGCAATTCAAGGCATGAACTTATTACCTTACTAACTAGGTACTTGATTGCATGTGACTAATATTAAAATAAGTACCTACAAATAATTCTAAAGTAAGCAAAAGTTATTTTTTAATTCTCCTTTTTCCCGTCTCCTGGATTTCTAGCACAAATTTTTTTTTGGCAAGTTGGGGTTTGCAGCAATGGTGACTTGCTAGGATCTTGGGTTCCAACTAAACAACAGCCCGTCCGTAAGTTTTCGTTCGTTGGTATAGTATGACACAACTTAGATGAAGCATCGGCAAAATTCATAAAATCAATCGTTCCCGAAAAGAGTGCGCCTACAACATTACTCATGTGTTACAAAATGATCGGCGAAAATGATCTTCCTGCACGTTCAATGGCGCGATAATGAATGATTTTTATTAGTTGTGTAAATCGGAAGTGAAGTGTACGAAAAAGATTTGCCGATGCTACATCTAAGTTGTGTCATACTGTATACGTGTATGTAAAGCTTTTTCTTACCTTCTGAGGCTGCTGATTATGTTTATTCTTGATGTCAATCCAGAGTCTTGCTAGGTTGATAGCTAATCCTATAACGGCGATGAGGAAGAATTTCACCTGAAAAAAAAAACTAATTTTAAAATCTCCTCATTAGAATAGGCTAGTTGACCCTGTCAAAAATAAATGACCAAACACTAACCAATGCATAAAACATCTAAAATCACGTGGAAACATCAATTATGCTGTACATTTAATGCTTTTTAATTACCAGTAGAACCACTAAGAGTAGATCATTTGATGCTGTGAAACTATGACGTCATTAGTGTAGTATTTCATACACAATTCCATATAAACTATCGTTTTGACATTTATTAAAAAGTAGCTGATTTGATATGTCAGTCAACTACCCTATTGCATGTCGCTACAATATCGCAGTTGCGATGTTTTTATACAAATAAGGCAGCAAACAAGCATACAGCCCACCTGATGGTAAGTGGTTACCGTAGCCTATGGACGCTTGCAACACCATGGGTACCACTCGCGCGTTGCGGACCCTGCAAAAATTTCTTCACACCCTTCTTGAAGAACCCCATGCTGTAATCTCTTGGGAAAACCACGGCGGGCAACTCATTCAACAATTTCCTTTGGAACCGCACAGTTATGTCAATTTCACAAAAACCGCATCCAAAATGATTCAGACTGCCTTTTTATAATACCTACTTAGTTTTTCTGCAAAATGTCATGTTCCTAGTCACAGTAGTTTGGCCAATGAGCTGTTTTATTTACTAGTAGCTGGTTCCCGCGGCTTCACTCGCGTTCCCGGGATAAAAATTAGCCTATAACCTTCGGGAATAATGTAGCTTCCTATTAGTGAAATCATTTGAATCGGACCAGTAACTCCGGAGATTAGCGCGTTCAAACAAACTCTTCAGCTTTATTATTAGAATAGATTACAGGCCTGTATTTGAACACTATCTCAACCTGGTTAGCAAACGCTTCGAAAGGAACTGGCTCTCAAGCACAAAAGGGAAAGTATTTGTTGGATTTGTCCTTTCACACAGCAGTGAGACATGACTATTTGCATAAATAATAGGATCGAGCCATCCTTTACCCTGCGCTTTAGTGAAATTGCGAAGATATTTTTCACTAGCTTCCGCCCCGCGGTTTCACCCGCGTTTCCGAGGTATCTCATGTTTTTTCGGGATAAAAAGTCTATATGTTATACCAGGGTATGATCTATCTATGTGCCAAGTTTCATCCAAATCCGTTCATTAGTTTTTACGTGAAAGAGCAACAAAGATACATACAAACTTTCGCATTTATAATATTAGTAAGATTGAAAACATAAATGTTATAAAATTACGTTTTAGGATTCCATACCTTATGAGGAAAAAATAGCCCTTAAGGTGGAGGCGTCGGTTGGAGCGCGAAATTCAAATTTTATCACGTTTTTTGCAAATTGCAGCTCAGTTATAGGTCGTATGTTATCAACATGTTATTTGCGAGAAGAATGGAAGTATATTTACTGATTAATAACAAAAGAAATCATCAACATATTCTTCCAAGGTATATTAGTAAAATTTTCATGAAATAGTCATATATGTCAGTAATATACCTTGGAGGAATATGTTGATGATTAATTTTGTTATTAATCAGTAAATATATTACCATTCTTGTCGCAAATAACATGTTGATAACTTACGACCTATAACTGAGCTGCAATTAGCAAAAAACGTGATAAAATTTGAATTTAACGCCCCAACCGAAGCCTCTACCTTAAAGGATCACTTTGGTGGTAGTCTATTGTAATGATTGTAACTATCGGCGTTCATAAGTGCCTTATCAGGGGGCCAATTCTGCTAAATTAAAACCGTTGACATACAATTTCGATTCAGTTAAAGTTCATTTCCAATCCAATTCTAATTTACTAAAAACGGTATTCCACTAAATAAACGAAACCGTACCACGATTGGATTATTATGATTAGATTGTAATCGTTGTTGCCCTTGGTAACCGAAACATTGTTCGTTCATAGTTGTCAGATTTATTAGTGGAAAACGAAAACGTGCAAAAGTCGTCATTCAGCTGCGATCCAATTGTAATCTAATCAAAATTTATTTGTGGAGTTTGCCCCCAGGCCTAAACTGAATAAATGAGTATTTGATTTTTGTTTTTTTTTTTGGTGTTCGTCTATCTGTGTGTCAAGATCCTTTGTCTCAAGAATCATGGAGGAATAAAGTTGAAATTAATATCAAATACTTAGATGTATGGTTTGAGCTGTATACAAATAATGTTTCTAACTCAATGTAATTAATTTGGACATTTATGACGCATTTTGATATATTACGAATCAATCATAAGAACAGCTAATAAAAAAAATATACATCACAAAATTTTCATGACACATTTGCGAATTTACATTTCCAGTTGGTGAGAGATATATAGAGCGTACACACGGCCACAGATAAAGCTACACATTTTTGTTGCAAAATAGCGCCTATTACAACCGCATAAGGTGCCGCAGTGTGTTGCTTGATCTGTGGCCGTGTGTACCTATTTAGACTTTGCTTAGACTTTACTTCGAGTATAAACCTACGTAATAAAGTAAATATTTGTGTTTTTAATTTGTAGCCAACTTTTTGGTAAGTCTTTGATTTGGTGCACTGATTTTGCTTAGCACACACTCAGAGAGATCCAAAGATTGCATTTTAAATACCGAATTTGTACGGTAAAGTCTAAGTACGCTCTATAGAACTCAGCCTTAGATTCTTGCTCTGAGCCTTGTCCGGTTAAATTTAATGTTTATGGCAAACAAAGCTAATTTATAAGAGAGAGTTGTAACGAAGCTTCCGAGGAAACCAGTTATTAGTTAACAAATACGTGTTATTAATTTTATCATGACCATGTTTAATTAATGCTTTGTTAAGATTTATTATAGTAATTTATAAATTCATATTCATGAGCAAAGCCAAGACTAATGAAAACAAAGGTAGTATTCGCATTATTATTTATGGTAACATTTTGAAAGGCTGTTTGATAGTTTACCTTTGCCTCTTTGGAAGAAAGGGCTATGGAAAATAGCGAGTAGACTAGACTCTTTAGCGGGAACTTGCAAAGTGACGTTGCGTATTACATTTTATTTTCGTCGAATCGTGTAATTATTTAAAGTCGATCTGTTGCTGCGTAAAAGGACTATAACTCAACATCTATATAACTAACTAACTGTTCCCCGCGGCTATAACCTTCGCTATAAACGATAAAAAGTACCTAGCCTATAACCTTCGGGATAATGTAGCTTCCTATTAGTGAAAAGTTTTTCAAATCGGACCAGTAACTCCAGAGATTAGCGCGTTCAAAAAAATAAACTCTTCAGCTTTATTATAAGTATAGATAGACATAGATATATAGATAGATGGCTTCAAGAGCTGTAGACCTTGCGAGGTTTTCATTATATTCCACACCCTCACACTCCCCTTAAAGTTCGGATGAGAAGTTCTACGGACAAAAAAGTTGCGTTTTTGTTTTTTTTCGAAATGGCTGAATGTTTTTTTTACCCCATATTCCCCATATAGCGAAGTATTTCTGTTTTAATAAAGTTTTTTTATTAAACTTACCTGCAGTTTAAATGAGAGGATCTGCAACAAAGTTCCGATCTTCGCTTTGAGCACAGCACCCAGGATGAGCAGTTTGAGGATAGCCTTCTTTTTTTTCTTCTTTTTACCTCTTTGTTCTAGAATTTTATAAAAAAATGTTTGAGACTTTTGTAATTTTGTTTTTGGATTACATGCATAATATATTTTTCAATCTTCGATTACGTTTTTTTTTTATATTTTAACAGAAAGAACGCATGTAGATATTTATTTTGTTTTATACAATTTTATTGTGCTCGTAATTTTGAATTCCTGTCATATTTATTTGAATAGAAAATCAATCAGAATCAATTTCAAAAATCTACTATTTGGTAGAAATAGAAGTCTATGTATAACAACTCTATGTACTAATTATGATTTTCCTTCTCGTATAGGTAGTAATGAAAAACATGCTTATTTTGGATTCAAACACACACATCAAAAGACTTGCGCATGCGTAGATAACTATAAAAATGCAAACATGCTACAAATGTATGCATGCTTTCAAAATGCTTAAAAATAATCATTTTTTACCAATTATTTAAAACAACCTGTAAAATAAAAACATTCAATTTTATTTTTTTTCGATAGTTTTATTAACGCTCGAATTTGACGTAATAAATTAAAACGCTAGGAATATACAAGCTTACTGGTAATTAACGCATAGATAATCAAGATTAACAACTTTTGTTTTATGACTTTTGCCAAACTGTATACTCGTAATACATCCCGAGAAAAAAAAATAGTTTTAGTTTTTTATCAATCGTACTCTGTCGATTACCACATGCCGCGTGCGTATTATGGCAACTGCCTAGATACAGTTTATGTGGAGTTAAGGAGGTTAGAACTGCATTTCTTTTGTAATTCGAATAAAAATCATTAAATTAGAAAAAATCGTACAAAAGTCAGTTGTGATGAATTTCGAGTCAGTCTCCTTTAAGGGTATACCTTCGGTTGGAGCGCGAAATTCAAATTTTATCAAGTTTTTTGCTAATTGCAGCTCAGTTATAGGTCGTAAGTTATCAACATGTTATTTTCGAGAAGAATGGTAGTATATTTACTGATTAATAACAAAAGAAATCATCAACATATTCCTCCAAGGTATATTACTGACATATACGACTATTTCATGAAAATGTTACTACAAGCTAGACAGGAGAGGCGCACTTTTAGTAAAAAATACGTTTCTATGTTATTTTAAAAAAAAAAACAAAGCCTTTTTTGAAAAAAGTAAAAAAACTATTCCCTTTCTATTAGATATCAGAATGTATGTTAATATTTTCAAGTTATTTTTACGGCTCAAATAAGAGAAAAAATCATTCTTTGTCTTAAAAAGGGGCAAATTCACGATTTTTTTCCGACGTTACTAATGAAAAATTCAAATTACAAAAAAAACTATTCCTCGTCACATATTCTCTAGTTTAACATATATTTTTTACAAATCTCTTGCAACAAACAATGCAGAGAAAAACTTAATCTAGAATCATCATTTCTTGGATATCGTCGCCTTTGCGTTAGTTACCAGTAACACTGTTATTAAAAATACTTGCAATGAGTTCATTTAATAAAGACACTTTTGAATTTGAATTTGAAGACTTTAAGAACCGTCACCAACCTTCAAGAGAGCTCTTATCCGCGATACCATTTTCCACATTCTCACTCTCTAACGCATGCTCGGCCACAGCATCTATAGCCTCCTCCCCCATGGCCCATAGATCAGAAACTACCCCTCTGGCCTCCCTACGACCAGCTTCAGCCTCCCTAGGACCAGCATCACTACTATTGGCCTCTAAACTATCCCCAATGACCCAGGTCTGTCGCCCGTTTGGGAAGCCACGACCTTTCTCCATGGGTTTCTGAGCCTTCCTCATTGGAAGCATGACAGGGTGGATGAGGTGGATTTTGGGTGGTTTCTGCTTCTTCTTCTTCATTTTCTTCCTGTCTCCACCAGCTGAGATGGTGATGCTGTCGATTCCGCCGCTGCTGTCGTGTTTCTTGCCAGATAGTGCTCTGTTGAGAGGAAATAAAGTTGAAATTTTGATGCGAACGTTTTTTTTTTGATACTACAATGTCATGGTTACTTTCTACATAACCTTATCAGGGCCTGCTTATTGATATTTGTAAATACAGTTCTTCTTAAGTGTAGTGAAACTTCTATCCAAATCAGGCCAGCCGTTTCGTTTAGTCGAAACGCCAATTCTGTGATTGCATATTAGATTAGTTAAGTGAATTGTAAATAAATCCATCCAGCGGCTAAAGAGATCAGTGACCAAAGCCTTTCTCTGCAAACATGAAATTTTACACCTTCCGAAGGCAAACAAATTTCTCTTACACGTTATAATTTGCATTCTATGCCGTTTCTGTGAGAGTTGCTTATTAAGCTCGGTAATCTATTATACGTTGTACGAGTAGGTACCTATCTACCCGTTTTTAACGATGTTTTCCCTGATTTCTTGTTGTACTCTGTGGTTTGGAA